>JANFOE010000101.1:0-600000 GCA_025667525.1 Glebionis coronaria | reverse complement strand
ATGTCAAAATCAAACTGCATCTTCAACTCCCTAAGCTTCTCCTTAACCAGTTCATCCTCCCCATACTCTAACCTTTCTGGGTCTTCCTCTAAAATATTAGACCCCTGATCATTTTCCTCCTTTTCACCATCAGATTCATCCATCTCATCACCTTTAGATTCTGATGAGAGAATCTGTGCTTCAATGCTACTCTTCTTGATTTCTTTCTCTTGCAATTGGTGAGCAAGCATTTCATTAAATTGTTGCTGGGCTGCATATTTAGGTACTTGTCCTTCTACCATAACTCCTTTACCTTTATCCAAAGCTCCAATTTCTGGTATAGTTATTGATGGTACCTGTGTAGAAATATCTTTATTAATAGCTGATGGTTGGGATACACCAGCCATACTTGCAAGTCTGTCAGCATCTGATTTATTAATATTAGCATTCAAAACCTAAGTGTCAGCGACTGACTCTGTAACTTGCTCATCATCTCTACAAATGATAGCTGCTTAGGAGTAATCAAAGAAGTATCAAAACCTGGCTTCTCCTTTAAACCTGTTAGCACTTCAGCTATCTCTAAATCCTTGTTTCCAAAAGAACCACCCTCTTGTGAGCCTTTGTCCTCCTACCCTTTGTAAGAATCCTCCCCTGAAGAAAGGACTCTAAACTGCCTCCTCCTTGTATTGGCAGCCTCTAAAGAAACCAACCTCTCCCTCAAATATTTTAGTTCAAGGCCTTGACCTGTGACAATCTATACAAGATCTGCATTTTGCTTTTGCAAGCGTATGCAGATCGCCGTCAATTCTAAAGCTGATAAAGGTTCCATTATGCCCTCCTCTATCATGGGGGTTTGACCCCCCCCCCCCCAAGAGAGATTCATTGGGCATGGGTGTGGTCTTAATGATGTTGGTACTGTCTTGACCCGCTTCTAAGCTAGTGCCAATAGTCCCAACCCCACCCATGTCACCAACCACAATTGTGGTGGTAGTTCCCTCTGCTACATGGCTAGAACCACTAGAGGAGAACACTCCAATAGTCCCTTGGCGTTTCTCAAACCTAAAGTCTGGTTGTTCAAAGGAAGAAGTGGAATGTGGGTCATTTTAGTGTTTATTGGTGTCAGCTTTTAGGTTGGCTGTGTCAGCGCCTACATTTTGAATTTCAGTGCCTGAGGGTTGTGGGTCAATGTTCATGTGTTGTAGTGATGGAGGTTGTTCTAGGATAGGATCTGGTTGTGGTTCAGGGTTTGCAGCTGCGTGAATGATAGCTTGCATAGCTAGGGTGAGAGGAAGGTCTCTAAATGGAGGGGTGTTCATGTTACCAAAAATCGTTTTCTTTTGAGTAGGGACCTCATAAAAGTCATCATGGTCCCTACGGTAATAGTGTTGAGCATAAAAAACCATTTCCAAAAACCTTGGGTAAGAAAGATTCATCTTATTATCCTTGCTGTGACACATGCCATCAAAAATCAGTTTAGAAAAGTTATATTTTTGCCCATTTGCAAGATAAACAAGAGCACAACTGATTGATCGATTGATTTCATTGAAAGACGAGCATTTAGGACTCAAACATTGTAGGATGACATGTATCAGGTACTTCCAGGCTGGGGGAAATTGTTGTTTAGAATATTTGTTTATGTGCCCAACTGGGGGCAATTAATATCCCAAGCCTCGAAGCCCTAACTCTAGCTCTGTTTGGGGAAGGGTAGTTATACCATCAGCGTCGTCAAGATGTAAAGTTTGACAACTAAAGCTTCAGTAACTACCCATCTAGTCTCATGAACAGTGCCAACTAATGTAATCACTCCACAAATAGTTTCAGAACGAACAGTGTTCCAAAACTGCTTGATGTGTGTGATAGGGACGAGTGGAGTATGAGAAAGTGCATACCTTAAAGGAGACGCCATATAATACCCAATCATCTCTGTGTATTGGGGGTGCAAAACATCATCAGCAACCATATAAGCCACCATATTATATTGACTTCTGAACCCCAACTCTACACTAGCAGGTTTAAACTTTGGTGCCATTTAAATGATTTGTGAAAACTGAAAGATAGTTAACAATGGAGGTTTGAAGGCTTGAGAATTTAGAAGACAAGAATAGTAGTTACCATGTTTAAAGAAGTGAGCCTAATATATAGGAGTGGTAAAAGCACACGATTGGTTGAAAAAGAAGGCAGCTATAGTAAAAAAGTAATGATTATAAGCATGCATATATATAACTTATCTCTTCATTAATAAGAGATACCAACTCCCTAAAATTATGGACCAGATTTTCGTCAAAAATAACAACTGGGTGGACCCCAGTGTTTTTCAACGGTCAAAAATTAAATGTCAGCGGGTAACGACTATATTTTTTCAGCGTTGAAATTTTGCCATGTCAGCGTTGAAATTGGTCTTATCAACGTTGGAGATAAACTATGTCAACGGCCAAAAATAAAAATAAATAAAAAATAAAAAGACCTTAACAAAAAAGTTTACCCTAATGAAGATAACTCTTACCCTGAAAATGATAGTAGGGTGGCAAGCACTGTCCAATCATGCACACTTTCATAAACAAGATAGACATAATTGTCCTCAAGTGTCCCTTGATAACCAAAGTTCTTAAAAGTGAAGAAATCTCATATAAACTCTTTGTAACTTCCCAGGTAAGCCCAATTAAAAGTTACACCAAGTCTCCCAACCGACCAATCCCAATTCTAAGTCAAAAGGTCTTGGAAACATGCACAGTATATCAACTTTGCATGCTACAGTCCCTCAAGATTTAGGAATTCCAACAATTCTTAAAAAGAAAAGCCTTCATTATTCCTAACTCCTACTCACAAGTGGACACAATCTAGAATTGTGATAAGAGCATTGTAAGAATACCCAAGAACCTAAAGGGTTCCTAAACCTCCCCTTAAACTATGATATACACGGTTGCAAAATAATACGTATATGACAAATTTTTATTTCAAGATAGGAATGTAAACATTCCAACCATAATAAATAAACTTTTGACACATTCCCAGTAAGCTTAAAAGATCCATAAGAAACTCTGTATCCAATTCTACAATGCTTATAAGACCTACATGATTAGATGAAAAACCACAAAAACTAACATGTGGTTGTCAGCGGCCATTTTGACACTTGTCAGCGTCAAAATAAACTCTGTCAGCGTTAGAAAATAAAGTGGAAAATCTAATACTTTACAAAGACAAATGACAGTGTACACTCTGTACATACTATATAATGATGTCAGAAACACATTTAGGTGAGATTGACCATTCTAATACTTGTTACCATGCATTGGAATCGCCCAACATCACAAGGTTTAGTTAAAAGATCAGCCACATTTTCTTCTGTGTCTACCCTATCTGGATGTGTTAAACCTTTTTCAAAACAATCTCTTATAAAATGATGCCTAATTTCTATGTGTTTAGTTTTAGAGTGAT
This sequence comes from Glebionis coronaria, assembly GCA_025667525.1. Taxonomy (NCBI): domain Eukaryota; kingdom Viridiplantae; phylum Streptophyta; class Magnoliopsida; order Asterales; family Asteraceae; genus Glebionis; species Glebionis coronaria. The sequence continues at coordinate 596,586 of JANFOE010000101.1, read as the reverse complement.
GTACATGATTCTTAATGATGCACAATGTACTGTTATTATCTACAAAAATCATGGTATGCATATAATTATACCCATAATCCAACAGTTGGTTTTGAATCCATAGAACTTATCCACAACATGCAGCTGCAGCCACATACTCAGCTTCAATTGTAAAGTTTGCCACCACCGTTTGTTTCTTGCATTGCCAAGATATAAGCCTACTTCCAAGAAATTGGCATCCACCAGTTGTGGATTTTCTATCATGATTATCACCTCCATAATCACTATCTGAACAACCAATAAGCTCCAAAGGAGACTCTCTAGGATATCATAATCCCAATGTGGGAAAGCATCTAAGGTATCTAAAGATCCTTTTAACTGCATAAAGGTGACATTCCTTGGGTGTGACTTGATGACGTGCACATGCACATACTGCAAACATGATATCAGGTCTTAAAGCTGTAAGATACATCAAGGATCCAATCATAGATCTATAGTGCCTGACATCAACCTCTTTTCCTTCTCCAATCTTTCCCCATGGGTGTTCCTTGTCCATGGGAGTGCTAGCTCGCTTTTCATGTGGTGAAAAGCCAAACTTCTTCAAGATCTCAGCCACATACTTATCTTGAGAAATGAAGATACCATCCTCTTTCTGTTGAACTTGAAGACCAAGAAAGAAAGTTGTGACAATCCGTCAATTTATGGTTGATATTTTATTCTCAATATTTAATTGAAAATATTATGTTAATGTTATATTATGAACTCACTTATTTTTGGGAAGAAATTTGGATTTACGTCTTGAAGTAGCATCGACTACGTCTAAGCCGGAGGATTCAACGTTACGTGCTCACGTTTACATACACCGTCTTTGGTGACAGTCCGACATTTCAGAAAATAAATTTGTCCGTGAATATTATTTTAAGATTTTAAATTTGTGTTGGTTCATAAACTCACAAATTTACGAGAAGAGATTAGGACTTACGATTTTAATTTAACGTCCTTTACAACTAAACCGGAAACCTTGGGATTACGTATTTACGTTTTCGAACTCCGTTTTTGATGAGACAATTTTTATTAGATTCGTTTTGTGCCGTTGATTCATAAATTATAAAAACGTTTTTTGTCAAACGACCCGAGGGCACGCAAATCGAGGAAACTAGAATCAAGGAGTACCCGTAAATTAGTGGGATGGGACAAGTTTTACACTTGCCCACCCCACTACATGTGGAGTCCAATATAAGCCAACACCCTTAGGTGTCAACTTGTAATATACAAGTTTAACACTTGTCTAGATAGCTTAACTTGTAAGCCTTCCACCACAAAACCACTTAGCTAAACTAGCAACCTCATTTTCATCCATGAAAAACAACTAATACTCTCTCTCTCTTTCTCTAACTCCTTGGTGTCGTCCACTTTACCCCAAAAACACCCTCACTTGATCTTGATTCAACCATAAATCCTATGTTATTTACACATATGATGATGCCCTTTTGAAGCCCTATTGATTGGTGGTGATTATAACATCCAAAGAAGAGTTTCTATGGAGTCTTAGGGCTGATTTTCCACAAGGAGTTCTTGAAGATTGGTGGACTTGAAGATGATATTGGTTTATCACAAGTTTTGCCATCAAAATCCAAGCCTTGATCACAACCTACATCATCTTGGTGGTATAAAGATTGTTCTTCCCATCCTCTTGTTATTTTGATTATGTAATTATGTATTTTCTTTCTTATTGTATATGTATATGATGAATATATGATGATAAAAATATTATGTAGGGATTTGGTGTTGATAAACATGGATAAAAAGATGAAAAACTATATGTAAAAAGGTTAAAATCATGCTTAAAATGATGGCTGTATTAAACAGTAAAGAATCATATGATAAACTGATAAAATGGCTTGAATAGATTAATATACAGTAAGCTATGAGTCTTGTACACATGTGAGAGTTGGCCATGCAATGGAATCATTAGGATGAGTGAGATATGATCAAAACAATATTAGAGTACAAATCTGCATAGACTGTTTTGGACGATTTTTTTAAAATACTTAGATGCTGATTCAACAGTAGCCATAGTAGAGTTAAATGGAGAACATATCATGTAGTTTATGCCATAAAAATTTGGGCTTCTATCTCCATATAGAACTCTAGATATGGCTGTTTTGGTGAACATGAAACTAAAAATCAGATTTTGAAAAATTAATGTTTAATAGTATTATATAAGCACTAAAACTAATATAGTATAAAATATGAATTAAAACCCACTAACTTATAAATTTCATTTATATAAATATGTATAAGGTTAAATAAATGGACACTTTATAAAAATGGTAATTGAATAAGATTTATAAGTATAAAAACTATAAACATGATTTTTACGACTTTTTCGGCTATTACCGTAAAATTAACGTTTTTCGCCAATTAAAACTTAGACGATCAAACCCGTCTAATGTAAAGTTTTTAAAATTCATATACTGATATATAAGTACCTAATACAAGTAAAAACCGATAAAACCCGAACTATAGGACATATGGACATTAACGAGCTAAGTTAGCATATTGGACTAATAATTTAACTAAATTGGTAAAACACTTATAAACTTATTTATTAGGCTTAACCCATTTGAGCCCAACATATAAATTATAATACTGATAATAAAAGTATAATTGGGCTAATGAATAGTATTGGGCTTGTAATAGGCCCATTGGGCTTCAAAATGTAAACAAGTTGAACTAGTGTAACTAGTTTTAAAAATTTCCAACACATAAACACTATAATGAATGAGTAAAGATGTATAAACCCACTTGATCATCATCATATATATAAAATCATCATATATATACATAATTGTTATTTTTATAAAGTCATTGGACAAGAGTCTAAGACGAGTATTATTTGTCTAGGTTTCCGTTATTAAAGCACGTACCGTACATCCAAATCGCCGATAACCACCTTCCCACATCAGCGTGAGTTCATAGCCTCACACTCTTTTAAATGTTTTATGAAATGTTTTATAAACCCACGAGGGAGATAACATGTTAGTTTTTATGAAATAGGACACTAGTTGTCCCAATTGTTGTTTACTGATTTGGACCCGAATGATTGTATGACCTGATGAATGATTAAATGACCCGATAGATAAAATGAAATGGATTATTAAAGTTAGGTTATGTCACTAAAAGTCCCATTAGCATGAATTGTGAACTACCGGGATTTGGTAGACGCTTATGCATATAATAGTACTATTTGGGGACGATCACCCCAGTTCGCGCCTTGACGATTGATCCCCGTCGTGCCACATTGATTGGTAAGCGAATTTATGTATGAGAAGATTTATATAAGCGTGATTATTGTGACGACACGCTGTTTTAGATGGGAAAATCATTGTCGGGCTAGCTACCCATTGTTTATTGTAGTAAGGTAAAAATGTCATGCGGCTTATAATAATCCAATTAACGAAATACTGCTATACGCACTGAATTACGATATATTACCTGACTAGCAATACGGGGTCTTATTATTGATATTATGTTCGTGTTTTGGTTTTACATAACCATATTCATATAACGGTTTTTATTTAACTTTATACAACGTTATAAAACATATTGTATGATGTTTTTACGACTTTGGTTCGTATAATGATTTTTATGGCAAAAGCCTACATTATGATTTTGATAACGAATTTGTATAAAATGACTTTGGCTATTTTATGGCCTATTACAATGATTTGTACAAAATGATTATCGGTAATAATTTTATACCGAGGTTATATTGATGGATTTTATTAAACTCTATGAATTCACTCGGCGTTATCGCTGACCTTTTCTTTTAACATGTTTTATCTCAGGTACTTGAAGGTAATTCTCGGGAAGACAACAAGAATTCATGGCCCGCACCTAAATAACATTTTCCATTCAAATACTTTGTAAAACCTGTATGAAATACAATGACTTGGGACCTAGGTAAAATTGATATTTATGAATGGAAATGCTTTATTAATAAACTACGCGATTATTAAGCGTTGTCATGATGTGAGTAATGTGCTATCCCGTAACACCAACGAGTCTTCCGCTGTATTGAATTGTGTAAATTTGGGGGCGTTACAGTTTAGTACCAGAGCTCTCGTTATAGAGAACGAAAGATTTTTAAAATCAAGGTTTTGAATAAAACATTTCAAAATCTTTTAACTATAAATATTTTCTTAAAATGTCTAAAAATCTTTTGACTATAACGGTGCCGAAGAATTCCCGAGTTACCGACAAGGCCAGACTGAGAAGTGTTATTTTAATATATATATATAACTTGGATTATATATATATATATATGATGTAATTTTATTACATGATTGTTTGATGATTATTTTGATATTTATACGAGGTATTTATACGACGTAAATTGCCACAAGGAACCCTAAATCCCCTAGTAAATCAATCGAAGCTATTCCCGTAGGAATTCTAGCTATCTTAGATCTAAACCAAGTTGTGGATATTTATGATCCCAACAAAATGGTTGATATTCGTAGGAATGTTGATATTAGTTGATTGTGATATTAAAGAAGAATTGGAGAGATTAAATCTGATATCGACGTCATGACGATCTTTCCTTATAGAGTGGAGTTTGACAAAACGTTGGTGTCATCTGATTCGTTGTCATCCAATTCTGAAATCGAAAGGGGTGAATGTTGCACTTGAGGTTGTCAATGGAACCATTACCCAAAAGCCTCATGCCACTAGTACCTTTTCGAGAAGTCTAATTGAATGATCGAGTCATTTCTTAGTAGTGACTCATTTGATGACTATTGTGGTAAGAGATATAGGATTGGAAATTAAGTGTTGTTCATATCGAGCTTTTATTGCCCTTTCAAGGTGTAAGAATAAGGATGAAAGTATTGGAGAATGAGGTAGGATATCGAATTGAGTATAAGTTGGTTGAAACTTGAATAAAGAAAAATTTAACTCGTATAGAATATAAGAAAATTTTAAAGAGGAAGTCGTTAAGTCCTGTGATTGAATTATAAGGTTTTAATTGATTGTTGATTCGTGTTAAGGGTTGTTCCTAGGCCATTATCCAATGACGAGGATGCCCAGTGTCCAAGAAATATATTGAAGAAATCTTCTTCTGAATTGAGACCGATGAATCTTCTGGGACATGTGGAACACCTAATGACTCTTGTAGATTAGTATTCATTGTGGCATCTTTTAAAAATCCCTAACTTAACAGAGACATCAGTTGGTAGGATGAGTTCTTGGAATTGTATGACATAGTGACACGTAATGTGTTACGGTACAATTTTGACTTGTTTGTGATTAATGAAAAGACTACCTTTGATTGCTAAATTCTACATGTATCGATGTTATCTATCTTTTCTTGCTAGTTCCTAATGTTCGCATTAGTGATGCAACCGTTGAACAAGTACTCATCTCGATTTGAGTTACGTTGTGCATTATTCTTTTTGAGTGCCATCGAGGTCATGAACCTCATGATTATTTGGCTAAAGCTCATTTCCTATCATATTGTAGTTAGTTCTTGGTGAACAACTCTTCATCACTCTTTTGCAGATCACTCATTGATTTTATAAGATAAAACAGTATCCCTTGATAAAGATTGAATTTTCATCATCACAAGGATTATTTAAAGTGACACTTATAAATAATCGTTATCGAAATGAGGTTGTTTATAAAACACCTTGGAAAACTTAATTGTTTTCATAACAAAGAAAATCTTTGTAAATTTATTTTTGATTCTTATATAAGAATTAAGCATGAAAATGTTTTTATTATAAACATGATGATAAAAGTTTGACGAACTGAGTATTGCATCGTTAATCTTGAAATTGTATATAGTTGCGCGCCTACATACAATTTGGAATGGACCATGCAAGGCTGATTAGTAGTCACCATAAAACTAATGAATAAACACTACATTTTCTTTGAAGACTGTGAAAGATTAAATTTTATGAGATCTGTAAGAAGTGAAAAATAGGGACATAGTGTTAGGGACACCTACATATGTGCCTGTAGCATCTATTCTTCTGAGTCGAATTTACTCATCTGTGGAAATTGTCTTATTTAACAATTGACAATTCTTTCTTGTCCAATTCTCCCGTAGTGAGATTCTTAGGAAAAGTATCTGATTACCTAGTGTTGATACCCGACTGGATGTATCGACGTTCCTATCATTTCTTTTGATTTGATTTCATTTGAATGACCTGGGTAACGATCCGAGGAGCTTTCGAATACATACTCAAATTATGAAAACATGGGATATATTCATATTCGTTAAATGTTTTCGTTTGTATCTGATTTGAAATTCTCTCGCATAGATTATGCGTTGACCTTACTCTTTTAATGATAGTTGTGTCTCCAAATATCCGTGAATTATGAAGGATTATGAGTTTTTATTAGTCTTTTGAGAAGTTCACATCTTATCGACGACAATAAAACTGAAAAGTTGATAGTGCCAGTAGAATGGATTGATTGATTATGACATGACGACGTTGTCTTAATTGATGGGAACTCGAATAGAATTCCCCTAAATGATAAGATGTTGATTATCAAAATTGATCTAAATAATTCTTGATGGATAACCATATCCTGCATTTAGACTTGAAATTATACCATGAATGGTTGTGAACTAGTCATAGATATTATAATCTAGAAAGAACCTAATATGACATTATTAAAAGATGTTTCTGTTATCTGAAACTTTAGGAAGTATTTGTTGGTAAATTACCTAGACTTTAGCCATTAAGGCAAGTTGAATTTGGTATTGATTATATTATCGGTGCTGCACCTATGGCGTGTGCACCCTACGTCAGCACCATCTAAATTAAAAGAATTACTGTATAACTAAGAGAGTTGTCAGAGAAAGCTTTTATTCTACAAAGCTCGTCATTATGAAGAGCTATGGTGTTATCATTCCTTATATTTATTGATTACCGCGAACTAGGTAAATTGACGATTAAAAATCTATATCCACTACCCAAGATGATAGATTTGTTCGATCATTTACAAGGTTCTAGCGTATATTCAAGATTTGATCCTCGGCATGGTTATCATCAACTTGGCATCCGCGAAAAAGATTATATATTCCAATCTCTACATCCAGAACTTGTAATGAACATTATAAGTTTCACATGATGTCGTTTGGATTGACTAATACACATGTAGCATTCGTAAATTTGGTGAATCACATGTATAGGCTGTAATTTGATAAATTCATGCTTGTAATCATTAAGGATCATTTGTTTATTTATAAGAATAAGAATGATTTAATATAGATTCCATTATTTATTAATCACACGGTCATGATATTTATTCCATCTAGGAAAGTGAACGTAATTACTGACACATTATGTAAAAATAAAAGAACCAATTAGGATGTGTTCTCTAATAATGACTGTGCAAAATAAATTGTCGAATAATTCAAAAATAGTTGATACTTATAAAAAAAAGATAATATAAATAATAAAAAGGGGTTCGCGGCTAATGTGAACCATTAGAATTGAGAAGCCAATGGCGTTAAATGTATAAAAGGCCACTTGTGGTTGCCTAAATATGGAGATTTTAAGATTTAGTTATATTAGAATCTCATAAGTTTAAGTATTCTATTCATGTCATTTCTGACTAAATGTATCTTTATCTGAAGAAGTTGTACTGATGGCAAATTATGAAGGCAGACATCGCCTCATACATTAGTAAACGTCTAACTATTACAAAGGTCATCATCTAAATTTGATTCGATTTGGGTCATCGTCGACAGACTGACCAAATCCGCTAATAACATTCCTTTTAATGATAGATTATTGATGAAGAAATTGACTCTTTTGTATTTAAAGGAGTTGCGTAAACATTGTGTGCCTGTATCGATCATCTCTATCAAGATCCTCGCTTCGCATCGAATTTCTAGAGATTTGCTCAGAAGTCATTAAGAACGAATCTTGATGAGAGTACTGTGTACCACCCCAATCGAAGGGATGAGGTAAAGTAACGATACAAATTACTATAAGTGTTATTCTATGTTTGAATGATTGACCTTTGGTAATAAACCGTATAATCGTTTTCCTTTGGAGAGATTATCATTGCTAATTATTGTATTAGGATCGAGATTGAATCTTGTTAGGATCTATATTAGAGTATCTGTAAGTAAGGATTGGGATGAAGACACCCGACTTACACCCATTGTGAGTTGGACATGTCTTTTACGTTTAAGGTTTCCTATGATGGCGAACCTAACCTTACAAAATACTCGACCCGCGAGACCTGAAATGATTGTTGAAATTAGGATCTGATTATTGACTGCCGGTAGTGGGCAGGAGGTTATGTGAATATGAAATGTAGATCTTGAAGTGCCAGATGGGTAGCGAAGCTATGCCAAAAATTTTAACTATGGAAAAATGAATTGATGATCTAAAAGATCACGGGATATAAGTCCCTGTTATATGGGACCATTGAGATGATGTAAAAGATTGATTTGAAAGGCATATAAGCTGGATCTACCCTAGGACTTCAAGAGCTGCGTGAAATATGTTTCGTATATCGAACTTGATAAAATGCCTATCAAGTGAAAATCTGACTATTCCTTAATGAAGTTTAGATCGGCGTAAAGTTGCATTCATCAGAAACCCGTGAACATCATGGATAGAGAAAGTAAGTCAACAATAAGCCTGATCTTATTCCCGTAGTTATGTTTAATGAAACTCGCTGGTTGTAATGGATTACACTTGTGAGAAAAGACCGAATGTGGAGGAAATACCCACATGGCTTTAACTCTATAAGAAGCGAGTAGTAAGATGATCTTTGAGGACAAAGATCCTGTTTAGGGGTAAATGCTGTGACAATCCGTCAATTTATGGTTGATATTTTTATTCTCAATATTTAATTGAAAATATTATTTTAATGTTATATTATGAACTCACTTATTTTTGGGAAGAAATTTCGATTTACGTCTTGAAGTAGCATCGACTACCTCTAAACCGGAGGATTCAACGTTACGTGCTCACGTTTACATACACCGTCTTTGGTGACAGTCCGACATTTCAGAAAATAAATTTGTCCGTGAATATTATTTTGAGATTTTAAATTTATGTTGGTTCATAAACTCACAAATTTACGAGAAGAGATTAGGACTTACGATTTTAATTTGACGTCCTTTACGACTAAACCGGAAACCTTGGGATTACGTATTTACGTTTTCGAACTCCGTTTTTGATGAGACAAATTTTATTAGATTTGTTTTGTGCCGTTGATTCATAATTTATAAAAACTTTTTTCATAAAACGAACCGAGGGCACGCAAATCGAGGAAACTAGAATCGAGGAGTACCCGTAAGTTAGAGGGATGGGACAAGTTTTACACTTGCCCACCCCACTATATGTGGCGTCCAATATAAGCCAACACCCTTAGGTGTCAACTTTTAATATACAAGTTTAACACTTATTTAGATAGCTTAACTTGTAAGCCTTCCACCACAAAACCACTTAGCTAAACTAGCAACCTCATTTTCATCCATGCAAAACAACTAATACTCTCTCTCTCTAACTCCTTGGTGCCGTCCACTTTACCCCAAAAACACCCTCACTTGATCTTGATTCAACCACAAATCCTATGTTATTTACACATATGATGATGCCCTTTTGAAGCCCTATTGATTGGTGGTGATTATAACATCCAAAGAAGAGTTTCTATGGAGTCTTAGGGCTGATTTTCCACAAGGAGTTCTTGAAGATTGGTGGAATTGAAGATGATATTGGTTTATCACAAGTTTTGCCATCAAAATCCAAGCCTTGATCACAACCTACATCATCTTTGGTGGTATAAAGATTGTTCTACCCATCCTCTTGTTATTTTGATTATGTAATCATGTATTTTCTTTCTTATTGTATATGTATATGATGAATATATGATGATAAAAATATTATGTGGGGATTTGGTGTTGATAAACATGGATAAAAAGATGAAATACTATATGTAAAAAGGTTAAAATCATACTTAAAATGATGGCTGTATAAAACAGTAAAGAATCATATGATAAACTGATAAAATGGCTTGAATAGATTAATATACAGTAAGCTATGAGTCTTGTACACATGTGAGAGTTGGCCATGCAATGGAATCATTAGGATGAGTGAGATATGATCAAAACAATATTAGAGTACAAATCTGCATAGACTGTTTTGGACGATTTTTATAAAATACTTAGAGGCTTATTCAACAGTAGCAATAGGAGAGTTAAATGGAGCACATATCATGTAGTTTATGCGATAAAAATTTGGGCTTCTATCTCCATATAGAACTCTAGATATAGCTGTTTTGGTGAACATGAAACTAAAAATCAGATTTTGAAAAATTAATGTTTAATAGTATTATATAAGCACTCAAACTAATATAGTATAAAATGTGAATTAAAACCCACTAACTTATAAATTTCATTTATATAAATATGTATAAGGTTAAATAAATGGACACTTTATAAAAATGGTAGTTGAATAAGATATATAAGTATAAAAACTATAAACATGATTTTTACGACTTTTTCGGCTATTACCGTAAAATTAACGTTTTTCGCCAATTAAAAGTCATATACTGATATATAAGTACCTAATACAAGTAAAACCCGATAAAACCCGAAGTATAGGACATACGGACATTAACGAGCTAAGTTAGCATATTGGACTAATAATTTAACTAAATTGGTAAAACACTTATAAACTTATTTATTGGGCTTAACCCATTTATGCCCAACATATAAAGTATAATACTGATAATAAAAGTATAATTGGGCTAATGAATAGTATTGGGCTTGTAATAGGCCCATTGGGCTTCAAAATGTAAACAAGTTGAACTAGTGTAACTAGTCTTAAAAATTTCCAACACATAAACACTATAATGAATGAGTAAAGATGTATAAACCCACTTTATCATCATCATATATATAAAATCATCATATGTATACATAGTTGTTATTTTTATAAAGTCATTGGACAAGAGTCTAAGACGAGTATTATTTGTCTAGGTTTCCGTGATTGAAGCACGTACCGTACATCCAAATCGCCGATAACCGCCTTCCCACATCAACGTGAGTTCATAGCCTCGCACTCTTTTAAATGTTTTATGAAATGTTTTATAAACCCGCGAGGGAGATAACATGTTAGTTTTTATGAAATAGGACACTAGTTGTCCCAATTGTTGTTTATTGATTTGGTCCGAATGATTGTATGACCCGATGAATGATTAAATGACCCTATAGATAAAATGAAATAGATTATTAAAGTTAGGTTATGTCACTAAGAGTCCCATTAGCATGAATTGTGAACTACCGGGATTTGGTAGACGCTTATGCATATAATAGTACTATTTGGGGAGGATCACCCCAGTTCGCACCTTGACGGTTGATCCCCGTCGTGCCACATTGATTGGTAAGCGAATTTATGTATGAGAAGATTTCTATAAGCGTGATTATTGTGACGACACGCTATTTTAGATGGGCAAATGATTGTCGGGCTAGCTACCCGTTGTTTATTGTAGTAAGGTAACAATGTCATGTGGCTTATAATAATCCAATTAACGAAATACTGCTATACGCACTGAATTACGATATATTGCCTGACTAGCAATACGGGGTCTTATTATTGATATTATGTTCGTGTTTTGGTTTTACATAACCATATTCATATAACGGTTTTTATTTAACTTTATACAACGTTATAAAACATATTGTATGATGTTTTTACGACTTTGGTTCGTATAATGATTTTTAAGGCAAAAGCCTTTTGATAAGGATTTGTATAAAATGACTTTGGCTATTTTATGGCCTATTACAATGATTTGTACAAAATGATTTTCGGTAATAATTTTATACCGAGGTTATATTGATGGATTTTATTAAACTCTATGAATTCACTCGGCGTTATCGCTGGCCTTTTCTTTTAACATGTTTTATCTCAGGTACTTGAAGGTAATTCTCGGGAAGACAACAAGAATTCATGTCCCGTACCTAAATAATATTTTCCATTCAAATACTTTCTAAAACCTGTATGAAATACAATGACATAGGACCTATGTAAAATTGATATTTATGAATGGAAATGCTTTATTAATAAACGACGCGATTTTTAAGCGTTGTTTATGATGTGAGTAATGTGCTATCCCGTAACACCAACGAGTCTTCCGCTGTATTGAATTGTGTAAATTTGGGGGTGTTACAAAAGTCATCTCTCCCATAGCACTCATCTGAACCTTATCTGTCATAAGTTTGGAGAATTTATCACTCAATCTTTGGTTAGATGAACCAAAGATAACATCATCTACATAAACCTGAACAAGAATAAATCCTTCCCTTCCTTCTTTGTAAACAATGTATGGTCTATGGTACCCCTCTTAAAGCCATTATCCACCAAATAAGTGGAAAGTGTTCCATACCACGCTCTAGGGGCATGATGAAGGCCATACATAGCCTTCTTCACTCTATAAACTTTATCTGGATGCTCATAATCTTCAATACCAGGAGGCTGCATGACATAGACTTCTTATTTGATTGTGCCATACAAAAATGCACTCTTCACGTCCATTTGGTAGACTTTGAAAACCCATGCAGGAAGCATAGGCTAGGAAAATCCTTATTGCTTCGATCGTAGCAACAGGTGCAAAAACCTCTTCATAATCAATACCTTCTTCCTCTGTGTATACCTGAGCAACCAGTCTTGCCTTGTTTCTAACAACAATGCCTCTCTCATCCTTTTCGTTTCTTAGAACCCATCTTGTCCCAATAGGCCTGACATACCTTAGACAGTCAACTAGCTTCCAAACATCTTGAATAGCAAACTGATGAATCTCATCTTGCATCGCTTCAACCCAGCTTTCTTCTTTAAGAGCATCAAAAATCTTCTTTGGTTCTAACTGAGAGAGAAAACAAGAAAACAAACATTCTTGAACAAAATGAGTATCTTCCTTCTTATGAATATTGGCAATGAATCCACCTTGAGTCTTCTTAGTTCTCCTTGTTTGAACAGGAGTCTGAATATCACCAATTATTTGGGAAGGAGGATGATCTTTGGCCACCTTTGTAAGTATTCCTCCCCCAAATAGTGAGTTGTCATGTACAGTGGACTCCATATTGCCAATATCATCTTAATTGCTACTCCCATCCCCACTTGAAATTGGAGGTATATTTTCAGTGGTTAGAACAGGTCCACTACCATCTTGATTGGGTATGGGGTCTTCAACATGCTAAAAAATATTTCTGTTGGAGGAAGAGAATAAATTTCCAAACATACTGTCAGCGGCAGAATTCAACGTGTTAGCGTCTGAATTAGCTTTGTCAGCGGATGAAGATGCATGCATGGACTCATCAACTGGTTTTTCTTGTTGATTTTCTTCCTCCTTTCCAGCAGCAGTAGATGCTTGCACAAACCCATCAGTCCATATAGGTATGGTGACATAATCAAATATGGGAGTTGGCTCAACTGCATGTGATCCTTCTTCTTTATCAACCTGTGTACCTGAAATCTCAACAATAGGTTCTTCCAAGACAATTGGATTAGTCACAGGCATATAATTCAAGGACCTTGATAATGGCTCTAAATCAAATAGCCAATTAGGTCCAGACTCAGGATCACTTGGTTTATTCTCCAAGAAGTCAACATGAATATTTTTAGTTAGAATCTTAGACTTCTTGTTATAAACCCTATACCCCTTTCTGTTTGTGGAATATCCCATAAAAGTCCCTCATCACCCTTGGAATGAAACTTACCTAGGTTATCACTAGTATTCAAAATCACTACATGACACCCAAAAGGCCTAAAGAAGTTTATACTAGGTTTCCTATTCCACAGTAATTCATAGGGAGTCTTATTATGAAACTTATTGACCAAGGCCCTATTCTGAACATAACAAGCACTGTTCACAGCCTCAACCCAAAAAGCAATGGGTAGATTTGAATCTGCCAACATGGTTCTATCTGCTTCTATTATAGTTCTATTCTTTCTTTCAACTACACCATTTTGTTATGGAGTTCTAGCTATGCTAAACTCCCTGGAAATTCCCTTATTGACACAAAAGGCATCTAGAAGGTTGTTTTTAAACTCACCACTATTATCACTTCTAAGAATTTTAACCTCATTACCCGTTTTCTTCTCAATTTGTGTGATGAAGTTAATTAAAGTCTTAGCAATATCACTCTTCAAAGCCAAAAAGAAAGTCCAAGTAAACCTAGAATAATCATTAGTAACAACAAAATAGTAGGATTTACCATTGAGGTTTTCTATATTGGTTGGTCCAAATAAGTCCATGTGTAATAGGTGAAGTGGCTTAGGGCTGGTATGAACTAGCTTAGACTTAAATGAGGCCTTATGCTGCTTGCCTTAAAGGCATGCAACACAATTATGATCATTGTGGAATGCTTTTGAAGACAATCCTCTTACAAGATCATGTCTTACAAGTATGTTCATGTTTTTAAAGTTAATGTGCCCTAACCTTCTGTGCCATAATTTACTTTCATCTACCGAGGCCTTAACATAAAGAGAAGACAAGTTATTATTCATTCTAATACCATTTAGATTCACATTATAAACATCTTTATGTCTAGGTGTTCTAAATTCTATGAACTTGTCAACAGGAATCTTAAAGCCTTTACTTAAAACTAAGCACTCAGTATCAATGAAAAGAACCTTATTCTTGTTGTCACATACTTGTGACACACTAAACAAATTGTAATCAAGTTCTTTTACCAGGAAGACTTCCTCAAACCTTAAGTTGTTGGTGATGAGTATGCCTTTTCCAGAAATGTTGCCATAACTGCCACCAAAGTACACTTTATCACCATCTTTAATAGGAGTGAAATCAGTAAGGTAATCTTCCTTCCCCGTCATGTGCCTTGAGCATCCACTGTCCCAATATCCAAAATCATTGACCTGCTTGTGAATACCCTGCACATGAAGAAAACAAATTAGTTTTCTTTGGGAGCCCAAGCCTTTGCAGACTTGGATTCATCTGGTTTTTCAGCAAGAATTGATTTATTCCTTGTCACAACCCCCTGTTCATCCCTTTGTGGCTTAAACACCCAATTTACCCCCAATAGGTTTAATGATGACCTTTGTAAGAAAATTAAATCTCTTGCAAGTCATAGAAAGTGTTGATCCCAAACTTAGATCGATTTAGCTTTGTGTAAACAATATTGAATCAAGTTAAACACTTAGAGAAACTTTGTTATATATGAAACAATCTAAGTATTATGCAGAATTAATACTTAAAACAAGAACACACAAATATAATAATCCAAACTTCCAATTTGATTGATGATCGAACTTGTGTACAATGAAAGTGTAAAACCGTATATTAAACTAAAACCTAAAGGCCTCCTTTTATAGATTAAGGAGCCTTGCACAAGAGTCTAACTATCAGCTATTCTAGGTAAAAATAAATATAGAAAATACAATGTCGAACATGTAACACCCCCAAATTTACAAAGATTTAATACAGCGGAAGACTCGTTGGTGTTACGGGATAGCACATTACTCACATCATAGACAACGCATAAAAATCACGTGGTTTAATAATAAAAGCATTTCCATTCATAAATATCAAATTTACATAGGTCCCAAGTCATATTATTTCATACAGGTTTTACAAAGCATTTGAATGGAAATTATTGTTTAAGTGCGGGCCATGAATTCTTGTTGTCTTCCCAAGAATTACCTTCAAGTACATGAGATAAAACATGTTAAAAGAAAAGGGCCAGCGATAACGCCGAGTGAATTCATAGAGTCTAATAAAACCATTAATATAACATCGACATAAAATTATTACCGAAAATCATTCTGTACAAATCATCGTAATAGGCCATAAAATAGCCAAAGTCATTTTATACAAATCCTTATCAAAATCATAATATAGGCTTTCTCCTTCAAAATCATTATACGAACCAATGTCGTAAAAATATCATACAATACGTTTTATAACGTTGTATGGAGTTAAATAAAAACCGTTATATGATTATGGTTATGAAAACCAAAACACGAACATAATATCAATAGTAAGAGCCCATATTGCTAGTCAGGCAATATATCGTAATTTAATGCTTAAAGCAGTATTTCGTTAATTGGATTATTATAAGCCGCATGACATTGTTACCTTACTACAACAAACAACGGGTAGCTAGCCCGAAACTCAATTTGCCCATCTAAGTTAGCGTGTCGTCACAAAGGTCACGCTATGTAAATCTTCTCATACATAAATTCGCTTACCAATCAACGTGGCACGACGAGGATCAACCGTCAAGGCGCGAACTGGGGTGATCGTCCCCAAATATTACTATTATATGCATAAGTGTCTACCAAATCCCGGTAGTTCACAATTCATGCTAATGGGACTTTTAGTGACATAACCTAACTTTAATAATCCATTTTATTTCATCTATCGGGTCGTTTAATCATTCATAGGGTCATACAATCATCCGGGTCCAAATCAATAAACAAACAATCGGGACAAATGGTGTCCTTATTTTATAAAAACTAACATGTTATCTCCCTCGCTGGTTTATAATACATTTCATAAAAACATTTAAAAGAGTGCGAGGCTATGAACTCACGTTGATGTGGGAAAGCGGGTTATCGGCAATTCGGATGTACGGTACGTGCTTCAATCACGAAAACCTAGACAAAAAATCCTCGTCTTAGACTTTTGTCCAATGACCTTATAAAAATAACAATTATGTATACATATGATGATTATATATATATGATGATCAAGTGGGTTTATATATTCTCATTCACTCATTTTTGTGTTTATGTATTGGTAACTTCTTACTAGTTTTCTAGTTTTACCTATTTACGTGTTTTAGGTCCAATAAGCCAATTATAAGTTTATTAGCTTGTATTAATCCATTTCATACTTGTATTATTAGTATTTATACTTTACATGTTGGGTCCAAATGGGTTAAGCCCAATAGGTAATTTTTATAAGTGTTTAACTTATTTAGTTAAATTATTAGTCCAATATCGTTAACTTAGCCCGTTAATGTCCGTATGTTATATAGTTCGGGTTTTATCAGTTTTTACTTGTTATATATATGTTTATATATCAGTATGTGAGTTTATAAAAGTTTACATTAGACGGGTCCGACCGTCTAAGTTTTATTTGGCAAAAACGTTAATTTTTACGGTAATAGCCGAAAAAGTCGTAAAAATCATGTTTATAGTTTTATAACTTATAAAACTTATCAAATTACCATTTTTATAAAATGTACCATTTATTTATCCTTATACATATTTATATAAATGTATTATATAAGTTAGTGGGTTTTAATTCACATTTTATACTATTTTTATTTGAGTGCTTATATAATACTATTATACTTTAATTTCCCAAAATCTGATTTTTACTTTCACTTTCACCATTTTTACCATATCTTGAGTTCTACAAAGAGATAGAAGCTCATTTTTGGATACCATAAACTACATGATATGTGCTACAATTAACTTAGTTTTAGCTACTGCTCAATCCAACTTTAATTATCCTTAACAGTCCGTCCAAACTGACTATACAGATTGGTACTCTAAACTTGTTTTGATCATATCTCACTCATTATAATGATTCCATTGCATGGCCAACTCTCACATGTGTACAAGACCTAATACTTACTTTATATTTATTCCACTTTTCCATTTTATCAGTCTAACATGTGGTTAGTTACTGTTTTTATACAGCCTACCATTTAAACAAGATTTAACCATTTTACATGTAGTTTGTCCATCTTTTTACCCATGTTTATCCAATCTATCAACACCAAATCCCCACATAATATTTTTAATTATCATTCATCATCATATACATATACATAAGTAAAAGAAATACAAGATTACATAATCAAAATAACAAGAGGATGGGGAGAACAATCTTTATACCACCATGATGATATAGGTTATGATCAAGACATGGATTTTGATCACACAACTTGTGATAAACCAAGACCATCTTCAAGACCACCTATCTTCATGAACCTCTTGTGGAAAATCAGCCCCAAGACACCAACAAAACTTCTCCTTGGATGTTAAAACTTGCACCAATCTTCATCTTTTTTAATGGAGATTAACATATGTTAATTATAACAAAGGTTTGTGGTTAAAATTGATCAAAATAGGGTGGATGGTGATGATATTTGGACGGAAAGATGAGAGAAAAGAGAGAGAGATTTTGTTTTCTTGGTTTGCATGTGTGTGTGTGGTTTAGTTGATGGTTTTGCTAGTTTAGTGGGACAAGTAGCTTCAATGTGAAGCTAAGTAAACAAGTGTAAGCTTGTTTCTTGCAAGTCTGACACATCACAATGTGTGTATCCTTGTTTTAGCCGTGGGTTAGTGGGGGTGGGGCAAAACTTGTTTTGGTCTCATCCCCAATTATTTACGGTACTCCTCGATTCTAGTTTCCTCGATTTACGTGCCCTCGGGTCGTTTTACGTCAAACGTTTTTATAAATTATGAATAAACGGCACAAAACGAACCTAATAAAAATTGTCTCATAAAAACGGAGTTCGAAAACGTAAATACGTAATCCTAAGGTTTCCGGTTTAGTCGTAAAGGACGTTAAACTAAAATCGTAAGTCCTAATCTCTTCTCGTAAATTTGTGAGTTTATGAACCAACACAAATTTAAAACTCCAAAATAATATTCACGGATAAATTTATTTTCTGAAATGTCGGACTGTCACCAAAGATGGTGTACGTAAACGTAAGCACGTAACGTAGAATCCTCCGGTTTAGACGTAGTCGATCCTACTTCAAGACGTAAATCCAAATTTCTTCCCAAAAATAAGTGAGTTCATATTATAATGAGAATAAAATATAAACCATAAATTGACGGATTGTCACAGAACATATCTTTACTAGAAATACAAAACGTGTAGACTAAGTATTCTATCAGTGCTTGGACTTCTTCTCATCAACGCTTGTTTCTTCTTATCAACGCTTGATTTGACAACGCTTGATTTCTTCCTATCAACGCCAATTAACTCTTATTAGCGTCTAAGTGTCTTGGCTCATTTATTCCCAACAATCCTCCCCTAAACTTGATATCTACTCTAGTAATCAAGTTTCTGAATAAAAACTAAGTACAAGGAGGATTCTTACAAATACAAATTACTTTTTAATTATGAAATAAATAAACCTAATTAGATCATTTTCCAACATCACTTGTGTAACCCATCTCCAGCTGTGTTGACACCATTTTCTTTAAAACTTCCTTGGACATGGGATATTCGGCATCCACAAGAAGATATTCAAAAACTTTGTAGTACTCAAATGATAAACACCAGCTGCTGAATGTAGACGCCACCAAAGTCCACTGATATCACCCAGATCCTTCCATACTGGATCTTCATCATTTGGCTCACACATTATCTTGAATGTGGACCAAATCTTTATTCCATTGACTGAAGTAGGTACTTCAACATGATACTTGGTCTTTATCAATCCCTAAAGACCTACCAAGTCTTCCCTATCCAGGCTTGCAAACAAAGATATAAGAGTTGTAAAAGTATGTACCTCCTTTCCATATCTGCCAATCATCCAAAACCCACTTGAATCTTCTTCATAATGAACTATAGGGTTTCTGGAATCATGAGGTAATACCTTTACCATATGTGAAGCTTCCAAAGGTGAGAGCTTAATACTCCTTCTAATAGCTGCTTCACTAGGATTCACTCTATCCAAATTCTTTGGGAACTCAATTGGAAGTCCCTTCTTCAAAGGCCTTGGTGCAATTAAAGCATGTTGAATCTGCATCTCTTCTGCAAGTTCTTCCTTTCTTTCATCTGAAATAAGTCTGATATTATTTTGCTCTTGAACACTTGCCCATATAGGATAAGCACGAAACTCCAACTCATCAAAGGACAAACCCTGCAACTTCTGGAAAGTCCAACCCCCTTGATGACATCTGAGAAGCATATAGTAGAGCTCCCTTCTATCCTTCTTAGACTGTGAAAGAACTTTGCTAGCCCTATATTTCAAAATTACATTGCAATCCCTTTGAACTCTTAAGAGAATCTCCAAACCCCAAATTTGATCTGAAATTGTCATGTATGGATTCTCCATAATCTTGTTCTCCCATGAAAAGTACATCTGGGCTACTTTAGGCATCTCATAATCTACCTGACTTTTCAGTTCCTCAATCCTTTCCTTAGCCAACTCATCACCATATTCAAGACTTTCTAGATCTTCAACGACCATCACACTTGAATCAGTACTCTCATCATCACTGCCTTCCTTATTACTTTAAGAAGTAGCCACAAATGGTGACTTAATAGCAGTCTTCTTCTCCTTTTCCTCAAGTTGTGCAGCCAAAATAGAATCAAAATGCACTTGGGCTACATTCTTGGGAACTTCAACTTCTACCATAATTCCTTTACCTTTTTCCAATACATCAATAGTGGGTAAAGAAGTTGATGGTACCTCTGTAGACACATCTTTGATGATACCTGATGACTGGGATACATCAACCACACCTGCAGTTTTATCAGCGTCCTAAACCTAAATGTCAATGCCTAACTTACTCATATCAACGTTTGGCTTTGTGAACTGCTCCAACATTTTAGTAAAAGATAAATTTAAATTTGTAGGGGTAACCAATTAAGCATAAAAACCTTGTTGCCTCTTCAAATCTGTTAGAGCCTCAGCTATACACAAAGATTCACCTTCATGTGAGCCTTTATCATTCACATGTACATGTTCATCCTCCCCTTTGGAAGAATCCTCCTCTCTACGCCTAGGGTTAGCACCTTCCAAAATAACAATCCTCTCCCTCAATTGCTTGAGTTCAAGGCCTTGTGTGTTGACAGTATGTACAAGGTCTGCATTTTGCTTTTGCAAGCTAATGCAGACAACCGACAATTCCAACAATGTGTAAGGTTCCTAAATGCCCTCCTCTAGAATGCGATTTTGACCTCCCAAAGTAGATTCATGGGGCATGGATGGGGTCTTAAGGATGTTAGGACTGGCTTGGCCTGTATCTAAGCTAGAACCAATAGTCCCAGCCCCACCCATGTCACCAACCACACTTGTAGTGGTGGTTCTCTCTGCAACATGGCTAGGACCACTAGAGGAGAACACTCCAGTTGTCCTTTGGCGTTTTACCAACCTAAATTCTAGGGGTGTAGAAGATGGTGTGGATTGGGCGTCTGTTTGAAGGTTAAGGGGTGTTTGGGTTTGTGATAAAAGGGTGTCAGCGTTTGGATTTGAAGTGTCAACGCCAATAATTAAAGTGTCAGCGTTGAAAGGTTCTTGGTCAACTTCCATATGCTGGGGTGATGGTGGTTGATCAGGCAATGGGGTTGGTTGTGGTTGTGGGTCTGGTTGAGGTTGTGCTGCTGCAATAACAGCAAGCATGGCTTGGGTAAGGGGTAAGTCTCTAAAAGGTTCAGAATTCATCTTCCCAAAAATTGCTTTCTTTTGAACAGTGATCGTATAAAAACCATTGTGATCCCTATTGCAGTATCTTTGTAAATCAAACACCATTTGTAAAAACCTTGGGTAAGCAAGAGTCATCTTGCTACCCTTGTTATGACACATGCCATCAAAAATCATTTTTGAAAAATTATATTTTTGCCCAGTAGAAATACACACAATGGCACTCCTAATAGATCGGTGGATTTCATTGTGTGTAGTACATTTGGGACTCAAACATTTAAGAATGACATGTATTATGTGGGGAAACTCTTATTTTGTATATTTATTTAAATGGCCTTCTTCAGGCAAAGGATAACCCAAATCTTGGAGTCCTTGTTCTAGCTCTTCAATGGGTAGGTTGGTTATGCCATCTGCATCATTAAGATGCAAAGCTTGGTAAACCAGAGCTTCAGTAACCACCCATGGAACCCAATGGACAATAGCAGTCAATGTAGTCACATTATTAACTGTTGAGGAAGTGACAGTATTCCAAAACTGTTTAATACGTGTGACAGGAATAAGAGGAGCATGAGAAAGTGCATACCTTAAAGGGGATGCATTCAAATACTCGACCATCTTAGTATATTGGGGAAACAAATCATTATCAGCTTGTAAATAAGCTACCATGTTATGTTGACTTCTGAACTCCAATTCCAAATCTTTAGGTTTAAACTTAAGCGCCATTGATGTAGAAAGCTGTGATGAAAGTTATGAAAGGTGAAGGTTTGAGAAAATTTAGTTAGACAAGAATAAGCAGTTACCCTGTTTCAAAGAAATGAGCCAAATTTATAGGAGAGGTGAAAACATGTGATTGGTCAAAACATGAGGCAGTTATATTCAAAATATAATCATGAAAATCATGAAAATATATAACTTATCTCTAGCATTAATAAAAAATTACCAACTCCTAAAATTACACCCCATGTTTTCATCAAAAATAACAACTGGGTAGGACCCAATGTCTATTAATGGTCAAAAATAACTTATCAGCGATCAACGGCTATATTCTTGTCAACGTTGGATTTTGCCATGTCAACGTTAAAATTGGTCTTAACAGCGTTTGGAAAGAAAACTGTCAGCGTCTAAAAAGAAAAAGGACCTTTAAACTTAGGATTTTTATTCCTTTAAAATTAAGTTCGTTTTCTCCTCGATTCGACTCGAATTTGATTTCCGGTTTTACGTTACGACTTACTTTGTTTTTGGTGAAAAGTATTTTTGGAATTTTTACTAATTTAAAACGATTTAAAATAAAAGCTATTTAAAATTTAATCTTATCAAACTAAAAACTTAAAATGAAATCTATTTTTAAAGAAAACTTAAACTAATGTAAAAAAAAATCTATTATTAAAAACTATTTAATTATAAAAACTTGATAATCTAATTTTTAAAAATCTAATTTAACTAATTTAAAATAAAACTATTTTTAATAAAAGTAAATTTAAATAAATGAAAACTATTTTTTTCATCTTTTTTTTTTTAATTCTTTTTTTATGAAACTGAAATAAAAGGAACTTTAAAATAAAACTTTCTAATTAGATTTTAAAAAAAACTGGAATTTAACTAATTAAACAAAACTGCCTATATTATTAAACCTATATTAAATTAATGAGGCGAAACAAAACACAAATAAGAGTCTTAGCAGAGTGGTTATGGCGTATGGTAGCTATGCGAGGGGTCTGGGGATCGAATCCCAGCAGACCATTATTTGCTAATATTTTTGGAAATCTATTTTTTTTGAAAACTAGATACTCAGACATCCAAACAACCAACAACAAAATTAAGGAAAAAGACATAAGCTACGACTATAAAGCTGTAAATCACTACTGAATTGGATCAGATAAGCTGATAAATAAATAAAAAAAAAACGAATACGCATATGAGCCTAAACCGAGACTATATTATAGCTACTAAAAATTAACGTAATGAAAACCAAACTTAAACCCAAACAATAAGCTGAAAAGCTACACGAAATTAAGCAGTTACTAAACGAAGATAATTAATAAGCAGAAAATTCAATTCGAGCAAGAGAAATAAGCAGTACATCAAACCTACGAACCTTAAGCAGAAAAACGATCGACTACAAACCTAAGCTATAGAAATAATGCCCAAAATATCTAAACTACTCTAAATACCCCTATAAAACGGAATAAGCAGATTCGATTCAAACAGCTAAACCCAAACAGAAGCTAGATAAGCAGATCCATACGCAGCTATAACACAATTTAACCAAATACACCAAGAGCAAATCTAAACCGAATCCAAAGCTAACTAGGTAATAGAACAGGCAGAATCAAAACGAGTCTAAACTTAATTTAGTAATCAACTACTCAAATAAAACAGAATTTTAAACTAATCTTAAAAATGAATAACAAAGAAATAGAACCTCGTGTCGAAAACCGTTGAGCCGAAGTGTCGCGCTGAGCGAACTTGTGAATCGAACAAGCTGTCACCATCGTCTTTCACCAAGATCATCAACTCGAACACCTTCTTCGAAACAAACAATCCACTCGAACTAAACTAATCCGAACAGTACTTAATTTATTTATTTATTTATTTTTTTTTATTTATTTATTTATTTATTTTTTTTTTATTCGAATATAAACAAACAGTAACAAAAAATATAGATTAAGGCAAAATTAAATTTGACTGAAAATAATAAATTGAGACGAATTAATAAATAAAAATAAACTTTTCATTAATAATCAAAAGAGTACAAAACTGGAATTAAAATTACAATTTAAATCCTAATCTATTTTGCAAAAATTAAAACTAATTAAATCCTACTCCTAATTTAATAAAAAAAACTGAAATTAAAAAAATAAAGAAAAGCTTGAATACATTGTGAGAAATGGGGGTTTTTATAGGAGAAAACCCTCAAACCTTTCCTTGGTGCCTACGGCTTAAGATCTTGGCCGTTCTTTAATCTTCTCTCTCTTTTTCTTTAAATCAACGGCTGAGATAACACCAGGGGTCACACGGATCGCCACGTTGGAGATGAGGGAGGACCACTTTGGTGGAAGCTGCGAAAAATTAGGGGTTTTAATTCCCATCCGTGTGAATTAACCGGATATGTAAAAAGCCCCAATAATTACTTGCGAATTTTTACTGATTAAAGAGATTAGGGTTTCGGGTAAAATGGGAGAGAATGGTGGAGGGTGTGAAAAGAAAAGTGGGAGAGATAAAAAAATGGGTGTGTGGGTTTTGCTTTGGTGATATCGACATATGGGGTGGGGTTAAAAAAACGTTTTATTAAGAAAACGTATTTTTAGTGTTTGATTGTGAGGAGAGGACACGTGTGTGGGAAGGGAGTGGTTTGGGTAAATTGTGAGTTTTATTAATTTGTGAAAGTGGGGTAGGTTGGGGTAGAGTAAAAACGTTTTCATTTAATGAAAAGGTGTGTTTGACCGAGGGTTGTGGGTTGACACAAGTTTTGACCAAGTGAAGCAAAAAACAAAATTACTCCTTTCGTTTCTTTTTTTGCAATTGTTTGGGTTTGAAAGCCCATTCCATCCGTATATCAGCTTAGCACATGGGCTTTGGGCCCAATTTAAAAATTACTCCATCCGTATCATTTAGCATGTGGTATTGGGCCCTAAAGTGGGCTTTTGGGTAAAGAGTAACAAAGTGATTTCCTTAAATGGGCTTTTAGGCCCATTAACTAAATGTGGGACCCACTTGGCTCGAATATCCTCAAAAATGATTAATTCCATTAAAACGTGCTTGATTCCGACTTTCTTGATCATTTCTTCAAAATAAAGTCGACTTTGTCGGTTTTCGTGATCTTGGGCACGCTTTTGGTCTTTTGATCTTGTCTTCGTCTCTTTCTTGGACATTTCTTCAACATTTGACCGTGAAATCCCGTGTTTTCTCCTCTTTTGATCATTTGTACCTATTTAACACAAAAACACAAAACCACGCGTAATTCCGACTTTTATAATATAAAACACATGATTAGGTCTTGTTTTTCCTTGATTTTAGTGGTAAAAGGATAAGTGTTTACACACTTATTAACCTTAACAAAGTAATTTATCCTATTGAAGATAACTTATAGACTGAAAATCACTATAGGGTGGCAAGCAATGTCCAATCATGTACACTTGCTTAAGAAAGATAGACATAATTGTCCTCAAGTGTCCCTTGCTAACCAAAGTTCTTAACAATGAAGTTATCTCATAAAATCCTTTGTAACTTTCCAGGTAAGCCCAATAAAAATCATACCCAAGTCTCCCAACCGACCACATCCAATTCTAGGTCAAAAAGTCTTGGCAGCGTGCAAAGTATATCAACTTTGCATGCTACAGTGCCTCACGATTTAGTAAACTAACTCGTACTCACCAGTGGACACAATTTAGAATTGGTATAAGAGTATTATATGAATACCCAAAAAGTCTTAAAGGTTTCCTAAACCTCCCCTTAATATATGATATACAGGTTGCCAAACATAAAATATGTAATAAAAAATTATGTCAAGATAGGAATGTAAACATTCAAACCATCATCCATAAACTTTAACACACTCCAAGTAAGATCCATGATCCATAAGCAACTCTGTATCCATTTGTACAATGCTCATAATGCCTGCATAATTAGATCAAAAACCACAAAACTAACATGTTGTTGTCAACGTCCATTTTAACACTTATCAGCGTTAAAATAACCTTTGTCAGCGTTTAGACAAATAATAGTGCCTATCCTGTACATACTTTTACAGTAAGTTCCAAAAACACATATTAGGTAAGATTGATCATTCCAATACTTGTTACCAAGTATTGAAATCTCCCAGCATCAAAAGGTTTAGTTAATAAATCTGCCACATTTTCTTCTGTGTCAACCCTATCTGGTTGTATTAAACCTTTTTCAAAACAATCTCTAATAAAATCATGTCTAATTTCTATGTGTTTTGTTTTAGAATGATGTACAGGATTCTTAATAATGCATAAAGTACTGTTATTGTCTACAAAAATCTTGGTATGCATAAAATTATACCCATAATCCAACAGTTGGTTCTGAATCCATAAGACTTGTCCACAACAAGCAGCTGCAACTACATATTCTGCTTCAGTTGTAGAGTTGGCCACCACTACTTGTTTCTTGCATTGCCAAGATATAAATATGCTCCTAAGAAATTGGCATCCACCAGTTGTGGATTTTCTATGAAACTTGTCACCACCATAATCACTGTCTGACTAACCAATAAGCTCTAAAGGAGAATCCTTAGGATACCATAATCCCAAGGTGGGATAGAACCTAAGATATCTAAAAATCCTCTTGACAGCATGTAGATGACACTCTTTGGGAGTTACTTGATGGCGTGCACATGCACACACAACAAACATAATGTCAGGTCTAGAAGCTGTAAGATACATCAATGATCCAAGAACTGACCTATAATGCCTGACATCCACCACTTTTCCATCTCCAACCTTTCCCCAAGGGTGGTCCCTATCCATGGGTGTGCTAGCCCGTTTTTCATGTAGAGAAAAGCGAAATTTCTTCAAGATTTCTGCTACATATTTGTCTCGAGAGATGAAGATACCATCTTCTTTCTGTTGAACTTGTAAACCTAGAAAGAAGTTCATCTTTCCCATTTCACTCATCTTGAATTTGTCTGTCATGAGCTTGGAAAAGTCTTCACTCATCTTTGGACTTGAAGAGCCAAAGATGATATCATCCACATAGACCTGAACAAGTAAAAAGTCCTTACCAATCTTCTTGGTAAATAAAGTCTGATCTATGGTGTCCCTCTTGAATCCATTTTCCACCAGATAGGTGGACAACGTGCCATACCATGCTCTTGGAGCTTGATGAAGTCCATACATTGCTTTCTTCACTCTATACACCTTATCTGGATGTTCTGAATCTTGAAACCAGGAGGCTGCATGACATAAACCTCCTCTGTAATGGTGCCGTAAAGAAAATCACTCTTCACATCTATTTGATAAACTATGAAGCCCATGCAAGAAGCATAGGCTAGGAAAATCCTTATTGCTTCAATCCTTGCAACAGGTGCAAAGACCTCTTCATAGTCTATCCCTTCCTCTCGTGTATAGCCTTGAGAAACTAAACGTGCCTTGTTTCTGACCATAATCCCTCTTTCATCCTTTTTGTTTCTAAGAACCCATCTTGTTCCAATAAGTCTGACATATCTGGGATAATCCACTAACTCCCAAACATCTTGAATAGCAAATTGGTGAAGCTCATCCTGCATTGCTTCCACCCAACTTGGTTCTTTGAGAGCATAAAAAATCTTCTTGGGTTCCTATTATGACAAAAAACAAGCAAACAAACATGCCTGAACAAGAGGGGTATCAACCTTCTTGTGGATATTGGCAATAAAACCTCCTTGATTCTGATGAGACCTTCTTGTTTGAACAGGACACAACACATCACCAATAATTAGAGAAGGAGGATGATTTTTTATAGTAGATGTAAGTATTCCTCCTTCAATAAGTGTGTTGTCTTCAATCTCAGTCTCCATGTTGCCAATATCATCTTTAAATTCTCCTCCATCATCACTAGAATGAACCTCTTCATATACTGTTAGAAGAGAATAAATGGTCAAAAGGGATGTCAACGCCTAAACTAGGCCTGTCAAGTTGAGCCATCAACGCCTAAATTTGGCGTGTCAGCACTAGATTTTCCTTTGTTAGCGCTTGAAGATTCATGCATGTTTTCATCAATTGGTTTTTCTTGTGGACCATCTTTTTCCTTTCCAGCAGCAGCAGCAACAAATCCATATGTCTAAATAGGAATGGTGACATACTCAAGTATGGGAGCTGATTTGACTGCTTGTGTTTCTACTTCCTTGTCAACCTGTTTACCTGAAATTTTTACAACTGGTTCTTCCACAACATTTGAATCCACTTTCACAATGTCTGGATTAGTAACAGGCATTTAATTCAAGGTTCTAGATAAAGGTTCTAAATCAAAGAACCAATTTGGTCCACTCTCAGGATCACTAGGTTTACTTTCTAAAAACCTAACATGTACCTTTTCAAGTATACGTTTTTCTCTCTTAATGTAAACCCTATAACCTCTACTCTGCACTGAATAGCCTATAAAATAGCCTTCATCACCTTTAACACTAAACTTTCCTAAGGCATCACTAGTATCAAGTACAACTACATGAAATCCAAAGGGTGTAAGAAAACCAATATTAGGTTTCCTATTCCAATATAGCTCATAAGGTGTCTTATTGTGGATTTTGTTGACCAATTCCCTATTCTGAACATAGCAGGCTGTGTTCACAGCCTCAGCCCAAAAAGCAATGGGAAAATGAGCATCAACCAACATTGTCCTAGCTGCTTCTATGAGTGTTCTATTCTTCCTTTCAGCCACCCCATTTTGTTGTGGGGTTCTAGCTACACTGAACTACCTAGTAATCCCGTTATTGACACAAAAGTCATTTAACAACTTATTTATAAACTCACCACCATTATCACTTCTAAGAATTTTAACCTCATTCCTTGTTTTCTTTTCAATTTGGGTAATAAAGTTAATCAAAACAGTGGCAGTTTCACTTCTCAAAGCCAAAAAGAAAGTCAAAGTAAATCTAGAAAAATCATTAGTTATGACAAAACAAAAGGATTTACCATTTAAGCTTTCTATATTAGTTGGACCAAACAAGTCCATATGCAGCAAGTGAAGTGGTTTAGAACTAGAGTGCATAAGTTTAGACTTAAAGGAGAATTTGTGTTGTTTGCCTTTAAGACATGCAACACAAGAATGATCATTGTGGAAAGCCTTTTCAGGCAAACCATTAACTAAACCATGTCTCACAAGTCTGTTTATGTTCTTACAGTTTATGTGCCCTAACCTTTTGTGCCAAAGACTACTTTCATCAACTGAAGCCTTAGCATATATACATGACAAATTATTATTCATCCTAATTCCATTAAGATTCACATTATAAATGTCCTTATGCCTAGGTGTTCTATAATCAATAATCTTCTCATCAGGTATTTTAAAGTCTTTGCTTAACACCAAGCATTCAGTATCAGTGAAAAGAACCTTATTTTTCTTATCACAAACTTGTGATACACTAAACATATTGTAATCAAGTTCTTTTACCAGAAATACGTTTTCAAAACGCAAATTGTTGGTGATAAGAGTGACTTTGCCAGTAATAGTTCCATATCCTCCTCTAAAGTACACTTTGTCACTATCTTTAATGGGGGTAAAATTGGTCAAATAATCTTCCTTCCCCGTCATGTGCCTAGAGCATCCACTATCCCAATAGCCATAATCATTTACCTGCTTTTGAATGCCCTGCACATAAAGAAAACAAATTAGTTTTGTTTGGGAACCCAAGCCTGAGCTGACTTGGATTCATTTGGTTGTTCAACAAGAACAGATTTAGTCCTTATAACAACCCCTTGTTCATCCCTTTTAGGATTGAACACCCAGTTAACCCCAATTGGTTTAGTTATGACCTTTGAAATATAGTGAAATCTGTTACAGGTCATAGAAATCCCATCTGAATTAGGGTTTTGGTCTTGTTTGGGTATCCATGTCAAGCTAGATGAAGCTTTAGACCCCTTTCCCCTTGGTTGCAAGTATTTGTCATTACTTTGTCTAACAGCGTTGGAAACATTCCTGTCAACGTTAAAATTGTTCTTGACAACGCTGAAATTACCCTTATTAGCGTCAAAACTAGGGTTTTCTACAGGAACCCATTGTTTGTTAGACCATGTATTAGTCTTTTGAAAAGGCCTTTGTCCATAAGTATTAGACCCTTTAGTGAAAAATGGAGCTGGTCTAGTAACTTGTGAACTTTGCTGGACAAAAGGTCTGGGTTTGACCATGGTTGACTGATACTCTGAGATTTGTTATGGGGTTTATATTAAGTCTCGGAATCTTCTCGAATTGATCACGGCTCAAAGTGGAATAATTGTTCTTGGTTGCTAAAAAGGGATTGGTTTTCTATTCTAATAAAAGGATTAAATGCGTAAAGTGATAAAAACATAAACCAAAACAGTCAATAAAATAAAGCTTGAATTAAAATTAAACAATAAAACAGTAAACAGTAAATTACCACTTAACACTGATTCGGAATGCTCAAAAGAAAACTGATCCGGAATATTTATGACAAAAACTGCTCATTCGGAAGAATTAACTGATTCGGAATATAACTGATTCAGAACAAACTGATTTGGAACAAATAAAACCCTTCATTCGGAACTTTCAGAAAAATCAGATTCAGAACTTTTAAAACATCTGATTTGGAACTTTTAAAACATCTGGTTCAGAACGTTTAGCAAACATCTGGTTCGGAACTTTTAGCAAAAATATAGATCGGAACTTTCAAATAAAATCTGGTTCAGAAGTTTTAGCAAAAATCTGGATCGGAGCTTTCAAATAAAGTTGGTTTGGAACTTTTAGCAAAAATCTGGATCTGAACTTTCAAATAAAACCTGGTTCGGAACTTTTGAAATCTTTGATTCGGAACTTTTAAAAAAAGTTTATTCGGAACTTAAACAATAAACTGGTTCCGAACTTTTTAAATTAAGCTGATCCGGAACTTTAAACAAAAGCATTGATTCGAAACATGCTATAGATTCGGAATCTGGGAAAACTCAAGAACACGAGAAACAGGGAGATTAAAATGACACGATTTTTAGACAAAATCCACCAAGTTTTTAACCAAAACTTAACCCAATTTAACCACTAATCATCTACTAACCATAAACAACAAATCTCAACAATAAAAACATAAAACCCAACAACTTTTGAAGATCAAATCAACCAAATAAGAACTTTAGACTTTAAATCAATAAGACAAGATGAACAAGATTAATGGAAAGATTAAATTGATTGATTAATGTAAAGTAAACAAGAGGAGAGATTAAAAACTTACAAGATTAAGGATTCAACAAGAATGAAAAATCACCAACACCTTAATGGTGTTGGCTTCCTACGAAAGAAAAGAAAGGACTGGGAAAATAAAAAACTAGCTCAAAAAGTGTGAAGGTGATCTCTTTATATAGGCCAAGTGGTTGGTTGGTGAGTGGGATTTCTTCTTTCTTTTCGTCTTCTCGTCTTTTCAGTAAAGTTGATGTTTTTGATTCTGATTCGGGATTTGTCGACGATTAAATTCAACTTGTCTTTTAATTTCTTCGTTTAATAGACTTGAGTTCCTTCGACATATGTAAATCTTCCATCTTTGGTCCTTTTCTTCGATAAATCTTCAAATAGGCCCATTGACTTCAAATCTTTTGCATCTCTTGGACAATAGACTTCGTCTTGAATCTTTTTCTTCGATAAAACCCGTGCAATCCCATGTTTTCTCCAATTTCCATCCGGTTGGCTCTGAAAACACAATAAACACAAAAACCACGCATAATTCCAAACAAATGATATTAAATACGTGTTTTGGTCTCGTTTTAGCAAGAAATAAGTGGTAAAAGGATGGGTGTTTTCACACCTATCAAATCCCCTACACTTAACCATTGCCATGCCCTCATGCAATGCTTAGTGATAAAGCAATTTTACACTTTTCTCATAATCAATCAACCTTGGCCTTATTAACATACTACTAAACAAAAATTAAAGTACTAAGAGAAATTAAAACTTTAAAGTAAACAAGAGGATAGAAAACCATTTTCACATGAAAATAGCTATATAGAAATAACTTGCAAAGAGATCAAGGACTTACATTAGGGCTTTGGCGTTGCGAAGATTTATCACCCTCAAGTTTCACGTTCCCCAAGCTAAGCTTAAAAACGAGATCATTGTTATTATAAGTTAGCAAAACAAACACTTACACACATGGCTTAATTATATGCTTAAACTCCCTTATTCCTAGGTGTTGTTCCCATTCAATCCATAACACAAGATTTAGAAGATATATTTAGAGAGAGAAAGAGAAGAAAGTAGAGAGAGAAACAAGAGAGAATTTGGAAGGTTAAACACTTTTAGAGAGAGAAATAAAATGGTAACCAACACCCTCTTTCACATGTGAAAGAGTGTTATATATGCCACGGCTCTAAGGCCTTTTTGGGCTTCATCTTGGGTCGGGCTTGGCTTTCACTTGGGCATATAGCCCCTAACAAAGACAATATTAGCTTAAAGTCCAAGCCCGCTTTTCCCGACTAACCGATTACTATACAAGACCAATAACGACTAAGATGACCTATTACATTCTTGTTCGACTATATAAAATATACGGCTAACAATCTCCCCCAATGTATCGGTCATCTTAAAAAGCTTAAAAAGCATAAGATGATTGAGTGAATACATTCTTGTAGAGGAGATCTTCATTCTTTGGTCTTGTATCTTGGTCTTGATCTTGTTTTGTAACCGCTTTGTTCCTTCATGCTTTCGTGATCTTTATCTTGAGCCTTTGTCATTTGACTTTGGGTGCTTAAGATCTTCATCTGTGCTCCTTGTGACTAAGATGACCTATTACATTCTTACATTCTTAGGTATCTTGATTATCGCCATCTTGTGCTCTTGTGACTTCTGAATCGACATCGGTTACACAGCTACGCCACCTTCTTGATATGCAGCAACATATATAGACACGGATGAAATGGCTTTGAACATTTCACCCTAACTCGGTAGCGTTTTACCTCCGGTCGGTGAAGACCGTTAAACGGTATTAAATACCGTACCTGTGATCAGGTAGATTCGATTAAGAACCTCCTTGACAGGGTTTCCCGGTGGTAGTAGCCAGTTCTCTTTACTCGACCGTCTCAAAGCAGACTGCGAACGTAAAGAGTGAATCATAAGGATAAATTATCCGTCTGATTGGAGTCGTCAATTCAGATTTCCTGGAACAAGTTTGATTCTAAAAGAATCGTACCATTGTTGCTTTCCAGTTTGTCACAAGCTTGATATATAGAGAATCTTGCGAGTTACCTACCACAGTGCTGTTTAATGTTGACACTGGAAGGATTTCCATTCGTCACTGTGAACACTAATGAGTGTCACTCTGAATGTTCTGGCAAGATCACATGGATTTTGCGAAGAAACCTGGAATCAAGTTTGAATCAATTAAGAATCCAAACTTAGTTGCTTTCCAGTTCTCACAAGTTTGATTCGTGTAGAATCGCACAAGTTACCTACCATGAGCTTGTTTGATGCTGGCTCAAGCAGGATTTCCATCTTCATTGTGAATCGTATCACTCAGATGTTCTGGCAATATCACAAGGATAATGCGTAGGACTCGATTGTATCCTAATGAGATGATAAATTGATCTCGTTTGGCTCTAGACTCAATAAGTGCATTTTGGTAATCGGAGGCTGGAGCAGACTGCCACCTTTTCAATATTAACTGACTCGGAGTGAGAAAGTCAATAGATACGTGTTGATCTCCGTGACAATGAGACAAGTTTCTTTTGAGAGAAACTCGAATGGCTGGGAAGGGTTGTGCATTGCATCATTGGGTCCATGATGACTTGTCTTCAATAGATGTATTGACCCGGTTTCTGCCTAAGTTGCATAGAATATTCAACTCCTTCAATTCTTACCAATACATCATCATTAGCACCTTGTTGTGATTGTTCTAGTGCTAACTTAAGTACTTGATCCGCATTAAGCTTCATTCCACTCCATCTTTCCTAAGGACAACTATTTCTAGCTATGGAATGTCCTTGGGTAGATCCATCCGGTTCTGGTTGGATCATAGGACTTAGTTTCCTATCCTAAACCACCTTTTGACTTCATCGTTCCGTCGTGGATTGTAGGTTGTTTGGGTATAGATCGTAACCATAAACCATTGAAAACCATTCAAAGTGTTTGATAAAAATCAAAACTTTTAACACTTGAAAGTTTTACATTTCCGAAAAGCTCCCCCTACACACATGCATCGATATACGAAATAGTTTGGCATGTGAAGGAAAGAGTTGCACTTGAGTCTTTAAGATCATATGTTGCGATATATTACATTTTAATCACATTTTCTCCCCTATCTCTAATATAAAAATATAATATTAGAGATACCAATTGATTAAAATATGACATTTTCCGAAAAATCGACGGGAGAGAAACATGTGTGCACGCATGAATCATGGAACATTTTCAGTCGGGTCGCTCCTCCTCAACAATATATGTGTGTCTTGAGACAAAATTTGACAAAATTTTAGAAAAACGACACCACAATATATGTTGAGGTACGGAGTTGAGATGCCTTTACCGATTATATATCACAGATTTAATATCATTTTCAGAATGTGTTGGATACATAAAATATGACAATTTCAGAGATGTACCCAACAACATTAAAAGGCTTGATTTTAAAACGCTCCCCTCAAAAAATGATCAAAATAACATATGACATTTTGAGATAAAAATCTATTATGAGGAAGGGAGTGTTGAACACACAATTTTGAAAGATTTAAAAAAAAATCTTTTTGAGAAAGTCTTGAAAAATTGTGTTCAACGGTTTTAAAATAATCAGGATAGAAGACTTCTCTTCTATTGCTTAGGGAAAGCACACTAAAACGTACAATCCCCTTTCTGGTCCGTTTTTCATGAGCTCAAAACTTTGATTGTTTTGTGACTAGCTTATGACCGAGAAAAATAAATTTCCTGTTGTGAAGGATAAGTTATCATCCGTGATAAACTTTCCTTAAGTTGAAGTTCGAGTTCTAAGCTGACATTTACTTAGAAATCGTTTTTCATGAGCTGAAAAACTTTGAATGTTTTTATAGGAAGCTCATGACCGAGAAATATTAATTTCTCGTTGAGAAGGATAAGTTATCGTCCGTGATAAACTTTCCTTATTTGAGGTCCGAGTT
Organism: Glebionis coronaria; assembly: GCA_025667525.1. Classification (NCBI taxonomy): domain Eukaryota; kingdom Viridiplantae; phylum Streptophyta; class Magnoliopsida; order Asterales; family Asteraceae; genus Glebionis; species Glebionis coronaria. The sequence continues at coordinate 561,435 of JANFOE010000101.1, read as the reverse complement.
CTAAGCTGTGATGCGCCTAGAAGTCATTATGAGAGAAAAATCGAATTTCTCGTTTTGAGGATAAGTCATACTCGGGATGAACTTTCCTGTCTTGTGAGCCCGGGTTACAGTCTGTAATTTGACTATAAGCCTCGTACACGAGCTAAAAACTATTGAATAGTTTTAAGAGAAGCTTGTGTCCAAGAAATATTAATTTCTCGTTTTGAGGGTAACTTATCGTTGAAAACATAAAGTTCCTTTTCTGTAACAGTCGAGTTAAAGTCTGATATGTGACTGTAAGTCATCTTGAATCTTACTTGTGAAACCCTTGAGACACGTATTTCTCTGATATCTGCTTCTTCAGCAACCAAACTCTGAGAGTGTCTTTTGTTGAACGGTATGAATATGGAAAACCTTTGTGTTCTTGTTGAACCTTTATTATAATACCTGCACTTTTATCAGTAGTTTGTATGCTTGCTTGTGGGTTAGTGATATCTTTGTGAGAACCGTGTTGGGGTTCTCCTTGAACCTTTTTTGTGCTAGAGGGAAATATCTTTCCTGTAGGAACCCACCTAAGACCAATTGTTTTAAAGGTTATACCCGTTGGTATCCACCTAAGACAGGATCTAGGAGTCATAGGTTTCTCATGCACAGCTGATAGGTGTGTAAACACCCATCCTTTTACAACTTAATTCTGAGTAAAACGAGACCAAAACACATATTTAATATCATTTGTTTGGAATTATGCGTGGTTTTTGTGTTTATTGTGTTTTCAGAGCCAACCGGATGAATATTAAAGAAAACATGGGATTGCACGGGTTTTACCGAAGAAAAGGACTCAAGATAAAGTCTATTGTCCAAGAGATGCAAAAGATTTGAAGTCACTGGGCCTATTCGAAGATTTATCGAAGAAAAGGACCAAAGATGGAAGATTTTCTTAAGTCGAAGAAACTCAAGTCTATTAAACGAAGAAATTAAAAGACGAGTTAAATTTAATCGACGACAAATCCCGAATCAGAATCGAAAACGTCAACTTTTCTGAAAAGACGAGAAGACAAGAAGAACGGGAGAAAGCCCACTCACCAACCAAAAGACAAGCCTATATAAAGGATCCCCTCACACACATCCAGAGTTAGTTAGTTTTTAGTTTTTTCTCTCCTTCTTTTTCTCCCTTTAGTTCGTCCCATCACCAACACCAATAGGGTGTTTGGTGATCTTGATCTTTGTTTCTTAAACCTTGTAATTTTAATCTTTGTTTGATCTTGTTAAAACATTAATCATCAATACAAGTTCGTGTTTAATCTTTCCATTTCATCTTGTTCATCATCATCTTTTATTTCAAGTTTTCAAGTTTTTATTTGATTGATTTGATCTTCAAAAGTTGTTGAGATTTGTGTTTTTGTTGATGGGATTTGTTACTTATGGTTATTAGATGATTTGTGGTTAATTTGGTAAAACCTTTTTGAGTATTTAATTTGATTTTTGATCAAATTTGTCTTCCTTGTTCTTCGGGGGTTCTGCTACTGTATCTTGTTCCCAGACTTCCGGACGAACTCAAAAGTTCCGGATGAACCAAAAACTTCCGGACGAACTCAAAAGTTCCGGATGAATGCCTTGTTAAAAAGTTCCGCATGAGTTTTCTTTCAAAAAGTCCCGAGTCAGTAGAAAGTTCCGAATAAGCCAAAAGTTCCGGATGAATAGAGAGTTCCGAATGAAGGTGGTTTCTAAAAAGTTCAGAATGAATTAAAATCTTCCGAATGAGTTTTTTGTCCAAAAGTTCCGAATGAAATAAAAAGTTCCGGATGAACACTTAAGTTCCGAATCAACTTCTTTATCAAAAGTTCCGAATGAGTTTCCAAACTTCCGAATAAACCTCAAGTTCCGAATGAACCTAAAGTTCCGAATGAAGGCTAAGTTCCGGAAGAACCTAAGTTCCGAATGAAGGTTAAAACTTCCGAATCAATTTTCTGTTAGTGTTACTGTTTTACTGTTTAACTGTTTCTTTACTTTTATTTCACAATCTATATTTTATATTTCAACTTTAATTTTAATTTTAATTTTAATCTTAATTTCAGTTTTAATTAACGTTTTTATTAATTGTCATTAAAGTAATTGTCTTTGATTTAAGTTTTCATTTTAGTACATTTAAATTTTTATTAGATTAGAAAACCAAACCCTTCTATTTAGTAACCAAGAACAACCATTCCACTTAAGACTGAGATCAATTCGAGAGGACTGTGAGAGAAAATTAGAACCCATTGAAAATAATTAGTATCAAAATGGCACCGCTGCCGGCTCTTCTCGTTAAGATCAAAAGTTTTTTGTGAGAACTTGGATTTTGGGATCCGTTCCCCGTGAACGTTACTTTTTCAGAAAAATTTTCAAAAAATCCTAAAAAATATAAAATTTTCAAAATACAAAAAAAAAATTAAAAAAACATAAAAACCAAAAATATTTTTGTTTTGCTTTTCTTTGTTCGTTCTTTTGCAGGTGTATGCGCACTCGATCCACGTCTTATCAAGATCCCGAGCCTCTCGATCACTTAGACATGGCCGATGTACAAAACAACAACAACATACCACCTCCAAACAATAATAATAACAACAACAACCCGCCTTTCAACAACATGAACAATAACAACAACAATGAGCCCTTTCCGGATAATCGCCCGATGATTGAATTGCTGCAAGCTCATGTAGATGGCAACACGGATCCAATTGTCATACCTCCAATTGCCGCCAACAATTTCGAGCTAAAATCAGGCTTTATCCAGATGGTCTCCGCTCAACCATTCTTGGGACGTACCATTGATGATCCACACGACCATATCAAGAGATTCTTGCAACTCACTAACATGGTCAAGTTCAATGGTGTTCCGCAAGAGGTTATCAGATTACAACTTTTTCCCTTTTCTTTAGAGGGACAAGCCCGACATTGGCTTGCTAAAGAACCGCCACAGAGTATTCTCTCGTGGACGGATTTGGAAACAAAGTTTATTAATTACTTTTTCCCACCCTCTCGTGCTACCGCTTTGCGGAATGAGATCATAAATGTTGAACAAAAGTACGATGAGTCGTTCAGTGAATCTTAGGATCACTTTAAAGATCTTTTAAGAATATGCCCACAACATGGTTTTACCAAAGTACATCAAATCAATACTTTTTACAATGGTTTAAGCATGAGTGACCAAGATTCACTAAACAGTGCCTCGGGGGGTAATCTATTGGCTAAGACTTCCAATGCTGCTTGGGATATAATTGAGAATAAATCTCGTGTGCAAACCAAGAGTGTTAGGACCAATGTCGCTAGTGCTAGCACTAATGACAGCGACAAGCGACTTGACAAAATCACTACGCTTCTTGAATCGCTTGTCACCCACACCGTCAGCAACAACAACAGCAACAACGCTAAAAACGCTCAAGTTAACGCTGTCAGCCAACCTTGTGAGATATGCGGTGGTCCTCACTCTTACACCACGTGTACCGCCACCCAAGACTACCCTGCTGAGAATGTGAATGCGGCATATGGCACCTATCCTCAACCCGCTTATCAAGCTAGACCTCAAGGTGACCGTAATTTGCTTAGCTACCGCTCCAACAATTATCTTTCCCCACCCGGTTTTCCTCCTACCAACCCAAACCAACAACAAAACCTCAATCGCCCTCCTCAACAACAACAACAACCTCGAAAACCATACATCCCTCCTCACAAGCAGCAACAACCACCTCAACGTAACAACCAAGTTTACCAACAACCTGCTTATCAACCACCCGCATACAATGCTCCTCCCAACCAATCCACCGCTCTACACCAAGAAGTGCAGACCTACATGAGGACAAATGATGTGATCGTGGAAAATCTTCAGCGTGAAGTGATCAATTTGAAAGCAGACTTGGTCAAGCAAAGAAACGATTTGAGATCCGACATGAGAAATACGTTGGATAGCCAAACAAATGACTTGCTGAACATGATGGCTAGTTTCTTCCAAGGTAATCAACCCTCTTCTTCGGGTACTCTTCCGAGTAACACCGTTGTGAATCCAAGAGGGGAGATGAAAGCAATCACTACTCGAAGTGGCAAAGGTACCAAGGAACCCGAGCTTCCTATACCTCCACCGGTGGTTGTGACTAAGGAGAACGAGTCACCAGCTCCTATTCCTCATCCTTCTCCTTCCCCAATTTCTCCACCTCTTCCTTCTACCCCTCCTCCACCCAAGGATGTGAGTGATCCTATTCTTCCAAAACCTTCCTCTTCTCCCAATATACCTTATCCATCTAGGTTGAGGAAAGAGAAGCTCAAAAGCAAGGACGATATTCAGGTTTCGAACTTCCTTAAAATGTTCAAACAACTGAATTTCAATATCTCCTTCGCTGAGGCTCTCGCTCACATGCCTAAATATGCGAAAATGTTTAAAGATCTTCTGAGCGACAAGGAAAAGCTCCTCGATATTGCCAACACCCAACTTAATGAGAATTGCTCTGCAGTGCTCTTAAGGAAATTGCCAACCAAGCTTGGTGATCCGGGTCGTTTCTTAATCCCTTGCAATTTCCCGGGAGTAGAGAATTGCATGGCCCTAGCCGATCTAGGTGCCAGTATTAATCTTATGCCTCTAAGCATTTGGAAGCAATTATCTCTACCAGAGCTAGTCCCCACCAAAATGACTTTGGAATTAGCTAACCGTACGGTTGCTTATCCAGTGGGGATAGCCGAAGACGTCATTGTAGGAGTCGACAAATTCACCTTTCCTGCTGATTTTCTTGTCGTCGACTACGAGATGGACCCCCGTGTGCCACTAATTATTGGTCGTCCATTCCTGAGGACCGGTCGCACTCTTATCGATGTTGAAGCCGGTGAGCTTATCATGAGAGTGGGTGACGATAAAGTAGTCTTCAACATGGGAAAGTTGTCTAAACAGCCTTATTCATATGAGAGTGTTAATTGTATTGACGTTCTTGATGAGGCTTGTGAAGAACACTTCAAATATGCTTGCAAAAGTATTCCTACATCTCTTCCCAATGTTGAGACCGTGTCCTCTATTGATTCATCATTGTCTCTATTTGGAGATAGTGATTTGTTTTGGAACAATCTTGAAGACACCATGGGAGATGTGCATTCAGCTACTAATGATTCTCCCACCGATGGGGATGAAGACATGAATTTCTTTGACAATCTTCTCAACGAAGACAATCCTTTGCCTCCATCTCCCACGGTCATTGCTATCGATACTCCGACTTCGAATACGCCTCCCGTCGAAAATCCTCCGGATTTGGAACTTAAGGAGTTGTCGCCCCATCTTGAGTATGTATTCCTTGAAGAAGAGAAGAAGTCGCCAGTCATCATTGCTAAGGACCTAAAGGAAGAAGAAAAAGCCCGACTTATCACCGTGTTGAAAGATCATAAGAAGGCTATTGCTTGGAAGATTTCTGATATTCGTGGAATTGATCCTCACTTCTGCACACACAAAATTCTCATGGAGGACGACTTTAAGCCCACAATTCAAAGCCAACGAAGGGTGAATCCAAAAATCCATGAAGTCATCAAAACAGAGGTTATCAAACTTCTTGATGCGGGTATGATTTACCCTATTTCGGATTCACCATGGGTTAGTCCAATCCATTGTGTGCCCTAGAAGGGCGGAATAACCGTTGTTCCCAATGAACACAACGAGTTGATTTCCACTCGTCTCGTTACTGGGTGGAGAGTTTGTATAGACTACCGCAAACTCAATGATGCCACAAGAAAAGATCATTTCCCTCTACCTTTTATGGACCAAATGCTTGAACGATTAGCGGGTAATGAATATTACTGCTTTCTTGATGGTTTCTCGGGTTATTTCCAAATACCCATCGATCCCCAAGATCAAGAGAAGACTACATTTACTTGTCCCTATGGCACATTTGCTTACAAAAGAATGCCTTTTGGCCTATGTAATGCGCCCGGGACTTTTCAAAGGTGCATGTTAGCTATCTTCCATGACATGGTTGAACAAACCATGGAAGTCTTCATGGATGATTTCTCGGTCTTCGGGGATTCCTTCTCTTCTTGCCTAGCCAATTTGGAACGTATGCTTAAGCGGTGCGAAGACACTCGCCTTGTTCTGAATTGGGAAAAATGCCATTTTATGGTAAAAGAAGGCATCATGCTGGGACACAAGATTTCCAAAGCCGGTCTTGAAGTAGACCGTGCTAAAGTCGATGTTATCGCCAAGTTGCCTCCACCTTCAACCGTGAAGGGTGTGAGAAGTTTTCTGGGTCATGCGGGCTTCTACCGTCGATTCATCAAAGATTTTTCTCAAATCGCTCGCCCAATGACCCACCTCTTGGAAAAAGATACTCCTTTTATCTTTTCCAAAGAGTTCCTTGAAGCCTTCAACTTGCTTAAGGATAAGCTTACTAAGGCACCCGTCTTAGTTACCCCTAATTGGGAGCTGCCTTTCGAGTTGATGTGCGATGCTAGTGATTTTGCTATTGGAGCGGTTCTGGGACAAAAAGTGAATAAACACTTCCAACCAATCCATTACGCTAGCAAGACAATGACAGGGGCACAATTGCATTATACGACAACCGAAAAAGAGCTTTTAGCTGTTGTCTATGCTTTTGAAAAATTCCGCCCCTATCTTGTCCTTTCTACAACAATTGTGTATACCGATCATTCCGCGCTGAAGTACTTGTTGACAAAGCAAGATTCCAAACAAAGACTTCTTCGCTGGGTTTTGCTGCTCCAAGAATTTAAAATCGAAATTCGCGATAAAAAAAGGAACAGAAAACCTAGCCGCGGATCATCTCAGCAGACTTGAGGATCCTTACCAAGGGGATCATCCGAACAAAGAAATCAATGATTCTTTTCCCTTGGAGACCTTAATGTCTATAAATTCGAATTCTAATGAAACCCGGTGGTTTGCGGACTTTGCAAACTACTTGGCGGGTGGAATTCTCAAGGAAGGGTTGACGTCTAACCAAAAGAAAAAGTTCTTCACCGACATTAAGACTTACTTTTGGGACGACCCTTACCTATTCAAACAATGTGCCGACTGATTATCCGCCGATGTGTTGACGGACCGGAAGCTTCAGAAATCCTTGACGCTTGCCACAAAGGACCCACCGGTGGTCACTTTGGTCCCAACTACACCGCCAAAAAAGTGTTCGATTCGGGATTTTATTGGCCCACCATCTATCGTGACGCTCACGATATGGTTAAACGATGTGATGCTTGCCAAAAACAAGGCAAGATCACACATAAAGACGAGATGCCTCAGAATTTCATACAAGAATGTGAAATCTTTGATGTTTGGGGTATCGACTTTATGGGGCCATTCCCTTCTTCTAAAGGAAACAAATACATCATTGTAGCCGTTGACTACGTTTCAAAGTGGGTTGAAGCCAAAGCTTTACCTACTAATGATGCAAGGGTGGTTTGTAACTTTTTGAAAGCTCTATTCGCTAGATTCGGTGTGCCTCGCGCCATTATTAGTGATCGTGGGACGCATTTTTGCAATGACCAATTTGCTAGAGTCATGGCTAAGTACGGTGTAAATCATCGTCTTTCCACAGCCTACCACCCACAAACTAATGGCCAGGCTGAAATATCCAACCGAGGATTAAAGCGAATTCTGGAAAGAACCGTGGGAGAGCATCGTGCCTCATGGGCTGATAAACTTGATGATGCTTTGTGGGCTTTCCGTACTGCTTACAAGACCCCGATCGGCTGTACGCCTTATCGTCTTGTGTACGGGAAAGCGTGCCACCTCCCCATTGAGTTGGAGCACAAGGCTTACTGGGCCTTGAAGTGGGCTAATTTTGATATTAACAAAGCCGGTGACCTACGCAAGATCCAACTCAATGAGCTCAATGAACTTCAGAATGAGGCTTATGAAAATTCTTTGATCTATAAGGAAAGCACTAAGCTCATTCACGACTCTAAGATCAAAAACCGAGAGTTCCATGTTGGAGACAAAGTCTTACTTTTTAACTCTCTGTTGAAAATCTTTTCGGGAAAGCTCAAATCTCGTTGGTCCGGCCCATTCACCATTGCCCAAATTTTTCAATATGGTACTCTCGAGCTCGCTCAACCTGATGGACCAAATTTTAAGGTGAATGGCCAACGAGTGAAGTTGTACTTTGGTGAGGACACCTCTCAGGAGGTGATTCCATCCCTCACCACGTTCCCCATGAACTAATTTTGGGTCGAGTCAGGCTCGTGACTCGGTTATAAAAAACAAGCGCTCCTCGGGAGGCAGCCCGAGTATCTATCCTTTTATGTTTTAACCTCCTAAGTGTAGGGGGACCTCTATAGGGTGTTTGTCTTTGTATGGTGATGTGATTACAGGGATAAGTGCACTCTTGGAAACTTTGAAGAACCGTGCTCCCGTGTTATCCGAAATCCAGTTCTATCTCTCAACTATCGTGATTCAATTATCTTCATACTCACATTTGAAATTGATCACGTTAGTCGTCTCTTCCTTAACTTGAGTTAACCAACGTGCACAATGTCATAAGTGTAGAGGAGACTTTTCCCACATGCTTAAACATTGAGGACAATGTTTATCTTAAGTGTAGGGGGGACTTCTATCGAAGTTTTAAGTGGACTTTTCCATGAAAATGCCTTCATTTAACCGGAAAATCGTATTTTTCAACATTTTTCAAATTTTTTTATTAACTTTGGCCATTTAGTCGTAATTTTTAAAATTTTTTATCATTGCTTTCATATGTATATATTCCGCAATAAAGTAAAATTTTAATAAAGTGGTGTAGCTAGTTTAGAAATCTTTGACATATTAGGCCCGTTGCGTTTATTTTGACTCAACCCGAATAAACTTATCCAAGTTTATTCTAGCTAGTATCCTTAACCATGTAGACCTTAATTGGTTTATTTGGCTAAGTATCCACGAGTCTCATTACTTGAGATTTTAAATTGTGGAGGACGAGAAATGATAGAGTCAATTATAAGTCGGTATTCTTGCACAAGCTCACTTGGTGTAATTATTTGCCTATTCTCCCATCACTTGCTAATAATTTATCTGCAATAAGTAAGGTCGTACGATTTGAAAAGTTACTTAGCTTCTAGCCCAAGATCGTTTAAAAGTTGCTCGGTAATGATAAGAGTTCATAGCCAAGGCATAACTTATGAAGCGGGGCGCGAAGATTGGCGAGTCCGAAAAGGCCCTAACAAGGCATGAGGATTCCATTTTATTGCTAAAGCTCCAAAGTGATGTGAAAAGCATTATTCCCAAAGTCAATATGAAGGATCAAGACTCACGGCGAAAAGCAATCAACTCCTATAAAGATGATGGAGAAGTCTATCCGAAAAGACCCTAACAAGGTATGAGGATAAATAGATCCAAGTCCGAAAAGGAGGCGGATCGTTGTATCTCAAAATCCCAAATAGAGATTGAAGAAATAATCATGAAGTCGTGGTCAACAAAGTTGGAGTACCTCTCAAAAGTCTCCAAGTGAAGAAACTCTATGAACAATGAGAAGACCATTATCTCAAGCACGTCTCTCAAGATATGCAGTATGAAGTACATGCCAAATATCGGCCCGAGAAAGGTCTCAAATCGTGAACCAAGTTATGCCAAGATATGAACTTTTTGATATCCCGAGAAGCAGTTTTAAGAGATTTTGTCCTTTAGCTAACTATTGATCAAATCGTCCTACTTTGCTTTCAGCCTAAATAAACTATCGAAATAAGTCCAAAAATGCATCTTCATGATCATTCTAAGACAAAAATAAAATATAAGAGATACACCTAGGAATAAGGGAGTTTAAGCATTTAATTAAGCCATGTGTGTAAGTGTTTGAATTGCTAACTTATAATAACAATGATCTCGTTTTTAAGCTTAGTTTGGGGAACGTGAAACTTGAGGGTGATAAATCTTCGCAGCACCGAAGCCCTAATGTAAGTCCTTGATTTCTTTGCAAGTTATTTCCATCCTTTTGTTCACTTTAAAGTTTTAATTTCTATTAGTATTTTAATTTTTGTTTAGTAGTATTTAAATAAGGCCAAGGTTGATTAATTATGAGAAAAGTGTAAAATTGCTTTATCACTAAGCATTGCATGAGGGCATGGCAATGGTTAAGTGTAGGGGATTTGATAGGTGTGTAAACACCCATCCTTTAACCACTTAATTCTGAGTAAAACGAGATCAAAACACGTATTTAATATCATTTGTTTGGAATTATGCGTGGTTTTTGTGTTTATTGTGTTTTCAGAGCCAACCGGATGAATATTAAAGAAAACATGGGATTGCACGGGTTTTACCGAAGAAAAGGACTCAAGATAAAGTCTATTGTCCAAGAGATGCAAAAGATTTGAAGTCACTGGGCCTATTCGAATATTTATCGAAGAAAAGGACCAAAGATGGAAGATTTTCTTAAGTCGAAGAAACTCAAGTCTATTAAACGAAGAAATTAAAAGACGAATTAAATTTAATCGACGACAAATCCCGAATCAGAATCGAAAACGTCAACTTTTCTGAAAAGACGAGAAGACAAGAAGAACGGGAGAAAGCCCACTCACCAACCAAAAGACAAGCCTATATAAAGGATCCCCTCACACACATCCAGAGTTAGTTAGTTTTTAGTTTTTTCTCTCCTTCTTTTTCTCCCTTTAGTTCGTCCCATCACCAACACCAATAGGGTGTTTGGTGATCTTGATCTTTGTTTCTTAAACCTTGTAATTTTAATCTTTGTTTGATCTTGTTAAAACATTAATCATCAATACAAGTTCGTGTTTAATCTTTCCATTTCATCTTGTTCATCATCATATTTTATTTCAAGTTTTCAAGTTTTTATTTGATTGATTTGATCTTCAAAAGTTGTTGAGATTTGTGTTTTTGTTGATGGGATTTGTTACTTATGGTTATTAGATGATTTGTGGTTAATTTGGTAAAACCTTTTTGAGTATTTAATTTGATTTTTGATCAAATTTGTCTTCCTTGTTCTTCGGGGGTTCTGCTACTGTATCTTGTTCCCAGACTTCCGGACGAACTCAAAAGTTCCGAATGAACCAAAAACTTCCGGACGAACTCAAAAGTTCTGGATGAGTGCCTTGTTAAAAAGTTCCGCATGAGTTTTCTTTCAAAAAGTCCCGAGTCAGTAGAAAGTTCCGAATAAGCCAAAAGTTCTGGATGAATAGAGAGTTCCGAATGAAGGTGGTTTCTAAAAAGTTCCGAATGAATCAAAATCTTCCGAATGAGTTTTTTGTCCAAAAGTTCCGAATGAAATAAAAAGTTCCGGATGAACACTTAAGTTCCGAATCAACTTCTTTATCAAAAGTTCCGAATGAGTTTCCAAACTTCCGAATAAACCTCAAGTTCCGAATGAACCTAAAGTTCCGAATGAAGGCTAAGTTCCGGATGAACCTAAGTTCCGAATGAAGGTTAAAACTTCCGAATCAATTTTCTGTTAGTGTTACTGTTTTACTGTTTAACTGTTTCTTTACTTTTATTTCACAATCTATATTTTATATTTCAACTTTAATTTTAATTTTAATTTTAATCTTAATTTCAATTTTAATTCACGTTTTTATTAATTGTCATTAAAGTAATTGTCTTTGATTTAAGTTTTCATTTTAGTATATTTAAATTTTTATTAGATTAGAAAACCAAACCCTTCTATTTAGTAACCAAGAACAATCATTCCACTTCAGACTGAGATCAATTCGAGAGGACTGTGAGAGAAAATTAGAACCCATTGAAAATAATTAGTATCAACAGCGGAAGACTTAGTTGGAGAAAACCTATTTCCTTTAGGGTTCCATCTTTGAGGTGCTCTAGATTTTTGGTTCACCTTGTTCAGGACTTTATTGATACAATCATCATGAATGGCATTAAACACGCATTTTTTACATTTCGTGCAAACAAAGTGCTTAGCATCTGAGAAGGCTCTAGAGTTCCTTGGGTTGGCAGAATTGTGCACATCATAGAAGGGTCTAGAATTCCTAGATGTGTGAACAACGCTCCTAGGTTGTGGTTTGGTCCTATCTCTTGCTTGTGTCTTGTTTTTAGCATCCTCTAGATATCTTTTATGACCCGTGTCATTTGAACTACGCCTAGGCATGTTCTTGGAGCTAGATCTAAAGTTGCTTGAAGCATTCATGTGATAGGGTTTTGCAGAAGCAGTTTGTCTTAAGGTCGGTCTAGATTGTGGAGTGACTGGTTTAGGCAACTTGCTACGTACGTCAACTTGGGATGCAAACCTCGGATTCGACATTTTGAGTCATTCAGATTTAAACGCATTCGGTTGTCTAGTAACTGAGCGATTTCTGAATGATTGAGAAGGAGGTTTCCCCAAGACTGACTGTTTTGGTAACTTAGTATCCACACTTTTTCCTTTTATCTTCCTTAATTCGTTTTTCACCGCTGTCAGTGCAAAAACCTTTTCCTGAATCTGAGCCTTTAATTGCTCATTTTGTAGAAGTAATTGAGCAACGCGTTGTTCTAACTTAAAGTTCATATTATCAAATATGGCGCTTTCAGTATTCGTATCATTACTTTCTACAGTGTCGTTAGGTTGCACAGATAATTCAGTTAATGAAGCAGGCGGAGGACTTGGATTTTGAGAAGCCAAATTTGATTCTAACAGATTTATTTGTTTCACAAAATGTTCTTTTTCCATGTTAAAATCTTGAATCTTACGATCCAATTTTTGTTCAAGAACAACATTTGCTTTTTCAAGTTTTTCAAAGTAAGCCTCAAATTTGTTATTTTTCTTTGAAAAATCAAGTTTGGCATCCTCAAAATCTTTAGTCTTCTGAGCTAACAGACTTTCAAGCTCGTGAATCTTAGAATTAACATCCTGAGAAGTCTCTCCTCCATTAGTACTCGTATCTGATGAATCAGGTGTGGTATTGCTATCAACCTTTTCCACTAGATACGTGTCAAGAATGGGTTCAGATTGCTCAGTATGTTGAGGAACATCGTATTCAGCATTTAAATGTACCATAGCCATTGGCTGATCATCATAAATGGGTCTGATATCCGCATCATTGGTTGTTTGATCATTCCCTGAGCTGGTACTGATATGCTGCATTTCTGATTCTGTCCCGCTGCTCTCTGTAACAACCGAAGAAGCATCCAATGCTTGATCTATATCGACAGTGCTCTCTTTCGTCTACATAAGTCTTTGATTCACCCTTCTTTGAAAGTGCCTTTGATGGCGTGTTCTTTCATCAATTGACTTCTTTATATTGCTCATATGTTAAAGAAGTGTCTCTTTGAATGCTTGAAGATCTACGAGAGTATATTTGGTAAAGTATGTGCTTGTGAACTCTCGATCGTTTTTGGATAAGCCACTTGAGTCAATGAATTGCTGGAACTGATTGTTGAGAGCTAAAAGGACCTCCATGGATATATTCTCGTGAAAATCGTCTCTGTCAAGTTCTTGTTGAAGATGGTCCACATTAAGTAGCATCATTCTGATGAGTGTCTCAACATCTTGACCAAATAGTAGAAAGAATACCCGTTTGAATCCAATTTCAAGACGAGTGCCTTTTAGGTCTTCTCTTGAAAGAACCTGAAGGTGTGACTGAAGCAACTTTATGTGTTCCATGCATCTTTCTTTTGCTTTCGACATCTTGTATTTGATTGCATGAAAGGTTTTGGTGGAAGAATCCTTGTTAGAAGGTTTACTGATATGAGTCTCAGTATTTGTCTTAACCTCTGGATTCTGCATCTTCTCTTTATTCATCTCAGTCATGGACGTTGTTAGTGTTGAATCCACGAAGATGTCCGTTGAACGGATGTCTCGAAGAGGATATGATGTGTATGGATTACAGATCTTAGTGGATGTGTTGTGATTTGATTGTGGTTGAAATTCCGAAAAATCTGATTTTTTCTCAGTCCGACAATAATTCCTCAGTCCGACAAAACGGTAAGCCGAAAAAATTTTGAATCACCAAATTTTGAAATCGAGTTAGAAATAGCCAAAAACTAGTAGGGAAAAAATTTGAAAAATGAAAAATTTTGACAAAAAATAAAACCTAAAATGGCCTAAAAATTTGAATTTTGGTCCGAAAATTCGAATTTTTGGTCGAAAAATTTTTCGCATCACCAAAATTTGAAATTGAAGCTTTATGGCCTAAAAATTGTATAGGAAAAAATAAAAATTTGAAGCTTAATCTTCGTGTAAACGATGTTCCTAAACTAGTCTAGATAGTGGCTAAGTCTAAAAATTATTCAAACAAAATATCCATCGGAATGTCCATCGGAATAACCTTGTCGGAATGACCTTGATCGGAATACCCTTGTCGGAATGACCTTGATCGGAATACCCTTATCGGAATTTCCTTGTCGGAATGCCAAATCGGAATGTCAGATCGGAATACCCTAATCGGAATGTCCTTGTCGGAATGCCAAATCGGAATGTCCAAATTGGAATACTCAAATCGGAATGTCAAATCGGAATGACAAATCGGAATGTCCAAATTGGAAGAACAATCGGAATGTATAAACCCTATTCCGATTACACTGATCGGAATAACTGTAAGCCCTTTTCTGATGACCTGATCGGAATAATTCCCACTTTTCTCGGACAAAACTCAACCAATTCGTGATTTTAAGCCAAAAAATGATCAAAACACCCAAAAATTTTGTGTTTTTAGCCAAGGTAACAATACCAAATCTCTACCACAACTATGCAGAAGATTTGTATCAAGAAAAAAACCATAAAAAACACAAGAAAAATTTTTGGGACGTGATATATAGATCAAAATGACCACGAAAAATTAAGAACACACCACACGAATCTTCAATCACCTATCCACTATAGGCTCTGATACCAAATGTTGTTCCCATTCAATCCATAACACAAGATTTAGAAGATATATTTAGAGAGAGAAAGAGAAGAAAGTAGAGAGAGAAACAAGAGAGAATTTGGAAGGTTAAACACTTTTAGAGAGAGAAATAAAATGGTAACCAACACCCTCTTCCACACATGGAAGAGGGTATATATACCCTTGGCTTATGGGCCGTGGGTTTAAGTGACTTGGGCCGGGCTTGGCTTTGTTTTGGGCTTACGCCCCTAACTTATACAATATTAGCTTAAAGTCCAAGCCCGGTTTTCCCGACTAACCTATTACAATACAAGACCTTCAACGACTAAGATGACCTATTACATTCTTGTTCGACTATATAAAATATAGGGCTAACAATCTCCCCCAATGTATCGGTCATCTTAAATATCTTAAAAAGCATAAGATAATTGAGTGAATACATTCTTGTAGAGGAGATCTTCCTGCTTTGGTCTTGTATCTTGGTCTTGATCTTGTTTGTAACAGCTTTGTTCCTTCATGCTTTCGTGATCTTTATCTTGAGCCTTTGTCATTTGACTATGAGTGCTTGAGATCTTCATTTGTGCTCCTTGTGACTAAGATGACCTATTACATTATTACATTCTTAGGTATCTTGTGTATCGCCATCTTGTGCTCTTGTGACTTCTGAATCGACATCGGTTACACAGCTACCCCACCTTCTTGATATGCAGCAACAACATATATAGACACGGATAAAATGGCTTTGAATATTTCACCCTAACTCGGTAGCGTTTTACCTCTGGTCAGTGAAGACCGTTAAACGATATTAAATACCGTACCTGTGATCAGGTAGATTCGATTAAGAACCTCCTTGACAGGGTTTCCCGACGGTAGTAGCCAGTTCTCTTTACTCGACCGTCTCAAAGCAGACTGCGAACGTAAAGAGTGAATCATAAGGATAAATTATCCGTCTGATTAGAGTCGTCAATTCAGATTTCATGGAACAAGTTTGATTCTAAAAGAATCGCACCATTGTTGCTTTCCAGTTTGTCACAAGCTTGATTCATAGAGAATCTTGCGAGTTACCCACCGCAGTGCTGTTTGATGTTGACACTGGAAGGATTTCCATTCGTCATTGTGAACACTAATGAGTGTCACTCTGAATGTTCTGGCAAGATCACATGGATTTTACGAAGAAACCTGGAATCAAGTTTGAATCAATTAAGAATCCAAACTTAGTTGCTTTCCAGTTCTCACAAGTTTGATTCGTGTAGAATCGCACAAGTTACCTACCATGAGCTTGTTTGATGCTGGCTCAAGCAGGATTTCCATCTTCATTGTGAATCGTATCACTCAGATGTTCTGGCAATATCACAAGGATAATGCGTAGGACTCGATTGTGTCCTAATGAGATGATAGATAGATCTCGTTTGGCTCTAGACTCAATAAGTGCATTTTGGTATTCGGAGGCTGGAGCAGACTGCCACCTTTTCAATATTAACTGACTCGGAGTGAGAAAGTCAATAGATACGTGTTGATCTCCGTGACAATGAGACAAGTTTCTTTTAAGAGAAACTCGAATGGCTGGGGAAGGGTTGTGCATCGCATCACTGGGTCCATGACACTTGTCTTCAAAAGATGTGTTAACCCGGTTTCTACCTAAGTTGCATAGAATATTCAACACCTTCAATGCTTACAAATACGTCATCATTAGCACCTTGTTGTGATTGTTCTAGTGCTAACTTAAGTAATTGGTCCGCATTCAGCTTCATTCCACTCCATCTTTCCTAAGGACAACTATTTATAGCTATGGAATGTCCTTGGGTAGATCCCACCGGTTCTGGTTGGATCATAGGACTTATTTTCCTATCCTAAACCACCTTTTGACTCCATCGTTCCGTCGTGGATAGTAGGTTGTTTTGGGTAAGGATCGTTAATAAGTGTGTAAACACTTATCCTTTTGCCACTAAAAACAAGGAAAAACAAGACCTAATCATGTGTTTTATATCATAAAAGTCGGAATTACGCGTGGTTTTGTGTTTTTGTGTTTAAATAGATACAAATGATCAAAAGAAGAGAAAACACGGGATTTCACGATCAAATGTTGAAGAAAAGTCCAAAAGTGTGCCTAAGTTCACGAAACCGGCTAAATCGACACGGGATTGAAGAAGATTATCAAAGCCAAAAGTCGAGATTGTTTTGAAAGTACATTGGGCCAAGTGGGTCCCAGATGAGCTTAATGGGCCTGAAAGCCCCTTTATGATGTTACCTTGAAGCCCAATGGATCAAAAAGCCCAAATTAAAGCCCATTTGGCATTGGACGAATGGAACATACAAATACATGGGCTCAAGTATTATTTACAATTTGTCTCAAAGCCCAAAACAAATTAAATGAGATATAGACGTGGGAAGTACTATACATAAGTGGATCAAAAGCCCATTTGGGTAAAATATATAGACGGTTAGGAGTATTCTTTCATTTGGCCAGATGGTGAATAAAATTGGAAGGAGTCAAACTCCTTGGTCAACTTATACCCTCGGTCAACACAACCACTCACCCTTACTCTTTTTAACAAAACGTTTTAACCCCCACCCCATTTATTCACTCAATTTCGATAAAAAACAATAATACTCCATCACCTAACTATCTCTCTCTCAAAACAAATAGCCAGCCACCCACCTCCTTTTACTGTTACCCCAAAACCCTAAATCAATAATTACCCAAGATAAATTGGGGGTTTTTATTGAAGCACTTGATTCACACGCGCCCCATTTAAATCCCCATAAGAATCGGAGCAAGCACTAGGTGGTCCTCATCTCTCCAATCTTATGTGGCTTAATCTAATTGGTTTTCACACCTCACCACCAAAAACCCTCCAATAATATGCCTCCACATCAGATTCAAGAAACACAAATCCGACACTTTGGCAATCCATGTGATGCAAAGTGATTTTCCACCGTTGGATCGAAGAGAAGAAAGAGAAAAGATGATGGATGGCCATGATTTGAAGCCGTGGGCACCAAGGTGATCAAGAAGTTTTCTAGGGTTTGCCTTTAAAAACCCTTTCATTTGTAATTTTTAGAGCAAGCTTTTTCTTTCTTTTTATTTACTGTTTTTTTAATTAAATTAGGAGTAGGATTTAATTAGTTTTAATTTTTGCAAATTAGTTTTAGTTTAATATTGTAATTTCAATTTTCCAGTCTTGTAATTTTTAATGATTAATGAAAAGTTTTTCTTTTATTTAATTCCGTCTCATTTTAATGTTTCTGTCCATTAATTTTAGTCTTAAAATTTGCTCTCTTATTTTAATAAATTACTGTTCGTGATTATTATTAAAAAAAAAATAAAAAAAAAATAAATAAATAAATATATAATAATAATAAAGGAAAGTGATGAATAATTTTTCCCCACTGGAAAAATATTAAAGGATTACTGTTCTTGGTTACTGATTCGTTTACTGTGCGTTTGGTCGAGAGAGAGTATTCTGTTTGGTGGATCGAGTGATGATGATTTTTAGGTGAAATATGGAGGTGTTTGATTCGGTTTTCGATAAGACGGCTCAGCGCCTCAGTCTTCGACCCAACGGCATCGTCACAAGGTTCTTTTTCACTTTTTATTTTTTTTGGTTTGGGTTTCAGTCTTATAAGATTTGAGTAACAGTATGCTAGTGTTTACTTTGTCATAGTTTTCAACTGCTTTATTATTCCGAGTACTCGTTGTTGATTAAGTTTTTTTTTATGCCTTGTTTATCTGATTTTATCTGGTTTATAGGATTTTAGATAGTTAAGCTTTGTTTGTTTTTACTTGCCTATTATCAGTTTATGTTTGCTTATAGGACTTCTTTGCGTATTTCGATTTATTCTTGCTTTGGCTGATATAAGTTCTTTTTACTAGGTTTATTTTCTTAAACTGTTCTTTTTTTTATGCCTTAAGTATTATCTGAATCTGAGTAGTTTATAAATTGATAGTAGTCTGTTTTATTTTAAACTGTTTTTTTTTTGTCTAGTTTGAATCTGGCTTTGTTATTTTCTTTGTGAGTAATATTATGCTTATTAGCTTTTCATTCTGCTTATTTGAAGTGCTTATATGGTTTACTGGTTTGCTGATATTGCTTGTTTTGTGAAGTTAAGCCAACAGACTCATTTGGCCTGTTTGGTTTGTTATTTTTCGTCCAAAAAAAAATAGTAATACGAAAACTGTCACCTGCAGGTCTCGAACTCGAGACCTGCCTTTCACACAGCCAACGTGTTACCCATTGTTCTAACACTTCTTTTGTGTTTAATTTCAGCTGTTCTTATTAATATAGTCACTTTTATTTATTACTGTCAGATTTAATTTCATTTTAATTCATAGATTTTCAAATTTACTTAATAGTTTTTAAATTAAAAAAAAAATAGTTTTAAAAATATTTTTCTTATTAATTAGTAAAAGTAATTTTCAAAATAAATTAGTTGATAAATTTTAAATAGTTTTTTTTTTTTTTTTTTTTTTTGCTATATTTGTTTAATTAAGGTTTCAATAGTTTAAAAGTATTTTCTTTTTAAATAGAATAATAGTAATTTCTTTTTTTAAATAGATTAAATTAGATTTAAGTTTTGTTTAAATTTAAAATAGTTTTTAAATTTGTTTAAATAGTTTAATTTTAAATAGTCTTTTTACGTTAGTTTAATTTTAAATTGTTTTCTAATAGTTATAAAAATTCCAAAAATACCGTTTACCAAAAACAAAGTTAAGTCAAAACGTTTAACCGGAAATCAATTCGGGTGAGTCGAGGAACGATAAAAGAAAATAAAAAAAGGGTAACAAAATCTCTTTTTCAAAATGGCGCCGCTGCCGCTTCGCTCGTACGATTGACGATTTTTCGTGAAGACGTTTGGATTTTGGGATCCGTTCTTCTTGAACGTTAATTTTCTTGCACAAAAAATCAAAAATTCAAAAAAATCAAAAAGATTAAAATACAAAAAAATTAAAAAATCACAAAAGCAATTTCTTTCCTAAGAATTGCACCAAAAAAAATTAAAAAATCCAAAAGTAATACTTTTTCCTAAAAGTATTACACCAAAAATATTACGTATTAGTGTTAATTTTTAGTTCGATTTCTTTTGTTTTTCTTGTGATTATATATTTTTCTAAAAAATACAAAAATATTTTTCTTTTATTAATATATATTACGTAGCATAATAATTATTGTTATTTCGTTTTCTTTCGACACTACCATGGATAATCGTCCGATTTGGGAAATCTTGCAAGAAGGGCGTTATAAGATTATGTCCGAGGAGTGTTCGACTTGTGGTGGGCCTCATGCTTATTTTAATTGTGACAAAACTTATGAGGAGGTTTATACTAATGAGGAAAGTATGTGTTATGATACTAATACCTATTTTGGCTCCCCTAGTTTTCCTACAAATAGTGACCCACCACAATATGATCAAAGGTTTTATGGGGAATTTCAAAATCAAGGGTTTTCAAATAATGAAGGTTTTCCAAATAACGGAAATTTTCAAAACTTTAATCAAATGGACATGCACAACCCTCAAATGGACTTGATTCTACAAAAATTGACCGAACATGAGAAAATCATGGAAGAAATGCTAGAATCTACTAGACAAATGCAAGAGTCCACCGATAGGAAATTCATGCTCATTTTAGAAACCTATCAAGATCAATTTGTTATTGAGCCGTCTTTGAGTGATGATATTGAGGCTAACACCACTACTAGTAGTGATGTTCCCACTGTGGATCCTTCCATCTCTCCGCCAACAAAGGAGAGACAAGGCCCGGAGACTATCATGAGTTTTACTCACCCTCCGGTGTTGACACCCACGGATACAATTAGCTCTCCTATTGAGGAAATTCCCGAGATTATTCTTGAGCCTTCATTACCCGTTGATGACCCCATTTCTTTTATGCCTCCTTCACCTACCCCTTCAAATGACTTTATGCTTTCTTCAAATCCTCTTAGCGAGACATGTTTTGAGAAACCAATTTTTGAGGAGTGTGAGCGCATAGAAGAAGAACCCATAAGTTGTCCTACACCTAAGGAGTTTGTAGATAGGGATGAGTTATCTTGTGATTCCGAATACATTTTTAATTATTCCTCGGGATCGGATGAGGATGACTCGCCTATTTTACCAAGACCGACTTTTGAAAACCATAATACTAATGATTTATCGGATTCTTTACTCCTTAATGATGACTTTTATACCCCGAGTATCGAGAAATTCCATCACGAGGATGCTTTTTATGATCCCGTGTTATTGGATTTCTCGCATGAGCTTAATTGTGATCATGGTATTGATGAGAAGGCAAATGGTGTTTTAAAACTTGATATTGATATTGACTTTGAGAACTCGGATTTTGATAAATTCACATTTGCCTCTTCGCCAATTACTTTTGATTTTACCATCGATTCTCATCCAATTCTCGAGGAGTTACCTAATCAACACTCCTCTAATGAGAATTACGTTTACCACATTCGTGAGGATTTAACTTATCAACAAATCCCACAAATGAATGATGGTTTCGTACTTGATCGTGTTCTTTTCGAGAGAATTTCTAAAATCCTCAATGAGGGGAACGACAAACCTTTGTTTGACGAGCCTATCTATGATGAAGAAATCGAAGAGATTCACGTTCATGAGGATGAATGCTTTGACCCGGGAGGTGACATTGACCATTCTTTGATTGATACCTTTACGGCTTTGCCGAACAGTGACCATCCTATGTCTTTGGGGGATGACAATTTGTCTCCTTTACCCACCCCACCTCCCGTGGATCACGACCTCACATACTTTTCGTATGTTGAGAGGACCTTTTTACCTTCTATGACTTATCCTCCTGCCTCTCACTTATTATGTTCCTCCGGGACCGAGGATAAGATTTTTGATCCCGGTATTTCATTCGAGGCTTCCCCATGGACCATTTAATTCGGGGTCGAGTCAGGCTCGTGACTCGGTTAACAAAAACAAGCGCTTCTCGGGAGGCAACCCGATTATCTATCTTTTATTTATTTTCTAGAATAAGTGTAGGGGGAGCCGTGTAGGTTGTTTGTTTTGTGTGTTGTGATTGTGTAGGTACATGTGCTTTAATGATCCACTTTTGGTGCTTTTGACGTGACCCGTGTTCCCGTGTTACCCGTGTACCCGTTTCCTTCGATAAGTTTTTGCTATTGTGATTCAATCTTGTATATAAATAAATGTGATCACTTTAGTTGTCCTTTCCTTAGCTCGATCTAAACAACATACTCAATGTCCTAAGTGTAGGGGAGTTTATTCTCCCACATGCTTAAACATTGAGGACAATGTTTATATTAAGTGTAGGGGGGATTTCTATCGAAATTTTAGTGGCCTTTTCCATGAATTTGACCCCATTTTTACCGGAAAATTTTTTAAAATTTTCAACGTTTTTCAAATTTTTGATCTATTTTGGCCTTGTAGTATTTTTCTTTTATTTTATCGCATCTTATTTTTAATTTCCATTTCAAAAATAAAGTTAAAAAATGAAATAAATAAATAAAATGGTTTTAATAAGTTTAGATATCTTTGATATATTAGGCCCGTCGTGAATATTTTGACTCAACCCGAGTTTACTTATCTAAGTTTACTCTAGCTAGTATCCTTAACCATATGGACCTTAATTGGTTTATTAGGATAAGCATCCACGAGTCTCATTCCTTGAGATTTTAAATTGTGGAGAACGAGAGATGATAGAGTTAATTATAAGTTCGGTATTCTTTCATTAACTTATGTGAGTTAGTTATGAGCTTTTTCTCCCATCACTTGTTAATAAATATATTTGCAATAAATAAGGTTGTACGATTTAAAAGGTTACTTAGCTTCTAGCACAAGATCGTTTAAAAGTTGCTCGGTATTAATTAGAGTTCATAGCCAAGGCATAACTTATTGAAACGGGACGCGAAGATTGGCTTATCCAAAAAGGCCCTAACAAGGCATGAGGATACCCGAGTCCAAAAAGGCCCTAACAAGGCATGAGGATTCACTTTTTGCTAAAGATCCTAAGATGATGTGAAGATCATTAATCCAAATCAATATGAAGGATCAAGACACGACGAGAAGCAATTACTCCCCTAAAGATCATGGAGAAGTCTATCCAAAAAGACCCTAACAAGGTATGAGGATAAATAGATCCAAGTCCGAAAAGGAGGCGGATCGTTGTATATCAAAATCCTAAATAAAGAAGAGGATAAATGAAGAAGTCGTGGTCAACGTTTGAAGCATCTTTCACTCCTTATGAAGATGTATACCAAAATGAAGAGAAGACCATAATTTCAAGATCGTCTCTCAAGATTTGAAGTTTGAAGTACAAGCCAAATATCGGTCCGAGAAAGGTCTCAAATCGTGAAACGAGTTATGCCAAGATATGAACTTTATGAGGTTTCGAGAAGCCGTTTTAAAAGATTTTGTCCTTTAGCTAACTATTGATTAAATCGTCCCACTTTATTTTCGGCCTTAATAAATTATCAAAGTCAAAAATGCATCCTCGTGATCATTCAAGACAAAAATAAAATACAAGAGATACACCGTAGGAATAAGGGGGTCTAAGTGATTAACTAAACCACATGAGTAAGTGTTAGTAGTGCTAACTTGTAATAACAATGATCTCGTTTTATGCTTGGTATGGGGAACGTGAAACTTGAGGGTGATTAATATTCATGACACCAAAGCCCTAATCTAAGTCTTAGATTTCTTTACGAGTTTCTTCCATCGAATAATTTTCAAAATTAATAAATTGTTATAACTTTTGTTTCTTTTAAGTCTTTATCTTTTCGTCATAATATTAGTATATATTAATAAAGGCCGAGATGGATTGATTATGAGAAAAATATAACGTATGCTTTAAAACTATGCATTGCATGGGGTCATTGCAATGGTCAAGCGTAGGGGATTTAATAAGTGTGTAAACACTTATCCTTTTGCCACTAAAAACAAGGAAAAACAAGACCTAATCATGTGTTTTATATCATAAAAGTCGGAATTACGCGTGGTTTTGTGTTTTTGTGTTTAAATAGGTACAAATGATCAAAAGAAGAGAATACACGGGATTTCACGATCAAATGTTGAAGAAAAGTCCAAAAGTGTGCCTAAGTTCACGAAACCGGCTAAATCGACACGGGATTGAAGAAGATTATCAAAGCCAAAAGTCGAGATTGTTTTAAGGTACATTGGGCCAAGTGGGTCCCAGATGAGCTTAATGGGCCTGAAAGCCCCTTTATGAAGTTACCTTGAAGCCCAATGGATCAAAAAGCCCAAATTAAAGCCCATTTGGCATTGGACGAATGGAACATACAAATACATGGGCTCAAGTATTATTTACAATTTGTCTCAAAGCCCAAAACAAATTAAATGAGATATAGACGTGGGAAGTACTATACATAATTGGATCAAAAGCCCATTTGGGTAAAATATATAGACGGTTAGGAGTATTCTTTCATTTGGCCAGATGGTGAATAAAATTGGAAGGAGTCAAACTCCTTGGTCAACTTATACCCTCGGTCAACACAACCACTCACCCTTACTCTTTTTAACAAAACGTTTTAACCCCCACCCCATTTATTCACTCAATTTCGATAAAAAACAAGAATAATCCATCACCTAACTATCTCTCTCTCAAAACAAATAGCCAGCCACCCACCTCCTTTTACTGTTACCCCAAAACCCTAAATCAATAATTACCCAAGATAAATTGGGGGTTTTTATTGAAGCACTTGATTCACACGCGCCCCATTTAAATCCCCATAAGAATCGGAGCAAGCACTAGGTGGTCCTCATCTCTCCAATCTTATGTGGCTTAATCTAATTGGTTTTCACACCTCACCACCAAAAACCCTCCAATAATATGCCTCCACATCAGATTCAAGAAACACAAATCCGACACTTTGGCAATCCATGTGATGCAAAGTGATTTTCCACCGTTGGATCGAAGAGAAGAAAGAGAAAAGATGATGGATGGCCATGATTTGAAGCCGTGGGCACCAAGGTGATCAAGAAGTTTTCTAGGGTTTGCCTTTAAAAACCCTTTCATTTGTAATTTTTAGAGCAAGCTTTTTCTTTCTTTTTATTTACTGTTTTTTTTAATTAAATTAGGAGTAGGATTTAATTAGTTTTAATTTTTGCTAATTAGTTTTAGTTTAATATTGTAATTTCAATTTTCCAGTCTTGTAATTTTTAATGATTAATGAAAAGTTTTTCTTTTATTTAATTCCGTCTCATTTTAATGTTTCTGTCCATTTTAATTTTAGTCTTAAAATTTGCTCTCTTATTTTAATAAATTACTGTTCGTGATTATTATTAAAAAAAAATAAAAAAATAAAATAAATAAATAAATATATAATAATAATAAAGGAAAGTGATGAATAATTTTTCCCCACTGGAAAAATATTAAAGGATTACTGTTCTTGGTTACAGATTCGTTTACTGTGCGTTTGGTCGAGAGAGAGTATTCTGTTTGGTGGATCGAGTGATGATGATTTTTAGGTGAAATATGGAGGTGTTTGATTCGGTTTTCGATAAGACGGCTCAGCGCCTCAGTCTTCGACCCAACGGCATCGTCACAAGGTTCTTTTTCACTTTTTATTTTTTTTGGTTTGGGTTTCAGTCTTATAAGATTTGAGTAACAGTATGCTAGTGTTTACTTTGTCATAGTTTTCAACTGCTTTATTATTCCGAGTACTCGTTGTTGATTAAGTTTTTTTTTATGCCTTGTTTATCTGTTTTATCTGGTTTATAGGATTTTAGATAGTTAAGCTTTGTTTGTTTTTACTTGCCTATTATCAGTTTATGTTTGCTTATAGGACTTCTTTGCGTATTTCGATTTATTCTTGCTTTGGCTGATATAAGTTCTTTTTACTAGGTTTATTTTCTTAAACTGTTCTTTTTTTATGCCTTAAGTATTATCTGATTCTGAGTAGTTTATAAATTGATAGTAGTCTGTTTTATTTTAAACTGTTTTTTTTTTGTCTAGTTTGAATCTAGCTTTGTTATTTTCTTTGTGAGTAATATTATGCTTATTAGCTTTTCATTCTGCTTATTTGAAGTGCTTATATGGTTTACTGGTTTGCTGATATTGCTTGTTTTGTGAAGTTAAGCCAACAGACTCATTTGGCCTGTTTGGTTTGTTATTTTTCGTCCAAAAAAAAATAGTAATACAAAAACTGTCACCTGCAGGTCTCGAACTCGAGACCTGCCTTTCACACAGCCAACGTGTTACCCATTGTTCTAACACTTCTTTTGTGTTTAATTTCAGCTGTTCTTATTAATATAGTCACTTTTATTTATTACTGTCAGATTTAATTTCATTTTAATTCATAGATTTTCAAATTTACTTAATAGTTTTTAAATTAAAAAAAAAAAAAAATAGTTTTAAAAATATTTTTCTTATTAATTAGTAAAAGTAATTTTCAAAATAAATTAGTTGATAAATTTTAAATAGTTCTTTTTTTTTTTTTTTTTTTTTGCTATATTTGTTTAATTAAGGTTTCAATAGTTTAAAAGTATTTTCTTTTTAAATAGAATAATAGTAATTTCTTTTTTTAAATAGATTAAATTAGATTTAAGTTTTGTTTAAATTTAAAATAGTTTTTAAATTTGTTTAAATAGTTTAATTTTAAATAGTCTTTTTACGTTAGTTTAATTTTAAATTGTTTTCTAATAGTTATAAAAATTCCAAAAATACCGTTTACCAAAAACAAAGTTAAGTCAAAACGTTTAACCGGAAATCAATTCGGGTGAGTCGAGGAACAATAAAAGAAAATAAAAAAAGGGTAACAAAATCTCTTTTTCAATCGTAACCATAAAACCATTGAAAACAATTTAAAGTGCTTGATAAAAATCAAAACTTCTAACACTTTGAAAGTTTTATATTTTCAAAAAGCTCCCCTTACACACATGCATCGATAAACGAAATAGTTTGGCATGTGAAGGAAAGAGTTGAACTTGAGTCTTTAAGATCACATGTTGCGATATATTACATTTTAATCACATAACACAAGATTTAGAAGATATATTTAGAGAGAGAAAGAGAAGAAAGTAGAGAGAGAAACAAGAGAGAATTTGGAAGGTTAAACACTTTTAGAGAGAGAAATAAAATGGTAACCAACACCCTCTTTCACATGTGAAAGAGGGTTATATATGCCACGGCTCTAAGGCCTTTTTGGGCTTCATCTTGGGCCGGGCTTGGCTTTCACTTGGGCATATAGCCCCTAACAAAGACAATATTAGCTTAAAGTCCAAGCCCGCTTTTCCCGACTAACCTATTACTATACAAGACCAATAACGACTAAGATGACCTATTACATTCTTGTTCGACTATATAAAATATACGGCTAACACTAGGTGTATCTCTTATATTTTATTTTTGTCTTAGAATGATCATGAAGATGCATTTTTGGACTTATTGCGATAGTTTATTTAGGCTGAAAGCAAAGTAGGACGATTTGATCAATAGTTAGCTAAAGGACAAAATCTCTTAAAACTGCTTCTCGGGATATCAAAAAGTTCATATCTTGGCATAACTCGATTCACGATTTGAGACCTCTCTCGGGCCGATATTTGGCATGTACTTCATACTTCATATCTTGAGAGACGTTCTTGAGATAATGGTCTTCTCTTCGCTAATAAAGTTCTTCACTTGGAGTATTTTTGAGGGATACTCCACTTTATTGACCACGACTTCATCATTATTCCTTCAATCGTTACTTGGGATTTTGAGATACAACGATCCGCCTCCTTTTCGGACTCAGATCTATTTATCCTCATACCTTGTTAGGGTCTTTTCGGATAGACTTCTCCATGATCTTTATGGGAGTTGATTGCTTTTCGTCGTGAGTCTTGATCCTTCATATTGATTTTGGGAATAATGCTTTTCACATCACCTTGGATCTTTAGCAATAAGATTGAATCCTCATGCCTTGTTAGGGCCTTTTCGGACTCGCCAATCTTCGCGCCACGCTTCATAAGTTATGCCTTGGCTATGAACTCTTATCATTACCGAGCAACTTTTAAACAATCTTGGGCTAGAAGCTAAGTAACTTTTCAAATCGTACGACCTTACTTATTGCAGCTAAATTATTAGCAAGTGATGGGAGAATAGGCGAATAATTACACCAAGTGTGCTTGTGCAAGAATACCGACTTATAATTGACTCTATCATTTCTCGTTCTCCACAATTTAAAATCTCAAGTAATGAGACTCGTGGATGCTTAGCCTAATAAACCAATTAAGGTCTACATGGTTAAGGATACTAGCTAGAATAAACTTGGATAAGTCTATTCGGGTTGAGTCAAAATAATCGCAACGGGCCTAATATGTAAAATATTTCAAAACTAGCTACACCACTTTATTAATATTTTTGACTTTATTGCGAGATATATACATATGAAAGCAACAATAAAAACTTAAAAATTAATACTAAATGGCCAAAGTTAATAAAAAATTTGAAAAATGCTGGAAAAACATGATTTTCCGGTTAAATGAAGGCATTTTAATGGAAAAGTCCACTTAAAACTTCGATAGAAGTCCCCCCTACACTTAAGATAAACATTGCCCTCAATGTTTAAGCATGTGGGAAAAGTCTCCCCTACACTTATGACATTGTGCACGTTGGTTAAATCAAGCTAAGGAAGAGACGACTAAAGTGATCAATTTCAAATGTGAGTATGAAGAAAATTGAATCACGATAGTTGAGAGATAGAACCGGATTTCGGATAACACGGGAGCACGGTTCTTCAAAGGTTCCAAAAGTGCATACATCCCTGTAATCACATCACCACAGAAACACAAACAACCTATAGAGGTCCCCCTACACTTAGGAGGTTAAAACGGAAAAAGATAGATATTCGGGTTGCCTCCCGAGGAGCGCTTGTTTTTGATAACCGAGTCACGAGCCTGACTCGACCCAAATTTAGTTCATGGGAAACGTGGTGAGGGATGAAATCATCTCATGAGAGATGTCCTGTAAAACCCGTATGCTTTTACCATGAATAGTACCCTTAAGATCGTACGTACTAGATTAAAACTTTCCTTTTATAGTACAATTACCTTTTGCGTGTTAGGATTTTACGTATTACGTACGTGTTAGAACGATAAGTATTTATTACGCACGAACACGCAATAATTATTTAAACAATAATTAATCACGAACATGCGATCATGAAATCATGAACGTAATTAAATCACGAGCTAATATTAATTACGTATATATATTTATTACGAACACGAATAAATATATTAAGTCACGATCGATAACTAATTAAAACACGTAAATTACGAACACGAGAACGCACGAGAACACATTATAATATTTAGACTCAGGAAATGTATGGGTTACCCCATGTGGGTCCCGTACCACGAAATTAGGGAGGGAAGATGGGCTTAGCCCATCAATTTTTACTAAAACAAGGAATTAGGAAAGATTTTGGTCCTACAAAGTTTTCTCCTTCTCCTCTTCTTCTTCCTTTTGGTCGCCACACATGAACACACCAAGGAGGGTGTTTATTTGATTTTGATCTTGGTTTTTGGTGCAAGTGTTCGTGTTTGTTCATCCTCGTTTAGATCCACGCATTCGGTATATTCTTTTTACCCTTTTTCTTTTTGATTTGATCTAATAATTAATTAAGAACAAGATGTTTTAAAAACCTAATTAAAAACATAGATCTAACATGAAAATGGTTATTGGGTAAATCAAAAAGGGATGTTTTTAGGGGTGTTTGTTTGGCCGGCGCCTAAACCGAACCCCAAAGGGGTCTCGGTTTGGCTACTCGACCACCACCGAGACCATATGGTCCCGATTGGGTGGTGTGGGTCCCACGGCAGCAGCAAGACAAGGGGAACCCCGAAGTGGTTCGGTGTATGGTGTCGATTTCATGTCCGGTTCATGGTTTCTAGTCAAGATCCGGTTCACGGTTTATGTTAAGATTATTTTTTTATATAATCATATGTTAAAAATTAAATTAATAAGTATGATATGATTAATTTAATAACATGACTTAGGTTATAATTTAATTATTAGATCATGAAATTATTAACCTAAGTATTTTATATTTTTAGACTTATAATTAGTTAATTATTTAAAAAAAAACCATGGTTATAATTAATTAATTAACATGACTTAGGTTATATTATTAATAAATAATAATACATGTTTTAACCTAAGTATTTAACTATATTTAATTAAAAACATGATATATTTTAATTAAATACTTTTAACCTATAGTTTATTTAAATTACATGAAATAATTAATAAACTATACATTATATCATTATGACTTAGAAAATAATCAGAAAAACACTTAGGCTTATATACTTAGCTTATTTAACCAGCTTATATCTAATTAAGGAAACTTTCTATTTTTAGAAACTTATTTAATTAAGGCAGCTAATCTATTTATGGAAACTTTCTATTTTTAGAAACTTATTTAATTCAGGCAGCTAATCTATTTATGGAAACTTATTTATTTAAGGCAGCTGATCTATTTATGGAAACTTTCTATTTTTAGAAACTTATCTATTTTAAGCAGTAATTCTATTTTTGGAAACTTTCTATTTTTGGAAACTTCCTATTTTTGGAAACTTTCTATTTTTGGTAACTTTCTATTTTTGGATACTTTCTATTTTTGGAAACTTTCTATTTTAGGAAACCTGCTATTTTTGGAAAGTTACTTATTATTACACAGTAAGTATAATAATACATGAAATACCAGAAATACTTAATCAGAATAGACAGAATATAAGAGAAACACAGTTTAAGGCTTTAAACAGTGAAACATGATATGAACATATAAAATAAGCTAAGACATGATATAAAACCAGTTACGTATTTAGTAGTCAGATAGTTATTCACGTATGTATTCATGTAGCATTAGTGATACGGAAGTAGGATTCCTCTCAGCTCGTCTTCTTCGTTCACTGGACATAAGGTACGGATTCCCGTCCTTTCAGTATGAACATTCTTCCTTATTAGGATTTCCCGTATGCAGCCAACTGTTTTCCCCAGTATATGTTTTATATGTTTTTGAATTGCTTATGTTTAATTAGAATACCTAAAGCCATATACATGCATGACCAGTTTCACCTAGTTATGGAGGTACCATAACCATAACACTAGAGGCACTGGTGTTATGACTTCACCACGGCGGAGTGATTGCTCGTGGCGTCCCTTCAGCTTTTGGCCATATTTTTATATTTATCATGTGGGGCGTATGGGTGCATCCTAGTTACATGTTTCAGTTAGGATTTCATGGTGAATGTGGTGTGTGCCTTGCATCCTTCACAAGGAGCTGATCCCTCCTACCCAAAACCAGTATATTAAATTAGAGGCAGCCCCTCTAATTTGCATGATGAGGTCACCCTTCCAAGTATTCATGCACGGTGGATTTTCATGACCTATATTGGCTAATGGTAAAATATGCTAAACAGTTTTCATAAGATAAACATAAGGCTTTTCAAACTATAAAACCAGTTTTATGAACATGTTCCAGGTTTTCCAGGACTTATACATTTCCGCTGCTATTAAGTCTTTATTATGTTTTAATCATTCTAACTATGTCTATATCCGTGCACTGAGCATTTTGCTCAGCCGTTACTTTCCTTTCCATGTCCCAAAACGGCAGGTACCCTAGGAAAGACTCAGGTATTTGGAGGACGTGCATAGGATGGAAGCTGCTAGAGACTTCTTTTCCTTTTTGCCTTCATGTACTTATGCTTGTTTAGTCTTTCATTAATTTCTTTTGCTTTATTATGTTTTGGGCTTATGTTTGGGAACTGATGTTTGATTCCAGTTATCCCTATGGTTATGTAATGTTTTATACATTTATCCTTGTATGCTTTGATGACACGCCATAATTACGCGTGACATTCCATTATCAAAATGGGGTGTTACAATTATGGTATCAGAGACAAGGATTTGACCTGTAGGCTCTAAAACTTGACATGTGACTAGTGGGTAGTCACTAGGAGCTTCCTAAGCCAATGTTTGTTATACCACGTATTGATGTTTTCAGCGCATTGTTGTTTTAACCATGATGTTTTCAGCACCTTGAGGTTTTAACCTTGATGTTTCATCGATATTGTTTTACTAATATGGATGGACAACCGTCATTCATATTTAGTTATGTGTCATTGTTTCATGCATAATGTTCCTCGTGAACTGTGGCTATGTGGACTGAACCCCAGTAGTTCATAATTAGTCACATAAAATTTTTTCTGATAAGTTTTGACAGATGAGTTTCATTTATTTATGTTTCATGTATCATTGTTGCAGGGATTATGACTAAGTAATGGTTGGTACAGGACTGGCCCTATTTAGTCGCATGTGCTTTTATCGAAACTTTTAACTTTGGGACCGACCCATAGGCGTCCCCTCGCCATGTCTTTTGTTTTGGGACCGACCCATAGGCGTCCCCTCGCACATATAAAGGTTTTTATAAACTACATTACGCATTCATGCATTGTTTTTCATGCATAAAATTTTTCTCATTATTTATTGGCATAAATTTTTTTTTTGTCCCCTCATAAGTTACTATGTTTTTATGTCAAGTATGTTTTCATACTGTCATGGTTAAACTCAGTTTCATGCTGATTATGTTATACACTCCTCCATGTAAAATCGTTTCGTGTTTCTTCATGATAATTCCGTCTTCATGTGGATTACGTCTTACGCCTCATTTGTTATTATGCCTTCATGCAAGACATAGTTGGATTCATTGAATTCTGCTTTCATGATAGTCATGGTTGGTTTTCATTGATCATGCTGTCAAGAAAATCATCGTTGAATTTGGTGTAACCACACTTTAACGTTTCTCGATACAACCAGAATGATGTCTATGCTAATACTGCCAGGTTATCATGATGGTTTTTCCTAACCGTCTAACCGATACACCTTCCTTAAATCATGACAAATGATCGAACCCATACCGATCATTTCATGTGCATTCCGTGTGTACTCCATGTACCGTATTCCATGTGTATTTCACATACCTTAATCCATGTGTATTTCACTTGCAATACTTCACGAGTATTCACTAGTTGATTCTAAATCATCTCAGGCGTATGTTTAATTGCTGGTATTCTACAAGCTTGCTGATACCGCTCAAAACTTGGAGATGTTACTAAAGGTTGATGCTGCTGACATTCGGAGATGCTACGAGATGCGGATGCTGTTCACAACCTGGAGATCCTATAAGACGAAGACAAAGGCGTCAGAGAAAAGCAATTGGACGAGAATATGCTTCATCATCAGACGATTTCCATCAATCATTGTCCCTAATTCTTAGTTACATGTCACACGTCATTCGGCTGTCATTTCAGCCATATGAGTGCAAACCGGTACCAGCCGGCCACTCAGCTGAATAGTTACATGAATCACGGTCATGAGAATGACTGTCATGGAACTGACAGACAGGACGATAGTAACCACTACCATGACAGAAACTATCCTAGAAATCACAACCGAGGCTCCGGCCGCGGACGTGATTAGACATACAAAGGATCAGTAGTCCAACCGATCCGCCAAGTCTGGCATAATAACCTAATATTGTAGTTCTATTGTTTTACGTCTCGAGACACATGTTAAGACATCAGTCAACACACATGTCTCACGTATACTTTCTGAAAACACATGTCAAGACATCAGTCATGACACATGTCTCACGTATACTTTTTGAAGACACATGTCAAGACACCAGTCAAGACATATGTCATGCTTATAGTTCCAAGACATGAGTCAAGACACATGACTCACGTCCAACTATGGAACATTTCTAAGAAATTCAGGGTACCCTCCAAGGGTATATCCATGTTGTTGTGCCATGTATTAATCAGGCCACAAGAATTTCAATACCATTATCGGCGCATCAGTGAGAACTGTCGCGTTGCTGATGTCACTTTTATTTCTTCACCATATTTCATATGATTCATGACCATGAAGAACGCCTTTCATATTCCCACGTATATGAAGGTTTTCCTTTAGCTTAATGATGAGATCCAAGCTGCTAATGCATTTCCTCGGACATACACGAGATGAATTTTATCCTAATTATGTACTATGAACAGCACACCATGCTACGATTCATAATTATGTACAGTAATGTTTAGGCTCCTGAATACATTCAGCTTGATTTTCCATCGGGAAAATCTGTACAAATTATCTATGCTTACAAGCATGTGCGTTGTTAGCCATGGTCGCAAAAAATTTCTAGCTGTCAGTAAGACACGACCACTTAAGTCTTTTACACATAGCCAGTTGATTTATTCCAAAATCTTCCTATACATTCCAAAAGAACCTACAAGGAGAAGGATGGTACCATGAGATTATGTGTCGACTACCGTCGATTTAAACAAATCACCATTCATGACCGTTATTCTCCTCCACGTATTGACAACATGTCCAATTGACCTTATAGTGTTAATCATTTTTCCAAGATCGGACTCATGATCATGTTGCTAATAGTGACGAGTGGAAAAGCAGGACATGTCCATGACTGCTATTCGTGCACAACTCGGTCATGCTAGATTTATGATTTTGAATTAGTCTCATTAATGCTCCAACGGTATTATAAGAATGAGTTTCCAGGAACTCATAGCAAATTCATCAGTGTTTTCATTGAGGATAACCTGATTTCCTCTAAGCCTAGAGAAGAACAGGAATACCATATCTGCACTATGTTGCAAATTCTATGACAAGAGAAATTTTACCCTGGAATTTTTTTTTCCAATATCAATTCTGTTTGATTATAGTGACACGCTGAATCACATGGGTTTCTACGGTTAATCTCACCATAACTCAGCTTATGCGTAAAGGAGAGAACCCTACACTACATTAGGTGTTCTAGAAAATCCTACGCTAGGAGAAGTCTAGATTCAGAGACTCAGAGTTTCGCAAACTCCTAGGTATCAAGTTCTACGAAGAAAGATACAGTTACGTTCATATCTAAGTACCTGACATACCAACAGCTTAAGATAGGACACCAACAGACTGGGATTTTTTCATCATCTAAAGTTGTGAATTGAAATGGGACAAGATCTCCGTGGATTTTGGTTACCAGATTAACGCAAACTCAGAAGAAACATGATGCTATCTGGGTCATCGCAAACAGTTTGATCAAGTCTGCAGAAACCTTACATCCGCAAGGATTTCAGAACCAACAGATTGATCGGACATGTTCCAGCCAAGGCTCACCCGATCACTTGGCAATTCCTCAGTTATCGGGTCAGACAAAGATTCGCAATTATGCTCCTTATTTACTTCACGTCTTCATTCAAATTTCATGACTTGCTTTCGCGCTCGCGTTCATGACAATATTAACGTTCATGATGGCATCTCAGCTTACGATTTTATGTTTGTTTGTCTCATTCTGGGAAGTTTTGCAAGAACTTGAGAGACCAGACCCAAGTTTAGTATAACTCCCTATCCTCAGATAGACGTTTCTCGTCATATTCTATGTCTCACCTTCTAGCGTTTGGCGTTACCGCCATTATATTTTATGTTCACGATATATTTCACATGTCATGTACATTATGCGTTCCTCATATCATGATCAAGATATGTTACACATATCATGGATCGCGATATGTTTACTCATATTACACTCATCATATTTCCACGTATCACGTTCAAATTGTTTCACGTACTACGTTCAAAATTATTCATGTAATACGTTTCATTATGACTCGCGCATCGTTTCTAGTTATCAGTTAAGTCAGATTGTCTTGCATCGTAACGTTTCAGTTACCCTAACACGTTAACTCTTATTTTCCTCGATCGAATTTAGGGGATCTACCTTCCGTTGATAACCAATAATTTCTTCGTATTCCAAGTCAAGGTCAGGAGGACCAAGATTTATCATTAGTGTCAAGATCTTCTGAAGGAACCGTTCCAAGAGGGAGGCCACTTGGAAACGGACAAGTTCATCCGGACTTTTATCCGTTTTCTCTCATCAATTAGATATGTCCTTTCAGTCACGTCACGTTCCATGTCCTTTCAAGACATGTCACGTTCCACGTTCTTGTTGGGAATAAATTGAGGCCAGATCACTTGAACGCTGACAAGAACAACTCAAGCGTTGACAAGAGCAAAGTGAGCGCTGACAGCCCAAGCGTTGACAAGTTAAAGTCAAGCGTTGATAGATTGAAGACAAGCACTGATGGAAGATGTGAGCTACACGTTTATTATGTTCTAGAATACTTCTAGTAAGGATAGAAACGACAATGTATTTTCTATGTTTATCTTTACCTAGAATAGTTGATACGTAGCTTATTGTACAAGGCTTCTTAGTCTATAAAAGAAGGTCTTTAGGTTAATGTTTAGTATAAAGTTTTCATTAAGTTTTCATTCGTAAACATCTTTCATTGTAAGCAAGTTCGACATTCATAATCAAAGTGAAAGTTTTGTTTACATCTTGTGTTCTTGTTTAAGTATTAAATTCCGCATAATACTTAGATTCACAAAGCATATAACAAAGGTTTCTCTACGTGTTATACTTGATCTAATCTCGTATACACAAAGCTAATCGATCTAAGTTTGGGATCAACAAGTGGTATCAGAGCTTGTTGAGGAACTTTTGATCTTTGAAGAACACCAGAACGATATACGAACACCAAAACCCTAATTTTCTCAAAACCCTAAAAATATCATGTCTGAAGCGATAAATTCCTCCTCCTCATCCTTACCAAACATCAAGATTTCCATGCTTGATGCAACCAACTTTGACTTATGGAGGTTCAACTTTGAACAATATCTAGGGATCTTTGACTACACACTCTGGGACATTATTGAATATGGAAACTCATTCAATAAGGCTCAAAAGATTCAGGATGCCATTACGGCAAGATCAGCTGTTGAAGGATGTCCTGATGAAGATAATAAAGAAAAACCTGGAGATGGTAGAGCTGTAAGTGCTGAAGATATTGCAAAGAAAAGGGCTGACATGAAAGCCCTAAATATTCTGAAAGTCTCTTTGGGACAAGAAAATCAGCAAAAATATAGAAGCTATGAATCTGCTAAGGATCTTTGGGAAGCAATTGAAGTTGCATATGGTGGTAATGCAGAAACTAAGGAAGAAAAGAAAAAGCAACTTCTGCATGATTATGCTGTTTTCAAAGCTCAGCCCAATGAGAAACTGAGCAGTGTGAGAAGCAGATTGCTTGACATCACAAGCAAATTGTCCTTCATGGGGACACAAGTTGGTGATATTGACACCAATGCTACTTTTCTGAAAAGTCTTGGTGAGACATGGAAGATTGAGGCAAGATCTATTCTTGCCAATAATACTTACAAGAGCTCTTCGTTTGATGACATCTACAACAAACTAAGACTGTTGGAAGATGAAACTCTTTCAAGCAAATCTAGCACCAGCAACATGGCCTTCTTCTCTCATAGTGAAGGTCAATTCAATCAGAAGGACTCTTTTATGCATCCAGTTACTGGATCATCATTTGTCAGCACTGGAACAAGTCCTGTCAACGTCTCCTTTTCAGACGCTGACACATTCATGAATGACTCCCCAAGAGTTAAACCTGCTGGTTTGGATTTGGATACTGTTTGTGCTTACATTGCTTCTTTGCCCAATGGTTCAGTGATTACATATGAGGACCTTGAGCAAATAAGTGATGAACACTTGGAAGAGATGGACATCAAGTGGAACATGGCTCTTGCTAGTATAAGAGCAAATAGGTGGAATAGAAGGTTCAAGAAGAAGATGGCCTTCAATGCTAAAGACACTGCTGGATTTGATAAATCCAAAGTTGAGTGCTACAACTGTCATCGCATGGGGCACTTCATGAGGGAATGCAGATCTCCTAGAAGATCTGATGCTGGTAAACCCTCAAGTCAGGTTGTTAAAGCTCAAGACTCCAAAGCCATGGTTGCAGTTCAAGGAATTGATGGTACTGGATGGGATTGGAGCTATCTGGCTAAGGATGCTGAAGAGGACAAAGCTTTGATTGCTGATATTGAAGAAGAAGAGCATGTTGAATATGCTCTCATGGCACACTCCTCCTCTTCATCTGATAATGAGGTATATGATGATGCTTTCTGTAGCAAAGGTTGTAGGTTAAACACTGACAGACTTAACAAAGAGGTGTTAAAACTAAAAGAGGATATGAGCACTGAAAGGTGTAAATTATCCAATTACCAACTAGCTCTTACTGAAACTGAGAAAACCGTTTCTGAATACAAGAAAATGGAATTTGATTTAAAAGATAAGATAAATATCTTAAAACATGAGCTAGAGGGTAGTATGGATATTAGAAATATCATGTCAAAGGTCAATAAAGACCTACAGGCTAAGTTAGATGAGGCCATTAAGAATAAAGATAATGTTGACCTTAATATTCAAAGATTTGATAGAGCCACCCAAGCCCTAGGAGACTGTGTAGCTAAACAAAGAGATCCTAAGGATATAACTGGGCTTGGGATGAATGAGAATGATTACTCTCTGGTTCCACCACCAGCTGGTGACTTCTATGGTGTCCTTAGAAAGGATTTATCTTGGACTGGTATACCAGAATGCCAAGAAGAGGAATTCATTCCTCCACCAAGAGTTGTCACCGCAGTAGAAGAGTATCAACAAAAACTGACTGACCTAGATGAGTGGAAGAAAGCTAACCCTACTTTATTTGTTAAGGGAGGTTTGCTATGTGAAAGTCCCAATGAATCTCCACCCATTAAGGTTACTCACCCAGTTACTGGTGAAGCTGTTGACCTCGGCTCCAACACTGTTAGAAGACCTACCATTAAATATGCAGAGATGTATAGGAATAATAGGTCACCCAAGAGCCAAGTTAACAATCATGGAACAGGTTTCTTTGCGTCTAGACCTAGGAATGTGTCTAAGAAAGCCTGTTATACTTGTGGTAGCTTTTCACATTTGGCATACAAGTGTGTCAACGCTCCCAAAGCCAGCGCTGATAGGAACAATTTCAGCGCTGATAGGAAGAAAGTCAACGTTGTTAGGAAGTCAAACGTTGTCAGACCCAGACCTTGTGTGCAGCAAAGTCCACAAGTGATTAGACCAGCCCCATTCTTTTCTAGAAGGTCTAACACGCATGGACAAAGACCTTTTCAAAAGACAAACACCTGGTCAAATAGGCAATGGGTTCCTGTAGCAAACCCTAGGCTCAACGCTGATAAGGGTAATTTCAGGGTTGACAGGACAAAATCCAACGCTGACAGAAACGTGACCAGACCTAAGTATTTGCAGCCACAAGGTAAGGGGTCTAAAGCTTCTTCAAGCTTAACATGGAGACCCAAGAAAGATCAAAACCCTAATAATAATGGAATTTCAATGACTTGCAACAGGTTTAATTATATTTCAAAAGTCATTACAAAACCAATTGGGGTTAACTGGGTATTTCATCCTAAAAGGGATGAGAATGGGGTTGTTGTGAGAACTAAGTCTGTTCTTATTGAACAACCAGATGAATCCAAGTCTTCTGAGACTTGGGTTCCCAAAGAAAACTAATTTGTTTTCTTTATGTGCAGGGCATTCAAAAGCAGATCAATGATTATGGATATTGGGATAGTGGATGCTCAAGGCACATGACAGGAAAGGAGGACTATCTGACGAACTTCACTCCTATTCAAGATGGTGATAAGGTATACTTTGGAGGTGGATATGGCACCATTACAGGCAAAGGAACCCTTCTCACCAATAATCTACGTTTTGAAAACGTCTTCCTGGTAAAAGAACTGGATTATAATCTGTTTAGTGTATCACAAGTGTGTGATAACAAAAATAAGGTTCTTTTCACTGATACTGAGTGTTTGGTGTTAAGCAAGGATTTTAAGATCCCTGATGAGAAGTATATTGAGTATAGAACACCTAGGCATAAGGACATATACAATGTGAATTTAAATGGGATTAAAGTGAATACAAATATGTCTTGTTTTTATGCTAAGGCCTCAGTAGATGAAAGTAATTTGTGGCACAGGACACTAGGGCACATAAACTTTAAAAATATAAATAGACTTGTGAGGCTTGGTTTAGTTGATGGTTTGCCTGAGAAGGCCTTCCACAATGACCACTCTTGTGTTGCATGTCTTAAAGGCAAGCAGCACAAGGTCTCATTCAAGTCCAAGCAGGTGCATACTAGTTCCAGACCTCTTCATATGCTTCACATGGACCTCTTTGGTCCAACTAATATAGAAAGTTTGAATGGCAAGTCATATTGTTTTGTTGTCACTGATGACTTTTCTAGGTTTACTTGGACATTCTTTCTAGCTATGAAGAGTGATACAGCTGATGTTCTTATTGAATTTATCACTCAAATTGAGAAAAGGTCTGGCAATGAGGTTAAGATGCTTAGGAGTGATAATGGTGGAGAATTTAGGAACAAGAAGCTAGATGATTTTTGTGCCAGGAAGGGAATTACTAGGCAGTTTAGTATTGCTAGAACCCCACAACAAAATGGGGTTGCTGAAAGGAAGAATAGAACCCTAATTGAAGCAGCCAGAACAATGTTGGCTGATGCTCACTTTCCTATAGCCTTTTGGGCTGAGGCTGTTAATACAGCATGCTATGTGCAAAATAGAGCATTGGTTAACAAAATTCAGAACAAGACACCTTATGAGTTACTTTGGGGAAGAAAACCTAATATTGGTTTTCTCAGACCTTTTGGATGTCATGTAGTAGTCTTAGACACTAGTGATGCCTTAGGGAAATTTAGTGCAAAAGGTGATGAAGGTTACTTCATGGGGTATTCAGTGCAGAGCAAGGGTTATAGGGTTTATCTTAAGGAGGACAAACGTATTGTTGAAAGAGTACATGTTAGGTTCTTAGAGAATAAACCTAGTGCTCCTGAAAGTGGTCCTAATTGGTTGTTTGATTTGGAACCCTTATCTAGAACTTTAAATTATATGCCTGTCACTAATCCAGACATTGTGAAGGTAACTTCAAATGTTGTGGAGGACAAGTTGTTCATGTTTCAGGTACACAGGTTGACAAGAGGGTTGGATCACAAGCAGAAAAGGCATCTCCTACATTTGAATATGTCACAATTCCCATTTGGACTGATGCTTTTGCTGCTGCTGCTGCTGCTGGACAAGACAATGGTGGTTTCCAAATACCACCAAATACAAACATGCATGGTTCTTCAGGCGCTGACAAAGGAAAATCCAGCGCTGACAAGACTAATTCAGACGTTGACAACAACATTTCAGGCGCTGTCAGCCCTGACGCTGAAAACCAAGATTCAAACGTTGACAACACTTATGGGCATCTTTTCTCTTCCAATTTTGAACAAGGTGTACCTTCCAATGTCCATGAAGAGATTCCTGGTGCTCAAAGAGAGTCTGATGAAGAAGATATTGGCAACATGGAGCGTGAAGTTAAGGACACCAGACTTTTTGAAGGAGGAGTTCTCACTTCCACAATGAAGAATCACCCCCCATCTCAGATCATTGGTGATGTTATGACTCCAGTTCAGACAAGAAGATCCCATCAAAGTCTTGGTGGATTTATTGCCAATATACACAAGAAGGTTGATACCCCTCTTGTGCAAGCATGTTTGTTTGCATGTTTTCTGTCACAAGAAGAACCCAAGAAGATATTTGATGCTCTCAAAGAACCAAGTTGGGTGGAAGCAATGCAGGATGAGCTTCACCAATTTGCTATTCAGGATGTTTGGGAGCTGGTTGATTGTCCTAGATATGTCAGACCAATAGGGACAAGATGGGTTCTCAGGAACAAAAGAGATGAAAGAGGTATTGTGGTCATAAACAAGGCAAGATTAGTGGCTCAAGGTTATACACAAGAGGAGGGGATAGACTATGAAGAAGTCTTTGCACCAGTTGCAAGGATTGAAGCTATTAGGATTTTTCTAGCCTATGCATCTTGCATGGGCTTTACAGTCTATCAAATGGATGTAAAGAGTGCATTCTTGTATGGCACCATAGTTGAGGAAGTTTATGTCATGCAACCTCCTGCTTTTGAGGATCCTGAGCATCCAGATAAAGTGTATAGAGTCAAAAAGGCTATGTATGGCCTTCATCTAGCCCCTAGAGCATGGTATGGTACTTTGTCCACTTACTTGGTGGACAATGGATTCAAGAGGGGCACCATAGATCAGACACTATTTACAAAGAAGAAAGGCAAAGATGTGTTACTTGTGCAGGTCTATGTTGATGATATCATTTTTGGGTCTACTGATCCAAAGATGAGTGAGGATTTCTCCAAGCTTATGACAGACAAATTCAAGATGAGTGCTATGGGGGAGATGAACTTCTTTCTTGGTTTACAAGTTCAGCAGAAAGAAGATGGTCTCTTCATCTCCCAAGACAAATATGTTGCTGAAATCCTGAAGAAGTTTGGCTTTTCTCCACATGAAAAGAGGGCTTCTACTCCTATGGATAGAGAACACCCTTGGGGAAATATTGGATATGGGAAAGATGTTGATGTCAGGCATTATAGATCCATGATTGGATCCTTGATGTATCTTACTACTTCCAGACATGATATCATGTTTGTTGTGTGTACATGTGCACGCCATCAAGTGACTCCCAAAGAATGTCACCTTTATGCTGTGAAGAGGATCTTTAGGTACCTAAGATGTTTCCCTACTCTTGGTTTGTGGTACCCAAAGGATTCACCATTGGAGCTGATTGCATATTCAAATAGTGATTATGGTGGTGACAAGTTTGATAGGAAATCCACAACTGGTGGATGTCAATTTCTTGGGAGCAGATTAATATCTTGGCAATGCAAGAAACAAACAGTGGTGGCTAACTCTACAACTGAAGCAGAATATGTGGCTGCAGCAGCATGTTGTGGTCAAGTGTTGTGGATTCAGAACCAACTGTTGGATTATGGGTATAATTTCATGCATACTAAGATATTTGTTGACAATAATAGTACTTTATGCATCATTAAGAATCCTGTGCATCATTCTAAAACTA
The DNA here is from genome assembly GCA_025667525.1 of Glebionis coronaria. Taxonomy (NCBI): domain Eukaryota; kingdom Viridiplantae; phylum Streptophyta; class Magnoliopsida; order Asterales; family Asteraceae; genus Glebionis; species Glebionis coronaria. Next base: position 518,804 of record JANFOE010000101.1, on the reverse strand, counting down.
AACACATAGAAATTAGACACCATTTTATAAGAAATTGCTTTGAGAAAGGTTTAATACAACCAGATAGGGTTGACACTGAGGAAAATGTGTCAGATTTATTAACTAAACCTTTTGATACTGGAAGATTTCAGTACTTGGTAACAAGTATTGGAATGGTTAATCTCACTTAATATGTGTTTTGGATTCTTTTTGTAAAAGTATGTACAGGATGATGCATTACTATTATTGGTCTTATTGATAATTTAGATTTTCCACTATATTTTTCTAACACTGACAAAGGTTGTTTGAACACTGATACGTGTTTTTGCAACGTTGTCAGCAATATAATTGTCTAACGCTGACAAAGCTTCTTTCAACGCTGTTATGTGTTATCGGGGCGTTGTCAGCAACAATGTTAGTTTTGTGGTTTTCAATCTAAATGTGCAGATGGTGTTAGCAGTATACCATTGGATACAGAGTTGCTTATGGATCAAAGGATAAGCATTTGGACAAGTTTTTATTTATGGATGATGGTTGGAATGTTTCATTCCTATCTTGACATAATTTTTTTTTTTTATGTTCATGCATGTTTTTTTTAGCAAACTCTTTGTATCTTTGTTTAAGGGGAGGTTTTAGGAACCTTTAGGATTTTTGGGTATCCATATGATACTCTTATCACAATTCTAGATTGTGTCCACAGGTGAGTATGGGTTAGTTTTACTAAACCATGAGGCACTGTAGCATGCATAGTATATCAACTTTGCATGCTGCCAAGACATTTTTGGCCTAGAATTGGTTGTGGTCTGTTGGGAGACTTGGGAATGATTTTGATATGGGATTTACCTGGGAGTAACAAGGATTTTATAAGGTAACTTGGTTGTTAAGATTTTTGGTTAGCAAGGGACACTAGAGGACTGTTATGTCTATCTTGCTTATGCAAGTGTGCATAACTGGACAGTGCTTGCCGCCCTATAATAATTATTAGCTTTTGGTTATCTTCTCTAGGATAAATTACTTGTTAAGGTCATTTTTCACTTTTTAAAACAATTTTATTTTTGGACGCTGACAAGTAATTTCCAAGCGTTGTTGTGACCAAATTGGACGCTGACTTGGCTTTAGGCGAACGTTGACAAGATTATAGCCGTTGGGCGTTGATGGGTTATATTTGACCGTTGACACTCAATGGGACCTACCCAGTTGTTACTTTTTGACATTTTATCAAGCCGTAATTTTAGGAGTTGTTACTTTCATTAAATGCATGAGATAACTTATAACTTTTTCAATATTTTCATGATTAGTTTTTGAAAATCTTTGCCTATTTTTGGGCCAATCACATGCATTCATCCACTCCTATAAATTTGGCTCCTATTTTTAAACAGGGTATCTATAATTCTTGTCTAACACTTTTCTCTTATCAACCTTCATCTTCTACACTTCAATTTAATAGCTTTCATCAATGGCACCAAGATTTAACTCAGCAGAATTGGATTTGGGGTTCAAGTCTCAACACAACATGATTGCTTATCTTGTTGCTGATAATACTTTGTTCCCTCAATATACACAAATGGTGGCGTATTTGAACGCATCCCCATTAAGGTATGCTCTTTCTCATGCACCACTCATTCCAGTCACACACATTAAACAGTTTTGGAACACTGTCAGTTCCTCAACAGTTAATGGAGTGACCACATAAACTTCTATTGTTCATGGGAGGTCTTGGGTGGTTACTGAGGCCTTGGTACGCCAGGCCTTGCATCTTGATGATGCTGATGGTATAACCATTCTTCCCATAACTGAAATAGAACAAGGGCTTAGGGCTTTGGGATATCCTATTCCTGATGAAGGTACTCTTAATAAGTATCATAAGCAGGAATTTCCCCCAGCCTGGAAGTACCTCATTCACATTCTCCTTCAATGTTTGAGTCCCAAATGTACTGCACACAATGAGATCAATAGATCCATTGCAACTGCTATTGTGTGCATTGCAACAGGGCAAAAATATAACTATTCTAAAATGATTTTTGAAGGGATGTGTAAAAACAAGGGGACAAAAATGACTTTAGCTTATCCCCGTTTTCTGCAAATGATTTTTGATGATCAAAGATATTGTTCAAGGGATCACAATGACTTTTATAAAATCCCTGAACAAAAGAAAGCTATTTTTACCAAGATGAATTCACCACCTCATAGAGACCTACCTTTAACCCCAGCTATGCTTGTTGTTATTGCAGCAGCACAACCCCAACCAGACCCCCAACCTCATATTGACCCTCACCCACAACTTGAACCCATTCTTGAACCTTTACCCTCACCTGAACAAATGCAACTTGACCAAGAACCCTTTGACGCTGACACATCTAATGTGGGCGTTGATGTGCCTATTTCCAACGCTGACACCCAACCATCACAATCCCAAACACCCCTTAACCAACCCACATCTACCCATTCTTCCACACCATCTTCCACACCACCTGAATATAGGTTGATCAAACGCCAAAGGACTACTGGAGTGTTCTCCTCTGGTGGTCCTAGCCATGAAGCAGAGAGAACCACCACCATAAGTGTGGCTGGTGACCTGGATGAGGCTGGGACTATTGGTTCTGGCTTAGAAGCTGGCCAAGGCAGTCCCACCATAATTAAGTCCTCAATTATGCCCAATGAACCTGACTTGGGAGGTCAAATCCCCATTTCAGAAGAGGGCAGACTGGAACCAATGACTCTTTTGGAATTGACGGCTGTCTGCATTAGCTTGCAAAAGCAAAATGCAGACTTAGTACAAATTGTCAGCAAACAAGGCCTTAAACTCAAGGAATTGAGGGAGAGGATTGTTGTTTTGGAGAGTGATCATGCTAGGAGAGGTATGGAGGAGTCTTCCAAAGGGGAGGAAGATCAAAGAAATCTGAGTGATAAGAGCATTCAAGATGGTCGATCAATGGATGTTGCTGAAGCTCTTACTACTTTGAAGGAACAAACAGGTTTTGATACGTCCTTAATCTCTCCAACCAATCTAAATTTGTCATTTACAGCTATGTTGAGAGAGGTTACACAAGGCGCTGAGGGAAAATATTTGAGCGTTGACAAGACAAGTTTGGACACTGATAGAAGTATTTTGGGCGCTGATAGAGGAAATTTGGGCGTTGACAGATCTGCATATGGAGGTGATGTATTCCAGTCATCATCTATCATCAAGGATGTTCCTACTCAGGTATTACCATCTACCTTACCAACAATTGCACCATCAGATAAGGGTAAGGGTAAGTTGGTAGAAGAAATTGTTCCAAAGAATGCAGCTCAGGTTGAATTTGATAGAAGATTGGCTGAGCAAATGATGGAACAAGGTGAAAAGGAAAAGTCACCATTTGTTGCGACTTCTGAAGAAGAAAGTGATGGAGCTAGCTCAGACTCAAGTGTGATGTTTATTGAACCAGAAAGGCTTGAGTATGGTGATGAGCTTGCTAGGGAAAAGTTGAGAGATTTAAAGTTGCAGATTGATTTTGATATGCCAGAGGTGGTTCAGATGTACAATTCTTGGGAAGAAAGCTGTATGGATAATCCAGACTTGACCATTTCAGATCAGATATGGGGTTTGGAGATTCTTCTTAGAGTTCAGAAGGATTGTAAGGTGATCTTGAAGCACAAGGAAAGCAACATTCTCTCTGAGTTGAAAAGGGATAGAAGGAAGCTCTACTTTATGTTGCTCAGATGTCATGGAGTTGGATGGACACATCAAAAGCTGAAGGCTTTGAAATTTGATGAGTTGGAACATAGGGCTTATCCTATTTGGGTGAAAGTGCAGGAAGAAAACACTTTCAGACTTCTTTCAGATGAAAGAAAGGAGCAACTTGCAGAAGAGATGGAAATCAAGAAAGCTATGATAGTTCCCAGACCAGTGAAGAAGGGATTTACACTTGAGTTTCCAAAAGATATGAATCAACTATATCCAAGTGAAGCAGTTATTAGAAAGAGCCTCAAGCTCTCCCCATTAGAAGCTTCAGATATGGTGCATGTGTTACCATTAGATTCCAGGAATCCAATTGTGAGTTATGATGAGGATGAATGTGGATTCTGGAAGATTGGAAGATATGGAAAGGAGGTACACACTTTTACCACTCTCATATCTTTATTTGCAAGTTGTGATAGAGAAGACTTGGTGGACCTTTGGAGGTTGTTGGAAACCAAGTATGAGGCTGAAGCACCAACTTCAGCTAATGGAATAAAACTTTGGACCACATTCAAAAGAATGTGTGGGACAAATGAGGAAGATCCTGAAATATGGAAGGATCTTGAAGATGATCTCAGTGGTCTTCAATGGAGGTTATATTCAGCTGCTGGTGTATACCATTTGAGTTCTACAAAGTTTGCTGAGTATTTACTTGTAGATGCTCAGTATTTCATATCCAAGGCTGTTTTGGAAAAGATGAAGGACACCCAGTTGGAGATAGATTATACAAGTGACGTGGCAAAGAACTTAATCAGATTTATTTATTACCAATATGATAAGGTTTGTCAGACTCCTCCAAGTTCTTAATGTTTATTCAGAAACTTGATCATAAGAGTGGATATCAAGTTTAGGGGAGGATTGTTGGGAATAAATTAAGGCCAGATCACTTGAACGCTGATAAGAACAACTCAAGCGTTGACAAGAGCAAAGTGAGCGCTGACAGCCCAAGCGTTGACAAGTTAAAGTCAAGCGTTGATAGATTGAAGACAAGCACTGATGGAAGATGTGAGCTACACGTTTATTATGTTCTAGAATACTTCTAGTAAGGATAGAAACGACAATGTATTTTCTATGTTTATCTTTACCTAGAATAGTTGATACGTAGCTTATTGTACAAGGCTTCTTAGTCTATAAAAGAAGGTCTTTAGGTTAATGTTTAGTATAAAGTTTTCATTTAGTTTTCATTCATAAACATCTTTCATTGTAAGCAAGTTCGACATTCATAATCAAAGTGAAAGTTTTGTTTACATCTTGTGTTCTTGTTTAAGTATTAAATTCCGCATAATACTTAGATTCACAAAGCATATAACAAAGGTTTCTCTACGTGTTATACTTGATCTAATCTCGTATACACAAAGCTAATCGATCTAAGTTTGGGATCAACAGTTCCTTCTACCATGTCACCTGTACGTTCATTAATCTTACATACCCTCTCAGTTTGATTCGGGTATGTTTCTCTATCAGTTGTGTTATCTATAATTCGGGGACGAATTATTCTTTTTAGGGGGGAAGAGTTGTAAAACCCGCATGCCTTTACCATGAATAGTACCCTTAAGATCGTACGTACTAGATTAAAACTTTCCTTTTATAGTACGATTACCTTTACGTGTTAGGATTTTACGTATTACGTACGTGTTAGAACACGATAAGTATTTATTACGCACGGACACGCAATAATTATTTAAACAATAATTAATCACGAACATGCGATCATGAAATCATGAACGTAATTAAATCACGAGCTAATATTAATTACGTATATATATTTATTACGAACACGAATAAATATATTAAGTCACGATCGATAACTAATTAAAACACGTAAATTACGAACACGAGAACGCACGAGAACACACTATAATATTTAGACTCAGGAAATGTATGGGTTAACCCATGTGGGCCCCATACCACGAAATTAGGGAGGGAAGATGGGCTTAGCCTATCAATTTTTACTAAAACAAGGAATTAGGAAAGATTTTGGTCATTTTTCACTTTACAGGAAAACACCAAAAACCCTAAAAAGTTTTCTCCTTCTCCTCTTCTTCTTCCTTTTGGCCGCCACACATAAACACACCAAGGAGGGTGTTTATTTGATTTTGATCTTGGTTTTTGGTGAAAGTGTTCGTGTTTGTTCATCCTCGTTTAGATCCACGCATTCGGTATATTGTTTTTACCCTTTTTCTTTTTGATTTGATCTAATAATTAATTAAGAACAAGATGTTTTAAAAACCTAATTAAAAACATAGATATAACATGAAAATGGTTATTGGGTAAATCAAAAAGGGATGTTTTTAGGGGTGTTTGTTTGGCCGGCGCCTAAACCGAACCCCAAGGGGGTCTCGGTTTGGCTACTCGACCACCACCGAGACCATATGGTCCCGGTTGGGTGGTGTGGGTCCCACGGCAGCAGCAAGACAAGGGGAACCCCGAAGTGGTTCGGGGTATGGTGTCGATTTCATGTCTGGTTCATGGTTTCTAGTCAAGATCCGGTTCACGGTTTATGTTAAGATTATTTTTTTTTATATAATCATATGTTAAAAATTAAATTAATAAGTATGACATGATTAATTTAATAACATGACTTAGGTTATAATTTAATTATTAGATCATGAAATTATTAACCTAAGTATTTTATATTTTTAGACTTATAATTACTTAATTATTTAAAAAAAACCATGGTTATAATTAATTAATTAACATGACTTAGGTTATATTATTAATAAATAATAATACATGTTTTAACCTAAGTATTTAACTTTATTTAATTAAAAACATGATATATTTTAGTTAAATACTTTTAACCTATAGTTTATTTAAATTACATGAAATAATTAATAAACTATACATTATATGATTAGAAACTTATTTAATTAAGGCAGCTAATCTATTTATGGAAACTTTCTATTTTTAACCAGCTTATATCTAATTAAGGAAACTTTCTATTTTTAGAAACTTATTTAATTAAGGCAGCTAATCTATTTATGGAAACTTTCTATTTTTAGAAACTTATTTAATTCAGGCAGCTAATCTATTTATGGAAACTTATTTAATTAAGGCAGTTGATCTATTTATGGAAACTTTCTATTTTTAGAAACTTATCTATTTTAAACAGTAATTCTATTTTTGGAAACTTTCTATTTTTGGAAACTTTCTATTTTTGGAAACTTCCTATTTTTGGAAACTTTCTATTTTTGGTAACTTTCTATTTTTGGAAACTTTCTATTTTTGGAAACTTTCTATTTTAGGAAACCTGCTATTTTTGGAAAGTTACTTATTATTACACAGTAAGTATAATAATACATGAAATACCAGAAATACTTAATCAGAATAGACAGAATATAAGAGAAACACAGTTTAAGGCTTTAAACAGTGAAACATGATATGAACATATAAAATAAGCTAAGACATGATATAAAACCAGCTACGTATTTCGTAGTCAGATACTTATTCACGTATGTATTCATGTAGCGTTAGTGATACGGAAGTAGGATTCCTCTCAGTTCGTCTTCTTCGTTCACTGGACATAAGGTACGGATTCCCGTCCTTTCAGTATGAACATTCTTCCTTATTAGGATTTCCCGTATGCAGCCAACTGTTTTCCCCAGTATATGTTTTATATGTTTTTGAATTGCTTATGTTTAATTAGAATACCTAAAGCCATATACATGCATGACCAGTTTCACCTAGTTATGGAGGTACCATAACCATAACACTAGAGGCACTGGTGTTATGACTTCACCACGGCAGAGTGATTGCTCGTGGCGTCCCTTCAGCTTTTGGCCATATTTTTATATTTATCATGTGGGGCGTATGGGTGCATCCTAGTTACATGTTTCAGTTAGGATTTCATGGTGAATGTGGTGTGTGCCTTGCATCCTTCACAAGGAGCTGATCCCTCCTACCCAAAACCAGTATATTAAATTAGAGGTAGTCCCTCTAATTTGCATGATGAGGTCACCCCTCCAAGTATTCATGCACGGTGGATTTTCATGACCTATATTCGCTAATGGTAAAATATGCTAAACATTTTTCATAAGATAAACATAAGGCTTTTCAAACTATAAAACCAGTTTTATGAACATGTTCCAGGTTTTCCAGGACTTATACATTTCCGCTGCTATTAAGTCTTTATTATGTTTTAATCATTCATACTATGTCTATATCCGTGCACTGAGCGTTTTGCTCAGCCGTTACTTTCCTTTCCATGTCCCAAAACGGCAGGTACCCTTGGAAAGACTCGAGTATTTAGAGGACGTGCATAGGATGGAAGCTGCTAGATACTTCTTTTCCTTTTTGCCTTCATGTACTTATGCTTGTTTAGTCTTTCATTAATTTCTTTTGCTTTATTATGTTTTGGGCTTATGTTTTGGAACTGATGTTTGATTTCGGTTATCCCTATGGTCATGTAATGTTTTATACATTTATCCTTGTATGCTTTGATGACACGCCATAATTACGCGTGACATTCCATTATCAAAATGGGGTGTTACATGTCCTCACCAAAGTACAACTTCACTCGTTGGCCATTCACCTTAAAATTAGGTCCATTAGGTTGAGCGAGCTCGAGAGTACCATATGGAAAAATTTGGGCAATGGTGAATGGGCCGGACCAACGAGATTTCAGCTTGCCCGAAAAGATTTTCAACCGAGAGTTAAAGAGTAAAACTTTGTCTCCAACTTGGAACTCTCGGTTTTTAATCTTAGAGTCGTGAATGAGCTTAGTCTTCTCCTTATAGATCAAAGAATTTTCATAAGCCTCATTCCGGAGTTCATTCAACTCATTAAGTTGGATCTTGCGTAGGTCACCGGCTTTGTTGATATCGAAGTTAACCCACTACAGGGCCCAGTAAGCCTTGTGCTCCAACTCAATAGGGAGGTGGCATGCTTTCCCGTACACGAGACGATATGGTGTACAACCAATCGGAGTCTTGTATGTGGTACGAAAAGCCCGCAGAGCATCATCAAGTTTATCGACCCATGAGGCACGATGCTCTCCCACGGTTCTTTCAAGAATTCGCTTTAATCCTCGGTTAGAGATTTCAGCCTGGCCATTAGTTTGTGGGTGGTAAGTGGTGGAAAGACGATGATTGACACCATACTTAGCCATGACTCTTGCAAATTGATCATTTCAAAAATGAGTCCCGCGGTCACTAATAATGGCACGAGGTACACCGAATCTAGCGAACAGCGATTTCAAAAAGTTACAAACCACCCTTGCGTCATTAGTGGGTAAAGCTATAGCTTCAACCCATTTAGAAACATAGTCAACGGCTACAAGGATGTATTTGTTCTTTAGAGGAAGGGAATGGCCCCATTAAGTCGATACCCCATACATCAAAGATTTCACATTCTTGTATGAAGTTTTGAGGCATCTCATCTTTATGTGTGATCTTGCCTTGTTTTTGGCAAGCATCACAATGTTTAACCATCTCGTGAGCATCACGATAGATGGTGGGCCAATAAAATCCCGAGTCAAACACTTTTTTGGCGGTGTAGTTGGGACCAAAGTGACCACCGGTGGGTCCTTTGTGGCAAGCTTTGAGAATGTCTAAAGCTGCCGGTCCATCAACACATCGGCGAATAATCAAATCAGCACATTGTTTGAAGAGATACGGGTCATCCCAAAAGTATGTCTTAATGTCTTTGAAGAACTTTTTCTTTTGCTGGGATGTTAACCCGTCAATGAGAATTCCACCTGCCAAGTAGTTTGCAATGTTCGCAAACCACGGGGCTTCATCATTACTCGAGTTGATAGACATTAAGGTCTCCAGGGGAAAAGAGTCATTGATCTCTTTGTTCGGATGATCCCCTTGATAAGGATCCTCAAGTCTACTGAGATGATCCGCGGCTAGGTTTTCAGCTCCCTTCTTATCACGAATTTCGATTTTAAATTCTTGAAGTAGCAAAACCCAGCGAAGAAGTCTTGGTTTGGAATCTTGTTTAGTTAACAAGTACTTCAACGCGGAATGATCGGTATACACGATTGTGGTAGAAAGGACAAGATAGGGGCGGAACTTTTCAAAAGCATAGACAACAGCTAAAAGCTCTTTTTCGGTTGTCGTGTAATGCAATTGAGCCCCCGTCATTGTCTTGCTAGCAAAGTGGATTGGTTGGAAGTGTTTGTTCACTCTTTAGCCCAAAACCGCTCCAATAGCATAGTCGCTAGCATCGCACATCAACTCAAAGGGAATCTCCCAATTAGGTGTAACCAAGACCGGTGCCTTAGTAAGCTTATCCTTAAGAAGGTTGAAGGCGTCAATACACTCTTTGGAAAAGATAAAAGGAGTATCTTTTTCCAAGAGGTGGGTCATCGGGCGAGCGATTTTAGAAAAATCTTTGATGAATCGACGGTAGAAGCCCGCATGACCCAGAAAACTTCTCACACCCTTCACGGTTGAAGGTTGAGGCAATTTAGCAATAACATCGACTTTAGCACGGTCCACTTCAAGACCGGCTTTGGAGATTTTGTGTCCTAGCACGATGCCCTCTTTTACCATGAAATGGCATTTTTCCCAATTAAGAACAAGGCGAGTGTCTTCACACCGCTTAAGCATACGTTCTAAATTGGCAAGGCAAGTAGAGAAAGAATCGCCATAAACCGAGAAATCATCCATGAATACTTCCATAGTTTCTTCAACCATGTCATGGAAGATAGCCATTATACACCTTTGGAACGTCCCAGGAGCATTGCATAAACCAAAAGGCATATGTTTGTAAGCAAATGTTCCGTAGGGATAAGTGAATGTGGTCTTCTCTTGGTCTTTGGGATCGATGGGAATTTGAAAATACCCGGAGAAACCGTCTAAGAAGCAGTAATAGTCATTACCCGCTAGACGCTCGAGCATTTGATCCATGAAAGGAAGAGGAAAGTGATCTCTTCTCGTGGCATCATTGAGTTTGCGGTAGTCGATACAAACTCTCCACCCAGTAACGAGACGAGTGGGAATCAACTCGTTGTGTTCATTGGGAACAACGGTTATTCCGCCCTTCTTGGGCACACAATGGACGGGACTTACCCATGGCGAATCCGAATAGGGTAAATCAAGCCGGCATCTAGAAGTTTGATAACCTCTTGTTTGATGACGTCATGAATTCGAGGATTAACCCTTCTTTGGCTCTGGATTGCGGGTTTAAAGTCATCTTCCATGAGAATCTTGTGAGTACAAAAGTTTGGATCAATTCCGCGTATATCGGAAATTTTCCAAGCAATTGCCTTCTTATGATCTTTAAGCACGGCGATGAGGCGAGATTTCTCTTCTTCTTTCAAGTCCTTCGCCATGATGACGGGCGACTTCTTCTTTTCATCAAGGAACACGTACTCGAGATGGGGCGGCAACTCCTTAAGTTCTAAATCCGGAGGATTTTCGATGGGAGGCGTATTCAAAGTCGGTTCATCGATAGCAATAGCCTTGGGAGATGGTGGAGAAATATGGTCCTCTTTGAGAAGTTTCTCAATGAGACGAATATCTTCATCCCAATCGGTGGGAGAATCGTCATTTTCTAAGTTCACATCTCCCATGGTTGCTTTAAAATCTTTCCAAAGGAAATCACTTTCTCCAAATAGAGCTAGTGATGAATCAATAGAGGAAACGGTCTCAACATTGGGAGGAGAGGTAGGAATACTTTTACAAGCATCTTTGAAGTGTTCTTCACAAGCCTCATCAAGAACGTCGATACAATTAACACTCTCATATGAATAAGGCTGTTTAGAAAGCTTTCCCATGTTGAAGACGATTTTATCATCACCAACTCTCATGATAAGCTCACCCGCTTCAACATCGATGAGAGTGCGACCGGTCCTCAAGAATGGACGTCCAACGATTAATGGCACACGAGGGTCCATATCGTAGTCGACGACGACAAAATCGGCAGGAAAAGTGAATTTGTTGACTCCTACAAAAACGTCTTCGGCTATCCCCACTGGATAAGCAACCGTACGGTTAGCTAATTCCAAAGTCATTTTGGTGGGGACTAGCTCAGGGAGAGATAATTGTTTCCAAACACTTAAAGTCATTAAGTTAATACTAGCACCTAGATCGTCTAGGGCCATGTAATTCTCTACTCCCGGGAAGTTGCAAGGGATTAAGAAGCGATCCGGATCACCAAGTTTGGTTGGCAATTTCCTTAAGAGCACTGCAGAGCAATTCTCGTTAAGTTGGGTATTAGCAATATCAATAAGCTTCTCCTTGTCGCTAAGAAGATCTTTGAACATTTTCGCATATTTAGGCATGTGAGCGAGAGCCTCAGCGAAGGAGATGTTGAAATTCAATTGTTTAAACATTTTGAGAAAGTTCGAAACCTGAATATCGTCCTTGCTTTTGAGCTTCTCTTTCCTCAACCTTGAGGGATAAGGTATATCAGAAGAAGAAGAAGGCTTTGGGATCGAAGGATCACTCACATCCTTGGGTAGAGGAGGGGTAGAAGTGAGAGGTGGAGGAATTGGGGAAGTAGAAGATTGAGGAATAGGAATAGGGGACTCGTTTTCCTTAGTCACAGTCACCGGTGGAGGTATAGGAAGCTCGGGTTCCTTGGTACCTTTGCCACTGCGAGTGGTGATTGCTTTCATCTCCCCTCTTGGATTCGCAACGGTGTTACTCGGAAGAGTACCCGAAGAAGAGGATTGATTACCTTGGAAGAAACCAGCCATCATGTTCCTTAAGTCATTCGTTTGACTAGCCAAAGTGTTTCGCATATCAGCTCGAAGATCGTTTCCTTGTTTCGCCATGTCTGCTTTCAAGTTGAGCACTTCCCGCTGGAGATTTTCCACGATCACATCATTGGTCCTCATGTAGGTTTCAACATCTTGGTGTAATGCGGTGGGTTGGTTGGGAGGAGGAGCATTGTAGGTGGGTGGTTGATAAGCAAGTTGTTGGTAAAGTTGGTTGTTTCTTTGAGGTGGATATGGTTGTCTTTGAGGTGGTTGGTATGGTGCAAGAGGTTGGTTTTGATTGGGTCGGTTAAGGTTTTGTTGTTGGTTTTGATTGTGTGGAGGAAAACCGGGCGGGGAAAGAAAGTTGTTTGAGCGGTAGCTAAGCAAGTTGCGGTCTCCTTGCGGACGAGCTTGATAAGCAGCCGGAGGATAGGTACCGTATGCTACATTAACATTCTCAGAAGGATAGTCTTGGGTGGAGGTACAAGTGGTGTAAGAGTGAGGACCCCCCGCATATTTCACATGGTTGGCTTACAGCATTGACTTGAGCATTGACTTGAGCGTTTTTAGCGTTGATGCTGTTGGTGTTGCTAGCGGTTTGGGTAGCAAGCGATTCAAGAAGCGACGTAATTTTGTCAAGTCTCTTGTCGTTGTCACTAGTACTAGCACTAGCGGCATTGGTTCGAACACTCTTGGTTTTCACACGAGACTTATTTTCGATAATATCCCAAGCGGCATTAGAAGTCTTAACCAAAATATTACCCCCCCCCCCCCCCCCCCGAGGCACTATTTAGTGAATCTTGGTAATTCATGCTTAAACCATTGTAAAAAGTATTAATTTGGTGCACTTTGGTAAAACCATGTTGTGGGCACTTTCTTAAAAGGTCTTTGAAATGGTCCCAAGATTCACTAAAAGACTCATCGTACTTTTGTTCAAAATTAATAATTTCATTCCGCAAAGCGGTAGTACGAGAGGGTGGGAAAAAGTATTTGATGAACTTGGTATCCAAATCCGTCCACGTCAGAATCCTTTGTGGTGGTTCCTTTGCAAGCCAATGCCGGGCTTGTCCCTCTAAAGAAAAGGGAAAAAGTTGTAAACGGATTACCTCTTGTGGAACACCATTGAATTTGACCGTGTTTGTGAGTTGCAGGAACCTTTTGATGTGGTCATGAGGATCATCAATGGTACGCCCCAAGAATGGTTGAGCAGAGACCATCTGAATAAAGCCGGATTTGAGCTCAAAGTTGTTGGCTGCAATCGCGGGTATGACAATTGGATTATTGTTTCCCTCTACATGTGCTTGCAAGAGTTCAATCATAGGGCGATTATCCGGTAGAGGTTCATTGTTTTTGTTATTATTGTTGTTTTGAGGTGGATTATTGTTGTTGTTGTTGTGTACACCGTCCATGTCTAATTCTTCGAGAGGCTCGGGCTCTTGATAAGACGTTGATCGTGTACGCATGCACCTGCAAAAGAACTAACAAGGAAAAAACAAAGCAGAAATATTTTTGGTTTTTATTGTTTTTTAATTTATTTGTATTTTTGAAAATTTTAAATTTTTTTTTGGGTTTTTGAAAATTTTTATGAAAAGGTAACGTTCACGGTGAACGGATCCCAAAATCCAAGTTCTCACAAAAAACTATTAATATCTACGAGAAGAGCCGGCAGCGGCGCCATTTGATACTCTGAGATTTGTTATGGGGTTTATATTAAGTCTTGGAATCTTCTCGAATTGATCACGGCTCAAAGTGGAATAATTGTTCTTTGTTGCTAAAAAGGGATTGGTTTTCTATTCTACTAAAAGGATTAAATGCGTAAAGTGATAAAAACATAAACCAAAACAGTCAATAAAATAAAGCTTGAATTAAAATTAAACAATAAGACAGTAAAGAGTAAATTACCACTTAACACTGATTCGGAATGCTCAAAATAAAACTGATCCGGAATATTTATGACAAAAACTGCTCATTCGGAAGAATTAACTGATTCGGAATATAACTGATTCGGAAAAAACTGATTTGGAACAAATAAAACCCTTCATTCGGAACTTTCAGAAAAATCAGATTCGGAACTTTTAAAACATCTGATTCGGAACTTTTAAAACATCTGGTTCAGAACTTTTAGCAAACATCTGGTTCGGAACTTTTAGCAAAAATCTGGATCGGAACTTTCAAATAAAATCTGGTTCGGAACTTTTAGCAAAAATCTGGATCGGAACTTTCAAATAAAGTTGGCTCGGAACTTTTAGCAAAAATCTGGATCGGAACTTTCAAATAAAATCTAGTTCGGAACTTTTGAAATCTTTGATTCAGAACTTTAAAAAAAAGTTGATTCGGAACTTAAACAATAAACTGGTTCGGAACTTTTTAAATTAAGCTGATCCGGAACTTTAAACAAAAGCATTGATTCGAAACATGCTATTGATTCGGAATCTGGGAAAACTCAAGAACACGAGAAACAGGGAGATTAAAATGACACGATTTTTAGCCAAAATCCACCAAGTTTTTAACCAAAACTTAACCCAATTTAACCACTAATCATCTACTAACCATAAACAACAAATCCCAACAATAAAAACATAAAACCCAACAACTTTTGAAGATCAAATCAACCAAATAAGAACTTTAGACTTTAAATCAATAAGAACAAGATGAACAAGATTAATGGAAAGACTAAATTGATTGATTAATGTAAAGTAAACAAGAGGAGAGATTAAAAACTTACAAGATTAAGGATTCAACAAGAATGAAAAATCACCAACACCTTAATGGTGTTGGCTTCCTACGAAAGAAAAGAAAGGACTGGGAAAATAAAAAACTAGCTCAAAAAGTGTGAAGGTGATCTCTTTATATAGGCCAAGTGGTTGGTTGGTGAGTGGGCTTTCTTCTTTCTTTTCGTCTTCTCGTCTTTTCAGTAAAGTTGACGTTTTCGATTCTGATTCGGGATTTGTCGACGATTAAATTCAACTCATCTTTTAATTTCTTCGTTTAATAGACTTGAGTTCCTTCGACATATGTAAATCTTCCATCTTTGGTCCTTTTCTTCGATAAATCTTCAAATAGGCCCATTGACTTCAAATCCTTTGCATCTATTAGACAATAGACTTCGTCTTGAGTCTTTTTCTTCGATAAAACCCGTGCAATCCCATGTTTTCTCCAATTTCCATCCGGTTGGCTCTGAAAATACAATAAACATAAAAACCACGCATAATTCCAAATAAATGATATTAAATACGTGTTTTGGTCTCGTTTTAGCAAGAAATAAGTGGTAAAAGGATGGGTGTTTTCACACCTATCATTGACATTTTGTCAGCATTGACTTTTAAAGCACTGACACACTTATACGCCAAATGTGAAAACTCCCACAACAATAACAAGCTTTTCTAGACATAACTCTAGGTCTAGATGAAAAGAAACCTGTCCCATTATCACTAACTTGACTTTTTGGTGACCTAGGTTTTCTATACATTTCTGCATACTTAACACTAGGTTTTCTATCAACATTTAAGCCAAGGTCAACAGGTTTTCCAGTAGTAGGGTTGGTCACTTTTATGGGTGTAGACTCATTTGGGCTTTCACTAAGCATGCCACCTTTAACAAACAAAGTAGGATTGGCTTTCTTCCATTGGTCCAAATCAGTCAATTTTTGCTTATATTCCTCTACTGGAGTAAGAACTCTTGGTGGAGGAATGAATTCCATTTCTTGGAGTTCTGGTATTCCAGTCCAAGACAAATCCTTTCTAAGGACACCATAAAAGTTCCCAGCCGGTGGTGGAACATCAGCATACTCTTTCATCCCAATCCCAGTCATATCCCTAGAGTCTCTTTGTTCACTAACACATTTTTCTAGTGTTTGAGAAGCTTTGTCAAATCTTTGAATTTTAAGCCCTACATTATCTTTGTTTTTAATGGCCTCCTTTAACTTAGCTTGTATTACACCTTTGGATCTCTCCAAAATATCCCAAAGGTCAACACTAACTTTAAGATCATGAGACAAAATGTTAATTTGATCTTTTAGGTCAAGCTCCATTTTCTTATATTCAGCCACAGTCTTTTTAATTCGAACAAGTGCCAGTTGATAATTAGATAACTTGCATTTTTCATCAAAAACATCTGATTTTAACTTTAAAATTCTTTGTTAAGTTTTTTAGTGTTTAAACGACAACCTTTACTACAAAATGAATTATCATATACCTCATTATCTGATGAAGATGAAGAATGTGCCATGAGAGCATAGTGAAAATGTTCCTCTTCTTCCTTCTCTGCAATCAAGGCCTTATTCTCTTCCACCTCTTTCGCCATAAAGCTCCAATCCCAGCCAACACCATCAATTTCTTGCATGGCAACCATAGCCTTTGTATCTTCAACCTTGATGATTTGGCTTGAAGCTTTTCTAGCATCAGAGCTTCTTGGAGATCTGCATTCTCTCATAAAGTGTCCCATTCTATGGCAATTGTAACACTCAACCTTGGATTTATCAAATCTAGCAGTGTCTTTAGCATTAAATGTCATCTTCTTCTTGAATCTCCGATTCCATCTATTGGCCCTTATGCTTGCAAGTGCCATATTCCACTTTATGTCCATCTCCTCCAAATTCTCATCACTGATTTGCTCAAGGTCCTCATATGTAATCACTGAACCATTGGGCAATGCAGCAATGTATGTACACACTATATCTAGATCAATACCAACAGGTTTAATCCTTGGTGAGTCTACATTGTATGTGTCAGCGTCTGAATGTGGGGCGCTGAAAAAGCTTGATCCAACGTTGACACAAGGTGATCCAGTAATGGGGTGCACGTATGACTCCCTTTGATCAAATTGACCTTCACTATGTGAGAAGAAAGCCATGTTTCTAGAGGTAGATTTGCTTCCTTGTTCCCAAAGGATTTCATTTTCTTCAATCTTCAGTTTATTGTAGACGTCATCAAAAGTGGAACTTTTGTGAGCATTGGTAGCAATAATAGACCTTGCTTCAATCTTCCATGCATCACCAAGACTTTTAAGGAAAGTGGTAATGATATCAGCATCATCATACACTGTTCCCATAAAGGAAAATTTGCTTGTGATGTCAAGAAGTCTGCTTCTCACCCCACTTAGCTTTTCATTAGGAAGAGCTTTGAACACAGCATACTCATGCAAGAGTTTCTTCTTTTTCTCTGAGGCAGTATTATCATTACCACCATAGTTGACTTTAAGGGCTGCCCAAAGCTCTTTGGAAGACTCAAAACCTCTATACTTGTGCTGATTGGCTGGTCCCAAAGAAAGTTTGTCTAACACCCCACCAAATCCTATGCGCAGCGGAACTACAACATTTGGGTGCTAGGCAGTTATCATCGCACACAAGATATATCAAACGACTCTAAAGAGACGTAAAAGTTTTAACTTAAATTACGAATTGTTAAAAATGTACATGTCTACGGTTTTCTAAACCCAAATGATACAACACAGAGTTAGCGTTTCGGTCCCCATGAATCTCAACCCGAAAAGATACAGTTTTCACAACAACATGACATAAAGTTTAAAATGTTCAAGTAAGAATGGGTGGAAAAACAAGTAGACGCCAAGCCACACACACAACTCCCATCCAATGCATGCTCCATGCTACACTTCATCGGTTACCTGAAACACATGCTAAATTTGGTCAATAAATAATGTTGAGTGGAATTCATAGGTTTTACAATTCATTTTGAACATATGTGTTATAAAAATCATTCACGATCATTCATAGACTTGTCGATCAAACAATCTATTTTCAAGGTTATGACAATTGTGTTTAAGCTGATGACACTAATCCGTTAACTCAATCACCCGCGTAATAATTACCGGCATGATTCAGATGAAACCAGTGCCCCTTCTAAAGGCATCAGTTGCAATTATACCTTATCTCTTATCACAAATTATCCGTCCGCAGGGGGTACCCAACGTACTAGCCCTCGTCTCGGATAGGGTCGTCAACCCCATAGTACTATCACTTTGTATAAGCGGCTATTTTCAATCCACGCTAGGATTAAACAATAGTTAATAGTTCATGAAATTAGGGCCTTTTGCAACTAGGTACTCAACACAATTTCTAAGGCAACATTCGGGTCCAACAATCTTTCATGACATATGTTCATTTTGGAAAACTAGCATGCTTTTCCCTCGCGGGAAAAACAATTTAAAACAATAATAAGCGAGGCTATAAATTCACACCTTATATATAAAGTTGTCGACGATTCGAGTGACGATCACTGACGATGATGAGGATGCCCGGGAAAATCAACACCTATCAAACCAATAACGCGAAATGAGTAATCTCATTTATAAACCATAAGTACTGTATATAATACATACATATTAGTCAATTGTGATAATTACAACTCACACCAAAACTAAACAAATAAGTGTTACTCGTTTTATACTATTCGTCCATGTTATTAACGTTATTCCCTTTTTACATATTTTTCGTCGATACTTACCAAAAGTACGGACTGTTTTACTAGACTTAACCCTTTTTATAAAAATTTGAAAAATTATCAAAAATACCTTAAGACCTGTAGAAAACACATTTTTAATCCCATTAAAAGTTTTCGCTTTTACGACCCGTTACTCAACACTTTACCAAAACTACGTTTTTCGGACTGAATTTGCACTTTGACCAAGTCGGACTCATTTGACCCATTTAAAATATACCATTGACCCATTTGACACCTAAGTATAATAATAGACTCAAATATGCAGGTTTGAGACCAAAAATCAACCTTTGACCATTTATCAAACTATACCTATGGTCCCCGGGATTTGACCTAAAACCAAGCATAATTTCGGATTATGAAGGTTTTCATCTCCCGGTACACGATTTTCAAAACATCATAACTTTTGACTCGTTAGGAGTCGTAAGCTCTATCTTATACCAAATCGAAGCTAAGAAGACGCTCTAAAACTATATCATAGCCACAGGACCTGTTTACAAAATAATTTTTATGAAAACACTTCAAACTTTCTGCCTAAAATTACCTATCCCAAAATCAATCCAACACTCGTTTCCAAACCAATTTATCGACACTAGACCTCAATCTAAACACTCCTAATCATACCCAATCATACTAATCAGTCCTAAACACTCTCATTATCATATCCATCTCAAAACCCAAACACAAAATCAAACATGCAATGGGTTTTACCCATTCAAAAACATCTAAAAACAAGAATAAATACACAATCCATAAGCAAAATAACAATCACCATGATCCCCCAAACACCCCCTTTGTGCAGTGGGGTTTGGGTGATCAAAACCCCCCAACCAAATTGATTTTGGTTGGTTTGTTGAGTGATTACACATCCTATATACATGAATTAAACATGCATACATCCAATTTACATCAAAACCACTTTTGAAAAATCCATTGATTCTTGGAAAAAATTTTGTGGATGCATGTATGATTAAAGTACATGAAAAGGAATGGAAAGAAGTAATTAAAGGTGGTCTAAGCTTACTTTTAATCAAAACAAGCTAGAAAAAAAATGGTGGTGGTGGTTTGGGTGGTTTTGGCCGTCGGCCTAAGGAGAGAAAAGGGAGGGGGTGAAATTTTTTTGAAGTGAAAATGTGTTGTGTGTGTGTTTGTTTCCCCATTTTGTAAAATTGGGAGGGACTTGTGGTGCAATTTTAGCTTTCTTTTGTCCTTAAGTGAAAACGACCTCACTAGTTTACGGGATTGACTCACTAGTCATTTTGGAAAATTTTACGAGAGTCGGGGATCATCCCGAACACTCCAAAATACTTTTAGGACACTTTAAATGTACCCGGAAAGCAATAAAACTCACCCGACTCGACTAAACACGAACCGGAAGTAAAATTATCGAAAAATTATAACATTGATAAAACGACAATAAACATAGAAATTTAGGCATCCATCGGGATCGTAGTCGTCATCGTTCTTCTTAAATCGTCAATCGTCAAAATTATGACCTCAAATATCGGTTTCAACCAAAATGGTAAAATATATAGCAATTAAAATTTATTAAAATTTCAAAAATAAGCGTAATTTAGGGTAAGGTAAGTGACCTCGGTTCTAGGTATTACATCCACCCCTCCTTAAAGAGAGCGACGTCCCGACGCTCGCCTCTTCTTATACTCACATTTCGTGCCGCTGGAACAGATGAGGGTACCTTTCCTTGAAAAAGTCCTCACGTTCCCAAGTGTATTCCGGTCCACGCCTAGAATTCCATCGAACCTTCACAATGGGAATTCTACTATGCTTCAGCCTCTTGACATCTCGGTCCATAATTTCCACGGGTTCTTCCACGAAATGCATTTTATCGTCCAACTGAATCTCGTCCAAAGGAATCACCAATTCCTTATCCGCCAAACTCTTCTTCAAATTTGATACGTGAAACGTGTCGTGAATAGCACTAAGCTCGTTCGGCAACTCTAACTTATACGCTACCGGTCCAATTCGTTTAACGATCTTAAATGGTCCAATATACCTCGGACTCAACTTTCCTTTCTTCCCAAAACGAATCACACCCTTCCACGGCGAAACCTTAAGCATAACCATATCTCCGACTTCAAATTCCAACGGTTTTCTTCTGTTATCAGCATAACTCTTCTGTCGGCTTCTCGCAGCAAGTAATCGGTTCTTGATTTGCACAATCTTCTCTGTCGTTTCCAAAACCATTTCGGGTCCAGTCAACTGACTTTCTCCTACTTCACTCCAACACACAGATGATCTACACTTCCTTCCATACAACGCTTCGAATGGTGCAGCCTTGATGCTCGCATGGTAACTATTATTATACGAAAACTACATTAAAAGTAAGTGGCGTTCCCAACTTCCTCCAAAATCAATCACGCATGCTCGGAGCATGTCCTCCATCGTCTGAATAGTTCGTTCGCTCTGGCCATCAGTCTCCGGGTGATAAGCTGTGCTCAAACTCAATTCAGTGCCCATCGCACGTTGATGTGATTTCCAAAATTCCAAAGTAAACCTACTATCGCGATCCGAAATGATCGATAAAGGTACTCCATGTCTGTAAACGATCTCCTTCACGTACACACTGGCCAGCTTCTCCATACTCTCCGTCTTCTTCATAGGTAAGAAGTGAGCAGATTTCGTCAATCTATCTACTATTACCCAAATCATATCACATCCACTAGGAGTTCTGGGTAAACCCGTCACGAAATCCATAGCGATTCTCTCCCATTTCCATTCTGGGATCTCTGGTTGCACCAACAGCCCAGACGGCTTCTTATGTTCGGCTTTAACCTTCGCACAAGTCAAACACTTACTGACGTAGCGAGCAATATCCGCCTTCATATTCGGCCACCAATAGACTTTCTTCAGGTCATGATACATTTTATCCGATCCAGGATGTATCGAGTACTTCGACTTATGAGACTCGTTCATAACCAAATCTCGTACTCCAGGCTTTCCTTCCTCAGATGGACACAACGGTAACCAAATCCGATTCTCGAAATATCTCAGCCCGTCTGACCTAACCACAAAAAGAGGTTTCAACATTCTTCCCAAGTTCTCAGCATCAACATTCTCTTTCATTAATCCCTTCCCTTGAGCCTTCAGTATTGTTTCGGTTAAATCAACACCCTCAGTCATCACTAAAGCTTTGACTCTCAAAGGTTTCTCTCGATCCTTCCAACTAAGTGCATCTGCTACAACATTCGCCTTGCCAGGATGGTAGCGAATCTCACAGTCATAGTCACTCAGTAATTCTACCCATCGCCTCTGTCTCATGTTCAACTCCTTTTGGTCTAAAATGTGCTGCAAACTCTTGTGGTCAGTGAATACAACACACTTCGTCCCATACAAGTAATGTCTCCACAATTTCAGCGCAAAAACCACAGCTCCTAATTCCAAATCATGCGTCGTGTAGTTTTCTTCATTCTTCCTCAGTTGTCCCGACGCATAAGCAATCACTTTCTCACGCTGCATCAACACCGCTCCATAACCCTTACGAGATGCGTCACAATACACTACAAAGTCTTCGGTTTCTTCTTGTAATGACAATATCGGTGCAGAACATAACTTGTCCTTGAGTGTTTTGAAAGCGAATTATTCCTCATCTCCCCATTCATACACCCTATTCTTCTCGGTAAGCTTTGTCAATGGCTTCGCAATCAACGAAAATCCTTCAATGAATCTCCGATAATACCCAGCCAAACCAAGGAATTGTCGAACTTCAGTCGGCGTTGTCGGTGCCGACCATTCCCTGATCGCTTCGACCTTGGCAGGATCCACGCGAACTCCTTTGTTATCAATTACGTGACCAAGGAATTGCACAGACTCTAACCAAAACTCACACTTCGAGAACTTCGCATACAGCTTCTCTTTCTTCAGCAGATCCAATATCTTTCTCAGGTGCTTCTCGTGCTCTTCCTTACTCTTAGAGTAAATAAGAATATCATCGATAAAAACAATGACAAACTTATCTAGATACGGCTTGCATACTCGATTCATAAGGTCCATGAATACTGCAGGCGCGTTTGTCAACCCAAAAGGCATCACTCGAAATTCGAAGTGTCCATACCGCGTACGAAAGGCAGTTATAGGGATATCCTCCTCTCTCACACGCAGTTGATGATACCCTGACCTCAAGTCGATCTTTGAGTATACACAGGAACCTTGTAATTGATCAAACAGATCGTCATTCCTCGGCAATGGATACCGATTCTTAACCGTCAACTTGTTGAGCTCTATATAGTCAATACACATCCGAAATGACCCATCTTTCTTCTTCACAAACAGCACTGGCGCTCCCCATGGTGACGAGCTCGGTCGAATAAATCCCTTATCCATCAACTCTTTTAGTTGATCCGATAACTCCTTTAACTCTGATGGTGCTAATCGATAGGGTGCACGAGCAACTGGTGCAGCTCCCGGCATCAAATCGATTCGAAATTCGACTTCACGTTTGGGTGGTAAACCCGGCAACTCGTCTGGAAAAACTTCCGGATATTCGCGAATTACAGGTACCTCTTCTAACTTCGCCTTTAAGTTACCATCACTAGAAACTTGTGCCAAAAACACATCGCATCCATCTTCTACATACTTCATCATTTTCAAGCAAGATATCACTTTCAAACGAGAAGTGCATTCATCTCTCTTCACAATCAAGAATCTATTCCTCAACGGGATCTGAACTAATCTCTCCCCACAGACGATCACGGCACTATGCGCCATCAGCCAATCCATTCCAACGATCACATCGAACGATCCTAGCTCTATGGGCATTAAGTCGATTTCAAAAGCGTAATTTCCTAACTTCAAGGTACACCCTTTTAGTATAGAATTTGTACTAACGATTTTCCCATCGGCTAATTCCACGTTATAACTAGTCGTTAACAATACCGGTTTTCTATCGATATGACGACTAAATTTAACATCTACGAAGCTCTTGTCGGAACCAGAATCAAACAATATACTAGCATAACAAGCGTCTAGCAGAAACGTACCGGTAACCACGTTAGGGCCTTGTGGTTTATCAACCGTCCCTACTTGATACACAGCAGCAACATTATTACCTTCTTGCCTGTTTCCAGCCTTCGGGCAATTCCCTTGCTTATGTCCTCTTTCTCCACATCCGAATCAAACCATCACTCTCGCAGCATTTGCCCCAGTAGCTACCCCTTTAGCTCGGCAATCTGACATTCTATGACCCGCTTTTCCGCACTTGCCACACGCAGGTGGGCAACTCCCTACATGGTACAAATTACATCGACCATAGTGGGGATTCACCTTAGCTCCTCTGGGGTTTGTGACAGCCCTCATCCCATCATTTCTTCTCTGGTTGAACTGCTGATTGCGGTTCTGACCTTGGTTGTTACGGTTTCCTCCTCGGTTTTGACCTTGGGATTGATTACTCTGAGCTGCCTCCCACTTCCTCTTGTTTCCTTCAGCAATGAAGTTCTTCTTGTCTTGCAGTTTGACATCCATTAACGCGTGAGCCATTTGGACTGCTTCATCGAATGACCCAGGCTTAGATGAAGTCGTCTCACCCTTGATATTACTTGACAGACCTTTGATGTACTGCTTCATCTTCTTGCTATCATCGGTAAAGGCATCGGGACACAAAAGGCTCAATTCATTAAACCTCCTTGTATACGCAGTAATATCATTTTTCCTCAAAGTCAAGTGCCTTAACTCATCTTCCAATTGACCCAGTTCCTCTTCGTGACAGAACTTTTTGGTCAAAAGAGCCTTAGTAGAAGTCCAAGTCCTCGCATTTGCTACTGCTAACCCAACAGTGGCTACTTGGTTGTTCCACCAACTGAATGCGTCATCAAGAAAAGTGGCAGCTGCAAACTTGACCTTATTTGCCTCTGGACATCCGCTAATCTCAAAAGTACTCTCGATCTTCTCTAACCACCTCCTGAGTTCTAGGGCTCCGCCAGTTCCACGAAACTGCGTAGGACCGCATTTCATAAAACCAAAATAAGTACACTCCATCGGGGCTTGCTGTCTCCCCATATTTCCGCCTTGATCTGGGTTTCGGTTTGCTCGATCTGCTTCGAGTGCATTTGCAATTGCTTCCTGAATCATTGTGTTCACACGGGTTGCTGTTAGCTTTGGAGGCATGGTGAGTTCTCAAGTACACCTCTCTGCAAAGACAGGGAAAATAGAAAAACAATGTAAGTATACACATCAAGATTAAGATGGATTTCTCTTTCAAGACATAATATAAATACAACGACACATCACTATAAGGTTACTAATATTCATCAATTCACATCACAACAGAGCAAATTAAAGACATATCACAGATCATCAAAGGTAAACATGGATTGTATTGATAAATCAACCAAAATTGTGACAAGTATTGCCACTACAACCATTCACCATAAAACTTAAGTCATCAAGTTTTTCGTCACAATACCATCATACAAAAGTCTAAAATAGTTTGATTACAACGATCAAAGATAAAGTACAATACAAGCAACTAGTCATGTGGTGATCCACACGACCTCTTGGATGGCGGTTCATCTTCATCCTCCTCGGGCTCTTCGTCACTGTCTTCCTCGTCCTCTTCGTCCATCTTCCTCTTTCCTTTGTCATTCGGCCCACATTCAGTCGCCTTCTTTGTCCCAGAAGTAGATCCACACTCCACTGCTACCTGATTTCCTACAGTGATACAAACACCTCTGGCAGGTGGCTGGACCATAAAATCATTAGCCTCCATTTCCATGTCATCTACAAATCTCCAATCTAGGGGTAGGGATGCTCTCACTCGATGCTCCCAACTTTGCATCCTAGTCAACCTCACTTGATCCTCCCTAACTTGCTCAAGACTGGCACTCAGGTTCGCTATCATCGATCTCAGACTGTTGATATCACTCTTGTTTGCCATTCCATCAAATTCAATCCTTGAAGTTCTTGCCAACAACCTTTGGTGTGCCCTCTCATTCTCGTCGAACCTGTTGATTACCCTCATTTCCACTATGTACCGCTCGCACATCGATTCATCCAATCTTCTCACAACACGCGGTACGTCACGATAAGCTCTTGGTCCGGGGCAGATAACTCTTGCGATGCCCTGATGAAGAAAATTAGCGTTCGCTGCAGCTTCAGATCTTCTAGGGATACCTGGCATACCAACCAGATGAGAAGTACGAGTAGGCCTGGGGAAAGTAGTTCTCCTTTGGTCGAGGTCCTGGGCTTGCACATGGTTCGTCTCGGCTTGTCCTTCAGCAGCTGTTCCAACATTTCCCCCTTCGTGTCCTACGACGTAATCGTCCTCATTTCCGTTAGGCGGTACCTCGGCCATTCCTGCAATAACAGAGAATGTTGGAGGGTACGTAAGATCACTATTCAATATTTATAAATACATGCATGCAAATGCAATGCAAAGGTGGTACTTCAACTCAAAAGTATACATCGATACCATGAATACAAAAATAAACCTTACCAGAGCCATGCAGGATAGTTGTGTGCTTGGACAATTTCTTACGACACCAAAAGTTATAGTTTAGGAATTTTCAAAACGACGTAGTTCTCTATAACTCATGGCTCTGATTACCAATCTCTAACACCCCACCAAATGCTATGCGCAGTGGAACTACAACATTTGGGTGCTAGGCAGTTATCATCGCACACAAGATATATCAAACGACTCTAAAGAGACGTAAAAGTTTTAACTTAAATTACGAATTGTTAAAAATGTACATGTCTACGGTTTTCCAAACCCAAATGATACAACATAGAGTTAGCGTTTCGGTCCCCATGAATCTCAACCCCAAAAGATATAGTTTTCACAACAACATGACATAAAGTTTAATATGTTCAAGTAAGAATGGGTGGAAAATCAAGTAGACGCCAAGCCACACACACAACTCCCATCCAATGCATGCTCCATGCTACACTTCATCGGTTACCTGAAACACATGCTAAATTTGGTCAACAAATAATGTTGAGTGGAATTCATAGGTTTTACAATTCATTTTGAACATATGTGTTATAAAAATCATTCACGATCATTGATAGACTTGTCGATCAAACAATCTATTTTCAAGGTTATGACAATTGTGTTTAAGCTCATGACACTAATCCGTTAACTCAATCACCCGCGTAATAATTACCGGCGTGATTCAGATGAAACCAGTGCCCCTTCTAAAGACATCAGTTGCAATTATACCTTATCTCTTATCACAAATTATCCGTCCGCAGGGGGTACCCAACGTACTAGCCCCCGTCTCGGATAGGGTCGTCAACCCCATAGTACTATCACTTTGTATAAGCGGCTATTTTCAATCCACGCTAGGATTAAACAATAGTTAATAGTTCATGAAATTAGGGCCTTTTGCAACTAGGTACTCAACACAATTTCTAAGGCAACATTCGGGTCCAACAATCATTCATGACATATGTTCATTTTGGAAAACTAGCATGCATTTCCCTCGCGGGTAAAACAATTTAAAACAATAATAAGCGAGGCTATAAATTCACACCTTATATATAAAGTAGTCGACGATTCGAGTGACGATCACTGACGATGATGAGGATGCCCGGGAAAATCAACACCTATCAAACCAATAACGTGAAATGAGTAATATCATTTATAAACCTTAAGTACTGTATATAATACATACATATTAGTCAATTGTGATAATTACAACTCACACCAAAACCAAACAAATAAGTGTTACTCGTTTTATACTATTCGTCCATGTTATTAACGTTATTCCCTTTTTACACATTTTCGCCGATACTTACCAAAAGTACGGACTGTTTTACTAGACTTAACCCTTTTTATAAAAATTGGAAAAATTCTCAAAAATACCTTAAGACCTGTTGAAAACACATTTTTAATCCCATTAAAAGTTTTCGCTTTTACGACCCGTTACTCAACACTTTACCAAAACTACGTTTTTCGGACTGAATTTGCACTTTGACCAAGTCGGACTCATTTGACCCATTTAAAATATACCATTGACCCATTTGACACCTAAGTCTAATAATAGACTCAAATATGCAGGTTTGAGACCAAAAATCAACCTTTGAACATTTACCAAACTATACCTATGGTCCCCGGGATTTGACCTAAAACCAAGCATAATTTCGGATTATGAAGGTTTTCATCTCCCGGTACACGATTTTCAAAACGTCATAACTTTTGACTCGTTAGGAGTCGTAAGCTCTATCTTATACCAAATCGAAGCTAAGAAGACTCTCTACAACTATATCCTAGCTAGATGACCTGTTTACAAAATAATTTTTATGAAAACACTTCAAACTTTCTGCCTAAAATTACCTATCCCAAAATCAATCCAACACTCGTTTCCAAACCAATTTATCGACACTAGACCTCAACCTAAACACTCCTAATCATACCCAATCATACTAATCAGTCCTAAACACTCTCATTATAATATCCATCTCAAAACCCAAACACAAAATCAAACATGCAATGGGTTTTACCCATTCAAAAACATCTAAAAACAAGAATAAATACACAATCCATAAGAAAAATAACAATCACCATGATCCCCCAAACACCCCTTTTGTGCCGTGGGGTTTGGGTGATCAAAACCCCCCAACCAAATTGATTTTGGTTGGTTTGTTGAGTGATTACACATCCTATATACATGAATTAAACATGCATACATCCAATTTACATCAAAACCATTTTTGAAAAATCCATTGATTCTTGGAAAATTTTTTGTGGATGCATGTATGATTAAAGTACATGAAAAGGAAGGGAAAGAAGTAATTAAAGGTGGTCTAAGCTTACTTTTAATCAAAACAAGCTAGAAAAAATGGTGGTGGTGGTTTGGGTGGTTTTGGCCGTCGGCCTAAGGAGAGAAAAGGGAGGGTGAAATTTTTTTGAAGTGAAAATGTGTTGTGTGTGTGTTTGTTTCCCCATTTTGTAAATTTGGGAGGGACTTGTGGTGCAATTTTAGCTTTCTTTTGTCCTTAAGTGAAAACGACCTCACTAGTTTACGGGATTGACTCACTAGTCATTTTGGAAAATTTTACGGGAGTCAGGGATCATCCCGAACACTCCAAAATACTTTTAGGACACTTTAAATGTACCCGGAAAGCAATAAAACTCACCCGACTCGACTTAACACGAACCGAAAGTAAAATTCTCGAAAAATTATAACATCGATAAAACGACAATAAACATAGAAATTTGGGCATCCATCGGGATCGTAGTCGTCATCGTTCTTCTTAAATCGTCAATCGTCAAAATTATGACCTCAAATATCGGTTTCAACCAAAATGGTAAAATATATAGCAATTAAAATTTATTAAAATTTCAAAAATAAGCGTAATTTAGGGTAAGGTAAGTGACCTCGGTTCTAGGTATTACAGTTTGAGAATGGTTAGAGTTTTCATGTCATTCCCTCTCTTTGCGTTTGAGAATGCTTAGAGTTTTCATGTCATTCCCTCTCTTTGCAATATCCTCAGTTGAGACAGCTCTCCCATCTGAAGGTTTTTCTTTTCGATCCTCTTTAGTTGAGCCCTCAACTGATCTTAAAGTAATAGCAGCTTGAATCTTGGCAGCCTTATCGAATGTGTTTCTATATTCAATAATTTCCCATAGAGTATGGTCATGGATTTGAAGGTATTGCTCAAAATTGAACTTCCATAGCTCAAAGTTGTCAGGGTCTAGAATGGGGATTTTTAGATTATGGCTTGAGGAGGAGGTCATATCTGGAGTAGACATATTGTCTAGTTTTTAGGGTTTCTTGAAAAATTAGGGTTTTTGGCGATTTAGGGTTTTTAGGGTTTTGTGTTCTTGAGATCAAAGTTCCTCAACAAGCTCTGATACCACTTGTTGATCCCAAACTTAGATCGATTTAGCTTTGTGTAAACTAGATTGAATCAAGTTAAACACTTAGATAAACTTTGTTGTATATGAAACAATCTAAGTATTATGCGGAATTAATACTTAGAACTAGAACACACAAACATAATAACCCAAACTTTCACTTTGATTGATGATCGTACTTATATACAATGAAAGTGTAAAATCCTATATTAAACTAAAACCTAAAGGCCTCCTTTTATAGATTAAGGAGCCTTGCACAAGAGTCTAACTATCATCTATTCTAGGTAAAGATAAATATAGAAAATACAATGTCGAACATATCTTTACTAGAAATACAAAATGTGTAGACTAAGTATTCTATCAGTGCTTGGACTTCTTCTCATCAGCGCTTGATTTCTTCTTGTCAACGCTTGACCTGACAACGCTTTATTTCTTTTTATTAACGCCCAATTAACTCTTGTCAGCGTCTAAGTGTCTTGGCTCATTTTATTCCCAAGAGAAAGTCCATTTGAATTAAGGTGTTGGTCTTATTTAGGTCTCCATGTCAAACTGGATGAAGCTTTAGACCTTGGTCCCTTAGGTTTTAAGTACCTATTTCATGGTCTAACATGAGATCTAAAAGAAGCCAGTTGTGGCATTTTCATACCAAAACTAGATTTGTCAACGGCTGATTTTGTATTGTCAACGGACAATTTGTTCCTGTCAGCATCCAAATTAGGGTTTGCTACAGGTACCCATTGTCTGTTAGACCAAGTGTTGGTCTTTTGAAAGGGTCTTTTTCCATGAGTGTTAGTCCCTCTTGAAAATAAAGGAGCTGGTCTAGTGGCCCGGGGACTAGTTTGGACAAAGGGTCTAGGTTTGACCATGGTTGACCTATTGTCAACAGTGGACTTAGAGCCGCTGACACATTTATAAGCCAAATGAGAAAAACTCCCACATGTGTAACAAGCCTTTCTAGACATAACCTTAGGTCTAGATTGAAAGAACCCTGTTCCATTAACACTTGCTTGACTTTGAGGTGATCTAGGTTTCCTATACATCTCTACATATTTAACACTATATTTGCTTTTAGTTGTAGATCCAAGGTCAATAGTTTTTCCAGTGGTAGGGTTAGTGATGACTATGGGTTTAACTTCAGTTTATCATCACTAAGAAGCCCCCCCCCCCCTTAACAAATAACATAGCGTTGGATTTCTTCCACTGTTCAAGATCATTCACTTTCTGATGATACTCTTCTACTGGGGAAAGCACTCTAGGTGGAGGAATAAATTCCTTTTCTTGGAGTTCTGGAATACCAGTCCAAGAGAGATCCTTTTTCAGGACACTAACAGGTGGTGGTATGGCAACATACTCTTTCATCCCAATCCCAGACATGTCCCTAGGGTTTCCTTGTTCATTTACACACTTTTCTAGGGTTTGGCTGGCTTTATCAAAATTTTCAATTTTAAGCCCCATATTCTCTTTATCCTTAATAGCTTCACTTAAGCCTCATATTCTCTTTGTCCATAACACCTTGTTCATGAGTATTGTTCTAATTCCGCTATGTTAAATCATATGAATGATGATCATGCCTAGCAGCTTAAAGATACGGAATCTATAGGATTCCACAATTGGTATCAGAGTGGGTGGCTCTCGATGCTAGGATCAACGAGGTGTTCGTTCATGAGATAAAGAAGAAAAACCCGTGTAAGGTTTATATGCAGTTTTGTGTGCGTAACAGTATTCAGAAGTCCATAACTTTTTCGTGAACCGTTTGATCACCACGAAATTACGTGTGTACGTTATACACACATACATCTAGGTTTTCACCGGAGGGATTGTCCAGATGAGTCTCCAAGAAAAAGTTATAGGCAGCCAAAGTTTGCTACAAAGGAGATTTTCGAACTTGTTGTTTTGCTCTAAATATTGATTTAGGGTTTCTACTAACCCTAGATTGTTTATAAACAGAATAAGATGGCGTGTTCTTGCTCGTAATGTTTGAGCATACTAGCTTTGGTGAGTGGATTCGTGAATCCACGATGAACCCTAGTATGATATAGGGTTTCCACAAACCCTAAAAAACGAATAAAAGGTTTTGTATCAATGCCTAAAATCGTTTGTTTATTATTTAATAAAATCCAAGATGTTCCAACTGTTTACTCGCTGGTCAAAGAGGTATAAAACAGAAGACGTTGGTGACTTTACAAGGTTTGTCAAAATCTTTGTGTTCACACAGAGACAAACATGGAAGCAGCTGTGGACCATCATTCACTATAGTAGATGAGATAGATGTACGTGAAATCAAGAATGTGGTCCATGGTATTCATGCCTTCAAAACAGACGTGTACAAAGATAATTTTGAGTGCAGAAGTCGTGGGAGATAATATGGTTGCTGCTGGTTTGAAGAAGTCAACAAGAAAGAGACGTGGTTGTTTTGGCAACAGATTATTTGGATGTGTATATTTCGTTATAGCAACAGAGAATGGAGACAGAATATTGGCATCGCGTATGAGGACTTTTGCTGAATATGTGGTACGAGATATTGGCATCACGGTATGTTCCCTGATTTTTAGGGATTACTTTGTAGTTCCTATATTTGAACGTGCGTAGGTATATCAGTTCAAGATAATTATGTGTTATATATGGACATGATATTTATGTCCTACATTTATGGGAACAAGATGCTGGATGTACGTGATTTATGGTTATTTAACAAATCCAATATGTTATATCACGTGATATTGCTTCTTGTTGCAATAAAGAGATTGAATATTATATTTGCTTTTGATATTAACACCCCATTTTGATAAATGGAATGTCACGCGTGACTATGGCGTGTCATCAAAGCATACAAGGATAAATGTATAAAACATCACATGACCATAAAGGAAATACCAGAATCAAACATCGGTACCCCAAAAGTAGAACTTATCACACACAAACATAAGTACTGTAAAAGAAAAGGGCTAAACAATGTCAATGGAAGTGAGTATCAAAGTATAAAGAAATGCATAAAGTAATGAAGGCTATGAAGCTTCCAATCCATATGCACATACGCTTAAAGTGTATGAGCGTCCCTGAGTACCTGCCGTTTTAAGAACATGAAAGGAAAAACGGCTGAGCATAACGCTCAGTGCACGGATATACAAGTATAGCATGAATAATATAAGCATATAAGCATAAAGCTGTGGAAATGTCTAAGTCCTGGAAAACCTGGTACAACTTAGTAAAACTGGTTTTATAGTTTCAAAAGTGTTGGGTCCACTAGATGTGGATCTTGCAGCCTGTCAGGAACGGTGAACGACTTCTGTAATCACAAGTCAATTCACAGAGAGACTCTATACACAATATGAATGCAGAATACAAATATAATAAAGAGGAACAGAATAACTATAAAGACTTGATCCTTTCTAAGGATTTCTAATATTGATAATGACTAGAACTACGTTTGATAAAAGTGTGTCTAACCCTTCTGCCTAAGGTTCCTTTTATACTACAAGGAAACCCTAATACAGCATTAAACAAAACATGTAAAACTGATATGCATATCCTATCCTAACATATCTCATGCATATCCTAACAGAATAATAAATAAATAATAAAGTTTGACTTTAACTAGGACCAGGAGCACGACTTGCTCCTACTACTACTAGGACCAGGAGGAACTACATACCTCCTAGTCTACCTATTACAATAACTATTACAATGGTCCTAACAATCCTCCCCTAAACTTGAATTTGACCTGTTGAGTTCAAGTTTCCCGGAAAACGTGCATGAAAGCTGGAGGATTGAATCAGCAAAAGAAACAGCAGCATCAACAAGATAAGAGTCAGAAGAATCGCCGCAACATCAAACATTAGAAGCTTCTCCAAAGCTTTAAACAAAACAGCATCGTGTTGAATCTTTACAGCAACATGAGCAGATTTTAAGAGCCTTTACCAAGTAGCTGCTCGCTCTTGGGCTAGCCAGTCTTTCTGGTGGAATAAGCATCACCCTGGGAGACCAGAACCCAGCCCAACTCTTAGAACGTGAATCAATGGTGAGTGGGGGTACCCTGATGATTTTAGGCAAACCATCACAGCCGTCAACGGATTTGATATGTCTTTTCCAGAAGCCGTACCCCTCTGGACTCGCCAACTCTCAGCAATGAAGCATCGGTGAGTTGAAAACCCTATAGCTTTAAGCAAGCTATTACAGCTATAAACGGATTTGATAAAATCTTTACCAAGAGCCGTACCCCCTTGGATTAGCCACTTTTCAGTCTAGGACCATGGCAAGTTAAAACCATCCAGTTTTGGGTAACCTGGCAACCATCAACGGATTTGAGAATCGCACCAGGAGCCGTACCCTCAAGGTGAATCAACTATTTCTTGTCGATTAGACATGGTGAGTTGAGAACCATTTGTTATGAGGACCAAGTCCAACACCAGATGAAACCAGTAACCAGCACAAGTATAACACAGCAATCAGAACCCATAGTTTGAGTAAGCAAATGGTATCATATTCAGAAGTGTAAAATCCATGATGTGTTTAAAGTATAAGCAGATATTATATAAAAAGTATAATTTTTTTTTTAACCATAATGAATGAAATTCACCAATCACTTTACATATTGGTGAAAAGAATGATAATATGAACAAATGATCAAAAACATAAAACATAAACACTTACAAACCAACCAAATCAAAGACCAGAAGCAGCCTTCTTATCTGCTTTCAAACGAGCCTGGATCCCTTCCACCAACGAAGTTGCCATAGAGGACTCATTCCCTGATGGAGCATTTGAAATCTGCAAGTGACAAGCCAACATAGCCTCCATCGATGCAATGGTCAACGGATAATCCAAGTCTATGAGCATGAAGACCATATGACCAGATTCCAACTCTAACATATGCACACCACATCCCGCATATAACTTCCATCGCAGAATAACCCATTGCATCTGATCCGTCCAGACACCAGAAACAGGAGCATGAGGAGGGGCATCAAGCATCATCTTTAGATCAGCCCATACTCGCAGACCAGGCCAGGAAGACACAGCCATAGGATCAACAGGCATGCCGGTATCCACAAACCCATATAAAGCCATAAGATCCTTACGATCCGCCCAAGACAAAATACCCTGCAGACCCGAAGCTAACCGCACAGACCCATCACTAAGAGTAATTCTATGAGATACCGTACCAGGAAGAGTCGTGGAATACGCAACCGTCCAGCCCGTAATATATCCATTTCCCAAAGGCAAATCCGAGTCACTGTCAGAAGTTGCATCAATAAGATTTTCAGAAGCCCGCCTCTCATAGGGGACCGTCTTGCCACGTCTAACACGTCGAGCCGATTTCTGGCGAAGCGAACGGCGAGGTGTGGGATCACTAGGCGAGGGTTCAACCTTTACCTTTACCTGAGCAGCAGCAGTGGGAGCAAGAGAAGTAGACTCAAAAGTTTTCCCACCCAAGGGATCAACAGGATCTGCACTAGAAGAAGGAATAGGTTGAGAACCAGGAACTGGTGGTGATGGTGATGCCATATCAGGTGTAGGAGTAGTGGTGGTTGTCGTAGCAAAGATGGGGGTGACGGTAGCATGTGTGGTGGTGGTAGCATGTGTGGTGGTGGTAGCAGGACCTGAAGAAGAAACCATAGGAGCAACCAAAGGAGTAGTGGTGGTACCAACTGTAGAAGCAACAAAAACCGATGGAATAGCAGCAAAACCAGAAGTAGTATCAGATGTAGGACCAGTAGTAACAGCAGGTGAAGAAGTGGTCACCACACGTGGAGAAGGACGATAGATAAATCGTTCCGGAATTGGTGTGCTTTGATGCTTGACCATTCTTTCATATAGTGCTTTAAGTTCATCAAAAGACAAAGCCCGAACCCTGTCCCACTTCCAACCAGTTTGGAAATAAGCAGCCGACTGATACTTCACATATCGCTGCATCTGCTTTCGCTCCTCAGTTCTCGACAAAGGTCTATTCTTACGCTTCTCATGAAGCTGTGCAGCAAGCGCCAACTGATGCTTGCGCATCAACACCATGCCTCTTGGAATACAGTTATGCTCATCCACATCCGCTCCCAGAAGATCAATGAACTGGGAATAATCCTTGGTAAGAATAGTCAACACCTGCATCCAATCACTATCATTCCAATGCATTGCATCATGCTAGACTTGTTCACGTCTCTGCTGTTGAAGCGCTTCCTCCTCAGCCCGAGCAGCTTCATCAATTTCGGCTTGCATCCGTTGAGCAGCCTTCTCACCCAACCTATCCTCCTTAAGCTGTCTGCGTGTATGCTTGCGAGGTGGTGAGGGAGCATCAGTCATGGGAGCCTTCCCCTTTGGATCATGGGACGGACCAGCATTGGAACCAGCAGTAGGACCAAAAGCACCATCCATAGGAGTGGAAACACCAGCAGGAGAAGGAACACTGGAGGAAGTCGGAGGAACTGGCAAATCATCATACAATTTATCAGCAAAGGCAGCCTTTGCCAACAAAGTCAAACCATCCTCAACACGATCCTTAACCTCCTCATCAGAATTAGAGTGAACCACATGCTTCTTGCGTCGTCTTTGCTGAGTCTCCAAAGCTTTGATGCGATCAGCCATGGGAAGAACAAACTCCCTAGTAAGCTTCCGGTGTTGATTCAAATCTGCTTCCAAGGAAAGAATCCATGCATGATACCTGTGCATAAGATCAAGTAGAGAAGTAAGTGTAATAGGCTCCTCCGCTTTCCCACCAAGAGGACTTGGATCAAGGAAGGCGTCATTGGAACCAGAAGCAACAAATGGGTCAACATTAGGAGCACTAGCACCAGAAGGCTTATCAGAAGAGTGTGGAGCAGGACTAGGAGGGGGAGTCTCCACAAATGGAGACGTATGTGGCAATGAAGAAGAAGCATCCTTGGAAGTGGATGTTCTCTCAACCACCAACTCCACAACCGGCTCTTCCTCAACCACAGGAGGTGCACCACCAGCATGAACCTCCTCCTCCATCGGGTCATCACTCAATTAAGGTTCCTCCTCAGGTTGTTCAACCGGAGGAACCACAACATCAGGAGGACCCTGAGCCAGCCCCATCATGGCCTCAGTAAGGGGCCTCCACTCCCCGCTAAACCCATGGACCATATTATAATACACTTTGGTAGTAAGCTTAGAAGGCACATGCTCAGTCCTAGCACGAGGAATGCAAACCAGTATTTGTTGTAAAAACCTAGGACACATCAGAAACTTCTTCCTAGAACCAGCACTAGATAGATTGATAACCATCCCCTCAAACAAATAACGAGAGAAATTAAAAACTCTACCCTGTGCTAAGCAAATGAAACCAGTAGACAAAGGAGTAGGGAAAGCATCCCAACTCCCAGACTTGGGACTTAAACAATGAATCAGAAAATGCACCAGAAGCTTCCATTGGGGGGAAAACCTATTCTTCTGGAAGTTAAACTTCCCCCCATGATTGTACCCTATAGCAGCCATCCCCTCCAACACCTTCGAATTGGGAATGGACACAACACCACCTTCATCTTGAAGTGAAGGGAAGATCGAATAGAAGCCTCAGACACCACGTATGAACGACCATCTATGGTAGCATGGAGTTCACGTTGACGACCAACCACAACCACAGACGAGCAGACGCCCAAAACTGACGAATGACACTATCATAAATAGTGGGACATACAGTAAAAGCATACCTTAGGTTTGAAGCCTCAATGAAGTCCATAATGTCAGTAAAATCATCACGATGTGGACCATCTCCTAGATAGGCGACCTTGTTGTGAGCAGGTTGGTATACCAGGGTAGCCATGGATCTTGATTAATTGAATGGAAGATGATTTTGGTTATGATTGAGAGAGTAGGATCGGTTGTGTGTGTGTTATGAGTGAGATGAATGAGTCAAGGAGGGTTAATTGACCACTTGCCCCTTTTAACATAATTTCCAAATTCCAATTTACCAAAGTTAAATAAGAGTGTAAATACCAGAATTTGAAGCGTTGAATAAAAGTCAAAGCGCACAATGGTCAGTACTAGAAGCAAAATGTGGTCAACAAAAGTCAATAAGAATGAACAGTGTCCCAGACCAGTACTAGAAGCCAACCATCTCTTGACAAAGAAGGATTTTTTTTAACCACCAGAAGCCAACCAATAATGACTAGAAGCTAACCAATGAGGACTAGAAGCCCAGTCATGAAAGAATATAACCACCAGAAGTGAGCAAAATCCTCCACCAGGAGTAACACACACCACCAGAACCAATGCAATATATTGTTAAAAGCTACCAATATGTTAGTCTGTGCAAAGTAATATGTACACTAAGCCTCCCCTTAGGCTTAGCCTCCCCTCAATCCTAGACCTCAAGGATTGACCATCCCAATGTGAACCACCAAGTGGTTAAACCGAGGACCATCAAAAGCTTTTGTCAACAAATCAGCAACATTATCATCCGTATGAACTTTAAGAACCTGTATCAACTTCTTCTCATTGGCATCCCGTATAAAATGGTGCCTAATTTCAATATGCTTTGTTCGCTGATGAAAAACAGGATTCTTCACAATGCAGATAGTACTTTGATTGTCAATGAAAATTTTGGTGTTCATAAAATTGAACCCATAATCCAACATCTGATTTTGGATCCACAATACTTGTCCACAACAGCTAGCAGCAGCAACGTATTCAACTTCTGTTGAAGAAGTAGCTACTATCGTATGTTTCTTGCATTGCCATGAAATAAGTCGGCGACCCAAAAATTGACAACCACCGGTAGTAGACTTTCTGTCATTATTAGCACCTGCATAGTCACTATCACTATATGCTTCAAGAACAAATCAGCAACATTATCATCCGTATGAACTTTAAGAACCTGTATCAACTTCTTCTCATTGGCATCCCGTATAAAATGGTGCCTAATTTCAATATGCTTTGTTCGCTGATGAAAAACAGGATTCTTCACAATGTAGATAGTACTTTGATTGTCAATGAAAATTTTGGTGTTCATAAAATTGAACCCATAATCCAACATCTGATTTTGGATCCACAATACTTGTCCACAACAGCTAGCAGCAACAACGTATTCAGCTTCTGTTGAAGAAGTAGCTACTATCGTCTGTTTCTTGCATTGCCATGAAATAAGTCGGCGACCCAAAAATTGACAACCACCAGTAGTAGACTTTCTGTCATTATTAGCACCTGCATAGTCACTATCACTATATGCTTCAAGAACAAAAGGTTATTCTTTAGAATACCACAAGCCCAGTTTAGGTTGAGCCTTGATATACTTGAAAATATTCTTAACTGCATTCAAGTTCGAAACCGTTGGAGTCACCTGATGTCTAGAACAAGCACTTACTGCAAACATGATATCTGGACGTGATGCAGTCAAATACATGAAGGGGCCAATCATAGACCTGTACATGTGAACATTGACCGGGGGGTCTGGCTCATTCTTGAGTTTGACTTTAGCAACTTCATAAGGAGTTGCTGCTGGTCTAGATCCATGTCAAACTTCTGAAGGATCTCATGAACATATTTATCTTGACTGATGAAGATCCCATCCGACTGTTGCTTGACTTGAAGACCAAGGAAGAAAGAAAGCTCTCCCATCGCACTCATCTGAAATCCGCCTTTCATCAAGTGTTCAAACTCATCACACCATTCCTTCCTAGTAGAACCAAAGATAATGTTGTCCACATAAACCTGAACAAGGATAATGTCCTTGGTATTCCTCCTAAGAAATAGTGTTTTGTCAATAGTGCCTCTTCTATAGCCATTCTTTAAAAAGAAAGTTGAAAGACGCTCATACCAAGTTCTAGGAGCCTGATGTAATCCATAAAGAGCCTTGACCACCCTGTAAACTTTCTTAGGATGAAGTGGATCTACAAAGCCCTTAGGTTGAGTGACATACACCTCCTCATCAATTTTTCCATAGAGAAATGCACTCTTGACATCCATCTGAAACACCGTAAAGCCGACATAAGAAGCAAAAGCCAAAAACAGAAGAATAGCCTCAATCCTTGCAACCGGAGCAAAAACTTCAGTGTAGTCAATGCCTTCAATTTGAGTGTGGCCCTGTGCGACAAGCCTAGCTTTATTCCTCACGACAATTCTCCGCACATCCTTCTTGTTTTTAAGAATCCATTTGGTATTGATTGCTGTCTTTCCATCTGGTAAGTCAACCAGAACCCAAACATTCTGAAACAAGAATTGCTGCATTTCCTCCTGCATAGCCTCCACCCAAATTTGATCCTCAAGAGCATGAGTGACCGATCTAGGTTTCACCTATGAAAGAAAACAAGCAAACAAGCAGTGTTGAAAGTCTGTATGATTATTACGCTTTTGATCTTCAATATAGCTCACAAGAGCATGATGATCAGACGAGGCCTTCTTCTGCATCCTGCGTGTCTTGACAGTAGAACTGGGATCTCCAATGATTTGAGTGGTAGGGTGATCTTTGTGTGATTGCAAGACTGGATTGGGAGATACCTCCACTTCTGGTGCCAAGTTATTGAGATCCCTAACAAAGTCAGCATCATATGAAGCAGCGTTGAAAATGTCATCTACTGGTTGTTTATGAATATCATCCAGCCTGGTAGAAGACTTCTTTTGATGGTTCCCCAAATCAGAAGGACTGGAGAAACGAGTATTTGAAGCAGACTCACTAGCTGGAGTACCAATAGGTGATAAGCTAGCACTAGGAGCAGAAGCTGGGGTACTAGGAGCAGCTTTGTCAGTAGGCGTATTCAAGGGAAACTCAAAGCCACCTTGAGCAGCTGTTGTAGTAGCTTCTTGTTTTTGTTTGAGTAGGGTGTCAAGTGCTACTTGGGAATCGAGTACATCCAATGGAGTTGCATCACTAGGAGGAGTAGGAGAGACTGTGGTGGAGTAGGATGAAACCACAAAAATGTCATCCTCGTCATCTGAATCAGAAAGACTAGAAGGAACACCTGTACTAGAAGTTGCAAACACTTGTGGACCTGCATCATGGTTAGTTTTGAAACGAAAATATCCTAACGAATCACTAAGATAATCAAGATCAAAATACCATTTAGGACCCTTGCCTTGGATGTTTGAATTCTCTTCAAAATACCTGAGATTTATAGTTTCAATGACCCGCTTGGCTTAGAGATTGTAGACATGATAAGCCCGAGAGTGAGCTGAATATCCCACAATGTATCCTTCATCTGCCTTGCCATCAAACTTCCCCAAATAGTCACTAGTATTCAGAATGGTGACAGGACACCCAAAAGGCTTCAAATGAGCAATATTTGGAACTTTGGCCGTTTGAAGCTCATAAGGAGTCTTCTTGTGAGGATTGGTAATAGAAACGCTATTCAAAACATAACTTGCAGTATTAACCAACTTCTGTCCAGAACATGGTTGGAAGCTTGGAATCGGCAAGCATTGTTCTTGCTGCTTCTATTAGTGTCCTGTTCTTTCTCTCTGCCATGCCATTCTGTTGAGGAGTTCTTGCTGCACTATAATCTCTTTTGATGCCCTTAGCATTACAAAGTGCTATGAGGTCTTTATTTTTAAACTCGGTTCCATTATCACAACGAATACCTTTAACCTTCTTAGTCAACTGGTTCTCTATAAGGGTAAGAAAATCTCTAAGAATTGAGTAGGTCTCACTCTTGGCAGCCATGAAGAACAACCACATGAACCTGCTATATCCATCAGTTACCACTAGACATAATTGTTTGTGGTCATTGCTCCTAATGGAAGTAGGACCAAATAAATCCATGTGTAGTAGCTGCAATGGTTCAGTAATAAGACTAAGAGCAGTAATGGCCTTGAAGGATGCTTTATGCTGTTTGCCTTTGCTACAAGCAATACAATTTATATCATTTCTAAATGACTTGGGAGGTAAACCAGAGACCAGATTCAGATTTGCAAGTTTGTGAATGGTCTTGAAGTTCACATGCCCCATCATTCTGTGCCATTAAGTGGCTTAATCTTCTGAGGCTTTAGCAACCAGACATGCTAGTTGACCAGTAGGGTTGACTTCATTCAGCTTGATGCTATAGAGATTGTGTCTTCTAGGAATTCTGAGCAGAACCTGTGAGTCATCCGGAAGCTGAAAGTCTTTGGAGAGCACAAGTGCATCAGTATCCGTGAAGAGAACAAACTGCTTCTTGTCACAAATCTGAGAGACAGATATCAAGTTGAAGTGCTGAAGTGCTTCCACATATTAGACCTGCTCAAAATTTAGATTAGGCGTCTTAATTGTTCCTTTTCCAGTGATCCTGCCTTCACCTCCACCAAAATAAACCTTACCGCCTTGAAATGGTACAAAGTTAGAGAGAAGACTTTTATTTCCTGTCATTCTCCTGGAGCAACCACTATCAACAATGCCTAAACTAGGATCTTGGTATGGAGTAACCTACAACAACAAGATAATAAAAATGCAAAAGTTAGTGTCTTAAGGGGACCCAAACCTTTTCAGGTTTGAGCCTGCCTTGTGGATCTTTAGTAGAGAGCCAAGAAGATTGATGAGATCCACCGTTATTCCTTGGTTGCCTATGCATCATATGGGTATTATTGTTTGACCAAGAACATCCTGCTGAGGGCTTAACAGCAGTTCCCAAACCTCCCAAACCAAAATACATATGGTCAAAATTTTGCGGAAAAAGTGGATTAAAATTTTGAAAATAGTTACTCGTGGTTCTATTTGTTGTTAATCCAATGTTTCTCCAATGATCAGAAGTTAATGGAGAGGACCTTCTAGATGAAGAAAATGATTGAGCACTAGGATTGAGTCTTCTAGAAGTATATGGGGCAGCTCCTGGTGGACCAGGAGCAGGAAATGCTTGATTAACCGAAGCATGTGTGTCATAAAAATCACAATCTTTAATCAAATGAAATGCACTTCCACAAACAAAACATGTTTTAATAGACCTTTTATTCGAATGACATCGTTTCATACTGCTAACATTATTACATACAATTCTAGGAGAATCAAACTTCATAGGACACAATAAACCAGGGCCAGACACAGTTGACTCAAAAGTAACTTTCTCTTCACACTTCCTAGCACTAGTAGCAGCATGATCAATCTTCTTGGAACTTGTAGGTCTTGACTCTTCACTTGAACCACTTGATGCAGAGTCAATGTCTTTGTCACTGAAAGTACACGAGACAAAGTCATTAGAATTAGTAGAACTTTTTGGGGACTCATGCATCTGTGATCCATCCAAGTCATTATGCCTAGAAGTGGGCATGAAAGTTCCAATAAGAGGGGGAGGGACAACATGCATTTCTGCTGCTGGTCTAAACCTATTGTAACTAGGTTCTCCCTCTTCCTCTTTGTCGGCATCAAAGACACTCGAAAAAGATAAATCAAACACATCTTCTGAATCAATATATTTATCAAATCCTAATCCTCTTTTAGTCCTACCAGACATGCTACTATCGATTAATTTTGAAAGATTTTTAGGTGCCTTTTGCCATTTTTCAAATCTCAACATTGTAGCATCTAATCTTTCTTGCATCTCCTGTTTTTCTTTGATACTGGCATCTTTTACCTTTTCTGTATATTTAAGCATATTAGTTGTGTTTTCTAAATCGATGCTTAGTATCCTAATTTTATCCTCATACTCACG
This sequence comes from Glebionis coronaria, assembly GCA_025667525.1. Classification (NCBI taxonomy): domain Eukaryota; kingdom Viridiplantae; phylum Streptophyta; class Magnoliopsida; order Asterales; family Asteraceae; genus Glebionis; species Glebionis coronaria. Next base: position 475,624 of record JANFOE010000101.1, on the reverse strand, counting down.
TTGAGTATCTTGTAGCCACCTCTTTTGTTGTTCCAATGTGTTTAAAGAAGCCTTGTAGGCTTGAACCTCTAAAAAATACTTATCATTCTGATCATTTACTTCATTAAATTAGGACAACAATTCTGAGTATTTATCATGACAACCAAGAGGACAATGTTGTACCTGAGGTGAGATGCCCATAAGAGCAAACTCGTCTGCTTCTTCTGCATCAGATTGATTCCCAGCAATCATTGCAAATACGTCAGTCGAGGATTCAGCTGATTCCAAAGTGGTAGTCTGATGATCATTCCAGTTGACCATAGAGTCAACAGATACCAATGCCTTCTTGTCATCTTTTACCTCCTGAACCTTAAAATTTGAGTACCTGCTCTTCTCCTGGTCATTCTTGCTAGGGCATTCCCTTGCAAAGTGACCTTGTTGCTGACAGTTATAGCATCGAACCTTGCTTCTGTCGAATCTTGCTGGCTCCCGTGGGTTGTAATTGAATTTTCGACCTGCTTTCTTCTCAAACTTGTGAACCCTCAGAGTGAGCATGGCCATCTGCCATTTAAGATCCATTTCATCCAGGTCAAGTTTATCGACCTGTTTGAAGTCATCAAAAGCAAGTTGTTTTTGAGCATCAACATCAGCCACAAAAAAATGAAGAACGGCTTCTACCATACTACCAGACTTGGCAGTAGGATCCGGAGCAGAAGTATGCTGAAAAGTATGTTGAGAAGACACAGTATTGCTTGGGCTGCTACCATATGACATGGGACTGGATGTCATAGAACTCACAAAGGCAGAATTAGCAGGAGTGGGAAAAGAATCACTTGAATATCCTCTCACATGTGGTTCAAAAGTTTTGAGATTATGAAATAGATCATCAAAATTGAGATAGTCAAGCCCACCTTTTGATTTGAGAGAGATTACCACTTGATTCCATGAGTAGGGTAAGGCTCTAAGAAACCTTGCATTAATATCACCATCGTCAGGCTTTGAACGAAGTTGATTCAATTGGCTCAATATCTTTTGGAACCTGTCATACCCTTGATGTAAACCTTCAGTTTCTGAGATTTTGAATTCTGTTAATTCATCTCTCAGCATGGATCTTCGCATTTTCTTTGACTCCTCATTCCCACCAAACCTTGCTTTTATACCATTCCAGATCTCTCTGGCGTCATCCAAATGGTAGAAGTCACCCATGTGATCATCAGGAAGAGATTGAAGCAAAATAGTTTTTGCTTTGACCTCCTTCTGAATAGCTATGATTTCTTCATGAGTTTTAGGGTCAAGAAGAGTAATATTACCATTCTTGTCACTTCCAGTTAGCTTCCTGCTGTTCCCATTCAGAATAACCTTCCAAAGGTCTTGATCAGTATTTGTGATCCGTTCCTTGGTTGCCTATTGATAGTTGTATTTTTACCCCTTTAGGAAAATGAAGGTAAAAGCGGTAAGTATTAAGCGTACGTTTAGGAAAACGTAAACACTTATGACCCAAAGTGGGGATCGTTCTCGAGGAGGCTAGTGTGTTGTGTAATGAATTGATTTTAATGATGATTTTATTGTGAAGAAAAGAAAAATAGAAATAACAAAGAAAGACGGTTACGAAGACGGATCGAGCTAAGACGAAAAAGCGTTCACGTAAAACCGTAAAAAACTACAAAATTAAAAATTTTTAAACCTAAAAACTAACTGAAAGCTAAAACAAGTCTAAAATAATATAAATAAGAATAAAAATCCAATAAAAATATTTTAAAACCTTTTATTAATTAAATATTCAATTTTAAATGCTAATTAAAGCCCTAAAATTAAATATAATTAATCAAAATGTCCAAAATATGATTTTATTGAACAAATAACTTACTTATATTATCTAAAGACTAAAAAGTATTTTTCCTAATTTTTAAAAACTATTTTTCTATTTTTAATTCACTAAAAACACTTTTAAAACTAAAATAATTATAAAAAATAATAAAATAATGCTAAAAATAATTTACCAATTTTAAAAATCCTAATTTACTCTAATGAACAGTAGAAAATTGAAAAACATTGAAAAATATTAAATTTTTCATTAAAAGACAAGACTAGTTTAAATAAAACCCTAATTAACTTAATTTAATTCTAAAAAATAATAAAAAGATGAACAATAGAAACTTTTTATACCAAAAGTTTAAAATGTTTTTCCTAATCTATAAAAAATGTTAAAACAGAAAAATAAGTATTTTTGGCACTAAATGCCAAAAACAGAAATAATAAAAGTGTATTAAAAATGCTATTAATTGTAAAAATAGTAAATGAACAGTAATAAAAATTCTAATTTAACAGAAAAATCCTAAATTAAATAAGAAAAATAAAGAAACAAATTTGAAGTCCTAATTCCACTTTTCACCCACAAAAGACAAAAAATCCAAAATCTGATAGTGACACATGACAAGTTTTTGTCTGCTAGTTGAGCAGTGGAAAAATTTGTGCTACCAGTGGGAAAGGAGTTCCCACTACTAGTGTTAATTCTTGGTCAGTTAACCAATAAGCTCAGGAGAGCTTATTTGTAGCTTGTTCTTTGGACAAAAGGCACCCCTATACTCAGTTGAGTATAGGGAGTCAAAGTAAACATAAAAAATAAACAATCACTTCACAAAAATCACACCAAAATGCCAATAGAGGTTTCTGATTAAGCTAAAGAAGGACTGATGAATAGATGACCAAATTACTTGCACGAAAATGGATTTCAAAGCCTCATAACTTGCACAATAATCAACCCAATCACATATAAGTGATAGCAAACCCTAGATGGACCTATCTCTAACATATCATCAAATTTGAAGGCAAAATTTCAAAAAAATCATGCACAAGAGTAGTTACTGGATTTTAGACCATTTCTTCCAATTTTTATCACACAACTTGTTTTAAAACCTGACCAAACTGAAACTTAAGCACTTATAATACCTAATAATAACCTAGGAAGTGTATTAAACAGGTTTACAAGCAAAATCTAAACAATCTAAACCATGTTAAACACTGATCCAAACACCCCTTTCTAAACTGAAAATCAGATTTTTCAAAGCAAATCTTTTCAAAACCTAATCAAATTGACTCTAATCAATCCTAACATGCATATTACACCAAGTAAATTCAAATCAAACCACATAAACAACATATAAGCGACTTTCAAGCACAAATAACATAAATCACATATAGAGCATAAAACTGAAAAACAAAAAATGGAAACAAGGGACTACCTTGTTGGGCCTACATCCAGGCCCAACCAAGGCTGCTTTGCCTTCTCCAACAGACCCGGGCCTGTGCTGAATACTTGGACAACAAGCTTCTACAAACCTGCTAAGAAAAATGAATACACAATAGGATCTTTCTGATTTTACCAAACTTTTTGAAACCTTAGAATCCAACAAACCTTGGAACCTATAAAATGTTTTTAAATCAAGTCCAAACTCAGAAATCCAATGGTCCAAGTCCACTTTCACTTTCTTGGACCTTAGATTTCTGAAAATTAAAAACCAATTAAAAACCTTTTTGAAAACTCAGAAAATACAAAGTGTTTTCACAATTTGAAAAATGGAACTCAGCTAGCTCAATACTCACACACCAACTTTTTAAAAACAAATAAAAGGAATTACAATTTGGGAAAAATACCAACTTTATAAATTTTGTAAAAAGGAATTACAAATGAGAGACCTAAAACTAGAACCAAGGGCAATTTACAAACCAACTGCTCCTTTTATAAGCTTAAACAGAAGATTCTAGATCTAGGAATAAAATAACAATAAGCTAAAACCCTAATGCTAAAAAATCTGAAAATGCCCTTGGTTGATTGACTGAAAATTGGTCAAAAGGGATCATGTGAGTTTGCCAGTTGTTGTGTGTTGATCAGAGACGTTTATAAGTCCTTGGGGACCAAGTAGAAAGATCTTGGGCGTTTATCTTGTCCCCTCTTGGGTTTGGGGGAAAAAGACGTTTGTGGGGAACCTTGGGGGGTCACATGGGTGTGTCTGAGTTGTATTTCGCATGTGGGTTTTGGTGACAAAGGAACAAATTAACCATCTGGAAAAGATAGGGCAAAAACCCTTTGTTTTGAGTTTGATTGAATCTGGGATTATTAGGGTTTATAGGGTGATTAGAGGGAGTTTAATCCGTTTGGGGAAAGTTTAGTTTTTAAAAATCTGTTTGGTGGGAAAGATAAGTGGGGTTTGACTAGGTGTTTGACCAAGTTTATTTAATAAACTGGTTTGTGGATTGGACGGGTTTTGGACTGGGTAAATGGGTTGGGTAATGGGTCGGGTATTGATGAGGTGTCATGTTCTGGTTGGATGGGTAGGGTTTAGCTGTCTGACAATAATGCCCCCCCAAGGTTTCTTCTTTCTTCATGTTGTAAATAATCAGCAACAACTCATTTTCCCTTTATAATAAGTTTGCCAAGTTGACACTTTTGGCACAATATGTTTTCAAGCATGTAAACAAGGACTTCAAATGTAATTTCTTCTATTTCCAAGGGCTTAACTTGTAATGTCTTCAAACTTTAGGGACCCTATTCATAATTATGAATATTTAAGGGGTATAAAGTGTTAATCTTCAAAAGTTGAGGGACCAAACTTGCCAATCTTCAATTCTTCAAGGTATTTTTGGACATTCAAAACTTGGGCCCGGTTCATTGTGCGGCTTCGTTTCCCGTGTTCGTTTTTGAATGATTCTTGTGATCTTTTTGTCTTTTCCTCAATATCCGTACCTAAAATACACAAGCAACAAACACGAGCATATATTTGGCATTTTAATGATATTTTATGCATTTTAAGCCCGATTTAGACGACGAGACTATGTATAAAAGCAGTCTCATCACTCCCCCATACTAAACCATTGCCGTGCCCTCACGCAATGCTAGAATAAAGTATCATAACATCTCCAAAATTCATTTTTATTCACTTTATTGAATGATAAACTAGCTATACTACTACTATTACTACTACTTGCGTTTTAGACATAATGTATGATTTTCATCGCAAAATGGGACGTTTAGGTTCATAGAATAAGAACACGTGAATGATTCGTTAGAAATAATTTCATCGTCCTCGATTTTCACCCTAATTCCATGCCAAGCGTGCAACGAGATCATTGTCATTATAAGTTAGTAATGCTAACACTACTCATATGCCCTAATCACGTACTTATCCTCCCATTATTCCTAAGTTGTATCTCTTATATTTTATATTTGTCTTAATGATCACGAGGATACATTGTTTACTTATGCGATAATAGAGATTTAGGTCTAAAAATAGAGTCCTAACGGTGTAACTAAGACCATCAAATCAATAACCCCTCCCAATAGACAACGATGTCAAAAAATTAAGTTGATAAGAAGAATCGATAAACACGGTTTTATAACGGTTTTGAACATGATACTTATTACCAAGACTTTTATACGCCCCCTAACGGAAGGGCCTTATTATCTTTGGTTTACCTCCAGCTTTTATTCAACTTCGCCATGAAGCTTTTATTATGAATTCGGTCTTGCCTTGCCTTTTATTATCCGCCATCATCGATGGTTTTATTAGCCAAAGACGTATATCCTCACGCTAAAGCGAATTTTGGATCTTTAAAGCTTCGAAGATTAAGGCTTGATTCACTTTCAATTTTGCATAGATTTTAGGCCTTGTGGGGCTTCAAATTGTTTGCTAGATTTAGGTGAGAACTTGAAATCTTATTATTAGGTGAAGCTTTCGATTATTCGGGTGCCAATACTTCAAAACCGTGATGCTGGCGATACCTTAATGTCTTCCCAATTTAATTACACGGAAGCTACTAGAAAAGACTAGAAACCCAACAATCCTAACTAAACCGCTAAGTCAATATTTATTAAGCAAAAAATATTTACATGCGAAGGGAGAATAAGCAAACAACGAGAACACATGAGTTTTTGAAAGAATACGAGTACTCCACGTTTAGCATAGTAACTTATAATTAACTCTATCATTTCTCGTCCTCATTTAAGAGACTTAGCCTAATGTGTAGTTAAGGAATCAAAGCTAAGTGCTCAACACGCACGGTCGAGTCAAAAATTACTCTTATCCTCGCCATCGGAAAATCTACATTCGTGTCTTCAAATACTTAAGAAACATGAGAAAAATTTAAAATTTGGCCATTTTTAGCCTTATTTTGCAACAAAAACGATAAACAAAAAGATAAATTTTGGAAAGCGTGAAGGTTTGGCAAGGCAAGTATCTATTCACCCCCCATACTAAAGTTAAACATTGTCCTCAATGTTTCGAGTCTAGGGGTGCAAACACCCCCATACTAGAGACGTAGTCGAATGCCTAATCTAGCAGGGAAAGGGTGTAACCATTAAATCAATAGCCGTTTATGAAGTGTGCTAAAAACCTAAGGTTAGAACATCAAAGGATATATCATTTGGATATTGAGAAAGTCTCAAAGAAAACGATCGAGTGCTCCCATAAAACGAACACGAGAGGCTCCAATCGTGAAGATCATGATCTAAAAACCAAAATGCACAAACAACCACGGAACAAAGGTTGGAAGGGCACAAATCCCCTCACATTAACTAATTAGAAAGCAATAATATGTACATGGATAAGCATGGGTCTCCCCCACGAGGCACCTTGTTTTTGATAACCGAGTCAAAAGCTCGACTCGAATCCCCATAAATGTGATCATTTAGGGATAATCATGGTATGGCAATTTTTGGTGGGGCTTACATGATAAACAAGGCCCAAAAAACAACCGGTATTAAGGACTAAGTCCTTTGATGGTGCAAAATACTGGGATCGAAGATGGCGTTCTCGTTTTCATTGGAAAAACAAGTCAACGCCACTTCATCGTGTGACAACACAAACTCAAAGAGTTTCAAGAAAATAGGAGAGAAGAAATAGAAGGGTGGGACAATGGGTAAGTCACTAAAAACATAAGCTACTCGAGGTAGACTCGCACCAATCAAATGAAAAGATTTTCCATTTATTTCATCGGTGGAAGACCGAGATTTCCCTTTATAAGCAATTCCAGGATCAAATATCTCGTCCTCGGTGGAGAAAGGGGAGGGAACATAAGGGGATTCCCCCACACTAAGTCCACACAAAGCATCGTCAAAAGGAGAAGACGAGCTTGTAGTACTCAATACACGTGGTGATGACGGAGTTAGAATTGTAGAAAAATCTTTTAAATTCAATTTAAAATCTTTTCCTTTTTCATCTTTTAAACTCTCCTTGTGAAAACCCGATTTAATTATGTCAAAAATATTTGGTGTTTCTAAAGCAATGTTAGTCACACTAAAAATTGTCACATTTGAAAACCGTTTTGGTACAGGTGGTGGTAAGTTTTCGAAACGTTTGTCAACAAAGAAAACTTCCCCATCGGGATCAACGTATTCATCATCCGAAGAATCACTCGAGATTGGAATCGTAGGCTTAGCACTCTTAACCTCCATCGGCGGAGGGGATGGAACTTCATTTTTCTCAACAACATCTAAAACTCTATTTGAAATGTTTTTGCAAATGTTTTTGATGGGATTGACATTGTACAAAGACGTGATAGAATACACATGAGAAAGAGTGGAGTTTTGAGTTGCATTAATGACGAGTTCTTCCTCATTGAAACGAAGAGTGATTTTTCTTGCATGCACATAGATAAGTGCTCTCGAGGTGTCCAAAAAAGATCGACCTAAAATTAACGGAACTTTAGGATCGATAGGAATGTCAACAACAATAAAGTCTACAGGATAGTAGAACTTTCCAACTTTCACAAAGACGTCCTCGGCAACTCCACAAGCTAGAATCGTAGAATGATCGGCCATCTCGATTAACATTCTTGAAGGAGTGAGATTTGGAAGATTGCGCGATTTAAAAATCTCAAGAGGCATCAAATTAATACTAGCACCAAGATCGGCCAAGGAGTAGCATTCTTCCATGTCTTGTATAGCACATGGGATTAAAAATTTTCCAGGATCACCGACTTTTTGAGGTATGCGGCTAAGAAAAACCGATGAACAACTAGACGATTTTTGCAATTTCTCTTTGTTATTCAACATACTTTTGAAGTTCGCGGCAAATCGAGGCATCATGACTAAGGCGTCGGCAAAACTTATATTGAAATGCAAGTCACGAAACATTTTCATAAAAAGTTCAAATTGATAGTTATTTCGTTCTTGTGCCTTTTCCTTGTCTCGTCTTGAAGGGTAAGGTAAAGGTGGTGTGGGTTGGGGCAGAGGCATAGGCATCGACCTTGGATCTCGGGTTCCATGATTGGTATTGGTTCAACCGTAGGTGTGGTTTGAGCGGTACTTCGTGGGCTTTGAATTTGCTCCTTTTCAACCACCACCTCGGGTTCTTTCTCTTTTTCCTTCTCCATAGAAGTACTTGGACGAGAAGTGGGTTCTTTGAAAGTTTTACCACTACGAGTAGTAATAACCTTCAATTCTCCTTTCGGGTTCACGATGGTATCACTAGGAAGACCACCCGAAGAAGAAGGTTTACACATGATAGCTTCAAACATTTTTCTCATTCGGTCTTCAAACTTAGATTGCCTAGCATCTGCTTTTAACAACTCTTGCTTAATCTCATGTTGACCTTGCTCCATTTTTGTTGATTTTGTTAGAGTATTTGGACATTTCCTTCCATTTTATTAGCATGAGTTTTAAGTTCATTAGCAAGTTCGTTTTTAAGCTCGTTTTTCAACTCGGATCTTAAGCTAACCATTTCACGTTGCATATTGTCAAACTTAGCATCATTAGCCTTAGAATAATTCAAAAATTATCCTTGAAGATTTTTGGTGTGATCATTTTGAAAACCTTGAGACGTAGTTTGAAAATCACGGTTTTGGTTTTGATTAGAAATTTGCCCATTTCCACTTTGATAATTACCCTTGTTGTAATTCCTTTGATTTCCTTGATAATTACCACCTTGGTTGTTGTTTCGATAGTTATTAGCATTTTGATTTGGTGGAGCTTGATTTTGGCGGGAACCTTGGCCGATTTGGTTATAAGTTCCCGTGGCTACATAAGCACTCGAAGTGTTACCATCCGCGGTAATGCACTCGGAAAGATCATGAGCTCCACCACACGACAAACAACTCTTAGAAACCGCTTTAACCGAAGCAGAATTCGAAGCTTCTTGAGCTTTCCAATGGGACATAAGGCTAGCAAATCTATCAAAAAATCGATTTTCTTCATTTGCCTCATCATGTAAAGCATTAATGCTACGAGATGATGACGACCCCATTTTGGCAACACTCGGTGTGTTACGAGGGCTATAAACCTTAGACCTATTCTCAATTATGACCAAAGCTTCCTCAACCGTTTTACACAAAAAATTACCACCCGCGGCGGCATTTAAATAATCTCTTTCATGATCATTAAGTCCATTGTAAAACGTGTCAATTTGGTGCAAGTCGGAAAAACCGTAATGAGGACATTCATGCAACATTTCCTTAAACCTATTCCAAGCCGTTGAAAAACTTTCATTTGATTCTTGTGAAAATTTAGAAATCTCATTTTTCAAATGCGTAGTCTTAGAGGGCGGAAAAAATTGGTTCACAAATTTCGAAACGAGATCCTTCCACGTCAATATAGAGTTGGGTGGCTCTTTCTCTAACCAAATTTTAGCGGGCCCCGCTAAGGAATACGGAAAAAGCATCATCTTAATCGAGTCATTCGAGACATACTTAAATTTGCAAGTGGCGGTAAGACGATTGAATTGGCGGATATGGTTGTGAGGATTGTCCTTCTCGTCACCACGGAATTTGTTGTTTTGGATCATCGACAACAAACCCGTTTTCACCTCAAAATTCTCTGCAAGGATAGCGGGAATCACGATAGCTTCTCCATAACCCTCGGTGGGTGCTTGAAGTAACTCCATCATAGTTCGATTTGCCATGGTTGGTGCTTCTCGTACAATGGGTTCGTCAATGGGAGACTCCTCACTAGAATGAGTTGGAGTGGGAGTTTTGTTCTTTCGTCTACGTGCACGTTTTGCTTGATTACGAGTGAGCATAAACGTCACGTACAACGAGGAGACGAGCAAAGAAGATTCTTTTTGGTGTTTTTAATTTTTCAATTTTTTTGTGGTTTTTGATGGTATTAACTTTTTTTTGGAAATTGGTGAATGTATTAAGTAGACAAAAATCTACAAATCTCCTCCTTAATCAAATCTCTTGATTAAAGAAGCTTCAAGGAATAAAAACGATCACGTGAAGTGAACGCCTTTGATGACTTTAGAACGATGGTGGAACACCAAATCGTTCAAGAGGGTTTAATCAATAGAAGCCAAGAAAATATATATGATAATTAATAATACTTTGGGCGGCAAAACCCTCGATTAGCTCTCAAAATCAAATACGCACAAGAAAGCGGAGGAAACGAGGCGGCGCGAAGCACTTAAGAGCCTTTTTCCTTTAGGTCGTGAAATACAACCGCCTTATACCCACCTTATAGTTTGTATTTTTCAAAATTAAGCTTCACGAAAGTATTTATCTATTTTTGCCTTTTTTTCTTTGGTTTGAGATTCGAATACAATGATTGGGTAATGACCTCCCAAGTCAAGGTTGTGATTGCTCACGTATTTGGAGTACTTGTGAATTTATTGTTCTACGTATAAAATATAGTAATAACATTCACACAAAAACAGAAAAACGATAATACGTATTAGTAGAGTGCTACTAATACAAATACTAATTATGGCTATATAAAAAACAACAATGTTAAAATCAAAACACAACACGCCTCCCCGGCAGCGGCGCCAAAATTATATAGTGTTTTTACTACCCTTTAGGAAAAGAGCAATAAATAGGGCAAGTATGCACGACGATTTAGGAAAACCGTGTGTGAATGACCCAAAGTGAGTTCGTTCTCGAGGAGGCTAGTGTGTTGTGTAATGAATTGAGTTTAATGATTATTTTATTGTGATGAAAAGAAAAATAGAAATAAGAAAGAAAGACGGTTACGAAGACGGATCGAGCTAAGACGAAAAAGCGTTCACGTAAAACCGTAAAAAACTACAAAATTAAAAATTTTTAAACCTAAAAATTAATTGAAAGCTAAAACAAGTATAAAATAATATAAATAAGAATAAAAATCCAATAAAAATATTTTAAAACCTTTTATTAATTAAATATTCAATTTTAAATGCTAATTAAAGCCCTAAAATTAAATATAATTAATCAAAAAGTCCAAAATATGATTTTATTGAACAAATAACTTATTTATATTATCTAAAGACTAAAAAGTATTTTTCCTAATTTTTAAAAACTATTTTTCTATTTTTAATTCACTAAAAACTATTTTAAAACTAAAATAATTATAAAAAATAATAAAATAATGCTAAAAATAATTTACCAATTTTAAAAATCCTAATTTACTCTAATGAACAGTAGAAAATTGAAAAAGATTGAAAAGTGTTAAATTTTTCACTAAAAGACAAAACTAGTTTAAATAAAACCCTAATTAACTTAAATTAATTCTAAAAAATAATAAAAAGATGAACAGTAGAAACTTTTTATACCAAAAGTTTTAAAATGTTTTTCCTAATCTATAAAAAATGTTAAAACAGAAAAATAAGTATTTTTGGCACTAAATGCCAAAAACAGAAATAATAAAAGTGTATTAAAAATGCTATTAATTGTAAAAAATAGTAAATGAACAGTAATAAAAATTCTAATTTAACAGAAAAATCCTAAATTAAATAAGAAAAATAAAGAAACAAATTTGAAGTCCTAATTCCACTTTTCACCCATAAAAGACAAAAAATCCAAAATCTGATAGTGACACATAACAAGTTTTTGTCTGCTAGTTGAGCAGTGGAAAAATTTGTGCTACCAGTGGGAAAGGAGTTCCCACTGCTAGTGTTAATTCTTTGTCAGTTAACCAATAAGCTCAGGAGAGCTTATTTGTAGCTTGTTCTTTGGACAAAAGGCACCCCTATACTCAGTTGAGTATAGGGAGTCAAAGTAAACACAAAAAATAAACAATCACTTCACAAAAATCACACCAAAATGCCAATAGAAGTTTCTTATTAAGCCAAAGAAGGACTGATGAATAGATGACCAAATTACTTGCACAAAAATGGATTTCAAAGCCTCATAACTTGCACAATAATCAACCCAATGACATATAAGTGATAGCAAACCCTAGATGGACCTATCTCTAACAGATCATCAAATTTGAAGGCAAAATTTCAAAAAAATCATGCACAAGAGCAGTTACTGGATTTTAGACCATTTCTTCCAATTTTTATCACACAACTTGTTTTAAAACCTGACCAAACTGAAACTTAAGCACTTATAATACCTAATAATAACCTAGGAAGTGTATTAAACAGGTTTACAAGCAAAATCTAAACAATCTAAACCATGTTAAACACTGATCCAAACACCCCTTTCTAAACTGAAAATCAGATTTTTCAAAGCAAATCTTTTCCAAACCAAATCAAATTGACTCTAATCAATCCTAACATGCATATTACACCAAGTAAATTCAAATCAAACCACATAAACAACATATAAGCAACTTTCAAGCACAAATCACATAAATCACATATAGAGCATAAAACTGAAAAACAAAAAATGGAAATAAGGGACTACCTTGTTGGGCCTACATCCAGGCCCAACCAAGGCTGCTTTGCCTTCTCCAACAGACCCGGGCCTGTGCTGAATACTTGGACAACAAGCTTCTACAAACCTGCTAAGAAAAATGAACACACAATAGGATCTTTCTGATTTTACCAAACTTTTTGAAACCTTAGAATCCAACAAACCTTGGAACCTATAAAATGTTTTTAAATCAAGTCCAAACTCAGAAATCCAATGGTCCAAGTCAACTTTCACTTTCTTGGACCTTAGATTTCTGAAAATTAAAAACCAATTAAAAACCTTTTTGAAAACTCAGAAAACACAAAGTGTTTTCACAATTTGAAAAATGGAACTCAGCTAGCTCAATGCTCACACACCAACTTTTTAAAAACAAATAAAATGAATTACAATTTGGGAAAAATACCAACTTTATAAATTTTGTAAAAAGGAATTACAAATGAGAGAGCTAAAACTGGAACCAAGGGCAAGTTACAAACCAACTGCTCCTTTTATAAGCCTAAACAGAAGATTCTAGAGCTAGGAATAAAATAACAATAAGCTAAAACCCTAATGCTGAAAAATCTGAAAATGCCCTTGGTTGATTGACTAAAAATTGGTCAAAAGGGATCATGTGAGTTTGCCAGTTGTTGTGTGTTGATCAGACACGTTTATAAGTCCTTGGGGACCAAGTAGAAAGATCCTGGGCGTTTACCTTGTCCCCTCTTGGGTTTGGGGGAAAAAGATGTTTGTGGGGAATCTTGGGGGGTCGCATGGGTGTGTCTGGGTTGTATTTAGGATGTGGGTTTTGGTGACAAAGGAACAAATTAACCATTTGGAAAAGATAGGGCAAAAACCCTTTGTTTTGAGTTTGATTGAATCTGGGATTATTAGGGTTTATTGGGTGATTAGAGGGAGTTTAATCCGTTTGGGGAAGTTTAGTTTTTAAAAATCTGTTTGGTGGGAAAGATAAGTGGGGTTTGACTGGGTGTTTGACCAAGTTTATTTAATAAACTGGTTTGTAGGTTGGACGGGTTTTGGACTGGGTAAATGGGTTGGGTAATGGGTAGGGTCGGGTATTGATGAGGTGTCATGTTCTGGTTGGATGGGTAGGGTTTTGCTGTCTGGCAATAATGCCCCCCAAGGTTTCTTCTTTCTTCATGTTGTAAATAATCAGCAACAACTCATTTTCCCTTTATAATAAGTTTGCCAAGTTGACACTTTTGGCACAATATGTATTCAAGCATGTAAACAAGGACTTCAAATGTAATTTCTTCTATTTCCAAGGGCTTAACTTGTTATGTCTTCAAACTTTAGGGACCCTATTCATAATTATGAATATTTGAGGGGTATAAAGTGTTAATCTTCAAAAGTTGAGGGACCAAACTTGCCAATCTTCAATTCTTCAAGGGATTTCTGGAAATTCAAAACTTGGGCCCGGTTCATTCTGCGGCTTCGTTTCCCGTGTTCGTTTTTGAATGATTCTTGTGATCTTTTTGTCTTTTCCTCAATATCCGTACCTAAAATACACAAGCAACAAACACGAGCATATATTTGGCATTTTAATGATATTTTATGCATTTTAAGCCCGATTTGGACGATGAGACTATGTATAAAAGCAGTCTCATCACCTATGCATCATATGGGTATTATTTTTTGACCAAGAACAACCTGCTGAGGGCTTAACAGCAGTTCCCAAACCTCCCAAACCAAAATACATATGGTCAAAATTTTGCGGATAAATTGGATTAAAATTTTGAAAATAGTTACTCGTGGTTCTATTTGTTGTTAATCCAATGTTTCTCCAATGATCAGAAGTTAATGGAGAGGACCTTCTAGAAGAAGAAAACGATTGAGCACTAGGATTGAGTCTTCTAGGAGTATATGGGGCAGCTCCTGGTGGACCAGGAGTAGGAAATGCTTGATTAACAGAAGCATGTGTGTCATAAAAATCACAATCTTTAATCAAATGAAATGTACTTCCACAAACAAAACATGTTTTAATAGACCTTTTATTCAAATGACATCGTTTCATACTACTAACATTATTACACATAATTCTAGGAGAATCAAACTTCCTAGGACACAATAAACCAGGACCAGACACAGTTGATTCAAAAGTAACTTTCTCTTCACACTTCCTAGCACTAGTAGCAGCATGATCAATCTTCTTGGAACTTGTAGGTCTTGACTCTTCACTTGAACCACTTGATGCAGAGTCACTGGCTTTGTCACTGAAAGTACACGAGAAAAAGTCATTAGAATTAGTAGAACTTTTTGGGGACTCATGCATCTGTGATCCATCCAGGTCATTATGCCTAGAAGTGGGCATGAAAGTTCCAGTAAGAGGGGGAGGGACAGCATGCATTTTTGCTGAGGTTCTCCTTATTCCTCTTTGTCGGCATCAAAGACACTCGAAAAAGATAAATCAAACACATCTTCTGAATCAATATATTTATCAAATCCTAATCCTCTTTTAGTCCTACCAGACATGCTACTATCGAATAATTTTGAAAGATTTTTAGGTGCCTTTTGCCATTTTTCAAATCTCAACATTGTAGCATCTAATCTTTCTTGCATCTCCTGTTTTTCTTTGATACTGGCATCTTTTACCTTTTCTGTATATTTAAGAATATTAGTTGTGTTTTCTAAATCGATGCTTAGTATCCTAATTTTATCCTCATACTCATGTTGAGTATCTTGTAGCCACCTCTTTGTTTGTTCCAATGTGTTTAAAGAAGCCTTATAGGCTTGAACCTCTAAAAAATACTTATCATTCTGATCATTTACTTCATTAAATTGGGACAACAATTCTGAGTATTTATCATGACAACCAAGAGGACAATGTTGTACCTAAGGTGAGATGCCCATAAGAGGAAACTCGTCTGCTTCTTCTGCATCAGATAGATTCCCAGCAATCATTGCAAATACGTCAGTCGAGGATTCAGCTGATTCCAAAGTGGTAGTCTGATGATCATTCTAGTTGACCATAGAGTCAACAGATACCAACGCCTTCTTGTCATCTTTTACCTCCTGAAACTTAAAAGTTGAGTACCTGCTCTTCTCCTGGTCATTCTTGCTAGGGCATTCCCTTGCAAAGTGACCTTGTTGCTGACAGTTATAGCATCGAACCTTGCTTCTGTCGAATCTTGCTGGCTCCCGTGGGTTGTAATTGAATTTTTGACCTGCTTTCTTCTCAAACTTGTGAACCCTCAGAGTGAGCATGGCCATCTGCCATTTAAGATCCATTTCATCCAGGTCAAGTTTATCGACCTGTTTAAAGTCATCAAAAGCAAGTTGTTGTTGAGCATCAACATCAGCCACAAAAGAATGAAGAACGGCTTCTACCATACTACCAGACTTGGCAGTAGGATCAGGAGAAGAAGTATGCTGAAAAGTATGTTGAGAAGACACAGTATTGCTTGGGCTGCTAGCATATGACATGGGACTGGATGTCATAGAACTCACAAATGCAGAATTAGCAGGAGTGGGAAAAGAATCACTTGAATATCCTCTCACATGTGGTTTAAAAGTTTTGAGCTTATGAAATAGATCATCAAAATTGAGATAGTCAAGCCCACCTTTTGCTTTGAAAGAGATTACCACTTGATTCCATGAGTAGGGTAAGGCTCTAAGAAACCTTGCATTAATATCACCATCGTCAGGCTTTGAACGAAGTTGATTCAATTGGCTCAATATCTTTTGGAACCTGTCATACCCTTGATGTAAACCTTCAGTTTCTGAGATTTTGAATTCTGTGAATTCATCTCTCAGCATGGATCTTCGCATTTTCTTTGACTCCTCATTCCCACCAAACCTTGATTTTATACCATTCCAGATCTCTCTAGAATCATCCAAATGGTAGAAGTCACCCATGTGATCATCAGGAAGAGATTGAAGCAAAATAGTTTTTGCTTTGACCTCCTTCTGAATAGCTATGATTTCTTCATGAGTTTTAGGGTCAAGAAGAGTAATATTACCATTCTTGTCTCTTCCAGTTAGCTTCCTGCTGTTCCCATTCAGAATAACCTTCCAAAGGTCTTGATCAGTATTTGTGATCCACCATTCCATCTTCATTGCCCAACTGTCGTATTCATCCTTTTTTAGAAGAGGGAATTTACCATTCGTGTTGGAAACCATAGCAACAATCTGCTGAGGTTGCACAGTTTTAGGAGTGTTGTCTTCTCCTGTTTGAGTAGAAGTTGAGGCAGACAGGATAAAACAAAAATGTCAGAAATAAGAAAAACTTGATTCTTCTTGTATAGAGACCCTCCCAGGCTCTGATACCACTTGTTGAGTCATAGGATCTAGACTCATCTGGGATATCATGATCATGATTATCACATGCACAGCGGAATCATAAAGAACATAATCATAACCAAGAACAAGGCTTTCACTAATAAAGATTACTATTAATAATGCTACTAACTACTACTCCTGGTGCCTTATAGGCTTGACACAAGGAGGAACGCACACACACCTATGGTTTACATTGTTTGTGAATGAGTGAATAACAACCAAGGTGGTACCCTCTTTATATAATAGAGGGACTAGGGTTACATCACAATCCTAGCTTACTATAGAAGATAACTATTTGCTATTAGGTCCTTCATCTTGTTTTGTCATATCAACTCAAGATATCTAAGTCCGAACAATCTTCCCCTAGTTGATTTGACAAAACCAGTAAGCACAAGCTTCCCCTGAAGCTAATATAGATGAAGGCTAAGCTTCCCCTTGATCCATGCATTCTTCCCCTTTTTGTCACATCAACTAAAAAAGGATCGTCTTCCCCTTAAGAAGTGCACGGCAAATCAAGTAGGCTCCATGGAGAGACCACTGATGAAGAAAATCAAGTATAACGAATTTGATGAAGAAGTGGAATCTCCCAAACTTGTGTCTTATGTCTTGCACTAACCACGTGACGTCGAGCTCGAACAAAATCCTCAAATAAATGAGACACTGAGCACAATAACGTAACCCCTTCAAGTGATAGAAAATGTACGCATAGAGCAAGTTATCTTAAAAAGGCTCCTAATCTTTTTAAGATATGAATAGATCGTACCCCTTCGCTAGATACGTCAAGTCTTCGTCACCATACAAACCAAGCAAGTTATCTTAAAAGGGGCTTCCTTTAAAGATATGATAAGAACACAAAACTTGTGAAACTCAACTACAACATAAAATAAGTGATAATCAAATGTCTTCTTCAATGAATAGCCCCCAACGAAATGATGATGGCTGAGAACTCCTCCTCCAGTAACAGTAGTAACATCAGACTAGTCACTAAATCAGAGTAGTAGCAATCTTACTTGACTAGTAGGAACCAAAACCGACCAAAGAAAGTTAGTATACAACAAGCCAGCAGGAACCATAATCAAGTCAGCAAGAACATACGCCTACCAGGAGGAATAAACCAGTAGGAACCGACCAGTGGTACGGACCAGTAGGAACCGACTAGTATGAACCGATGATTCAACCAGGAGGAACCATCAAAGATTACTAGGAGGAACCGAGAACAAAACCACCACGAACAATATATGACCCGTAGGAACCACAACTCACTAGTAGGAACAGCATAACCTACCAGTAGCATCTCAAACCCTCTTCCTTTTTTTTCTTTTTTTTAACTAACTGTCACCACACTGTCGCGAAAGCTGTTGATGTTTCGAACACATCTTCCTCCAATATACCAAGTAAATCCGGCCCATGAATAAGGATAACTTACGTTGACCATATCAACATGGAATGGAGAATAATAAACGTGTATAAACCATGTCAAAAAAAATCCACTTAGAAGATGAATTCTTTGCTATAACCGTGTATTCCATTTCCATATATATGCACCATAAAGAACTTCCAAATAAAGTGCTCATGCCAAAAATCACGGTGCATGTATATCATTCCCTTAATTTACGTAAGAAAATGTCTTCTCCATAAATGTGTCAATCACGTCTTATAATAATCCGTATATATATAAATAAATATGGAAGCTATTATCACAATTCCTTACCAAAAACATCACGTGATATTTCAGCTCATCACCTTCTGACTTTTTCAAATACACCCATGTTCACAAATACTATATCCCATAAAATCACGTCGAATAGAAAAATAGGCCCTATAAAATAGGCACTAAAAAGTTGCTTCCTTAAAATACACAGCCCAAGTGATACCAAAACTGCAACCAGCCCATTACTCACATATAATTCCAAACATGATTAACCATTAAAATCAATTCAAATCTCATCCCATGAAAATAGCATATAGATACATACATCCCACGTCATATTATATCCACGTCATAGATCAAACAAACTAGGAAAGATGATAAATGTAATCCCAATATTTTAGCAACCATCAATATATTCCCACAAATCACGCAAGACATATTCAAAAATATTTTCCAATATTTTCGTGAGGCATAACTGCTTCCAAAGATACTCGTATCATATAACATAGTACTCTTCAAAAATCACGCAGTCAACAAAATTTGAAGACTTACCCACGTTATATCAATGAAACAACCCGAAACCAAATCATGCAACCCCAATATTCTAGCAACATACTTCATGCAAATCTGAATTGCTAAAATTACGCATGCATGCTGATCTTTTGTAGATATAGCCACATCTAAAAATACTCACAAGCAAAATATTCACATACCAAAATAGTTCCCTTATTTTCGTGGGTCACAACTACTTCCAATATTCACACGTCCATTTTTGTCCATAAAATCAGGAAACCAATCACGTGTATGTCTTCCATAAATTGGTTTATACCTTCCCATAAATTACGCACAACATACATATACCATGTATATCACACGTTTATGAATTGACTCGCCGAATATTTGGACAACTAGTATATATCACGTTCAAAAGCAAGAGAAAAACAAATTCTTACCAAATCTTGCGGATAACATGAAGCTACCATCAGCAACACATAACCAGGAGCAGGAGTACCACCATCAATGGACCACATCTGCTCTTGTGTTTTGGAATTCGATCAATCAACCAAACAAAATGCCTAACGCCACATGTGTTCTTGAATTGGTATATACACATATCTACAAATTTGCTCTTCTTTCTTCTGACTGAAAGCATCAATATCAACACACCAGCAACAACCAAGACGTGATCCAGGATTTAGGGTTTGCATAAAACCCTAGTTGCATCGAATATGCTATGGAAACCTTCATTCTGAAACAGCCATTATATGAACAACAACAACAATCATCTAGGGTTTGTTGGGAAAAAACCTAGATCAGCAAGAACACCATATTTATTTAAAAAACATAAAATAAGATAACATGAAAACCTTGTAGATCAACCAGATCGAGAGCCAACAAGCTCTGATACCACTTGTTGAGTCATAGGATCTAGACTCATCTGAGATATCATGATCATGATTATAACATGCACGGCGGAATCATAAAGAACATAATCATAACCAAGAACAAGGCTTTCACTAATAAAGATTACTATTAATAATGCTACTAACTACTACTCCTGGTGCCTTATAGGCTTGACACAAGGAGGAACGCACACACACCTATGGTTTACATTGTTTGTGAATGAGTGAATAACAACCAAGGTGGTACCCTCTTTATATAATAGAGGGACTAGGGTTACATCACAACCCTAGCTTACTATAGAAGCTAACTATTTGCTATTAGGTCCTTCATCTTGTTTTGTCATATCAACTCAAGATATCTAAGTCCCAACAATCTTCCCCTAGTTGATTTGACAAAACCAGTAAGCACAAGCTTCCCCTGAAGCTAATATAGATGAAGGCTAAGCTTCCCCTTAATCTTTGCTGAGTCTCCAAAGGTATGTAGTTCCTCCTGGTCTACCTATTACAATAACTATTACAATGGTCCTAACAAAAAGCCTTATGTTTATCTTATAAAAACTGTTTAACATGTTTACCATTTAGCCAATATAGGTCATGAAATATCAACGTGCATGAATACTTGGAGGGGTGACCTCGTCATGCAAATTAGAGGGGCTGCCTCTTATTTAATATAAGTTTTGGGTAGGAGGGATCAGCTCCTTGTGAAGGATGCAAGGCACACACCACATTCACCTGCATAATCTGCTGAAAACATGTAACCTAGGATGCACCCATACGCCCCACATGGTAATAATAATAACATGGCCAAAAGCTGAAGGGACGCCACGAGCTATCACTCTTTCGTGGTGGAGTCATAACACTGGTGCCTCCAGTGTTATGGTTATGGTACCTCCATAACTAGGTGAAACTGGTCATGCATGTATATGAATTTAGGTATCTAATTAAACATAAGAAATTCATAAACATATAAAACATATACTGGGGAAAACAGTTGGCTGCATACGGGGAATCCTAATAAGGAAGAATGTCCATACTGAAAGGACGAAGAATCCGTTCCTTGTGTTCAGTGAACGAAGAAGACAAACGGAAGAGAGTCCTACTTCGGTATCACTAATGCTACATAAATAATATACGCGTATAAGTATCTAATTACTGGGTACGTAACTGGTTTTATGTCATGTCTTAACTTGTTTTATATGTTCATGTCATGTTTATACTGCGTTTATCATGTATTCTGTCTATTCTGATTAAGTATTACTTGTATATCTTGTATTATTATACTTGTTGTGTAATAATAAGTAATTTTCTAAAAATAGCAGGTTTCCTAAAATAGAAAGTTTCCAAATATAGAAAGTTTCCAAAAATAGATTTACTGCTTAACATAGATAAGTTTCTAAAAATAGAAAGTATCCATAAATAGGTTAGCTACCTTAATTAAATAAGTTTCTAAAAATAGAAAGTTTCCATAAATAGAAATAAGCTGGATTATTAAGCTAATAATATAAGCTTAAGTGTTTACTGATTTATATTCTAAGTCATGTGATTAAATATTATAGTTTATTAATTATTTCATGTAAATTAAATAAACTATAGGTTAAAGTATTTAATTAAATGTAACGTGATTTAATTAAATAAAAGGTAAAATACTTAGGTTAAAACGTGTATTAATATTTATTATTAATATAACCTAAGTCTTGTAAATTAATTAATTATAAGGCATGTTTAATAATTAATTAATTATATAGTCTAACTTAAATGATAAATACTTAGGTTAAAATCCATTTATTATTAATAATATTAATAACCTAAGTCATGTATAAATTAAATTAATCATGTACATGTTTTAATTAATTTAATTTAACCTTACAAAAAAATAAACTTGTAAAAATAATTAACAATTAACTTGTAACTTAATTAAGTCGTGAACCGTGCCCGTGAACCCGTGAAACGGACCCGTGTATCGGTAGTAAGTGTGTAAACACTTATCCTTTTGCCACTAAAATCAAGTAAAAACAAGACCTAATCATGTGTTTAATGTCATAAAAGTCGAAATTACGCGTGGTTTTGTGTTCTTGTGTTTAAATAGGTACAAATGATCAAAAGAAGAGAAAACACGGGATTTCAAGGTCAAATGTTGAAGAAAAGTCAAGAAAGAGACAAAGACAAAGTCAAAAGACCAAAAGTGTGCCCAAGCTCACGAAAACCGGCTAAACCAACACGATTTTGAAGAAATGGTCAACAAAGCCAAAATCGAGCTCATTCTTAGTGGATTCAATATCATTTGAGTTTAATGGGCCTTGTGGGTCCCGCATTTGCTTATTGGGCCCACAAGCCCATTTGGATAATTTAACTACATGGATCAAGGCCCAAAATCAATTATTTATGAAAATCTGGGCCAAGCCCATATGTTGGATAAAATAACGGATCAAATGGATTGTTTTAGCCCATGAGGTTATGGGACGGATTTAAGATGGAGAATTTGGGCTTTAAGCCCATGAAACAAACGTATGATTTTTGGCAATATTTATAAATCTTCAGTCAACCCCATTTTCCTTCACACGGTCAAACCCACATCACCTCACACACGTTATAAAAACAATTTACCCAACCATTTACCCTCCTTACACTACACGTGTATTCCACCCACCAAATAAATAAACCATATTTACTTCCCATACACACTTCGATACAAACGAAGTGAAAATTCTCTCCACACCAGTCTTCTTCCCCAAAAAACTCGCACCTCCTTCAAAACCCTAAATTTTTACTCACCAAAAATTAACCAATCAAAAAAGGGGCTTTTACCCTTATTGGGTAATTAACACCCAAAGAGATTAAATCCCCATAAAAATCTCATCATCCACTCACTGGTGGTCCTCAAATCCATCCGATGTGGCCCTTTCTCCACTTTTGATTGGAGGAAACATTCCTCCATACACCCATCAACCAATTACATATTGCCACATCACCTATCAAGAAGCACAACAAACACATCCTTGTGCCACGGTGGCAATCCGTGTGCACAAGGATGAATCTTAGCCGTAGATTAGAAGAAAAGAAGGAAGAGAAGATGAATGATCAAATCAACGGTGGGATTTGGATGCTTACAAATGAAGCCAAGAATTAGGGTTTCTTGGGGCTCCTCTATAAAAACCCCTTCATATCATGTAATCAGGGTGCCTTTCCTTTATTTTTTTAATTTTCAGAAAATAGATTGATAGGTTTTAATCTTGTAATATTTTTATTTCCAGTATTGTAATATCTCTTTTAATTAATGAAAAAATTAGTTTAATTTTAATCTGTTCTCAATTTATCTTTCTGTTGAAGCTTCGAATCATTTTGCTTTAATCCATTTTATTACTGTTAATATTGGCTATTATTATTAATATTAAAAATATATATATATATAAAGGAAAGTAAAAATTGATTTCCCCCACTGGGAAATCATTAAAGTTGTATTGTCCGGTTTGTTGATCCATTTGGTTCGAAAGGAGGGAGTTGTTTTGGTTCGATTCAAGGTGGTGTTGGTTTGGTGTTGTTCCGACTCACAAGGTGGCTCAGCGCCTCACCTTCGGCACAAAGGTTTTCGACAATAGGTTCTCCAAATCTCTTTTAATTATTTTTGTTGAGTTTGTTTTTAATATTAATTTGCTTTTATTTGCTATTGTTATTATTGTTTGGTTTAGGTTGGATATTAAGTTTAGATTGAATCTGCTTGCGTTTTGGTTAGTTTTTAAATCTGCTTAAGTGGTAATCTTTGGTTATATCTTTGGTTATTTGTTTAATTAAGATTGTTAAGTTTTTTTTAACTGCTTATTCGACGTTTGCTTTCCATCTGCTTAATAGAGTCTGAATTTGGGTATTCGTAGTAGCTTATTTCTGTCTTTAGTAGCTTATTGATTAGAAGCTTATATGTTATCAGCTTTATTTGTGTTAGCTTATTTTTCGTTTAGCTAGATTATCAGATTCAGCTTATTGGGTATTTAGGTATTGCTAATTTTTCATTCTGGCTTATTCGGTTCACTGCTTATTTGGTTCAGTTTATTATTAGTTTGGTGCGTGTGCTTATTTTGTTTTGATCTGGCTTATTTGGTTCCTTCTTATGCTTATTTGGCTTTATTGGTTCTTGCTATCTGATCTTAGCTTATGTCTGATCCTTTTTGCTTTGCTTTACTGATAATCTCAGACCCAATTGGTCTGAGGTGCTATTGTCCAAAATCAGAAGTTCCAAAAAGTAGTTTAAAATATTAGCAAATTTTGTCACTGGTTGGATTCGAACCAGTGACCCCTCGTTCAACTACACAACGTCCCAACCAACTGCTCTACATACTCATTTGTGTTTTATTTCTCTGCGTTTCATTAATATAGCGTGATTTTAGGGTGGGCAGTTTTTAATAAATTAGTTTAATTAAAGTTTAGTTTTATTAATTAAATAGTTTTATTTAAATTCATTTTTTTTTATAAAATATAAAAAGGATAAAAAATATTTTAATTATTACTTTTATAAATTTACATTAGTTTTATGTTTCTTTTATAATTTAAATAGTTTTTTATATAGAATTAAAAGTAGTTTTCAATTATCAATTAAATTTTAGATTTAAAATAAGTTTTCAATTTATTAAGTTTTGTTTAAAAATAGAATTTCATTAAAAGTTTTAGGTTTTATTAACTAGTTAAAGTTTATTTTCAAATTAATAGTTTATAGTTAATTAAAATAGTTTTCATTTAATTAAATAGATTTAAGTTAGTTTAAAAATACCCAAAAATAGATTTTACCAAAAACAAGTTAAGTTGAAACGTTAAACCGGAAATCAAATTCGAGTCGAATCGAGGAAAAACGAACATTAAAAAGGACTAAAAATCCTAGTTTCAAATTGGCGCCGCTGCCGCTTCGCTCGTACGATTGACGATTTTTTCGTGAAGACGTTTGGATTTTGGGATCCGTTCATCCTTTGAACGTTACGTTTCTTGTTAACAAAATCAAAAATACAAAAAAAAATCAAAAACTTAAAAAAATACAAAAAAATTAAAAAAAATCACAAAAGCAATTTCTTTCCTAAGAATTGCAACAAAAAAATTAAAAAAATATAAAAGTAATACTTTTTCCTAAAAGTATTACACCAAAAATATTACGTATTAGTGTTAATTTTTATTTCGATTTCTTTCGATTTTTCTTGTGAATATATATTTTTCTAAAAAATACAAAAAGATTTTTCATTTTACTATAATATATTACGTAGCACAATAAATTACCTACTTTTCAAATAAGCCTTAGTTGGGATTTCATCACCTAACTATTGTAGTCGAATCCATAACGAGAAAAAAGGGCAAAATAGATAAATACTAGTAAGACGTTTGAACTCGACATATACAAACTATAAGGTGGGTATAAGGCGACGCGCTATAAAAGGACGTCTAAGGAAAAAGGTTTTTAAGTGCTTTGTGCCACCTCGTTTCCCCGCTCGCTTGTGCGTATATTGAGAGGGACGACCGATTATTGGTTTGCCAACTCAAGTAGTGTTTACGTATATATTTTTGTAGCTTTTTCATATTGCTCCTCGAGAGGGAAAATCCTTTTCCTCTCAAAGTCGACCGAGGTCACCTACCTCATTCCAAAGTTTTAATTGTATGCGCACTCGCGCGCATACATACATACCGATTGGTGTACCAAATACTTCTAATTCTTCTAAAAAGAAGAAGAAGAAAAACAAAAAGACCGTCATTAAAACCGATCCCGAGAATCGAGCTTTCGACAATACGATGGCAACGGATAATCGACCAATGATTGAGATTCTACAATCTCACGTTGAAGGAAACGATGACGCGATTGTGGTGCCGAATATTGGAGCTATTCATTTCGAACTTAAATCGGGTTTTATTCAAATGGTTTCCGCTACACCATTTTTAGGCCGTACTAATGATGACCCACACGCTCATATCAAACGTTTCATCCAATTAGCTAATACCGTCAAATACAATGGGGTGCCCCAAGAGGCCGTTCGCCTCCAACTTTTTCCTTTTTCCCTCGAGGGACAAGCCCGGATTTGGCTTGATAAGGAACCACCCCAAAGTATTACCACATGGATCGACTTAGAGACCAAGTTTATTAACTACTTTTTCCCACCAACACGGACTACTTCTTTAAGGAATGAAATAATCAACTTTGAACAACAATATGGGGAAACGTTTAGTGAGTCTTGGGATCGTTTTAAAGATCTTTTGAGAAAATGTCCACAACACGGTTTTACTAAAGTTCATCAAATCAACACGTTTTATAATGCTTTAACTCTAAACGACCAAGACTCACTTAATAGTGCCGCGGGAGGCAATATTCTTGTTAAAACCATGAACGAGGCTTGGGCCATTATTGAGAACAAGGCAAAAGTGCAAACCAAAAGTGTTAGGGCTAATATGGCAAGTGCTAGTACGAATAATCATGAGGTGAATGATCGAATTAATAAACTTACTTCACTTGTTGAGACACTCACTTTAAAAACCGACGCCCTCACTACACATGTGCATGCCGTGAAAGAAAAAAGTGAAACGTGTGAGACTTGTGGTGGACCGCATTCATACTTTAATTGTGACAAGGTTTACAATGATCAACAAGAAGTTTATGCTTATAATAACAATGAAATTGATCGGATTCAATTCAAACCAAATGTTGATGTTAACCATTTGTCTTACAAGTATAATAACTATTTGGCTCCCCGGGTTTTGTAGCACCACAAAGACCACCCCCACCCGCCCAAAATAGGAACCAAGGTCCTCAACGGGGTAATTTTCAAGGAAATACTAATCAACGAGGTTTTAATCAAAATCAAGGGAATTTTCAAGGGCAAAACCAAGGGTTAAATAATCAAGGATATAATAACCAAAGTTTTCAAAATCAAGGATTTAATCAAGGTTCTAATCAATATCAAAACCAAGGTTTTCCTAATCAAGGTTATACTCAAATGAACATGCATAATCCTCAAATGGACTTGGTTTTACAAAAATTATCCGACCATGAACGAATCATGAGAGAGATGCAAGAACATAATCGACAAATGCAAGAATCGAACGATAAGAAGTTTTTGACTATGATTCAAACCTTTCATCCCCAAGGTGCCCTTCCCTCGAACACCGTGACCAATCCTAGGGCTAATGTTAATGCTATCACTACTAGGAGCGGTAAGACCACCGTTGAACCTTCCCCACCTAACCAAGGACCCGAGATTCCTTCTTCTTCGACACAACCTCCTTCTTCTTCCACTTGTGACATACCTCCCGTTATGCATTCGTCTACACCTTATGTTCCACCGATACCCAAATTTTCTACCACACCTTCGGTTCCAAAACCGGTTCCTTCACCTTCTATTTCTATTCCTCCTCCTCCACCAAAGGATGTGAGTGAGCAATCCACTCCAAAGCCTTCATCTCAACCCAATATACCTTATCCCTCAAGGTTGCGGAAAGAGAAATTGAAGAATAAGGATGATATTCAAGTTTCGAACTTCCTAAAAATGTTCAAACAATTGAATTTTAATATCACCTTTGCCGAGGCGCTCGCTCACATGCCTAAGTACGCTAAGATGTTTAAGGATCTTTTAAGTGATAAGGAAAAGTTGCTTGATATCTCCAATACCCAATTGAATGAGAATTGTTCCGCGGTTCTATTAAGAAAATTACCGGTTAAGTTAGGAGATCCCGGTCGATTCCTTATTCCTTGTAATTTTCCGGGTGTTGAAGATTGTATGGCCTTGGCGGATCTCGGAGCGAGTATCAATCTTATGCCATTGTCCGTGTGGAAACAATTATCTTTACCTGAGCTAGTCCCCACTCGTATGACATTGGAATTAGCTAACCGTACGGTTGCTTATCCGGTGGGGATAGCCGAGGATGTTTTTGTAGGAGTCGAAAAATTCACTTTCCCCGCCTATTTCGTCGTAGTCGACTATGAAATGGATCCCCGTGTTCCCTTAATTGTGGGACGACCTTTCTTGAGAACCGGGCGTACATTAATTGATGTAGCCGCGGATGAACTTATCATGAGGGTCGGGGATGACAAAATCGTCTTTAACATGGGTAAACTTTCCAAACTTCCCGATGAGCCCGAATCCGTGAATTTCATCGATGTGCTCGACGAAGCATGCGAAGAACATTTTCATGAGGCTTGTATGAGCGGTATTTCTCCTTTACCTCATGTTGAGACCGTAGCTTCTATTGCTCCTTCATTGACTCCATTTGGAAAAAGTGACTTAAATGAGTTTGAAGCTAGCTTGGGTCCTCTCGAGATTAACTATGATAATTCTCCCACCAATTGGGATGAAGACATTCGTACTATTGAGAGACTTCTCAATGAGGACAATATCTCTCCACCTACTCCTAAAGAAGTTACAAACGATGATCCTACTTTGACTAAGCCTTCCATTGACAATCCGTCGGATTTAGAGCTTAAGGATTTACCGTCTCATCTAGAGTATGTTTTCTTAGAGGAGGATAATAAGTTGCCCGTCATTATTGCTAAGGACTTAAAAGAAGATGAAAAATCCCGAATTATCGATGTGCTTAAGAATCATAAGAAAGCAATTGCTTAGAAAATCTCCGACATTCGGGGAATTGATCCTAATTTTTGCACTCATAAAATTCTTATGGAAGATGACTTTAAACCCGCAATCCAAAATCAAAGAAGGGTTAATCCAAAAATTCATGAAGTCATTAAGAAAGAAGTTATCAAACGTCTCGATGCTGGAATGATTTACCCTATCTCGGATTCTCCATGGGTTAGTCCCGTCCATTGTGTGCCTAAGAAAGGCGGAATCACCGTTGTTCCCAACGAAAACAACGAGTTGATTCCTACTCGACTCGTAACGGGTTGGCGAGTTTGCATCGACTATCGTAAAATCAATGATGCCACTCGTAAGGATCATTTCCCTCTTCCTTTCATGGATCAAATGCTCGAGCGTTTAGCGGGTAATGATTTCTATTGTTTCTTAGATGGCTTTTCCGGATATTTTCAAATCCCTATCGATCCAAAAGACCACGAGAAAACCACATTCACTTGTCCCTATGGAACATTTGCTTACAAAAGAATGCCTTTCGGCTTATGCAATGCTCCCGGGACTTTCCAAAGGTGTATGATGGAGATATTTCATGACATGGTTGAAGAAACTATGGAAGTCTTTATGGACGATTTCTCGGTCTATGGTGATTCTTTCTCTTCTTGCCTTGCTAATTTAGAACGTATGCTCCAACGGTGTGAAGACACTCGTCTCGTTCTTAATTGGGAAAAATGCCATTCATGGTAAAAGAAGGCATCGTCCTCGGTCATAAAATTTCCAAAGCCGGTATCGAAGTCGACCGTGCTAAAGTTGACGTCATTGCTAAGTTACCTCCACCTACCACCGTCAAAGGAGTTAGAAGTTTTTTAGGCCATGCGGGATTTTATCGACGTTTCATCCAAGATTTCTCGAAAATAGCTCGTCCAATGACTCATCTCTTAGAAAAGGATGCTCCTTTCATCTTCTCTCAAGAATGTCTCGACTCTTTCGAACTTCTTAAAGGTAAATTAACTAAGGCACCGGTCTTAGTCTCTCCAAATTGGGAGTTACCTTTCGAGCTCATGTGCGATGCTAGTGATTTCGCGGTAGGAGCGGTTTTAGGTCAACGAATTAACAAACATTTCCAACCCATTCATTATGCTAGTAAGACAATGACGGGGGCTCAATTGCATTATACCACTACCAAAAAAGAGCTTTTAGCTGTAGTGTATGCTTTTGAGAAATTCCGCCCCTATCTTGTGCTTTCCACCACCATCGTTTACACCGACCATTCCGCCTTGAAATACTTGTTGACCATGCAAGATGCTAAACCGAGACTCCTTCGTTGGGTTTTGCTCCTACAAGAATTTAAAATTGAAATTCGTGATAAAAAAGGAGCGGAAAACCTAGCCGCGGATCACCTTAGTAGACTTGAGGATCCTTATCAAGGGGAATCTCCAAATCAAGAGATTAATGAATCCTTTCCCCTTGAGACCTTAATGTCTATTAATTCCAATCTTGATGATACCCCATGGTTTTCCGACATTGCAAACTATTTGGCGGGTGGTGTTCTTATCGAAGGGTTATCGTCCCAACAAAAGAAAAAATTCTTCAAGGCCGTTAAAACGTACTATTGGGACGACCCTTATATTTTCAAGCAATGTGCGGACTTAGTCATTCGTAGATGTGTTGATGGGCCGGCGGCTTTACAAATCCTTGAAGCTTGCCATAAAGGACCTACCGGTGGTCACTTTGGTCCTAATTACACCGCTAAAAAATATGTCGACTCCGGATTCTATTGGCCCTCCATTTATCATGATGCACATGAAATGGTTAAACATTGTGATGCTTGCCAAAGGCAAGGCAAGATCACACATAAAGATGAGATGCCTCAAAATTTCATCCAAGAATGTGAAATCTTTGACGTATGGGGCATCGACTTTATGGGGCCGTTTCCATCATCGAAGGGAAACAAGTACATCCTCGTAGCCGTTGACTACGTATCAAAATGGGTTGAAGCAAAGGCTTTACCTACTAATGATGCGAGGGTGGTTGTTAACTTCTTGAAACAATTGTTTGCTCGATTCGGTGTACCTCGTGCTATTATTAGTGATCACGGGACTCATTTTTGCAATGATCAATTCGCACGAGTCATGGCTAAGTATGGTGTCAATCACCGACTTTCCACCGCGTATCATCCTCAAACTAATGGACAAGCCGAGGTTTCTAACCGTGGTCTTAAGAGAATCTTAGAGCGAACCGTGGGAGAGCATCGTGCCTCATGGGCCGATAAATTAGATGATGCTTTGTGGGATTTCCGTACCGCTTATAAGACACCTATAGGTTGTACCCCTTATCGCCTTGTGTACAGAAAGGCATGCCACCTCCCCATTGAGTTGGAGCATAAGGCTTATTGGGCCTTGAAATGGGCTAATTTTGATCTTAACAAAGCCGGTGATCATAGGAAAATCCAACTCAATGAACTCAATGAACTTAGGAATGAGGCTTATGAAAATTCATTAATCTACAAGGAGAAAACTAAGCTCATTCATGATTCCAAGATTAAAAACCAAGAGTTCCATGTTGGTGATCAAGTTTTATTATTTAACTCTCGGTTGAAAATCTTTTCGGGTAAACTTAAGAGCCGTTGGTCCGGTCCATTCACCGTGGCCCAAGTCTTCCCTTATGGCACCATTGAGTTATCCCAACCAAATGGGCCTAACTTTAAGGTGAATGGCCAACGGGTTAAGTTGTACTATGGAGAGGACATCTCTCACGAGATGATTCCATCCCTCTCCACATTTCCCTTGAATTAATTCGGGAAATCGAGTCGAGCTAGAGACTCGTGATAAATAAATCAAGCATCGTATAACTAGGTTAGATTTTTACCTTTACCATCCTTTCCACCCTTTTTCACCTTCATCCATTGTCCACCAATAAGTGTAGGGGGAGCCCAGTAGGTTGTTTGTGTGTTGTGATTGTGTGCAGGGACATGTGCTTTAATGATCCACTTTTGGTACTTTTGACGCGACCCGTGATCCCGTGTGCCCGTGTACCCGGTTCCATCAAAACTATTGTGATTCATACTTGTATATAAATAAAACGAATAAATGTAATCACTTTAGTTGTCCCTTCCTTAGCTCGATTTTAAACAACGTACTCAATGTCCTAAGTGTAGGGGAGTTTATTCTCCCCCATGCTTAAACATTGAGGACAATGTTTATATTAAGTGTAGGGGGGGCCTTTGATCGAATTTTAGTGGCCTTTTCCATGAATTTGACCCCATTTAACCGGAAAATTAAAAAAAATTTCAACGTTTTTCAAATTTTTGATCTATTTTGGCCTTGTAGTATTTTTCTTTTATTTTTCTTTTGTCATCGCATCATAATATTTCCCGTTTCAAGAATAAAGTCAAAAATAAATAAATGAATAAAATGGTTTTAACAAGTTTAGATGTCTTTGATATATTAGGCCCGTCGTGAATATTTTGATTCAACCCGAGTTTACTTATCCAAGTTTACTCTAGCTAGTATCCTTAACCATATGGACCTTAATTGGTTTATTAGGCTAAGCATCCACGAGTCTCATTCTTTGAGATTTTAAATTGTGGAGAACGATAGATGATAGAGTTAATTATAAGTTCGGTATTCTTTCATTAACTTATGTGAGTTAGTTATGAGCTTTTTCTCCCATCACTTGTTAAATAAATATATTTGCAATAAATAAGGTTGTACGATTTAAAAGGTTACTTAGATTCTAGCACAAGATCGTTTAAAAGTTGCTCGGTATTAATTAGAGTTCATAGCCAAGGCATAACTTATTGAAACGGGACGCGAATATTGGCTTATCCAAAAAGGCCCTAACAAGGCATGAGGATACCCGAGTCCAAAAAGGCCCTCACAAGGCATGAGGATTCACTTTTTGCTAAAGATCCTAAGATGATGTGAAGATCATTAATCCAAATCAATATGAAGGATCAAGACACATGACGAGAAGCAATTACTCCCCTAAAGATCATGGAGAAGTCTATCCAAAAAGACCCTAACAAGGTATGAGGATAAATAGATCTAAGTCCGAAAAGGAGGCGGATCGTTGTATATCAAAATCCTAAATAAAGAAGAGGATAAATGAAGAAGTCGTGGTCAACGTTTGAAGCATCTTTCACTCCTTATGAAGATGTATACCAAAGTGAAGAGAAGACCATAATTTCGAGATCGTCTCTCAAGATTTGAAGTTTGAAGTACAAGCCAAATATCGGTCCGAGAAAGGTCTCAAATCGTGAAACGAGTTATGCCAAGATATGAACTTTTTGAGGTTTCGAGAAGCAGTTTTAAAAGATTTTGTCCTTTATCTAACTATTGATTAAATCGTCCCACTTTATTTTCGGCCTTAATAAATTATCGAAATAAGTCAAATGCATCCTCGTGATCATTCAAGACAAAAATAAAATATAAGAGATACACCGTAGGAATAAGGGGGTCTAAGTGAGTAACTAAACCACATGAGTAAGTGTTAGTTGTGCTAACTTGTAATAACAATCATCTCGTTTTTATGCTTGGTATGGGGAACGTGAAACTTGAGGGTGATTTATATTCAATACACCAAAGCCCTAATCTAAGTCTTAGATTTCTTTACAAGTTTCTTCCATCGAATAATTTCCAAGTTAATAAATGATTATAACTTTTGTCTCTTTCTTAAGTTTTATCTTTTCGTCGTAGTAGTAATAATAGTAATAGAGGCCATTATGGGTTGATTATGAGAAAAATGTAACGTATGCTTTAAAACTATGCATTACATGGGGTCATTGCAATGGTCAAGTGTAGGGGATTCATTGCAATGACCCTGCAATGACCCCATGTAATGCATAGTTTTAAAGCATACGTTACATTTTGGCAATATTTATAAATCTTCAGTCAACCCCATTTTCCTTCACACGGTCAAACCCACATCACCTCACACACGTTATAAAATAAATTTACCCAACCATTTACCCTCCTTACACTACACGTGTATTCCACCCACCAAATAAATAAACCATATTTACTTCCCATACACACTTCGATACACACGAAGTGAAAATTCTCTCCACACTAGTCTTCTTCCCCAAAAATCTCGCACCTCCTTCAAAACCCTAAATTCTTACTCACCAAAAATTAACCAATCAAAAAATGGGCTTTTACCCTTATTGGGTAATTAACACCCAAAGAGATTAAATCCCCATAAAAATCTCATCATCCACTCACTGGTGGTCCTCAAATCCATCCGATGTGGCCCTTTCTCCACTTTTGATTGGAGGAAACATTCCTCCATACACCCATCAACCAATTACATATTGCCACATCACCTATCAAGAAGCACAACAAACACATCCTTGTGCCACGGTGGCAATCCGTGTGCACAAGGATGAATCTTCGCCATAGATTAGAAGAAAAGAAGGAAGAGAAGATGAATGATCAAATCAACGGTGGGATTTGGATGCATACAAATGAAGCCAAGAATTAGGGTTTCTTGGGGTTCCTCTATAAAAACCCCTTCATATCATGTAATCAGGGTGCCTTTCCTTTATTTTTTTTATTTTCAGAAAATAGATTGATAGGTTTTAATCTTGTAATATTTTTATTTCCAGTATTGTAATATCTCTTTTTAATTAATGAAAAAATTAGTTTAATTTTAATTTGTTCTCAATTTATCTTTCTGTTGAAGCTTCGAATCATTTTGCTTTAATCCATTTTATTACTGTTAATATTGGCTATTATTATTAATATTAAAAAATATATATACAAAGGAAAGTAAAAATTGATTTCCCCCACTGGGAAATCATTAAAGTGGTACTGTCCGGTTTGTTGATCCATTTGGTTCGAAAGGAGGGAGTTGTTTTGGTTCGATTCAAGGTGGTGTTGGTTTGGTGTTGTTCCGACTCACAAGGTGGCTCAACGCCTCACCTTCGGCACAAAGGTTTTCGACAATAGGTTCTCCAAATCTCTTTTAATTATTTTTGTTGAGTTTGTTTTTAATATTAATTTGCTTTTATCTGCTATTGTTATTATTGTTTGGTTTAGGTTGGATATTAAGTTTAGATTGAATCTGTTTGCGTTTTGGTTAGTTTTTAAATCTGCTTAAGTGGTAATCTTTGGTTATATCTTTGGTTATTTGTTTAATTAAGATTGTTAAGTTTTTTTTTAACTGCTTATTCGACGTCTGCTTTTGATCTGCTTAATAGAGTCTGAATTTGGGTATTCGTAGTAGCTTATTTCTATCTTTAGTAGCTTATTGATTAGAAGCTTATTTGTTATCAGCTTTATTTGTGTTAGCTTATTTTTCGTTTAGCTAGATTATCAGATTCAGCTTATTGGGTATTTAGGTATTGCTAATTGTTCATTCTGGCTTATTCGGTTCACTGCTTATTTGGTTTAGCTTATTATTAGTTTGGTGCGTGTGCTTATTTTGTTTTGATCTGGCTTATTTGGTTCCTTCTTATGCTTATTTGGCTTTATTGGTTCTTGCTATCTGATCTTAGCTTATGTCTGATCCTTTTTGCTTATTGCTTTACTGATAATCTCAGACCCAATTGGTCTGAGGTGCTATTGTCCAAAATCAAAAGTTCCAAAAAGTAGTTTAAAATATTAGCAAATTTTGTCACTGGTTGGATTCGAACCAGTGACCCCTCGTTCAACTACACAACGTCCCAACCAACTGCTCTACATACTCATTTGTGTTTTATTTCTCTGCGTTTCATTAATATAGCGTGATTTTAGGGTGGGCAGTTTTTAATAAATTAGTTTAATTAAAGTTTAGTTTTATTAATTAAATAGTTTTATTTAAATTCAGTTTTTTTTATAAAATATAAAAAGGATAAAAAATATTTTAATTATTACTTTTATAAATTTACATTAGTTTTATGTTTCTTTTATAATTCAAATAGTTTTTTATATAGAATTAAAAGTAGTTTTCAATTATCAATTAAATTTTAGATTTAAAATAAGTTTTCAGTTTATTAAGTTTTGTTTAAAAATAGAATTTCATTAAAAGTTTTAGGTTTTATTAATTAGTTAAAGTTTATTTTCAAATTAATAGTTTAAATAGTTAATTAAAATAGTTTTCATTTAATTAAATAGATTTAAGTTAGTTTAAAAATACCCAAAAATAGATTTTACCAAAAACAAGTTAAGTTGAAACGTTAAACCGGAAATCAAATTCGAGTCGAATCGAGGAAAAACGAACATTAAAAAGGACTAAAAATCCTAGTTTCAACCGGTCATCAAAGAACCCCTAACAGTGGCAAACCGGCTTGGCCGATTGCCACTACCATGCGGCGGTTTCCCCCTGCTTTCCATAATTAGCCACCGGCTTATGCTGGTGGTGGTCCTTGTTTCTGCCGAGACCCAACCGAACACCAACACACCCCCTGACAAGGTCGGGGGTTCCCTTGTTCTTGCGACCGAGCCCAACAACACCACACCAAGACCCGTAGGTCTCGGATGTGTTCACACGAGGCACACCGAGAGCCTTGGGCTCTCGGTTTGTGTGTACCGGCCGAAACAAACACCCCTTAAACCCTGATTAATTTACCCCCATGATTTATTAACATGTTATTTACTTCTTTTTATATCCCTCATGATTTCATGTGTTCAATTAATTAAGAACATAAAAAGAAAAAGGGGTTTAAGGATTTACCGATTACGTGAAACAAAGGAAAACGATAACAATAACAATCTTGCAAGAAATCGATCACCAAAAATCACAAACACACCTCCCTTTGGTGTTCTATACCCGGCAGCCAAGAGGAGACAAAGAGATATTAGGGTTTTGTTTATTTTCTAATTTTCTGTAATTATGAAAATACCTTTTTCCCTTTTCTTGTTTTAGTAAAAATTAAAATGGGCTTGGCCCTTTTCCTTGTTTCTAGCCGCGGGTAAGGGGGCCCACATGGGGTAACCCGAATGTTTTTCCGTGTCTAATATTATTCATGTTCTCGTGTTCGTGTTTTACGTGATTTCTTTATTTATCGTTCGTGTCGTATTATATTTATTCATATCCGTAATAAATATACGTAAATACATAATATTAAGCTCGTGATTATTTACGCTCATGATTTCATGTTCGTATGTTCGTGATTATAATTATTATTGAAATAATTATCGTGTCTTAATACGTATTAAATACTTATCGTGTTATAACACGTACGTAATACTTGTAAATCTTGGTCGTGAATCGTAAACGTGCTATAAAAGGAAAGTTCTAATCATGTACGTATGATCATAAGGGTACTATTCATGGTAAAAGCATGCGGGTTTTACAACTCTTCCCCCCTAAAAAGAATAATTCGTCCCCGAATTACCCGAATTCAAAATATGAAATGACGATAAGAAGCCCGGATAGACTCCTCTGTTTCCCAAGTGGCCTCCCGCTTAGTATGATCCCTCCAAAGGATTTTGACGAATGGAATCGTCTTCCTTCTCATGACTCGTTCTTGTATGTCAAGAACTCGTTCGGGTTCTTCTATGAAAGTAAGATCTTCACGAATCTGTTCCAGTGGATATTGAACCATGTGAAGGGGATGATACTTGTACCCTCTGAGTAAGGACACATGTAAAACATCGTGAACATGAATAAGCTGCGGAGGTAACGCTAAATGGTAAGATACTTCACCGACTCGCTCAATGACATCAAACGGTCTGATGAAACGAGGACTGAGCTTCCCTTTGATTCCAAAACGTTGAACACCACGTGCCGGCTAAACCTTAAGGAAAACGTGATCTCCTACGTTAAAATGTAAGTCCCTACGATGCTTGTCTACATAACTCTTCTGACGTGACCGTGCTTCTTGCAGTTTCTACTTAGCTACTGCGACCTTCTCGTTAGTCAACTCTATCATTTCCGGTCCTTCAAGTGTTCGCTCACCAACCTGATCCCAGCAGATTGGGGCTCGACACTTCCTGCCATACAACATCTCGAAAGGAGCACACTTGATAATGGCGTGCCAACTGTTGTTGTATGCAAACTCCACCAAACAGATATAATCGTCCCAATCACCCGTCCATTCCAACGCACATGACCTCAACATGTCTTCTAATGTCTGAATCGTTTGCTCCGATTGCCCGTCTGTTTGAGGATGAAAAGCCGTGCTAAGCTTAAGTTTTGTCCCCCAAGCTTTCTACAGACTTCTCCAGAATCACGAAGGGAACCGAGGATCTCTGTCTAAGACGATGCTGGATGGAGCACCATGAAGTCTCATGATCTCCTTCTTGTAAGCATCAAGGAGTTTACTGACCGAATCTTCCTTGCTGATCTGTAAGAAATGAGCTGATTTGGTAAGTCGATCAACGATAACCCAAATTTCATCGTGCCTCTTCTTTGTCGGTGGAAGACCAGTAACAAAATCCATGGTGATCTTGTCCTACTTCCACTCTAGGATGTATAATAGTTGAAGAAGACCGCCAGATCGCTGATGTTCAATCTTAACCTGCTGGCAGGTAAGACATTTGGAGACGTAAGTCGCAACATCCTGTTTCATACCACTCCACCAAAAGTACTGCTTGATGCATGGTACATCTTGGTCGAACCAGGATGAATAGAAAATGCGGAGCTGTGTGACTCAGCTAACAATGCTTCCCGGAGTTCTTGATCATCGGGTATACAAAGTCTCGTGCCCTGCCATACGATACCATCTGCATCTATCCAAAATTCTGTCTGCTTCTCCAAATTCTGAATTATCGCCCAGATTTCTCCATCATCTTTCTTAGCTTCGTTGATCCTAGAGAGTAACTCGGGTTCCACTCTAAGATTAGCCTAGTAACCATGATGTCCACGTACCATGATCTCCATGTCTAGTCGCTCCAACTCTCTAATGATTTCCTCCTTTATCTCAATGCCATGAAGCTTTTATTATGACTTCGGTCTTGCCTTGCCTTGCCTTTTATTATCCGCATCATCGGTGGTTTTATTAGCCAAAGACGTATATCCTCACGCTAAGGCGAATTTTGGATCTTTAAAGCTTCGAAGATTAAGGCTTGATTCACTTTCAATTTTGCATAGATTTTTCGGCCTTGTGAGCTTCAAATTTTTGCTTGTTCTAGGTGAGCACTTGAAATCTTATTACTGGCTGAAGCTTTCGATTATTCGGGTGCCAATACTTTAAAACCGTGACGCTGGCGATACATTAATGTCTTCCCAATTTAATTACACGGAAGCTACTAGAAAAGACTAGAAACCCAACAATCCTAACTAAACCGCTAAGTCAATATTTATTAAGCAAAAAATATTTACAAGCGAAGGGAGAATAAGCAAACAACGAGAACACATGAGTTTTTGAAAGAATACGAGTACTCTACGTTTAGCATAGTAACTTATAATTAACCCTATCATTTCTCGTCCTCATTTAAGAGACTTAGCCTAATGTGTAGTTAAGGAATCAAAGCTAAGTGCTCAACACGCACGGTCGAGTCAAAAATTACTCTTATTCTCGCCATCGGAAAACCTACATTCGTGTCTTCGAACACTTATAAAACATGAGAAAAATTTTAAAATTTGGCCATTTTTAGCCTTATTTTACAACAAAACGATAAACAAAAAGATAAACTTTAGAAAGCGTGAAGTTTTGGCAGGGCAAGTATGTATTCACCCCCATACTAAAGTTAAACATTTTCCTCAATGTTTCGAGTCTAGGGGTGCAAACACTCCTATACTAGAGACGTAGTCGAATGCCTAATC
This sequence comes from Glebionis coronaria, assembly GCA_025667525.1. Lineage (NCBI taxonomy): Eukaryota > Viridiplantae > Streptophyta > Magnoliopsida > Asterales > Asteraceae > Glebionis > Glebionis coronaria. Next base: position 436,481 of record JANFOE010000101.1, on the reverse strand, counting down.
TAGCATGGAAAGGGTGTAACCAATAAATTAATAGCCGTTTATGAAGTGTGCTAAAAACCTAAGGTTAGAACATCAAAGGATATATCATTTGGATATTGAGAAAGTCTTCAAAGCAAACGATCGAGTGCTCCCATAAAACGAACACGAGAGGCTCCAATCGTGAAGATCATGATCATCTAAAAACCACAATGCACAAACAACCACGGAACAAAGGTTGGAAGGGCACAAATCCCCTCACATTAAACTAATTAGAAAGCAATAATATGTACATGGATAAGCATGGGTCTCCCCCACGAGGCACCTTGTTTTTGATAACCGAGTCAAAAGCTCGACTCGAATCCCCATAAATGTGATCATTTAGGTATTATCATGGTGTGGTCAATTTTTGGTGGGACTTACATGTAATCAAGGCCCAAAAACAACCGGTATAAAGGACTAAGTCTTTTGATGGTGAAAAATACCGGGATCGAAGATGGCGTTCTCGTTTTCATTGGAAAAACAAATCAACGCCACTTCATCATGTGCCAACATAAAGCCAAAGGGTTTCAAGAAAATAGATGAGAAGAAATAGAAGGGTGGGACAATGGGTAAGTCATAAAAACCATGAGCTACTCGAGGTAGACTCGCACCAGTCAAATAGAAATATTTTCCATTTATTGCATCGGTGGAAGACCGAGATTTCCCTTTATAAGCAACTCCGGGATCAAATATCTCGTCCTCGGTGGAGAAAGGGAAGGGAACATAAGGGGCTTCCCCCACACTAGGTCCACACAAAGCATCGTCAAAAGGAGAAGACGAGCTTGTAGCACTCAATACACATGGTGATGACGGAGTTAGAGTTGTATAAAAATCTTTTAAATCTAATTTAAAATCTTTCCCTTTTTCATCTTTTAAACTCTCCTTATGAAAACCCGACTTAATTATGTCAAAAATATTTGGTGTTTCTAAAGCAATGGTAGTCACACTAAAAATTCTCACATTTGAAAACCGTTTTGGTTTAGGTGGTGGAAAGTTCTCAAAACGTTTGTCAATAAAGAAAACTTCCCCATCGGGATCAACATATTCATCATCCGAAGAATCATTCGTGATTGGAATCGTAGGCTTAACACTCTTAACCTCCACCGGCGGAGGGGACGGGAAATCGTTTTTATCATCAAATCCTAAAACTATTTTTGAAATCCTTTTACAAATGTTTTTGATGGGACTAACATTGTTCAAAGACGTGATAGAATACACATGAGAAAGTGTGGAATTTTGAGTTGCATTTATGACGAGTTCTTCCTCATTGAAACGAAGAGTGATTTTCCTAGCATGCACATTGATAAGTGCTCTCGAGGTATCCAAAAATGATCGACCTAAAATTAGAGGAACTTTAGGATCGATAGGAATGTCAAAAACAATAAAGTCCACGGGATAGTAGAACTTTCCAACTTTCACGAAGACGTCCTCGGCTACTCCACAAGCTAGAATCGTAGAATGATCGGCCATCTCGATTGACATTCTTGATGGAGTGAGATTGGGAAGATTGAGCGACTTAAAGATTTCAAGAGGCATCAAATTAATACTAGCACCAAGATCGGCCAAGGCGTAGCATTCTTCCATATCTTGTATAGCACATGGGATTAAAAACTTGTCGGGATCACCGAATTTTTGAGGTATGCGGCTAAGAAAAACCGATGAACAACTAGACGATTTTTGCAATTTCTCTTTGTTATTAACATACTTTCAAAGTTCGCGGCAAATCGAGGCATCATGACCAAGGCGTCGGCAAAACTTATATTAAAATGCAAGTCACGAAACATTTTCATAAAAAGTTCAAATTGATAATTATTTCGTTCTTGTGCCTTTTCCTTGTTTCGTCTTGAAGGGTAAGGTAAGGGTGGTGTGGGTTGGGGCATAGGCAAAGGCCTTGGGATCTCAGGTTCCACTATTGGTATTGGTTCAACCGTAGGTGTGGTTTGAGCGGTACTTCGTGGGCTTGAAATTTGCTCCTTTTCTACCACCACCTCGGGTTCTTTCTCTTTTTCCTTCTCCATAGAAGTACTTGGACGAGAAATGGGTTTTTTGAAAGTTTTGCCACTACGAGTAGTAATAACCTTCAATTCTCCTTTCGGGTTCACGATGGTATCACTAGGAAGACCACCCGAAGAAGAAGGTTTACACATGATAGCTTCAAACATTTTTCCCATTCGGTCTTCAAACTTAGATTTCCTAGCATCCGCTTTTAACAACTCTTGCTTAATCTCATGTTGACCTTGCTCCATTTTTTGTTGATTTTGTTGGAGTCGTTGAACATTTCCTTCCATTTTATTAGCATGAGTCTTAAGTTCATTAGCAAGTTCGTTTTTAAGCTCGTTTTTCAACTCGGATCTTAAGCTAACCATTTCACGTTGCATATTATCAAACTTAGCATCGTTTGCTTTAGCATAATTCAAAAATTCTCCTTGAAGATTTTTGGTGTGATCATTTTGAAAACCTTGTGTGGTAGTTTGAAAATCACGGTTTTGGTTTTGGTTTGAAATTTGCCCATTTCCACTTTGATAATTACCCTTGTTGTAGTTACGTTGATTGCCTTGATAATTACCACCTTGATTGTTGTTTCGATAGTTATTAGCATTTTGATTTGGTGGAGCTTGATTTTGGCGGGAACCTTGACCGTTTTGGTTGTAAGTTCCCGTTGCTATATAAGCACTCGAAGTGTTACCATCCGCGGTAATGCACTCGGAAAAATCATGAGCTCCACCACACGAAATACAACTCTTAGCAACCGCTTTAACTGAAGCGGAATTTGAAGCTTCTTGAGCTTTCCAATGGGACATAAGAGTCGAAAACCTATCGAAAAACCGATTCTCCTCATTTGCTTCATCTTACAAGGCATTAATGCTACGAGACGATGATGACGATGACAAACCCAATTTGGCAACACTCGGAGTGTTAGGAGTGCTATAAACCTTAGACCTATTCTCAATTATCACCAAAGCTTCCGCAACCGTTTTACACAAAAAATTACCACCCGCGGTGGCATTTAAGTAATCTCGTTCATGATCATTAAGCCCATTATAAAAAGTGTCAATTTGATGCAATTCGGAAAAATCATGGTGTGGACATTCATGTAACATTTCTTTAAACCTTTCCCAAGCCATTGAAAAACTTTCATTAGATCTTTGTGTAATTCGTGAAATCTCGTTTTTCAAATGTGTTGTTTTAGATGGTGGAAAAAATTGATTCACAAACTTAGAAACGAGATCCGCCCACGTCAAAATCGAATTTGGGGGTTCTTTCTCGAGCCATATCTTGGCGGGTCCATCTAACGAGTATGGAAACAACATCATCTTAATGGCATCGTGTGGTACATCCTTAAACTTGCTTGTCGCGGTGAGACGATTAAATTGCCTAATGTGATAATGTGGGTTTTCTTTTTCGTGTCCGCGAAACTTGTTGGCTTGAAGCATAGACATTAAACCCGTTTTGATCTCGAAGTTCTCCGCACGATTGGCGGGAATCACAATGGCCTCTCCAAAACCCTCGGTGGGTGCTTGAAGCAACTCCATCATAGTACGATTAGCCATGATAGCTTCTTGTTCTACAATAGGTTCCTCACTTGGAGTCTCTTCACTAGAAAAATTAGGAGTAGGTGTTGCCTCCTTTCGGTTTCTACGTTTACGTGCACGTTTTGCTTGATTGCGAGTAAGCATAAACGTCACGTACAACGAGGGGATGAGCAAAGAAGATTCTTTTTGGTGTTTTTAACTTTTTCAATTTTTTTTTTGGATTTTTGAGTGTTTTTACTTTTTTTTTGATTTTGGAATTGTATTAGGTAGACAATAATCTACAAATCTCCTCCTTAATCAAATCTCTTGATTAAAGAAGCCTCAAGGAATGAAAACGATCACGTGAAGTGAACGCCTTCGATGACTTTAGAACGATGGTGGAACACCAAATCGTTCAAGAGGGTTTAATCAATGAAACAAAGAAAATATATATGATACTTAGTAATACTTTGGGCGGCAAAACCCTCGATTAGCTCTCAAAATCAAATACTCACAAGCAAGCGGGGAAACGAGGCGGCGCGAAGCACTTAAGAGCCTTTTTCCTTAGTATATATTTTAAAATATCCGCCTTATACCCACCTTTTAGTTTGTATTTTCAAAATCGAGCTTCTCGAAAGTATTTATCTATTTTTGCCTTTTTCTTTGGTTTGAGATTCAAATACAATGATTGGGTACTGACCTCCCAAGTCAAGGTTGTGATTTCTCACGTATTTGGAGTACTTGTGTATTTATTGTTCTACGTATACAATATAGTAATAGTATTCACAAAAAAACGAAAAACCGATAATACGTATTAGTAGAGTGCTACTAATACAAATACTTATTATGGCTACATAAAAACAACAATTGTTCAAATCAAAAACACAACACGCCTCCCCGGCGGCGGCGCCAAAATGATAGTTGTAAATTACACCTCTTTTAGGAAAAAGAGCGTAAAAATATAAGGTAAGCACGACGATTTAGGAAAACCGTGTGTAAATGACCCTATAGTGAGTTCGTTCTCGAGGAGGCTAGTGTGTTGTGGAATGAATTGATTAATGGTTTGTGATTATATGATTGAGAGAAAAAGAAAATAGAAATGGGGTAAGAAGAGAATGACGGTTATGAAGACGGATTAAACTAAGACGAAAAAGGCGTTCACGTAAAACCGTAAAAAGCTACAAATTAAAAATTTTAAACCTAAAATTAATTAAAAGCTAAAACTAAGTCTAAAATAATATAAATAAGAATACAAATCCAATAAAAGTATTTTAAAACCTTTTATTAATTAAATATTAAATTTTAAATGCTAATTAAAGCCCTAAAATTAAATATAATTAACTAAATGTCCAAAATATTATTTTATTGAACAAATAACTTACTTATATTATCTAAAATCTAAAAAGTACTTTTCCTAAATTTTAAAAACTATTTTTCTATTTTTAAATCACTAAAAACTAATTTTTAAACTAAAATAATCATAAAAAATAATAAAATAATGCTAATATAATTTGACAATTTTAAAAATCCTAATTTATACTAAAGAACAGTAGAAAAATGAAAAAGTTTGAAAAATATAAAATTTTGCACTAAAAGACAAAACTGATATTAATTAAACCCTAATTAAACTAAATTTAATTCTAAAAAATAAATAAAAGGTGAACAGTAAAAACTTTTTAAACTAAAAATCTTAAAATGTTTTTCTAAGTCTAATAAAATTTTTGAAGTCTAAAAATATTAATTTCTACACTAAAAGACAAAAATCAGAATATATTAAAAAGTTTTTAAAAATGCAATTAAACCTAAAAAATAGCAAATGAACAGTAACAGAAAAATAAATTAAACTGAAAAATCCAAAATAAAATAAGAAAAATATAGAAACTGGCTTCAAGTCCTAAATCTAATTTTTGATCACTAAAGATAAAAAAACAGGTTTATGAAAGGGACATGTGACAAGGTTTTGTCTGTTTGATGAGCAGTGGTAACAATTGTGCAAGCAGGGGGAACTTTGTTCCCACTGTTAGTGTAAATTCCTTGGTCAGTTGACCAATAAGCTTAGGGAAGCTTATTTGAGCTTTTTCTTAGGACATTAAGGCACCCCTACACTCAAGTGAGTGTAGGGAGTCAGATTAAACACAAAAAACAGCTAATCACTTCACAAAATCAAACACAAAAAGGCCAAAAATGTAACTGATAAAGCATATCCCCTATCTGATGAACAGTGATGTTATTTACTTGCACAAACACGAATTTTAAACCCCAAAAACTTGCACACAAATCCACCAAATCACTTGAAACCTATCTAAAACCCTAGATAAGCAGTATTACTATCAATCATGCAAAAATTCAGGAAATTCTTACAAAGAAACAGTCAAATTAAGCACTTACTGTTTTTTAGGCAGTTTACCAATTTTTAACATGCAAATGTGTTTTAAACTCTACCAAACTAAAAACCAAATACATATATCACATAATAACAACCTAAGAAGTGTGTGAAACAGCTTTTAAACAAGGTTGATGTCAATTAACCCAACTTAAACCCTAATCCAAACACACCTTTAATTACTGAAAATGAAGTTTTTCAAATAAAATCAAAACAAACTCAAACCAAATTGATTAACACTTTATCTAGCATGCATAAAAACCTAAAACAAACATGAACAAACACCTAAGATACCATCTAGACAAATTCTATACAATTTTCACCAAATCACACATATCACAATTTGTGAAAACTGAAAACAAGGTTCAAGGTGGTTACCTTGTTGGACCTACAATCCAGGTCCAACAATGGCTGAAAAGCCACCTCCAAACAAGCCCGGGCTTGTGCAGACTTTGTTGCTGTGGGGGATGCCAAAAAAATGTCTTCAACCAAAAAAAATGGAATGAGGTGAGCTTGCTTACCCTTGTTGTTCCTGCACAATCACAACAAACAAGGCAAACAATTCAAGTATCAAAATGCCATAAGCTTGTAGCTTATGGCTTTTGATACAGTAAAACTTAATAAGAAAAATGTAAAAACTGGTTTTTTTCTTCAAAAATCTTTTGAGACCTTTGAAAACAACAACCTTGAAATCCTTGAACACGTTTTAAAACAAGTACAAATTCACAAATCCAATGATCCAAATCCACTTCCACTTCTTTGGAACCTTGGATTTCTGAAAATATCAAATCCCTTTTTTATACCTCAAAACACAAAGTGTTTATCAAAAATATTATGGAACTCAGAAATCTAGCTCAAACATTTACCAACTTTCAACATATAAAAAGGAATGACATTTACTTATAAAATACCAACTTTTATAATGATTAAAAAGGAATTACAAGATTTAGCTAAAATTCTGGAACAAGTCATATGGGACACATACGTCCCATATTTATACTACATTACTGAACAATCTAGAAACAATAATATGTGAAACCCTAATCTACTGAAAATCCATTTATGCCTTTGGTCAATGAATTTTAACTTGGTCTTGAGGTCTTCACGTGATGAGAGTGATGGCTAGCTGTAAAGAATCATCTTGTGACGTTCATTTGGTGTGGAGGACAAGTAAAGTCTTATGGGACGTCGATCATGTCCCCTCCTTGGGTTTGGGTGAAAATGATGGGTGCAGGGGAATCTCATGGGGGGTCCAGGGGTGCATGTGGACGTATTTTTGGGTGTGGGATGGGTTTAAGTTGGGTGAATTAGGAATCTGGAAATTCAGGGGGAAAACCCCTTTAATTAGGGTTTAATTCATCCTGGGATTAACTAGGGTTCATGGGAGGATTAGGGGATGTTTAATCCGTTTTTGGGGTGGGTTTATTTAAATAATGTGTTTTGGTGGGAATTAAAAGAGTTGACTTTGTTGACCTAGTTTAATAAATAAACTGGTGAGTGGAAGGGTGACGTGGGTGGGGTGGTGAGGTGTAGGGCTGTGAGTGGATGGTGGGGGTGATGTGGAGGCATGATTGGTGGTGGTGTGTTTGAGTGTCTGGCATAAACAGTCCCCCTACTCTCAAGTGTTCTCCATTTAGTAATAATCAGCCAAAAATCCCATTTCCTTTGTTACAAGTTTGGACCACTTGTCAAATTTGGCACAATTAAGTTCATAACTTTAAAAAGGACTAAAAGTGCAATAAATGCAATCTTTAAGGGCTTTTAATGACATGTCTTCAAAATCCAAGGATGTATCTTGTATAAATGAATTCTCCAAGGGCCTTTCTTGCCAAATCTTCAAAAATGAGGGACCAATGTTGACAATCTTCAATTCTTCAAGGACCATTTTGGAAATTCAGGATTCGGGTCCGGTTCATTGTGCGGCTTCGTTTCCCGTGTTTATTTTTGATTGATTCTTGTGATCTTTTTGTCTTTTCCTCAATATCCGTACCTAAAATACACAAGCAACAAACACGAGCATATATTTGGCATATTCAATGATATTTAATGCATTTTAAGCCCAAATTGGACGATGAGACTATGTATAAAAGCAGTCTCATCAAACTCCATATTTCTTTAAAACCTTTTCGAATTGGTCATTACAAAAATGGGTTCCACGATCGCTTATAATAGCACGAGGGGTTCCAAACCAAGAGAATAGTGTCTTCAAAAACTTCACTACCACACGAGCATCATTCGTAGGCAAAGCCTTAGCTTCCACCCACCTAGATAAGTAGTCGACGGCGACGAGGATATACTTGTTTCCATGAGACGATGGGAAAGGCCCCATAAAGTCAATGCCCCAAATGTCAAAAATCTCACACACTTGAATTATGTTTTGCGGCATTTCATCCTTTTGCGACGATTTTCCTTGGCGTTTGCAAGAATCACACGACTTCACAAGTGCGTGTGCATCACGATAGATCGTAGGCCAAAAGAAGCTGGCATCAAACACTTTCTTAGCTGTGAGATTAGCACCGTGGTGACCACCCGTGGGTCCCTCGTGACAAGCTCTAAGGATGTTAGAAGCTTCGGTGCGAAAGACACAACATCGAACGAGTTGATCCGCACAAACCCAAAAGAGATAAGGGTCGTCCCAAAAATAGAACTTGACGTCACGAAATAATTTTCTCTTTTGTTGTCTCGTCATACCCTTGATTATGAAGTTCCCTAATAAGTGTGAAAACACTTATCCTTTTACCACTTATTTCCAATAATAACAAGACCAAAACGTGTGATTTATGTCGTAAAAGTCGGAATTATGCGTGGTTTGTGTTTTTATTGTGTTTTAGGACCAAAATATGAAAAAGGAAGAAAACACGGGCTTTCACGGGCCTTTATTGAAGAAAACGGGAAAAGACGAAGTCAAAAGATCAAGAGTACAAAAAGAACGGAAGTCCAAGGCCTATTCTGAAGATTTATCGAAGAAAAAGTCAAAAGACGGAAGTTTAACGAAGTCGAAGAACTTAAGTCTAATAGAAGAAGAAAATTAAAAGACAAGTTCAAATCCCGAGACGACAAAGACGAAGAATTAAAGTCGAGTCGAGAAAACGTGAAGAAAGCAAGAAAGAAGATGCAACACATGCACTCCTTCCACCTTCCCTATAAATACCCTCCTAATAGTCATTAGGAGGGTGGTTAGAGTTTTTAGTTAATTTTCACTTTTTTTTAGTTTTCTCTAGTTTTTAGAGAGAGAAAGTCTTAAACTTTCTCTCACTAGTTCATCTTTTTCTTTTAATCTTTCAAGATTAAACACTTTGTATTGCTTATTTTTATTAATCAAGTTCTATTTTAAGCTTTTATCTCTTAATCTCATTCTACTTTTCTTTGATTTTAGATTGATTTTGGTGCGTATATCATAAGATCCGTGTTGTTCTAATTGATTTCGTGCTTAAAAAGTTAATCTTTTTATCATTTCATAAGTTTTCATTTGATTAAGCTTTAAGACTTTTGTGCTTATTGGCTTATTTTTATGATTAGCTTATTTTTCTCATTAAAAAGTTTTATTAAAAAGTTTATGTTTTTATTGTTTAATCTAAAAAGTTGTTTGATTTGGAGTTAGATAAGTTGATTAAAGTGCTTATTTGATTCGGATTTGTAATTGATTCGGATTGGTTTGGGTATTAGCTTATTACCTAGCTTTTCCCCATTTCCACAATTTTCGGAAAAGGGAGTTTAAATCCCCTTTCCGATCGGGTTTTCCGACCGGATACACCATCTAACCGATTTCCACCATTTTAGGGAAGGGTTCAAACTCCCCTTTCCGATTGTTCTATATTCCGACGGCACCCCATCTTCCCTTTCCGATTGTTCTATATTCCGACGGCACCCCATCTTCACTTTCCGATTGATCCAATCGGATTAGGTCTTTGATTTTCCGATTGAGCCACCTTAACATTCCGATCTGTGCCCTTGATGAACATTCCGATTGGGAGTTTGCCTAAGTATTCCAATTTGTCCCTTTTTGATTATTCCGACAGGCGTTCGTCCCTTTATTCCGATTGGTGGGTTATTCCGATTGTCCCTTGTGTCCTACATTCCGATTGGGAGTTTTAGCCGTATTCCGACCACCAGATCGGAATACATTCCGATCTGGTCCTCTTTTTGGCTTGTTTTGGTTTCTTTCGATATCACTTTCTTATAGTACTTCTTATTTTCTGAAAATTTTCCAAGTGTTAGTTTTATTTAGTGAGTTAGTATTTTTCCATTATCACCTTTAAGTTTCCATGCATTTATTTTACTTGTCATTTCAATATTAATCTTTTAACTTCCACTTTACATCATCGACACTTTAATTACTTGCTAATAGATTAAAACAAACCAAACCATTCTCTTGATTCACCAAAAGACAATTGAGTCGCACTTAAGACCGGTTTTCAATTCGAAAAGATCGGAACTAACGATAATATTTTATACCTAGCCAAAAGCGAAGTATTAAATGGCGCCGCTGCCGGCTCTTTTCGTTACGATAAACGGTTTCTAGTGAGAGACGCATTGAATTTTGGGATCCGTTCTTTGAACGTTATTTTCATTGCTATAAAAATTTCCAAAAATCCATAAAAAATATAAAACTCTTCAAAAATACAAAAACATTGAAAAATCATTAAAAGCAATTCTTTTCAAAAGGTTTTGCACCAAAAAGATTATATAGCTTTTCTTTGTGTATATTTTTCTTCTGCAGGTGCATGCGTACTAGATCTACGAACTATTCTGAGCCCGAGAATCGTGAAGATTTAGATATGGCTGGTGTTAATAACAACAATAATCACCCACCTCAAAACAATTTGAATAACAACAACAACAACAACAACAATGTCCTTCTACCTGATTTACGAACCATGGAGGAATTGTGCCAACCCACCATGAACGGACGCGGAGGCCCGATTGCGCCAATGCATGTCACGGCTCAGGAGTTTTCGTTGAAGCATCACATGATACAACAAGTGCAAACGAACCCGTTTCGTGGAATTCCGGATGATGATGCCAACAAACACCTCGACAAATTCATTACCATTACCCAAAGCATGAAGTGCCCCGGTGTTTCTATGGATGACCTTCGCCTTCAACTTTTTCCACACTCGCTTTCTCACCACGCCGAAAAATGGTTTGACCGTCTTCCTAAGAATTCTATTCATACGTGGAATGATATGACTCAACGCTTTTTATCGCGCTACTTTCCCCCATCCATGGTCACTAGCCTTCGTAACCAAATTAGTGGATTTATGCAAGAGAATGATGAATCACTTTTCGATGCTTGGGAAAGCTACAATGATTTGATCGACCGCTGTCCTAATCACAATATGCTCCCCGTCACTCTCATTGACACCTTCTACAATGGTCTCACCTTTCGTGATCGTGACACGATCAATGCCGCCGCCGGTGGTACTTTTATGAAAAGGAGACCGGAGGAGTGTCGAGAGTTGATTGAAAACATGACTACTCACCACAAGAATTGGGATTCATCCGCATCCTCAAGATCTAACTCGAGAGTCAATGTTTCTTCTACTACCTCCAATCCTGAAATGTCTGAAATTTCTAGACAACTCGCTGAAATGAACAAGAATTTCATGGCCATGGCCACAAACCACTTTCAACAAGCTAAAGCCGTTGCTATTTCTTGTGACACATGTGGTGTCCCTCACTCTTATAATGATTGTCCTTCTACCCAAGGCAATTATTCTGAAAACGTTAACGCAGCTTACGACACTTATCCCACGGGAGGCTATCAAGCTCGCCCTCAAGGAGACCGTGGCTTGCTAAGTTATCGTTCTAACAATTATCTTGCTCCTCCCGGTTTCCCTCCTGCAAACCAAAACCAACAACAAAGCTACAACCGAAACAACCAATCCCAACCTCGTGATCAAAATCAATATCAATCCCAAAGAAACCCATACCCAACTCAAGGAAATTCTCAAGCTCCACCTCTCAATCAACCGATGGCCGTAAACCAAGACGTCGAGACGTTCATGAAGATTAATCGTGAGATGGTGACGAATCTTCAGAGTCAATTTGTCAACTTGAAGAATGACATGGTGAAACAAGGGAGCGATATTCGAGCCGAGCTAAGGAATGACATGGCCAAACACAGCAATGATATTAATGCCAACATGCAAAACTCTTTTAACAATCAAGCTCTTCACCTTCGTGATATGATTGGTTCGCTCATCCAAAGTAATCAATCCTCTTCTTCGGGTACTCTTCCGAGTAATACCGTTGCGAATCCAAGAGGGGAGATGAAAGCAATCACCACTCGAAGTGGAAAAGGATATATGGAACCCGAGCTTCCTACACCTCCACCGGTGATTGTGACCAAGGAAAAAGAGAAACTTTCCCCACCTCCTTCACCTTCTATCCCCATTTCCCCACCACCCGTGGTTGTGAGTGATCCTATTCCCTTAAAGCCTTCTTCTTCATCCAATATACCTTATCCTTCAAGGTTGAGGAAAGAGAAGCAAAAGAGCAGGGATGATATTCAAGTTTCAAACTTCCTAAAAATGTTTAAACAACTGAATTTTAACATCTCCTTTGCCGAGGCTCTCGCTCACATGCCCAAATACGCTAAGATGTTTAAAGATCTTCTAAGTGATAAGGAGAAGCTTCTTGACATTGCTCAGACCCACCTTAATGAGAATTGCTCCGCAGTACTCTTAAGGCAATTGCCCACCAAACTTGGTGATCCGGGTCGCTTCTTGATTCCTTGCAACTTCCCGGGAGTAGAGAATTGCATGGCCCTAGCCGATCTAGGTGCCAGTATAAACTTAATGCCTTTAAATGTTTGGAAGCAATTATCTCTCCCCGAGCTAGTCCCCACCAAAATGATTTTGGAATTAGCCAACCGTACGGTTGCTTATCCAGTGGGGATAGCCGAAGATGTCTTTTTTTGGCGTCGACAAATTCACCTTCCCGGCGGATTTTGTTGTCGTTGACTACGAGATGGATCCCCGTGTTCCATTAATCGTTGGACGTCCCTTTCTGAGGACCGGTCGCACTCTTATTGATGTAGCCGCAGGTGAAATAATCATGAGAGTTGGTGACGATAAAATTGTCTTCAACATGGGTAAGATTTCTAAGCAACCTTATTCGTATGAGAGCGTTAATGCTATTGATGTTCTCGATGAGGCTTGTGAAGAACATTTTCATGATGCTTGCAAAAGTACTCCTTTTTCTCTGCCCAATGTTGAGACGGTTGCCTCAATTGCTCCAGCATTGACTCCTTTCGGAGAAAGTGACTTGGATGATTTCGAAGCTAGTTTGGGTCCTCTCGATATTAAGTATGATAATTTGTCCACCAATTGGGATGAAGACATTAGTACTATTGAGAGACTTCTCAATGAGGACCCGTTCTCTCCTCCTGCTCCTAAAGAGGTGACTAATGATGATCCATCGTTAGTTTCACCATCTACTAAGGATCCTCCTACTCTCGAGCTTAAGGACCTACCGCCTCATCTTGAGTACATTTTCCTAGAAGACGACGAGAAGCTACCGGTCATCATCGCAAAGGATCTGAAAGAAGACGAAAAAGCCCAACTTGTCGCCGTGTTGAAGAAGCATAAACGAGCTATCGCTTGGAAAATCTCGGACATCCGTGGAATTGATCCTCATTTCTGCACACATAAAATTCTCATGGAGGACGACTTTAAGCCCACAATTCAAAGTCAACGAAGGGTGAATCCTAAAATCCATGAAGTCATCAAAAAAGAGGTTATCAAACTTCTTGATGCGGGTATGATTTACCCTATTTCGGATTCACCGTGGGTTAGTCCAGTCCATTGTGTGCCTAAGAAAGGCGGAATCACCGTTGTGCCCAATGCAAACAACGAGTTAATTCCTACCCGTCTCGTTACTGGGTGGAGAGTTTGTATAGACTACCGCAAACTCAATGATGCCACGAGAAAGGATCATTTCCCTCTACCTTTTATGGACCAAATGCTTGAACGTCTAGCTGGTAATGAATATTACTGCTTTCTGGATGGTTTCTCGGGTTATTTTCAAATACCCATCGATCCCCAAGATCAAGAGAAGACAACATTCACTTGTCCCTATGGCACCTTTGCTTATAAACGAATGCCTTTTGGCTTATGCAATGCCCCCGGGACTTTCCAAAGGTGCATGTTGGCTATCTTCCATGACATGGTTGAGCAAACCATGGAAGTCTTCATGGATGATTTCTCGGTCTTCGGGGATTCCTTCTCTGCTTTCCTTGCCAATTTGGAACGTATGCTTAAGCGGTGCGAAGACACTCACCTTGTTCTGAATTGGGAAAAATGCCATTTTATGGTAAAAGAAGGCATTGTGATAGGACACAAAATCTCTAAAGCCGGTCTTGAAGTCGACCGTGCTAAAGTTGATGTCATAGCCAAATTACCTCCACCTTCAACCGTGAAGGGTGTGAGAAGTTTTCTGGGTCATGCGGGCTTCTATCGTCGATTCATTCAAGATTTCTCTAAAATCGCTCGCCCGATGACCCACCTCTTGGAAAAAGATACTCCTTTTATCTTTTCTAAAGAGTGTCTCGAAGCCTTCAATCTTCTTAAGGATAAGCTAACTAAGGCACCGGTCTTGGTTACCCCAAATTGGGAGCTGCCTTTTGAATTGATGTGCGATGCTAGCGACTTTGCTATTGGTGCGGTTTTGGGCCAAAGAGTGAATAAACACTTCCAACCAATCTACTACGCTAGCAAAACAATGACAGGGGCTCAATTGCATTATACGACAACCGAAAAAGAGCTTTTAGCTGTTGTCTATGCTTTTGAGAAATTTCGCCCCTATCTTGTTTTATCCACCACCATCGTATACACGGACCATTCCGCGTTGAAGTACTTGATGACAAAGAACGATTCTAAGCCAAGACTTCTTCGCTGGGTTTTGCTCCTTCAAGAATTCAACATTGAAATTCGTGACAAGAAGGGAGCCGAAAACCTGGCCGCGGATCATCTGAGTCGACTTGAGGATCCATATCAGGGGGATCATCCGAACAAAGAGATCAATGACTCTTTCCCCCTGGAGACTCTAATGTCTATAAATCTCAATCTTGATGGCACCCCGTGGTTTGCGGACATTGCAAACTACTTAGCGGGTGGTATTCTCATCCAAGGGTTAACATCCCAACAAAAGAAGAAGTTCTTGAATGATGTTAAGACTTACTTTTGGGATGACCCTTATCTATTCAAACAGTGTGCTGATCTGATTATTCGTCGATGTGTTGACGGACCGGCAGCTTTCGACATCCTCCAAGCTTGCCACAAAGGACCCACCGGTGGTCACTTTGGTCCCAACTACACCGCTAAGAAAGTGTTTGATTCAGGATTCTACTGGCCCACCATTTATCGTGGCGCTCACGAAATGGTTAAGCATTGTGATGCTTGCCAATGTCAAGGCAAGATCACACATAAGGATGAGATGCCTCAAAATTTCATACAGGAATGTGAAATCTTTGATGTATGGGGCATCGACTTTATGGGGCCATTTCCATCATCCAAAGGGAACAAGTACATCCTCGTCGCTGTTGACTACGTCTCTAAATGGGTTGAAGCTAAGGCTCTTCCTACGAATGATGCGAGGGTGGTTGTGAACTTTTTGAAGCAGCTTTTCGCTCGATTTGGCGTTCCTCGTGCTATCATCAGTGACCGCGGGACTCATTTTTGCAACGATCAATTTGCAAGAGTCATGGCAAAGTATGGTGTCAATCACCGTCTTTCCACCGCCTATCATCCCCAAACCAATGGGCAAGCCGAAATTTCTAACCGTGGCTTGAAGAGAATTTTGGAGCGTACTGTGGGAGAGCATCGTGCCGCGTGGGCCGATAAGTTAGATGATGCTCTGTGGGCTTTCCGTACTGCTTACAAGACCCCGATCGGTTGTACACCTTATCGTCTTGTGTACGGGAAAGCCTGCCACCTACCCATCGAGCTGGAACATAAGGCGCACTGGGCCTTGAAGTGGGCTAACTTCGACATCATCAAAGCCGGTGATCATCGCAAGGTTCAACTCAACGAGCTAAATTAACTAAGGAATGAAGCTTATGAGAACTCGCTGATCTACAAGGAGAAGACGAAGATGATCCACGATGCTAAAATCAAGAACCGAGAGTTCCACGTTGGTGATCAAGTTTTACTCTTTAACTCTCGGTTGAAGATCTTCTCTGGCAAGTTGAAGAGCCGCTGGACTGGTCCATTCACCGTCGCCAAAGTCTTTCCGTATGGGACCATTGAGCTTTCTCAGCCGAATGGGCCCAATTTCAAGGTGAATGGCCAGCGTTTGAAGCTGTACTTTGGTGAGGACATCTCTCAGGAGATGATTCCATCCCTCACCACGTTCCCCATGAACTAAAATTGGGTCGAGTCAGG
Source organism: Glebionis coronaria (assembly GCA_025667525.1). Taxonomy (NCBI): domain Eukaryota; kingdom Viridiplantae; phylum Streptophyta; class Magnoliopsida; order Asterales; family Asteraceae; genus Glebionis; species Glebionis coronaria. The sequence continues at coordinate 420,183 of JANFOE010000101.1, read as the reverse complement.
CTCATGACTCGGTGAACAAAAACAAGCGCTTCTCGGGAGGCAACCCGTGTTCTATCCTTCACTGCTTTCATAATAAGTGTAGGGGGAGCCCCGCATATGTTTGTTGTCTTGTTTCTTGTGCTGTGCAGGGATTAAAGCTTCAGAGAGCATCTTGATGACTTTTGACGAACCGTGAAACCGTGTTTCCCATCTTCCCGGTTCTATCCTAAACTCTTGTGATTCAATACTTCATATTTTATATGTTCACATTGAATTCACTTTAGTTGTCCCTTCCTTAGCAAGATTTCAACAAAGTGCACAATGTCCTAAGTGTAGGGGAGTTTAATCCCACATGCTTAAACATTGAGGACAATGTTTATTTCAAGTGTAGGGGGGACTTCTATCGAAGTAAGTGGTCTTTTCCATGAATTTGCCCTCATTTCAACCGGAAAATTTGATTTTTCGACATTTTTCAAAATTTTTAATCTATTTTGGCCTAGTTGTATAGTCGTACTTTCCTTTATCATGTTTAGTTTCTTTCCGTTGCTAGAATAAATTTTCAATAAAGTGGTTTTAAATTTTTCTTAGTCGTGAACATTTTAACTCAACCCGAGTTTACTTATCTAAGTTTACTCTAGCTAGTATCCTTAACGTGTTTAAGTCAAGTTTTGCTAGGCTTTTATATAGGGAGCTATAAAATGAGAAAATCTTAACTCTCACGGGTTAAGAACAAGAACTTTTCGCAAGTTCCTATAATTGATCCTAGAGAGTCGTTTATCAAGGGAACTTTAAAACGCGATTTCTAAACTTGAAAAAGTCTAAGAATTTGCAAGATCCCATAGGCGACTCGAAAACCCAAAACTTTGATTTAATAGGCTAAGCATCCACGAGTCTCATTCCTTGAGATTTTAAACTGTGGAGAACGAGAGATGATAGAGTGAACTATAAGTTCGGTATTCTTTCGCGAATTTATGTGAGTTAATTATGAGCCTATTCTCCCTCCGCTTGTTAAAATTAATCTGCTAATAAATAAGGTTGTACGATTTAAAAGGTTACTTAGCTTCTAGCCCCAGATCGTTTAAAAGTTGCTCGGTAATGACGAGAGTTCATAGCCAAGGCATAACTTATGAAGCGGGGCGCGAAGATTGGCGAGTCCGAAAAGGCCCTAACAAGGCATGAGGGCTACATTTTGTTGCTAAAGATCCAAAAGTGATGTGAAGAATCATTTATCGAAAATCAATATGAAGGATCGAGACACACGACGAAAAGCAAGAACTCCCCAAAAGTCATGGAGAAGTCTATCCGAAAAGACCCTAACAAGGTATGAGGATAAATAGATCCAAGTCCTAAAAGGAGGCGGATCGTTGTATATCAAAGTCCAAAATAAAGATTGGAGAAAAATGAAGAAGTCGTGGTCCAAAGATGAAGAATCTCTCAAAAACTTCAAGTGAAGAAATTCCTATTATGAAGAGAAGACCATAATTTCAAGAACGTCTCTCGAAGATTCGAAGTATGAATTCGCTGCCAAATATCAGCCCGAGAAAGGTCTCAAATCGCGAACCAAGTTATGCCAAGATATGAACTTTTTGATATCCCGAGAAGCATTTTTAAAAGATTTGGACCTTTAGCTAACTATTGATTAAATCGTTCACCTTATTTTCGGACTAAATAACTATCGAAATAAGTCAAACAATGCATCCTCGTGATCATTCAAGACAAAAATAAAATATAAGAGATACACCTAGGAATAAGGGAGTCTAAGTGAATAATTGGCCCACATGAATTCGTGATAGTTTGCTAACTTATAATAACAATGATCTCGTTTTTAAGCTTGGTATGGGGAACGTGAAACTTGAGGATGATAAACGTTCATGGCCGCCAAAACCCAATGTGAGTTTTTAATTTCTCTACTTATTTCTATATTTTATGTTTAGTATTTAATAAAGGCCAAGGTGGGTTATTTATGATGGAAAATGTAAACAGTGCTTTAAAATTAATGCATTGCATGAGGGCATTGCAATGGTCAAGTGTAGGGGATTTAGTAAGTGTGAAAACACTTATCCTTTTACCACTTATTTCCAATAATAACAAGACCAAAACGTGTGATTTATGTCGTAAAAGTCGGAATTATGCGTGGTTTGTGTTTTTATTGTGTTTTAGGACCAAAATATGAAAAAGGAAGAAAACACGGGCTTTCACGGGCCTTTATTGAAGAAAACGGGAAAAGACGAAGTCAAAAGATCAAGAGTACAAAAAGAACGGAAGTCCAAGGCCTATTCTGAAGATTTATCGAAGAAAAAGTCAAAAGACGGAAGTTTAACGAAGTCGAAGAACTTAAGTCTAATAGAAGAAGAAAATTAAAAGACAAGTTCAAATCCCGAGACGACAAAGACGAAGAATTAAAGTCGAGTCGAGAAAACGTGAAGAAAGCAAGAAAGAAGATGCAACACATGCACTCCTTCCACCTTCCCTATAAATACCCTCCTAATAGTCATTAGGAGGGTGGTTAGAGTTTTTTGTTAATTTTCACTTTTTTTTAGTTTTCTCTAGTTTTTAGAGAGAGAAAGTCTTAAACTTTCTCTCACTAGTTCATCTTTTTCTTTTAATCTTTCAAGATTAAACACTTTGTATTGCTTATTTTTATTAATCAAGTTCTATTTTAAGCTTTTATCTCTTAATCTCATTCTACTTTTCTTTGATTTTAGATTGATTTTGGTGCGTATATCATAAGATCCGTGTTGTTCTAATTGATTTCGTGCTTAAAAAGTTAATCTTTTTATCATTTCATAAGTTTTCATTTGATTAAGCTTTAAGACTTTTGTGCTTATTGGCTTATTTTTATGATTAGCTTATTTTTCTCATTAAAAAGTTTTATTAAAAAGTTTATGTTTTTATTGTTTAATCTAAAAAGTTGTTTGATTTGGAGTTAGATAAGTTGATTAAAGTGCTTATTTGATTCGGATTTGTAATTGATTCGGATTGGTTTGGGTATTAGCTTATTACCTTAGCTTATTACCTAGCTTTTCCCCATTTCCACAATTTTCGGAAAAGGGAGTTTAAATCCCCTTTCCGATCGGGTTTTCCGACCGGATACACCATCTAACCGATTTCCACCATTTTAGGGAAGGGTTCAAACTCCCCTTTCCGATTGTTCTATATTCCGACGGCACCCCATTTTCCCTTTCCGATTGTTCTATATTCCGACGGCACCCCATATTCACTTTCCGATTGATCCAATCGGATTAGGTCTTTGATTTTCCGATTGAGCCACCTTAACATTCCGATCTGTGCCCTTGATGAACATTCCGATTGGGAGTTTGCCTAAGTATTCCGATTTGTCCCTTTTTTTATTATTCCGACAGGCGTTCGTCCCTTTATTCCGATTGGTGGGTTATTCCGATTGTCCCTTGTGTCCTACATTCCGATTGGGAGTTTTAGCCGTATTCCGACCACCAGATCGGAATACATTCCGATCTGGTCCCCTTTTTGGCTTGTTTTGGTTTCTTTCGATATCACTTTCTTATAGTACTTCTTATTTTCTGAAAATTTTCCAAGTGTTAGTTTTATTTAGTGAGTTAGTATTTTTCCATTATCACCTTTAAGTTTCCATGCATTTATTTTACTTGTCATTTCAATATTAATCTTTTAACTTCCACTTTACATCATCGACACTTTAATTACTTGCTAATAGATTAAAACAAACCAAACCATTCTCTTGATTCACCAAAAGACAATTGAGTCGCACTTAAGACCGGTTTTCAATTCGAAAAGATCGGAACTAACGATAATATTTTATACCTAGCCAAAAGCGAAGTATTATTCCCCGCATGGTAATTTACAATGTCGGCAAACCATGGGGTGGCGTCCTTAGAATTCACTACACCGAGAATCTCGAGAGGAAATGTTTCGGTAATTTCCTTGTTCTCGATAACATCTTTGTGAGGATATTCGAAACGAGAGAGATGATCGGATGCTAGATTCTCGGCTCCTTTTTTGTCAAGTACGGTGACATCAAATTCTTGGAGGAGGAGCATCCAACAAAGAAATCTCGGCTTAGCATCTTGCTTAGCTAAGAGGTACTTAATAGCCTAATGGTCCGTATACACGATGCTTTTATTCAAGACGAGATAAGGTCGGAATTTCTCAAAAGCATAAACCACGGCAAGGAATTCCTTTTCCGTTGTGGTGTACTTAATTTGAGCCTCGGTTATCGTCTTGCTAGCATAATGGATAGGACGGAAGTGCTTTTCATAACGTTGCCCTAAGACGGCCCCTATTGCATAATCACTTGCAGCGCACATGATTTCAAAGGTTAATTCCCAATTAGGAGCAACAAGAATGGGAGCTTCGGTAAGTTTCCTTTTAAGAGTTTTGAAAGTTCTAACACAATCCTCATTGAAGTTAAAAGGAGCATCCTTCTCGAGAAGGTGTGTCATAGGTCGAGTGATTTTCGAAAAGTCTTTGATGAAACGACGATAAAAGCCCGCGTGGCCTAGGAAACTCCTAACTCCCTTGACGGTTTTGGGATGAGGTAACTTGGCGATGACGTCTATCTTAGCTTTATGGACCTCAATCCCCGCTTTCAAGACCTTGTGCCCTAAGACGATTCCTTGTTTATACATAAAATGACATTTTTCCAAATTAAGTATAAGGTTGGTTTCTTCATAACGTTTTAACATTTTCTCGAGATTAGATAAACACGACGTGAACGAATCACCAAACACCGAAACGTCATCCATGAATACTTTCATCGACTTCTCGATCATATCATGAAAAATAGCCATCATACACCGTTGAAACGTACCCGGTGCATTACAAAGTCCGAAAGGCATTCTACGATAAGCGAACGTTCCATAAGGACACGTAAACGTAGTTTTCTTTTGATCACAAGGGTCGATAGGGATTTGAAAGTAACCGGAAAAACCATCTAAAAAGCAATAGAAGTCATTTCCCGCAAGTCGCTGCAAAATTTTATCCATGAAGGGCAAGGGAAAGTGGTCATTACGAGTGGCGTCGTTTAATTTTCGGTAGTCAATACACACCCTCCAACCGGTCACAACATGAGTGGGAATTAACTAATTATTTTTGTTGGGCACAACGGTCATTCCTCCCTTCTTAGGGACACAATGGATTGGGCTCACCAATGGGCTATCGGAGATAGGATAAATCATACCCGCGTCAAGAAGTTTTAAGACTTCCTATTTGTGACATCGTAAATTTTGAGGTTTACCATTCTTTGACTTTGAATTGCGGGTTTATAGTCCTCCTCCATTAAGATCTTGTGAGTACAAAATTTTGGGTCAATACCCTTAATGTTGGAAATTTTCCACGCAATTGCCCCTTTATGAGCTTAAAGAACTTTCAAAAGTGCGGTTTTATCATCATTAGCAAGATCTTTTGAAATAATAACCGGCAACTTGTCATCACTTTCCAAGAATGCGTATTCAAGGTGAGATGGAAGATCTTTCAATTCAAGGATAGGCGGTTCCTCGATCGAATATTTTTGTTCAACACTCATAACTTCCATCGGCGGAAGAAATGGTGGAATGAGAGTATCATTACCAATAATCACCTCATCTTCATTGTCGATTTCATTTGAAATAAAATCGCCTCCTTTGAATGGAGTGAGATTTGGTGTAAAATTAACAAGAATCGGATCCAAATAGTGGGATTGCCACTTGACGAACTATCGGAAAAACCTAACACTTCTTGTGAAAACTCATCGCAAATAACATCGACTAAGTCAATATGGTTATGGTAGCGATTGCATAAACATGAGAAGGTGTCGAGTTTTGAGTAACGTTTATAACAAGTTCCTCTTCGTTGAATCTCAAAGTAATAGTTCTTGCATGAACGTCGATAAGCGATCTCGAGGTGTCTAAAATAGACGACCTAAAATTAGAGGAACTTGAGGATCCGCTGGGATGTCAACTACTATAAAATCAACGGGATAGTAGAACTTCCCCACTTTCACGAAAACATCTTCGATTACTCCAAATGCTAAAATTGTAGAATGATCGTCCATCTCAATAGACATGTTCGATGGAGTAAGAGTCGGAAGCGATAGCGATTTCCAATTGGAAAATGGCATCAAAATAATGCTCACGCCAAGATCGGCCAAGGCGAGGCATTCTTTTATATCTTGTATATCACAAGGAATGAGAAACTTCCCGGGGTCACCAACTTTTTCCGGTATTCGAACAAGATAAACCGAAGAACAATTAGATAGCTTTGAAAGCTTCTCCTTATCGTTCATCATACCTTTAAAAGTGGATGCGAAACGAGGCATGTATAACAACGCGTCAGCTAAACTCACATTAAAATGCACTTGTTGAAACATTTTTATAAAAAGCTCAATTTGTTGTTTGTTATGTTCTTGCAATATCTCTTTGTTTCGTCTCGATGGGTAAGGTAAGGGTGGTGTGGGTTGGGGCATAGGCAACGGCCTTGGAATCTTGGGTTGCACAATTGGTATTGGTTCAACCGTAGGTGTCGTATGAGTGGTACTTCGTGGGCTTGTGATATGCTCCTTTTCGACCATCACCTCGGGGTCTTTCTCGATTTCCTTCTCCGTGGAAGTACTAGGACGAGATATTGGTTCCTTGAAATTTTTATCACTACGAGTAGTAATAACCTTCATTTCTCCCTTCGGGTTTGCAATGGTATCACTAGGAAGAACACCCGAGGAAGAGGGTTTACACATGATTGTTTCAAACATTTTAGCCATTCGATCTTCAAATTTTGATTGCCTTATATCCGCTTTTAACAACTCTTGCTTAATCTCATGTTGACCTTATTCCATCTTTTGTTGATTTTGTTGAAGATGTTGAACGTTTCCTTACATTTTATTAGCATGAGTTTTAAATTCATTAACAAGTTCATTTTTAAGCTTTTTTTTCAACTCGGATCTTAAGCTAATCATCTCACGTTGCATGTTATCAATCTTAGCATCGCTTGCTTTTGCATAATCCAAAAATTCTCCATTAAGATTTTTAGTGTGAGCATTTTGAAAACCTTGTGTATTGTTTTGAAAATCACGGTTTTGGTTTTGATTTTGAACTTGCCCATTCCCACTTTGGTAATTACCCTTGTTTTAGTTACATTGATTGCCTTGATAACCACCATTTTGATTGTTGTTTCGATAGTTGTTAACATTTTGATTTTCGGGAGCTTGATATGGGCGAGAACCTTGGCCGTTTTGGTTGTATGTTCCCGTTTCTACGTAAGCACTCGAAGTGTTAACACTGGCGGTAATGCGCTCGGAAAAATCATGAGCTCCACCACAAGATATACAACTCTTTTCAATCGATTTAACCGATGCGGAATTCAAAGCATCTTGTGCTTTCTAATGTGTCATAAGCGTCGAAAATCTATCGAAAAACCAATTTTCCTCATTTGCTTCATCATGTAAGGCATTCATGTTATGAGATGACGATGAACCCATATTGGCAACACTCGGTGTTTTACGAGGGTTATAAACCTTAGATCTATTCTCGATAATCTTTAAAGCCTCATCGGTCGTTTTCCACAAAAAGTTACCACCCGCGGCGGCATTCAAATAATCTCGTTCATGATTATTAAGCCCATTATAAAAAGTATCAATTTGATGCAATTCAGATAAATCATGGTGAGGACATTCATGTAACATTTCCTTAAATCGTTCCCATGCCATTGAAAAACTTTCATTATTACGTTGTGTAAACCTTGAAATCTCATTTTTCAAATGTGTTGTTTTAGATGGTGGAAAAATTGGTTCACAAACTTAGAAACGAGATCACCCCATGTCAAAATTGAATTTGGCGGTTCTTTCTCGAGCCAAATTTTTGCGGCTCCATCTAACGAGTATGGAAACAACATCATCTTAATGGCGTCATGTGGAACATCCTTAAACTTGCTTGTTGCGGTGAGCCGATTGAAATTCCTTATGCGGTAATGCGGGTTGTCTTTTTCATACTTCGAAACTTGTTTGCTTGTAGCATCGACATTAAACCCGTCTTAATCTCGAAATTCTCCGCAAGGATGACGGGAATCACAATAGCTTCTCCCAAACCCTCGGTGGGTGCTTGAAGCAACTCCATCATAGTACGATTAGCCATAGTGACTATTGGTTCTACACCGGGTTCGAAAATTGGAGTTTCTTCTTCAATCAAATTTCCTTTGTTTTAACGATGTTTGTGAGCTCGTTTTGCTTGATTACGAGTTTGCATAAACGTGATGTATAACGTAGAGGTGAGCAAAGAAGATTCTTTTGGGTGTTTTGTGAATTTTCAATTTTTTTTTGTGTTTTTGATTGCTTTTAATTTTTTTGGATTTTGTGTGTATTCGTAGACAACAATCTACCAAATCTCTCCTCGCATCAAACTCTTGATTAAAGAAGCCTCAAAGGAATGAAAACGATCACGTGGAGTGAACGCCTTCGATTGACTTTAGAACTTTGGTGAAAACCAAATTGTTCAAGAGGGTTTAATCACAAAGAAACGAAGCAAATATATATGATACGTAATAATACTTTGGGCGGCAAAACCCTCGATTAGCCTTCAATATCAAATACTCACAAGTGAACGGGGGGAATGAGGTGGCACGAATCAGTTAAGTACCTAGCTTCCCTTTAACGGCCTTTTATAGCACTTTGCCTATCTATTCACCTTATAGTTAGTATTTTTCAAAATCGAGCTTCACGAAAGTATTTATCTTTTTTTTCCTTTTTGTTTTTGTTTGAGATTCGAATACAACAATTAGGAGATCAAATCCCAATTAAGGTTGTGTTTTCACACTTTTGTAGATATTTTGTATTTGCTGTGATACTTATACAATATAGTAATCATATTTCACCAGAAAAACGAAAAACCGATAATACGTATTAGTAGAGTTCTACTAATACAAATACTATTTATGGTTAGATATTAAAAACATAATGAACAAATTAATCACGGCACTCCTCCCCGGCAGCGGCGCCAAAATGATTTTGGTAAAATACGACCTTGAAGGAAAAAGCATAAATGCGGTAAGTATTAAACAAATGATTTAGAAAATCAAAGGTTAATGACCCAAATAGATTCGTTTCCCAAGCAGGTATTTGTGTGTGAATAATTCGTAATGATTTTGGATTAATATAGAAGAAAGAAAAAGAAGGGAAATGGAAATGACGGATACGTTAAAATTACACTAGGACGATAAACGAAAAACTGAAAAAGTGATAAAATAAAAATTAATTCTAAAAATTCCCAAAAAATTACCAATAGCTAAAGATGAACTAAGAGTTTACAAATGATCAAAACTTTTTCAAACCTTTTAATTAATTAAATATTAATTTTTAAATCCTAATTAAAGCCCTAAAAATCAAAATAATTAATAAAAAGCCCAAATGAAGATTTTTTAATTTGTAAAACTCAAAAATGACTTAAGTAAACTAAAAACTATTTTTATGAAATTTTAAACTAATGAAAACTATTTTTAAATGATTAGAAACTATTAAAATATTAAAATAATCATAAAAATTAAATAAATGATGAGAAAAATAATCTAAGAGTTTTAAAAATCGTAACTTAATGTATTTGACCTAGGAAAAATGTAAAAGTTGCAAAAATCCTGAAAACAATTTTTAATAATAAAATATTATTGAAATAATATAAAAAATCCAAAAATTATAAAAATTTCTAAAAACTTACAAACTAGTTTATTTTAACGTAAATAAACAGAAAATGAAAGTGAAATTACCAAAATACCCCTATTGGGCCCCCAAATGGGCTAAAAACAAAAAACAGACCACCTTATCGGGCTTTTTGGCCCAATAAAATCAAACTCAACCAAATAAGCTGAAAATCACCAGTATGACTCAAAATTCAATTTTAAGCACAAAAGTCTAAAGACCCAAAAGCTGAAAATATGCTTATCACAGCTTAATAAGTCAACAGCTTATTCTTAATGGGCCAATAAGCCCATTACGCTATAAGCCAATGCCATAAGCTCTAATGGAACACACATCATCTTATTGAGATTCTAAACCAGTCTGCAAAAAGAAATTTGAAAAAGCTCAAGTAATAAGCCAGAACTTTGAAAAGAACTTTTTTACTAAACGACAAAATAGTCGGGTTTGAGTTCTAGAGGGTTTCAAAAGCTGATTCTTCTTGCAAAAGCTCACAAATAGCTTAACTAAGAATAATCAACAAGAAAAATCACAAAAAGTCAAGTAAATATAAGTTGTAGAAGCCAATAAGCTAGCTAAAAAAAGCCAAATAAGATAGTTTCCTAGCAAAAGCTTAACCAAAAGACTTGTAACTTCTCAAATATGATATTAAGCTGAGAAAAATGACAAGTGTAACAAAAACCAAGTTGTTGCATGTACCAATAAGCTGTTCTGAAAATAAGCCAAATTGTGCTTATTTGACCAAAAGTCAAAGTCCACCAAATGTTACCAAATGACCAGGGATTGATTATAAGCTCGTTTTAAGACACTTTTGTGAAGAAATCAAGGTTGAGCCCGTGTGAATCAAGTGGCCAATTAGCCAATACTTGACAAATTTTGGCTAAATTAAGCCAATAAGCCAGTTGGCTTATAAGCCAGCAAATAAGCAAACCAAATAGCAAGAAGCACTCACAAGCAGCAAAATAACAAGGTTCAAGCAGTTAAACAACAAGGCATACATTAGAATAGGAAATGCAAACCCAAAATGAGATGGTCACTTTGCTGATGCAAATGACCACTTCAGCCAGCTTTGATAAGCTCTAGCACCCACAATAAGCCACCAAAATCAAGAAACAGATATTGTACATATAACTTATCACCTAAACTCTTCCCAAACCAAATTTCAGACCCTAGATCCAACAAACAAATATTTTATTGGATCTGATGTGTTTGACCAATTTCAAAGTGATAATTTCAGATTTTTTCAAAACTTAGCAAACCTTTTCCAAACCTTTTGAAACTTAACCAATGACTAAAACCAACGAAAAATGACTTGTTTAGAGTGTCAAAACCCAAAGAACCAAGGGCACAAGGCCACAAGGCTTTTTGATCCCCAAAACCAAACAACCTTGTTTTAGCCCCTTTTCAAACAAACTTTTTATTTCTACACACAACCTATTGATTTTATGATTCAAATATCTTACCTAGGTGACAACTAGCAGATTCAAACAATAAAACACAAAGCACAAATACAAGAAGACCAAATCACATGGTAAAGTTCATAACAGACATAAACATGATATTTTTTAGAGGAAACTAAAATAGATCCAATACCTATCCCCCACAAATTCCTAAGGATATCAGCTATGCTCCTTGGACCACTCTCAACAGCTAGAGAGTGACCAAGGTCCTTGAAACAAGAAGGATCAAGGTCTGCTGATGGTTCAAAGTAGAACCAGACCTTAATATCTATGATCTTCAACACAATGCAACAAATAGTCCAACCAAAGGTTGATAAACCCTCACTAGTTGGGTGTCAACAAGCTTGCAAAGGCTTATAGCTTTTGGTTAGGGTTAGAACAGGTATAATAAGCAAAACAGAACCAAGGCATTTTCAACTTTTTCAAACTTGAAAACCTTATCAAACATAAACGTGCTTCAACCAAAAGATCAAAACACCTTTATAACATCAAATGGAACTCAAAATCACTCTTAAACAATACCAACTTTTAAAAACATAAAAAGGAATTACAATTTTCTAAAAATACCAAACTTTTATAAATTTTAAAAAGGAATTACAATGTTTAAAGAGTAAAACTGGAACAAGGCTCTCTCACCTGTTGAGGAGTCCTTATATAGGCCACAAGGGCTGAGATTACAATGAAAACCCTAGCTAAGAAGTCCCTAAAATGCCCTTTGAGTCTTCTAGATGCTTGAGGTGAAATGAGCTGTCCCATTTGATCCTAGACGTTCCTTTTTGCTTTAGGGACAAGTAAAGAGTGTAAAGCGTTGATCTTGCCATGTGGCATTCCTTGGAGAGGAAGTAGTGTTTTCATTGGTGGACAATTTGAATGGTGGGGACCATTGACTGATGGGATTGTTTTTGTGAGTGTGTGGAATGATTTGGTTTAAGGTGAATCACACATGGGAAGTTCTAATTGTGATTTACCCTTTGATATTTAAAAGGTAAAACTAGGTTTCATACGGTGAATAAAGGTAACCCTTGTTCTTTGGGAAAACATGTAAACAATGTTTTTCAGCCCATAAAACTCCATTCCTTTGTTATTAAACTTCCTCTTTTCACACTTTTGCCCCCAAACTTTGGTGTAAAGGTTTTAAGGGTTTGTTTTGCCAATTTTGAATATTTCAAGGGCTGATCTTGGACATTTTTCATCTTTTAAGGTCTTCAATGGATGTTTGACTTCATGAAGGACCATTTTTGACAATTTTGAATTCTTGAGGGACTAATCTTGCCAAATCTTCAAAGTTGAGGGACCATTTTGTAATTTTGACTAACTTAAGGGACCAAAATTGTAATTATGAATATATAAGGGTTTTAAGTGTCATCTCTTCATAAATGAGGGATCATTCTTGTTCATCTTCAAGTATTCAAGGGTTTTTCTTTGAGAAATCCATAACTAGGGCCCGGTTCATTGTGCGGCTTCGTTTCTCGTGTTCGTTTTTCCTTGTTTCTTGTGATCTTTTGTCTTTTTCATGATATCCATACCTAAAATACACAGGTAAACAAACACAAGCATAATATATGGTATTTTGATGACATTTTATGCATTTAAAACCTGAAAATAACGATGAGATCATGTATAAATGCCATCTCATCAGTCACACATATATGGAAACAATCAAATAGATTAGGAACAATCAAGGGTCAACGAATAAGATAACTCAAAGATCAAAACACACACGGAATTGACCACGAGCCCACAAAATAGTTAAACATGATTCATGAATAGCCCCAACAAATATATCACATGTAGTCACATAGTTCTCCCAAATTCACATAGGTGGATTATACCTTGTTGGAAATACGTTTTTATGTATTTGGAAGGATCGGTCACTCTAACGATATTAAGTAGCGGGCTTGTAGTTTAGAGTAATATAAGATGTAGTAAACTAGGCCAAGTCCACATATAAAGTTGGCTTGGGTCAGCCCATGTCCATCTTATGGACATGAGTATATATACTCTCTCCTTAGATGGAGAGGGTGTTATACATACATTTTGCACATTATATTCTATTTTCTTTTTCACTTTCTTACTCTAAGTGTTCTTCCTCTCTCTCTCTCTCTTTCTATGATTTTCTCTCTATAAGACCATTAAGGATTTAGATACTGTTTAATAACGGTATTTTTACTGGTTGAAAAGTTCGTTCTCGGTATCTCTTCGAATTGATTTCCGGTTAATTGTGTGAGATCAGTTGTTCTTGGTGAAACAAATATTTTTGGTTTTGGTAAAATAAATGAGCAAGACTGAATAATAAATGACGAGAAACTAATACTAAAACAAGTTGAAATGAAAACGGTGCGAAATTTAAAACTTTAAAAATAAAAGGGGAGAAATGAAAGGACGTAAAATTAAAACTTAACAAAAAGTAAATTGTGAAAATCAAAACTTTAAATAGTAAATAACACGAAATTAAACTTGAATAAAAGGAAAGCATATAAAAGTGCACATAAATAAAAAGACGGGAAAAATAATCTTAAAATTAAAAGACAAAAACTTAAAAGGAAAAACAAACAAACTTGATAGAAACCTTCATTCGGAAGTTTTAAACTTCCGAATGAAGAGCCCTTGATCCGGAACTCTCAGAGTTCCGAATGAAGCACCTTTGATCCGGAAGTTTTTAGACTTCCGAATGAGCATCCCTTGATCCGGAACTTCGGACTTCCGAATGAGCACCCCTTGATCCGGAACTTTCAAAGTTCCGGATGAAGCACTTGATCCGGAAGTTTTTAGACTTCCGAATGAAGCACTTGATCCGGAAGTTTTTAGACTCCCGAATGAAGGTATGTTGACACGGAACTTCAATGTTCCGAATGAAGGATCATTGATCCGGAACTTCTGGGAATGATAAAATACAGAAACAACCAAGCGAAGAACAGGGGATGTACAGTAAACACGATCCAATCCACAAATTAATCAAAATCAAACAAAAGATTAAACCAAAACAACCAATAAGCATCAACAAACAATAACCAATCGAAACAAATCATCAAAACTAACAAACATAACCAAATCAATCAAAACCCATTTGATCAAAATCATAAAAAACTTAAGAACATGAACAATGATGAATAAGAACAAATCAAACTAGAAAGGAAGAAGATGATGAATTAAAAGCTTGATTAAAAAGTAAAGATCCAATAACAAAAGCTTAAACACAAATTAATCTAGAGAGAGAAAGCATAAGTTTAGAGAGAGAAACTACCTACTCCTAATCTAATCCTCAAACTAAAACTAACCAACCCCCTCACAACAAGTGAGGGTGGTATTTATAGGATAGGGGAGTGGTTGGTGGCTTCCTCCTTCTTTCTTTCTTGGTCCTCGGTCTTTCAGTCTTCTTAAATTCTTCGACTTTTAAGACTTCGTCTCGGGATTTCTTTGAACTCGTCTTGTAATTTTCTTCATAAATTAGACCTGAGTTCTTCGACTTTATTAAACTTTCGTCTTTGGACTTTTTCTTCGATAAATCTTCAAAATTGGTCTTGGACTTTCGTTCTTTTTCCACTTTTGATCTTTCGACTTCGTCTTTTGTCTGTTTCTTCAATAAAAGCCCGTGAAAGCCGTGTTTTCTCCACTTTTCACCTTCTTGACCCTGAAACACAATAAAAACACAAACCACGCATAATTCCGCCATTTACGACATAAAATATACGTTTAGGTCCCGTTTTAATGTAATTAAGTGGTAGATAAGATGGGTGTTTTCACACCTATCAAATCCCCTACACTTAACCATTGCAATGCCCTCATGCAATTCTTAGTGATAAAGCAAGGTTTACACTTTCCATCATAATCAACCTACCTTGGCCTTTATTAAACAACTAAGGAAAAGATAGAAAATTAACAAGATGCAACAAGGAAGAAACATGTAAATAAATCTAAGACTTACATTAGGGCTTGTGTGTCATGAATGTTTATCACACTCAAGTTTCACGTTCCCCATGCCAAGCTTAAAAACAAGATCATTGTTAGTACAAGTTAGCATAACAAACATTTACTCATGCGGTTCAATTAATCACTTAAACTCCCTTATTCCTATGGGTATCTCTTATGTTTTATTGATATCTTGAATGATCACGAGGATGCATTGTCGACTTATTTCGATAATTTATTTAAGCTGAAAGCAAAGTAGGACGATTTGATCAATAGTTAGCTAAAGGACAAAATCTCTTAAAACCGCTTCTCAGGATATCAAAAAGTTCATATCTTGGCATAACTTGGTTCACGATTTGAGACCTTTCTCGGGCCGATATTTGGCATGTACTTCATACTTCATATCTTGAGAGACGTGCTTGAGATAATGGTCTTCTCATCGTTCATAGAGTTTCTTCACTTGGATACTTTTGAGAGGTACTCCAACTTTGTTGACCACGACTTCATGATTATTTCTTCAATCTCTATTTGGGATTTTGAGATACAACGATCCTCCTCTTTTTCGGACTTGGATCTATTTATCCTCATACCTTGTTAGGGTCTTTTCGGATAGACTTCTCCATCATCTTTATGGGAGTTGATTGCTTTTCGTCGTGAGTCTTGATCCTTCATATTGACTTTGGGAATAATGCTTTTCACATCACTTTGGATCTTCAGCAATAAAATGGAATCCTCATGCCTTGTTAGGGCCTTTTCGGACTCGCCAATCTTCGCACCCCGCTTCATAAGTTATGCCTTGGCTATGAACTCTTATCATTACCGGGCAACTTTTAAACGATCTTGGGCTAGAAGCTAAGTAACTTTTCAAATCGTACGACCTTACTTATTGCAGATAAATTATTAGCAAGTGATGGGAGAAAAAGATTATAATTAACTCACATAAGTTAATGAGAGAATACCAAACTTGTAACCAACTCTATCATTTCTCGTTCTCCACAATTTAAAATCTCAAGGAATGAGACTCGTGGATGCTTAGCCTAAAAAACCATTTAAGGTCTACATGGTTAAGGATACTAGCTAGAGTGAACTTGGATAAGTAAACTCGGGTTGAGTCAAAATATTCACAACGGGCCTAATATATCTAAGATATCTAAACTTGCTAAAACCATTTTATTAAAATGCTAGAAAGTAACAAAAATAAAGGAGACTACAACTAGGCCAAAATAGATTAAAATTTTGAAAAATGTCGAAAAATTGATTTTCCGGTTAAAATGAGGGCAAATACAAGGAAAAGACCACTTAACTTCGATAGAAGTCCCCCCCCCCCACACATAACATAAACATTGTCCTCAATGTTTAAGCATGTGGGAGTAAACTCCCCTATACTTAGGACATTGTGCACGTTGTTTAAATCTCGCTAAGGAGGAGAAAACTAAAGAGATTCCTATTTGAATATTGAGAAATATAAAATAGTGAATCGAAAAGAGTTTAGGATAGAACCGGGAAGAAGGGAACACGGAATCATGGTTCGTCAAAAGTCATCAAGAGTGTGTCTTTGAAGCTCTAATCCCTGCATATGATGAGAAAGAGAACAAGAAACACCAACGGGGATCCCCCCTACACTTATGGTGAAATAAGATAGATAATTGGGTTGCCTCCCAAAAAGCGCTTGTTTTTGTTGACCGAGTCACGAGCCTGACTCGTCCCCGAATTAAATAGTCCATGGGGAAGCCTCGAATGTGATACCAGGGTCAAAGACCTTGTCCTCGTTCCCGGAGGACATCAACAAAGGAGAGGCGGGGGGATAAGTCTTGAAAGGGAGAAAGGTTCTTTCAACATACGTATAGTATGTGAATTCAAGATCCACGGGAGGTGGGTTGGGTATAGTAAGCACATTGTCATCCCCCAGAGACAATGGATGCTGAGCAAACGGCAAAGCTGTATTGTTATCAATCATAGCATAATCAATGTCACCTCCCGGGTCAAAGCACTCATCCTCATTGCCCGGTATAAAATGAGTAGAGTAAAAGTGATACATCACCCGCTTGGGTGTGCACGTGGGAGGATGAGGTGGCAATATAATATGAGAAGTATGAGAACAATTACCTTCCACCTGCGTCCCTTTTTCAGTAGATTCACATCTTTCCACCTCTGGGATAGAAGGTGTAGTGTCATCGTGTAATAAATCCTCTAGAAAAAGTATATCTCCTTCCACATCAGAATACCCGGATATGTATTCCACGGGTGTATCAATATCAAGAAACTCATCGATCTCAGGAATGTGAAAACCATCATCACTAAGGAGTGAAGTGTTTTGCTTTAGAAATTCCTCCTCGTCGAAAATAATCTCAATATCGTCATCACTCTCCTCATTATTTATAGGGCCAATAATATGCTCAAGGATATGGGTACTCGTCTGATCTTGCTGCTGTAAAAATGACTCCATACAAGTTCGCAGCGTGTGTAAAATCTCTTTTGATTGCGCTTGAAAAGTTGTAGCAAGATCGACAATTGGTTCTTGGTAACTCATCCCGTGACGAGGCTGATGATCGAGTGAGTGCGGTGGGGGCTCAAGATTTTGAAAACCGGAATTATAGCACGATTGTGGCTCATAGTTGTTCATCGGTGGAGAATAATTAGAAACCAGGGTTGGTTCATAATAATCCATAGATGAAGAAAACTGAGGACACGGATTTGGCTCATAACAATTCATTGGTTGACAATAATAGGTATCGTGAGGACCCCCACAGTTGTTGCCAACCGGGTATGGAGAAAAATCAAGTGCATCTTGTGGATAGCTATTATCATTGTCATAATTGTACCCCGGTTCTTGCCCGTGACCATACGAGTATCGAACCGGGCACGAAACATGCCAATGAGAATCGCTTCCACAATAGATGCACGGGGGAACAGGGGGTGGGTTCAAAAAGAGGGAATTAGTCGAGTTGCACAAGGGACAAAATCCGAATTGTGTGTAGTCGATATCGTTTCCGCACCGCTCACATGTACACCATTGACAAGAGTTGTTCCCAGATAATTGTTTCCCACACCGGACGCAATGGACATAAAAATCCATGAAGAAATATAGATAAGCAAGAAGAATATTTTTGGTGCAAAACTTTGAAAAAGAAATGCTTTATATGATTTTTCAAATGTTTTTGGATTTTTGAAAATTTTTGGACACGAAAAATAACGCTCACAAGTGAACGGATCCCAAAATCCAACGCGTCACTCACAAAAAACCTTCGATCTTCACGAAAAGAGCCGGCAGCGGCGCCATTTTAATAACGGTATTTTTACTGGTTGAAAAGTTCGTTCTCGGTACCTCTTCGAATTGATTTCCGGTTAATTGTGTGAGATCAGTTGTTCTTGGTGAAACAAATATTTTTGGTTTTGGTAAAATAAATGAGCAAGACTGAATAATAAATGACGAGAAACTAATACTAAAACAAGTTGAAATGAAAACGGTGCGAAATTTAAAACTTTAAAAATAAAAGGGGAGAAATGAAAGGACGTAAAATTAAAACTTAACAAAAAGTAAATTGTAAAAATCAAAACTTTAAATAGTAAATAAAACGAAATTAAACTTGAATAAAAGGAAAGCAAATAAAAGTGCACATAAATGAAAAGACGGGAAAAATAATCTTAAAATTAAAAGACAAAAACTTAAAAGGAA
This sequence comes from Glebionis coronaria, assembly GCA_025667525.1. Classification (NCBI taxonomy): domain Eukaryota; kingdom Viridiplantae; phylum Streptophyta; class Magnoliopsida; order Asterales; family Asteraceae; genus Glebionis; species Glebionis coronaria. The sequence goes on along the minus strand of JANFOE010000101.1, from coordinate 401,513 downwards.
AAACAAACAAACTTGATAGAAACCTTCATTCAGAAGTTTTAAACTTCCGAATGAAGAGCCCTTGATCCGGAACTCTCAGAGTTCCGAATGAAGCACCTTTGATCCGGAAGTTTTTAGACTTCCGAATGAGCATCCCTTGATCCGGAACTTCGGACTTCCGAATGAGCACCCCTTGATCCGGAACTTTCAAAGTTCCGGATGAAGCACTTGATCCGGAAGTTTTTAGACTTCCGAATGAAGCACTTGATCCGGAAGTTTTTAGACTTCCGAATGAAGGTATGTTGACACGGAACTTCAATGTTCCGAATGAAGGATCATTGATCCGGAACTTCTGGGAATGATAAAATACAGAAACAACCAAGCGAAGAACAGGGGATGTACAGTAAACACGATCCAATCCACAAATTAATCAAAATCAAACAAAAGATTAAACCAAAACAACCAATAAGCATCAACAAACAATAACCAATCGAAACAAATCATCAAAACTAACAAACATAACCAAATCAATCAAAACCCATTTGATCAAAATCATAAAAAACTCAAGAACATGAACAATGATGAATAAGAACAAATCAAACTAGAAAGGAAGAAGATGATGAATTAAAAGCTTGATTAAAAAGTAAAGATCCAATAACAAAAGTTTAAACACAAATTAATCTAGAGAGAGAAAGCATAAGTTTAGAGAGAGAATATACCTACTCCTAATCTAATCCTCAAAACTAAAACTAATACTAACCAACCCCCTCACAACAAGTGAGGGTGGTATTTATAGGAGAGGGGAGTGGTTGGTGGCTTCCTCTTTCTTTTTTTCTTGGTCCTCGGTCTTTCAGTCTTCTTAAATTCTTCGACTTTTAAGACTTCGTCTCAGGATTTCTTTGAACTCGTCTTGTAATTTTCTTCATAAATTAGACCTGAGTTCTTCGACTTTATTAAACTTTCGTCTTTGGACTTTTTCTTCGATAAATCTTCAGAATTGGTCTTGGACTTTCGTTCTTTTTCCACTTTTGATCTTTCGACTTCGTCTTTTGTCTTTTTCTTCAATAAAAGCCCGTGAAAGCCGTGTTTTCTCCACTTTTCACCTTCTCGACCCTGAAACACAATAAAAACACAAACCACGCATAATTCCGCCATTTACGACATAAAATATACGTTTAGGTCCCATTTTAATGTAATTAAATGGTAGAAAAGATTGGTGTTTTCACACCTATCACTGTTCAATCGGTATCAAGAGACATGGAGTGATTGTATTATTTTTGTGTTTCTTTATTTTGAATGAGTGGATATTAATCTATATATACACAGTTCAAAAAAATCTTATTTTTTCTTGCTTAAATCTTCACTAAAAGATCATCTGTTGATCTAGTAACATCTTGATATAGGTGAAGCTACTTATAAATAAGAAAAATCCTTTATTTGGTTGGTTTTTGGTTCGATTTATTTAAATCAAGTACGGTTCTTGATTTAAAATTTAATTGCTTAAAAATCATAATGTTCATATCTTTATGCTCCTTGATATCTTTCTTAGCTCAAAAGTACAAGTCGTTTAGTGGAGAACCTTTAAAATCACGTCTTTCAATGGATTGTGTTTTTGAGGTTACGCAAAATAACTTTCTATTGGTATTTCAGCGAAATAACCTACTGCCTGTTTTGACCGAAATAAGTTTTGTTGGACTCAGCAAGATAAGTTATTTAAGGCGAAATAACTTAGAGCCGAAATAAAATAGACTTGGCGGAGATAAGTTATTTTGGGAAGATAATTTATTTAGGCTTGGAGTGAGATAAGTTATTCAGACATCTTTCTGTTGGAATTCGGCGAAATAATGTTGAGCATTTTGAACCTACCTATGACCAAATGTGATGGAAAAGGATGATAGAAATATCACTCCTAACTCGTCACATATGTAGAACCTTGGTAATCTATGATCTATGAAGTGGGTTGATGTTTCTAGTGAGAGAAAGTAGAGAGAGACATCAAAGAAAATGTGAAATGTATTATGTGTAAAATGAAACAACCAACACCCCTTTCCATGGAGGAAAGGGGTTTATATACCCAGGTCCCTTAGTGGACTTGGTCCTCCGCTCCATGAACATGCTCATGGGTCGGGCTAACATAACTATAATTAAACTATACTACGAGCCCTTAACTATATTGTTGGAGTGACCGAGACTTTCTAAATACGAAAAAGACGTATTTCCAACAATCTCCCCCAAAGGGATGTCACTCCAAATTACAAAGTCCTAATCTAGCATGTTAGATCTTCGTTCTCGTGCTCGTAGTCCACTTTCTCTTTACTCCTTCTTCTTTTCCTCATTCTTGTAAATATGTTTTGATTACCATCAGGCTTTGTCTTAGAGCATGTTCTTTTGGCTTTTCACGTGCAGTCTTGGCCTTCTTGTGATGTCCACCTCTTCGTGACTTCATGTCCCACATACCTATCCTTTGTTGAATTCTTGAAAGTTTCAGAGGTTATACAGCGGAAGACTTTTAGGTCAAACTTTCTTGAATTTGCTGAAATATTTGATGCAGAAGGAATAAGTATGTGAGGACGACTTCAGCTGGTACACTGCAACGCCAACGTCTTCAAATGCAGCAACATAATAAGACACGAATAAAATGTCTTTGACATTTTATTCTGATTCGGTAGCATTTTACCTTCGGTCGGTGAAGACCGTTGGACGATAATAAATATCGTACTTGTGACAGGTATCTCTAATTAAAGATCTCCTTGACAAGATTTTGCGGGTAAACCCGTTCTCTTTATTCGACCGTCCAAAGCTGACTACAAACATAAAGAGTGAATCATTTGAATAAGAAATATCCGTATGATTGAAGCCGTCAATTCATGAACCTGGAACAAATGAATTTCAATTAAGATTTTCACCATCGTTGCTTTCTAGTAGTCACGAGCTTGATTCTGATAGAATCTTGCTTGTCACTTTAGCAGTGCTGTTTGATGTTGACACAGGAAGGATTGCCACTCTTCACCGTGAACACTAAAGAGTGTCACTCTGAATGTTCTGGAAAGATCACTTAGATTTTGCGTATACGCCCTGGAACAAATTTAATCTCAATAAAGATTCAAACCATCGTTTCTTTCCATTTATCACAAGATTAGTTCTTAAAGAACCGCACGTGTCACCTACCATGAGCTTGTTGGATGTTGGCACAAGCAGGATTTCCATCTTCATTGTGATACTTTCGTATCACTCGTATGTTCTGGCAATATTATGAGAATATTGCGTAGGACTCATAAAAACCTTTCTTGTTTTAAAAATGTGTCCTAATGAGACTTTTGATGAACTCGTGGCTCTAGACTCAATAGTGAATTTGTTTTGGTGATCGGAGGCTGGAGAGGATTGCCACCTTTTTAATATCAATCTATTCGATGTGAATAAACCAATAGATAACGTGTTGAACTCCGTGGCATTAAAACAAATATCCTTTGAGAGATTTTGAGTTGGCTGGGAGGGGTTGTGCATCGCATCACTTGGTCCATGATACTTTCGTCTCCAAGATGAGTTGACCCGGTTTCTGCCTAAGTTGTAAGGAGGGCTTATTTCTTTACACCCTTTATATTTACATTTCTTTTTCATTCTTCAACCCTTTCAACGCTTACCAATACATCATCACTAGCACCTTTTTGTGATCATTCCAGTGCTAGCATTAATACTTGGTCGGCATTCAGCTATGTTCACAATCCATTCCCCATCTTTCCTAAGGACTTCTATTTTCTAACTATGGAATTGTCCTTGGGAAGATTCCTCCGGTTCTGGAAGAATCATCAGACTAGTACCTAATCCTACCACCCTTTTGTCACCACAACCATCGTAAGTTAAGTGTGTTTTGGGTAAGTATTCGTCTTCATGAAAAATCCTTAAAATCACTGAGGTACTTATGATATAAATATCAAGATATTTTGTACCTTCAGTGTTTTTACGCCAAAATGCTCCCCCTTAACATATGCATAGCACATATTAAGTTGGATTTTCTATTCAGCCTTTTTCATTTTTAGCCACGTATAATTACAAGTCTCCTTAATCCCATTTTCTCCCCTTGTCCAAAATGTTAATCACCAATATTTTGAATATTAATGGATTAACCGGTCTTTGGGTAATAAAATGAAATTGGTTGATGGCAATAGAACATATTAATGCTCCCCCTATATTTAATGAGGGTTAGTTGTATTGCTTGAGTACAATATATTTTGAAAGATTTAGAATCTTGTGAGAAATTCTTGAAAAATATCATACTTTTACACTACAACAAGCCACAAAAGCCTAATGCACATATTATATATATACATATTCATAAGTGAGTGTATGGAGATGACCCGATTGTAGTACGATCACCACCTTTAAATGGATCGTTCCATAATCCTGTGGTAAGCTCCATACGGTCTGCAACCCACGAATCGTTCGATACTGCGGATCAACCATCTTTCCCTTAAATTCTCCTCAATCTTCTGGATGGTGTAGTTGGCACTCCTTTTAAACATGCCTATCCAATCATACTTTACTTCTGGAAGGCGTTGACCTGAGTTAATCATCAATAGCTTGTCACGTACATGCTTGAGAGTACCATCGCTGAATTTGTGCAGTTCTAATAGTCGCATGTATTGCTTGACCTCTGCTTAATTCAGGTATAATATGCCCATCTCTGGTTTGAGTGTACCCATATATGGCTTCGTGTCTTGGTGAAAACGACTCATGGGTGTTGTATCAGGTCGTTGTAGATTTAGCCTGGATTGATAACTCTCTACACCAAGTTGTAAGTCTTCAACCCTATGCTTGATCAAAACTCTTCGAGTATATTGGTGAATGTTGGAACTTAAGGCAATGACTTCTTCAGGTTCTAGGTGAGGGACATTGCCTTGAGCCAAGATAAGTAGAAAATCTTCAATATCTTCAAGTCATAGGAATTGAAGATCCCCTTCACTTACATTATAAATCTTATCTCTTCTCATTTGAATCTGATATCTTTCAAGTACGAATACCTGAATATATGTAGAAAACTAACTTCCTATATGATTGTGATTCGACGGTTTGAAGTTATGAGTGTACCTGATTTTTTATAATTATAGAAGTAGTAAGCCAACCTGTTCTTGTCCTGCCAATGTGAGATACCTAATTCCGCATGTGGATCATATTCCTTGACAAGCTTTTTGCTCCATAGGTCTGGAACCTTATCTTCAATCCAAGGAACATCCTCCAAGTTTACTGCCTTGCCCATTATTAATGATGTAGCATACCTGTACGCGCCATTTTCTAGGTAATCTAGATCACGGTTGACGTAGTACTGCATTGGAAGGTGCTTGCTACGGCAATAACATAAGCTGTTAGTGGAAGAAGTACTGGAGCTTGTTCACCTGACGCTGTTGATTTCATTGCTTTCATGCACTCATTGAAGTGATATTCTCCCTCATCTTTGGCAATCTGCATGGAATCCCAAAAGTTCTTGTCTTTGAGTGTTGTTTGTAGTGTATTTGTATCCATGGTAGGTACTCCATATGTGTCCATTAGGAATCCAGAGAAGTCGAATGGATTATTGAGAAATTATGTAAGATTCGCCTTTTCATGGTCAGAGATTGTACGTGTAGTTGATGCCTGTGTAAGCCATGGCTGCTCTGGAACAGTCTCATCAATATTGAATGTGTCAGCAAACTCTGGATCTAGTTGATTTATGTCTTCAATATCCATATCGATGTAATGTTGAGGTGGAGAGTGATGTATCACAGACGATATCAGTTCGTCTTCTTGCATAGGTTCGTCTTCGTGCATATGTTCTACAGGTGTTGTTGATCAAACAGTAGTAGGAACCAGTTCAGAAGACATACCTGTGTCTGTGTCTGTGTTATGTTGAATAGGTGTAGGAGGTGGAGAGTGATGTTTCACAGACGGTGTCGGTTCGTCTTCAAACATTGGTTCGTCTTCGAGCACTAGTTCTATAGGTTCTTCTTGTGATAAATTAGTAATAACCGGTTCAGTTGACTTACCTGGTCTTTAGATGAAGATTCTCTCAAGATGAATTTGCCATGGAGATTATTTTGACGGTTTTCTCTGTTGCCATCATCACTAGTTAGTGATATGCATGGTGAATCCTCCGTGTTGATGTCATTGGTTTCATCATTCTCGTCATTGTCTTTTTATGCATTCTCGTTTAGTTCTTTATACCAACCTTTTCTTTTGTACCTGCATCACTTTCTTCCTCATCCTCATCACCTTTCTCGGATTCCTCAGATTCTTCGCCATCAGTACTATCACCATTACCCTCATCACCATTCCCTTTTTCCTTACCCTTACCAATCCTATTACCGTAATCATTATCTTCATCGTCATTCCCATCACTATCCTCATCCTCGTCCTCCCTGTCATCCTCATCCTCATCTTCTTCCTCGCCATCATCCTTTTCTTCTTCCTCATTCTTATCAGAATGTTCTTCCTCCTCCTTATCCTCTTCCTCTTTTCCTCATCTTCATGTTCAGGCTCCTGACGTTTCCTTTTCTTTGAAGATTGGGGAACTTCAGTGTCTTCCAATGATGATGTGTTAGAAGCTTCCATTATTGTTTTAGCAAAAGCTATGTGTTAGCAGCTTGTGTTGAGCCTTTATTTTTGGTGACTCGATCTTGGTTAATCGAGTCTCCAAAGTTTTCATTAACTCAAGGTCGGTAAGGCCTTTAGTTAGTAGTGCTGGAAGCTCCTGATGTACACATGACCTAACTTCACTCTGAATGATGTTAGTCATAGTATCATTGATGGAGTCGATGAAGGCATTGTTTTCTTTGTCATGTGCTTCCTTTTCAGCGATGAACTCCTTGTGCTTCTTTCAAAGTTTTAAGAGCCGACGTATGTCTCGTCAAATTTGGACTTGTCATGTTTTTGTTCTTTGAAGGCTTTTGTATCAGGCTTAGTGATCGATGTTTTCAGAATTGCAATCTGTTTTGCCTGATCCTCCAATTGTTTTTGGAGGTGCTGAATAAGTGGATCATTGACTGTGAGAAATGGATTGGAGGTGGATGGTACTTGTTGTACAGTTGTTGGTGGAGGTGTTATCACAAGTGTTAGAGGAGTTGTCGATGATACAAGTTGTTGGGTGGTGGTTAGTGCAGGTTGTTCGAGGATTGGTGGCGGTGTTGGTACAATTACTTGGGCGGTGGTTGGTACGGGTTGTAGGATGATCCGTGGCGGTGTTGGGATAGTCGTTTGGGCGGTGGTTGGTACGGGTTGTTTGATAATCGGTGGCAGTGATACTGGTTATAGGGTTTCGATTGTGGGTTCAATCAGGGGGACGGTTGTCATGATATTGCTAATCAATGGTGGCGGAGTAGGAGTTTGTTGTTTGTTAGTAATCACCGTCAGATGAGCGTCGTCTGATGCAATCAATGCTAAAGAAGTAAGAAGTGGTTTGCTAAGGTTGACGTCATGGTACAGGAGTGTTTCCATATCTTCTCCTCCACCTCCTAGAGATTGGTCTTCATAATCATAGTTGATATAATAAACTATGATATCATCATCTTGGTTTGTTTGGTCTGTGGTTCTTTCCTCTAGTTTGAAATCTTGTTCTTCTTCATCAGTTAAGTTGTCTGGATCTCCAAAAGCTTACAGGGCTAATTCTTCAGGAGTTTTTGATCCAGAACCACTACCTGTTTTCTTAGCCAGTGCCTCCAACTTGCTTCTCTGACGTGCTATTCTCATATGTTTTTCTTCAGACATTAATGATGTAGGATCTTTTTCTTTTGCATCTTCATCACGGAGTTGCTCTTTCCCTTTAGCCTTGCCTTTGGCTTTGGGTGAAGAAGTCTTTTCACGCTTGACAACAGTCTTTTTCCTTTTACCCTTTTTCTTATCAGATGGATCTTCGTTTGTTCTTTTAATCTATGCTTCAATATCCTTAAGCATTTTTTTGTAAGGTTAAATATCCTTGATCCCTTCATTGATCATTGCATCGGGCACTAGAGCTGGACGCAGTGAGTACTTAGTAAAATAATTGTCTTCACCCATATGATCCAACACATAGTCTTTGTCTGATGTATGGTAGAAGAAAATCCCACGCTTGTCAATGGATGGGACACTCTTCATGAAATGGTCGATGATAAGTTTTGTGAACCGTGGAAATGGAATATGCATCGACTTCTTCTTGGTGCTGGTGAACTGGTATCAAAATTCTTCCCAAAGTAGTAGGGCGTAATCCACTTTAGATGCAGTGTAGAGACCCCAAAATACATGAGCCTGAGAGGGTTTCATTTGGTCAAATCCACGAGCCTTTGAAGTGAGGCACTTAGTGATGATAGTGAAGATTTCTTTCCACGGTTGCTCGATGTGTGAAGTGGTAAACTTAGATAGATTAAGAATGTCACACTCATAGTTCAGAACTCGAATTACTCTAAGCATTTCATCTGTCTTTGGGTTAGGCACATATTGTTCTCCTTTTGCTAACTAGGGAACTTGAACAATTTCCTGAATTGAGTTAAATTGAGAGTCAATTTCTTCTTGTTGATCTTGAAGATGATAAAACCTCTTAGATAATTGTTTTCCCTGTGAGATCGATGCTGTGGCCCAAAATTCTTGCATATAAACTTCGGGAACTGATGCAGTGGCTCTAAGGGCATCCTTTTTCGGTGACATGTCAAGGATATCCATTGTGACTTTGAAAGCTTCCAAAGGTGGATCAAAGTCGTCTTTCAGACGAGAATTTTTCTCTGCGGGTGGTAGTCTGGCACTGAATGGAACTAATGCAAGATCGAGTTGTCGCTGTTGTTCTTCAGTGATAGACATTTTCCTGTTTAAATAACCAACATATGAAAATCATAGATAAAGATTTATATATCATACATTATGAAGTTATTTTGCACGAAGAAGCGTGTCAAGTCACATAACTTTGCTTGACGACGTTATCTAAGAAATAATCCTAACTCAGTTTATGCTTGTCATATCAAATATTGTCGGATTAATTTTTAAGAAACGTACAACACTAAGTATTTTTTATGTTTCACAACTCTTAATTTAGAAATGTGCACATACATGTAATATGCAATGTCTATAAGTTCCACCTATCGTAATACAGACACCATCACAATGTCTATCTATCGCAATGTCTATCTATCGTAATACAAGCACCATCGCAATGTCTATAAGTTCCACCTATCGTAATACAAGCACCATCGTACAAGCACCATCGCAATGGCATTTAGACAAGTCCATCGCAATACAGAATCCATCAGAATATGAATAAAGCCATCGGAATACAGAATCTATCGGAATATGAATAAAGCCATCAGAATGATCATCGCAATATAGCCATCGCAATGATATATCGGAATATGCATCGTAATGATCATCGCAATGCTCGATCTGAATGTGCCATCAGAATGATCATCGCAATGATCGATCGGAATGTGCCATTGGAATGATCATCGCAATATAGCAATCGCAATGATTGATCGGAATGTGCCATCGGAATAATATAGCCATCGCAATGATCGATCGGAATATGCATCACAATCTGGGACGGATATAACTAAGCAACTTTTGAACGTTCGATTACGGGACAAAGGCTATGTTTTAAGAAAAACGATTCAAGACCTATGTTTAGACATGCTAGAAAAGCAGTTCCCCTCTATCAATTGCAACTTTTATATCACTAAAAATTTTGAAACCCTAATTCTTAATAAACGAGATGTAGGGTACGTTTGAAATGATAAGCAATTGATAATCATAAAAACAATATGTATTTGATTAATACCTAGAAGGAATAACAATAGGCTAACAATCAAACGAAGCTCGGAGGAAGTTCAACAATGGCTGCCAAGGGTGTTGTTGTTTGTGTGTTTGAGACAAAATGAGTAAACAGGGGGGGGGGGGGGGGTGGGTGTTGACTTAGGTCAATCCGAAAACAATTTTTCAAAGTGTGCATTCCCCCCCCCCCCTTTTTGCAAGTATGTTCATTTGAAACTTGTAAAAACAAGTGAACTAACAAACACATTACACCATAACCTCTTATCTTTCATAATAACACGATCACGCAACTAACGCACTTAAGATATCTAAGGCCAAATCAAATCCTCATACATAGGGCACATATTGCACATAAGGCACACATAGAGCAAATTTTCTTAAAATCCATTTGAAGACTAATTTGAAAACCAAGATGAAAAGATATTTTCTCCCCCTTAAACTCTAACCCGTGTTCTAATTAAATAGCTGTAGTCATTGTTTAAGGAGTCAAACACCGATGAAGACATTTTCATAAAGTGATTTATTGAAACGATTCTGGTGGCAATAAGTTTTTTCTTATTTTAACAAAATAAGTGCACTGAAGCGTACAAATTTGTGTTAGACCAAGTTATAAAGTAAACTTGATCCCTTACAAGGTTTTAAAGTAAACCTTGCCCGAGAAAATTAATTCCCGTTGTGAGCCAACATTTTCAAAAGAAATACGTGACTTTAATGCGAAAAGCGGGTTGCAGTCAGAAATAACTACAAGCCATTATAGGCATGTTTTAAAATATGTACAAATTTTATACGGACTCTATTTATGGCTCTGTGTCAATATTAATCGACATTTATAAGGCCGTAAATATTACCGTACTAAAAGACATGCCCGATTTAAAATGAAAAATATTTTTGGATTTTCTTGATTCTATATTTTTTATAGTTTTTGTAGATTTTATATTTTTGTATTTTTCTTTTGATGGTATATATACACGATAATATACATGATCACGATAAAAAGGATACTCTAGAATAGTTTACCACCACTATTCTGTAGATTCTTCTGCCAACTCCTTAAGAGTCGCCGGTGAAAATGATTTCATGCTCAGCTTTTCGATCAAAAACTCGATACGTCCTTGATCTAAGGCCTTTGTGAATATATCCGCCTGATACTCAGTGTTAATGAAACACAGCTCGATCACTCCATTTTCCACTTGCTCTTTGATGAAATGGTAGCGTATGTCAATATGCTTCGCCCAGGAGTGTTGAACGTAGTTGCAGCAAAGGGCAATGGCGCTTTAGTTGTCACAGTACATCAGAATTTTGTTGAATCCAAGACCGTAGTCAGTTAATTATGATCTCATCCATAGATCTTGAGCATAAAAACCGGACATGGCAATGTATTCAGCCTCTGTACTTGATATCGCAGCGCTTTTCGGCCTTTTGGATGACCAACTAATCAGTCTATCTCCAAGAAGTTGCACACTGCCAGAAGTGCTACGTCTAGTATCTTGACACCCAGCATAACCCGCATCTGCATATGATATTAGTGCAATAGAAAAATCCTTCGGATACCACAGACCACGATGAAGTGTTCCTTTAAGATACCGAAAGATCCTTTTCACCACATGTAATCGCTTTTTGGTAGGCCAAGCCTGATACAGTGCACACATGGATATAGCAAATTGAAAATCAGGCCTACTAGCAGTCAGATAGAGAAGGGTGTCAATCATTCCACGGTACAGTTTAGGATCGACAGCAATCCCATCCTTATCCTCATCCAACTTGGATCTCTCCACCATTGGAGTATCCACGGGGTCACAGTTTTCAAAGTGATTGATAACTGGCTTTTGGCCAGTATAAAAGTTAAAGTTCGTTAAAGTGGTCTAATCGAATTGATTACTAGTTCAAAGTGCGACTCAATTGTTTTTGGTGGGAAAATAAGAGGTTGTCGTTGTAGTAAAAAGGAAAGTGCAAAACTTTAACGTAAAAGGCGGGTAAAATTAAATCTAAACCTAATTTAAAATAAATGACATGAAATTAAAGCGTGACGAAAAGTAAATAACGTAAACTTAAAACTATCCTAAAGGCAAACTTAAACTTAAACTAAAGGAAGCTTAAAATTATTCTAAGGCAAGTAAGCTTAAAGTGCGACTAAGTAAAAAGGCGGGAAAAGTAAAGCTTAAGAATTTAAAAACATAAACTTAAAATAAACTAAAAACAGCTCATTCTGAATAAACCTTCGTTCGGAATAATCACTCGTTCGGAATGTCACCTTCGTTCGAATAATTCTTCTTCACTCGGAACATTTACCTCATGCGGAATAAATGGCTCATCCGGAATATTTAAACAAAACCTTCATTCGGAATATACTAGTTGGTTCGGAATAAGGAGCTCATCCGGAATATTGTGTTCATCCGGAATAAACCCTCGTTCGGAATAATAGCTTTATCCGAAATAAATGCTTCACTCAGAATATACCTTCATCCGGAATAATAAGCTGATCCAGAATAAATCCTTTATTCGGAATATATCACTGATCCGGAATATTGGTTTATTCGGAATAATTACCTCAAATCCTTCATCTGGAATAAATGCTTCACTCGGAATATACCTTCATCCGGAATGTTTGGTTCATTCGGAAAGATCCATTCATCCGGAATAATCAAGAAAAAGTGCTAACTCGGAATAAAACCTTTACTCGGAATATTAAACTACAAATGCTGGTTCGGAATATCCTAGACTAAACCCTTCATCCGGAATAACCTGGGGAAACTGTTTTCGCGAAGAACAAGGAAGGAAAATATAGTACAAATCTAAACAAAACTAATCAAAATCAACCGAAAGATTAAACCAAACTAACCACAAATGATTAACTAATGATAATCTATCAATCCAAATCAATAAAACTAACAATAATAATCAAAATAATCAAAACCCACTTAATCAAATCAATAAAAACTTAAGAACATGAACATAAACAAGAAGATCAAATCAAACAAGAAGAGTAGATAGGAGATTAAAAATAAAAGTAAAGATTCAATAACAATAAAAGTAAACTTACTTCGAATTAAAGGAATTAAAAGTGCAAGTCAATTAAGGAAAATGACATGAAATTAAATTGCAAGTAATTAAAATGGTGGAAGACTAATTGTCACTATTAGCCAACAACTTAAAAATGAAGCTAATGACTCTATTTATAGGGGAGGTGGTGATTAGTGGAAGCTTCCTCCTCTCTTGCTTCTTTCTTTATTTCTCGTTTAGTCCTCGTCTTCTTAATTCTTCGACTTTTGTCTCAGGATTAATAAACTCGTCTTGTAATTTCTTCATTAATTTAGACTTGAGTTCTTCGGCTTTTATTAAACTTCCGTCTTTAGACTTTTTCTTCGATAAATCTTCAGAATAGGCCTTGGACTTCCGTTCTTTTTGCACTCTTGATTTCTCGACTTCGTCTTTTGTCTTTTCTTCGATAAAAGCCCGTGAAAGCCCGTGTTTTTCTCCCTTTTCACATTTTGATCCTAAATCACAACAAAAACACAAACCACGCATAATTCCGACATTTACGACATAAAATACACGTTTTGGCTTGGTTATTATTGTAGTTAAGTGGTAAAAGGATGGGTGTTTACACACCTATCAGTGATACTTTTTCAAAGATTCAAGAGCTTATTTGGACTGATTGATGAAGATGCATCTGGGATTTTGAGAAATTTGTAACCCTAAGAAAAATGAAAATTTTCCCATCATCGAAATTTTAAAGCGTGTGGACATGATTTTCTTAAAATGGTCAGACAGTCTTTGAGTAGTGGTAGCAAATATTATATCATCAACATAAATTTGTACCAGTATCATGCCGTTGCCTTCCTTGAGAATGAACAATGTCGGGTCCACTTTGCCTTTGTAGAAGCCTTCCGAGATGAGATAAGACAATAGGAGAACGTATCACACGCGTGGAGCTTGTTTCAACCCATAAAGAGCCTTCTTGAGCTTGTACACATGGTTGGGATACTTCGAGTTGACAAATCCATTCAGCTGGCTTACATAGACATCTTCCCTTAATTCACCATTGAGAAATGTCGTCATAACATCCATTTGGTAGACGATCATGTTCATGTGAGCAACATAAGCAAAGAATAGTCTAATAGCCTCCAATCTAGCAACAGGAGCAAAGGATTCTTCAAAGTAAATACCCAAAGCTTGTTTGTAACCTCGAGCAACCAATCTCGCCTTGTTCTTTAAAACACTACCCAACTCATCAAGTTTGACCTTATATACCTACAACAATGTAAGGATGTCAACGTTGTCGGGTAAAGGAACTAATTCCTATACTTCAAGTCGTTGAAATTCATTTAGTTCCTCTTGCATAGCTTCAATCCATGAAGATTGTGTCATGTCTTGTTGCCAAGTTTTAGGTTCAACCTCGGATAGAAATGCATCAAAGTAACAGTATAATGCACTTTCTTGTATCTGATGGCGAGTTAAGACTGGTCGGTCGATTTCACCAATAATATTGCGGATTGGGTGATCCTTTGTCCATTTGGTGTTATGATTTTCAATCCGTGATGGTCTGGAGGGAACGGTTAAAGGAGCTTCCTCTGAGGTAGACGCACCGTTAGGGTTTTCAGGTATTGGTGAACCAAAGAATGGAAGTTCTTGTAAGTAAGCGAATTCCAAATCTTGATCATTATAATACTCTTCAACATCATCAGGAACGAGTGGGGGTGTTGATTCGGGTTTAGTTTGAGACTTGTTGGGGGATGGTGCATCTGTTAAATAGTGACTGTATATGCATCGGATTAATTTCCATTATCTTAAGCAACAACTTCGAGAATCGGAGTTACTACTGCAGGTACTGGAGAATCATCACTTGGAGGATCAAAGAATTCATCAAACATAGGTTGAAATAACTCATCCCACTCGAGCCTTTTAGGTGGTGTAAATGATGGAGAAATAGGATAGTTGGGAATGAATCCGAAACTGATGGTACAGGTTCCCATCTCATGAAGTGCGGGTTCAGAGCAACGTTGCTAAGAAGCCATCGCTGTCAGCTCATCAAAATCGGCATCCAAAGTTTCTACTATCTTGCCAAGACGACAATTATAAATCCGGTAAGCTTTCTTTGCGGGTGAGTAACCAAGGAAAATTTCAATATCAGCCTTCGGTTGAAGTTTGCCCAAATTCTCACTATTAGTATTTGTATAACACAGTGCACCAAACACATGAAGAAAGGAAATATCGGGTTTGTGTCCATGAAGAAGCTCATATGGAGTTTTTCCATGACGCTTACGAATGATGGAGCGGTTTTGGGTATAACATGCGGTTGCCACTACTTCAGCCCATAAGAATAAAGGAGCATTCACATAAATCAACATAGTTCTAGCAGCTTTCATAAGTGTACGATTACGTCTTTCCATGACATCGTTTTGTTGTGGAGTGCAAGAAACTGAAGTCTCATGTGAAATACCGACCTCTTCATATGAGTCTCATAGAGTCTGATTAACGAACTTAGTTCCATTATCAGTTCGAATGCGGCGAACAGTAGCATTAAGACGCACCTGGATCATTTTAAGAGAAGTATTAATATATGCTGGTGCTTGATCCTTGGTTGCTAAGAACTTAACCCATGTAAACCTTGAAAAATCATCCACCATGACGAGGATGTATTTTCGACCACTCACACTAGCCGTACGCATTGGCCTGCAAAGATCCATGTGCAAAAGATACAGTGGTTCTTGGTTGGTGTCTTCAGCTTTTGGTTTGTATGATTTCTTTGTGCTTTTCCCCAATGAACACGCAGAACATAAATGATCCTTGTTGAACTTGAGTTTTGGAAGACCACGAACAAGCTCGTTTTTAGCCAAATGATTCATAGCATCAAAGTTAAGATGAGATAACCGGCGATGCCACAACCATGACTTGGTCTTAGATGCTTTGGAGAGGAGGCATACAGGAGAGGCGGCCATCATGTTTTGAATGGACAGTGTGTAGAGATTATCCCTTAGAGAACCTTTTACCAAATCATTTCCAGCAAGATCACAAATGAAGCAAGTATACTGTCGAAAAGCAACCTCAAGGTTTGAATCACAAAATTTTCCCACTGAGAATAAGTTATGACCGAGTCCCTCCATGTAATACACCCTTGAAATCGTAACATTCTCAATTTGATATTCACCATAACCCATGATCTTTGCAATGTGGTCATTACCAAATTTCACCGTCCCTAGAAACTTGTTGACAAAATTTTTGAGCATCGAGCGATCTCCGATCATATGCTTGGAGCAAATAGAGTCCAAGTACCAGAGAATGATTTGGACCACCTGAAAATATCACCAGACAAAGACAATGTATCGAAATCTAATTGTTCCTCTGTGTTAGCAGGTAAAGATATATTTATCTTAGATTTCCTATCAGAAGAATTCTTAGGCTTCCAAATTTTCTTCCTAGATGCTGGCTTAGATTCTAGTTGTCTAAGATCCTGAGGTACTTCTTCACTGGTAGGCACAATAGTGGACGCAAACCTAGTTAAAGGGCGCTTTTTCCATTTCTTAGTGCTGTAATTCCTATTTAAAGAACGTTGAGACCTAACTTCAGTGGATGTGATCCTAGATAAAGGGCACTTAGTCCCATTTGCAGTAAAGGTCCTACTAGTGGGTTTCAATTGCCAACCAACTTGAGAGAATTTCTTCCCCGTTGGAGTCCATTCAAGATTGTTCCTAATGGCATATATTTCATTGACATGGTCAACAAGGCATAAATCATGACGCTGAGAAAACATGCATTCATTACAATTCCAACATCTCAAATTAGAATTTACATTTTTTAAAGGCTTCTGCATAGAGGCAGAACCTTTTGTTTTAGCTACATGACTCCTTTTATATAAATCTGAAATAACATTCCTAGAATGAACTTCTACTTTCTTCTTCATAGTGCTCCTAGTGTAAGGCTTGATCCTATCTTTCTTTACTTGAGATCCTTTAGCCTTAGTAGACGCAATTACTCCTGTAGAAGCCAAGGGAATATTAGTGACAGATTTTGATTTAACCTTGATGGGTGTGTTTAAAGTAGGCTTAGCTCCTAGGGTCTTATTGAATGGAGTCATGGAAATGGTGAGGGTTTGTTGTTTAAGTGATGCAGAACTAGGTGGGCCTTTGAAATTAAGATATGATAGGCAACATTGAACCCGCTCAATATATAAATGAGCAGCATTGTACTTGTTGTTTGTGGGATCAGATTCATATAAGTCATCTAAAATGTCCATTGTAAGAAGGACATGCCTAATTTCCTTCTTCATATAATCCATGTAAACAGTTAAATTCTTAAGGTCCGGGTTCCTAAAAATCACCACTTCTTTTGTCTTTGGAGCACTAGAGGTCGGGGCAGAGATTGTAGCTGGATTATCAACAACTTCTTGTCCTTTGAGTTGAAATGTCTCCTTTAATTCAGCTATAACCATGTTTTTATCTATGAGCTGAATATTAAGGTCAGAGATTTCCTCACATTTCTTGTTCAGTTGGTCCGTAACACCCCATTTTGATAATGGAATGTCACGCGTAATTATGGCGTGTCATCACAGCATACAAGGATAAATGTCTAAAACATTACATGACCATAGGGATAACCAGAATCAAACATCGGTTCCCAAACATAATCCCAAAACATAATAAAGCAAAATAAATGAATGAAAGACTAATCAAGCATAAGTATATGAAGGCAAAAAGGAAAAGAAGTCTCTAACAGCTTCCATCCTATGCACGTCCTCCAAATGCTCGAGTCTTTCCTAGGGTACCTGCCGTTTTGGGACATGGAAAGGAAAGTAACGGCTGAGCAAAACGCTCAATGCACGGATATAGACATAGTGTAAATGACTAAAACATAATAAAGACTTAATAGCAGCAGAAATGTATAAGTCCTGGAAAACCTGGAACATGTTCATAAAACTGGTTTTATAGTTTGAAAAGCCTTATGTTTATCTTATGAAAACTGTTTAACATATTTTACCATCAGCCAATATAGGTCATGAAAATCCACCATGCATGAATACTTGGAGGGGTGACCTCATCATGCAAATTTTTATTTTCTATTTTTTTATTACTTTATTTTCTATTTTATAATTTTCTTAAGATTTTAGAGGGGCTGCCTCAAATTTAATATACTGGTTTTTGGGTAGGAGGGATCAGCTCCTTGTGAAGGATGCAAGGCACACACCACATTCACACTGAATAATCTGCCGAAAAATGTAACTAGGATGCACCCATACGCCCTACATGATAAATATAATAATATGGCCAAAAGCTGAAGGGACGCCACGAGCAATCACTCCGCCGTGGGGAAGTCATAACACCAGTGCCTCTAGTGTTATGGTTATGGTACCTCCATAACTTGGTAAAACTGGTCATGCATGTATATGGCTATAGGTATTCTAAATTAAACATAAGCAAATCAAACATATAAACTTATACTACGGGAAAACAATTGGCTGCATACGAGAAATCCTAATAAGGAAAGAATGTCCATACTGAAAGGACGGGAATCCGTACCTTATGTCCAGTGAACGAAGAAGACGAACGGAAGAGAGTCCCACTTCGGTATCACTAATGCTACATAAATACATACGTGTATTAGTATCTGCTTACTAAATACGTAACTGGTTTTATGTCATGTCTTAGCTTGTTTATACGTTCATGTCATGTTTTACTATTTTAAGCCTTATACTGTGTTTATCTTATATTCTGTCTATTCTGATTAAGTATTACTTGTATTTCATGTATTATTATACTTACTGTGTAATAATAAGTAACTTTCTAAAAATAGCAGGTTTCCTAAAATAGAAAGTTTCCAAAAATAAAAAGTTACCAAAAAAAGAAAGTTTCCAAAAATAGAAAGTTTCCAAAAATAGAAAGTTTCCAAAAATAGAAAGTTTCCAAAAATAGAATTACTGCTTAAAATAGATAAGTTTCTAAAAAATAGAAAGTTTCCATAAATAGATTAGCTGCCTTAGTTAAATAAGTTTCTAAAAAAATAGAAAGTTTCCATAAATAGATTAGCTGCCTTAATTAAATAAGTTTCTAAAAATAGAAAGTTTCCATAATTAGACATAAGCTGGTTAAATAAGCTAATTATATAAGCTTAAGTATTTTCTGATTATTTTCTAAGTCATATTGATATAAGGTATAGTTTATTAATCATTACATGTAAATTAATTAAACTATAGGTTAAAAGTATTTAACTAAATATATCATGTTTTTAATTAAATAAGTTAAAATACTTAGGTTAAAACATGTATTATTAATTACTAATAATATAACCTAAGTCATGTTAATTAATTAATTATAGTCATGGTTTTTAATAATTAATTAATTATAAAGTCTAATTAAAAATAAATACTTAGGTTAAAATTCATGATCTAATAATTAAGTTTATAACCTAAGTCATGCTAATTAAATTAATTATGTCATGTTTTATTAATTTAATTTTTAACATATAACTATTAAAATCATAAACCTTAACATAATCAATGAACCGGGTCGTGACTAGAAACCATGAACCGGACCCGTAATCAACACCATACCCCGAACCAAGGTCTGGGTACCCCTTGTTTGCTGCTGCCGTGGGACCCACACCACCATACCGAGACTATGAGGTCTCGGTGGTGGGTAATAAGCCAAACCGAGACCCCTTAGGGGTTCGGTTAGGCGTCGGCTAGAACAAACACCCTTAAAAACCCTTGTTTAGATTTACCCCATAATCATAGACATGTTTTAATAAATGTTTTTAATTAGTTTTTAAAAACATTAAGATTTTATGTGATTCATAAATCAAAACATAAAAGAAAAAGGTTAAAAAGGTTATACCGAATACGTGAATCAATTAAGGATGAACACACACGAATCCTCGCATAATTTCCAAGATCAAAATCAACCCGAACACCCCTCCATGGAGTTTATAGGTGGCGGCAAAAAAAACAAAGGTAGAGGAGGAGGAAAACTTTTTAGGGTTTTGTTATTTTTCTTGTTTTGTAAAAAATGACACAAGATTTCCCCTTTTTCTTGTTTAGTAAAAATTGATGGGCTAAGCCCTTTTTCCTTCCTAATTTCGTGGTATATGGGGCCCACATGGGGTAACCCGATCATTTTCCGTGTCTAATTAATAAGTGTGTTCTCGTGTTCGTGTTTTACGTGTTTTAATTAATTATCGATCGTGACTTAATATATTTATTCGTGTTCGTAATAAATATATATATACATATGTAGTATTAGTTCGTGATTAATTTACGTTCATGATTTCATGTTCGTATGCTCGTGATTATAATTATTATTGGAATAATTATCGTGTGTTCATACGTAATACATACTTATCGTGTTCTAACACGTACGTAATACTTAAAATTCTTATACGTGAAACGTAACGCGCTATAAAAGGAAAGTTCTAATCTTATACGTACGATCTTAAAGGAACTATTCATGGTAAAAGCATGCGGGTTTTACAACTCTTCCCCCCTAAAAGAATAATTCGTCCCCGAATTATAGATAACGTAACTGAAAGAGAAACATACCTGAATCAAACTGAGAGGGTATGTAAGATAAATGAACGTACAGGTGAACTGGCAGAAGGAACGCGGAACGTGACATGTCTTGAAAGGACATGGAACGTGACGTGACTGAAAGGACATATCTAATTGATAAGATAAAAATGGATAGGAAGTCCGGATGGACTTGTCCGTTTCCAAGTGGCTTCCCTCTTGGAACGATTCCTTCACAGATCTTGACACAAAAGATAAATCTTGGTCCTCCTGACCATGACTTGAAATACGAAGAAATTCTTGGTGATCAACATAAGGTAGATCCCGTAAATTCGATCGAGGAAATTAGAATTAACGTGCAAGGGTAACTGAAATGTGACGATACTAAATAATCTAACCTTACCGATAACTAACAACGATGCGCAAGACATCTAGAACATAGTACGTGAAAAATTTTGAACGTGACACGTGAAAAATTTTGAACGTGATACGTGGAAAATTTTTGAACGTGATACGTGGAAAATTTGGTGAGTGTAGTATGAGTATACATATCGTTATCCATGATACGTGTAACATATCTTGATCATGATATGAGGAACGTGGAATGAACATGTAAAACCCGCATGATTTTACCATGAATAGTACCCTTAAGATCGTACGTATTAGATTAAAACTTTCCTATTATAGCATGATTACGATTACGTGTTAGGATTTTACGTATTACGTACGTGTTAGAACACGATAAGTATTTACTACGCACGAGCACGCAATAATTATTTGACAATAATTAATCACGAACATGCGATCATGAAATCATGAACGTAATTAAATCATGATCTATTATTAATTACGTATATATATTTATTACGAGCGTAAATAAATATATTAGGTCACGGTAATTATTTAACGAGAACACATTAAACGCGAACACAAATAATCATGAACGAGTAATTAAACAACGAGACACAGAAAACGGTACGGGTACCCCATGTGGAGCCCCTACCCGTGGCAACAAGGGAGAGATGGGCCAAGCCCATCTCAAAATTTACTAAGAAGGGTAAAAGGAAAAGTCACTACTCATTTTTTTTCACTTTACAGAAGATTTTTACAAAACCTAAAAAGTTCTTCCTTCTCCTTTTTTTTCTTTTGGCCGCCACCCATAAACACACCTAAGGGGTGTTTATTTGATCTTTGATCTTGGTTTTGGTGCTAGTGTTCGTGTTTGTTCATCCTTGTTTAGATCCACGCATTCAGTAATTCTTTTAACCCTTTTCTTTTGATTTGATCTTTTAAATAATTAAGAACATGATGTGTTTTTTTTATAAACCAAATCAAATCATAGATCTAACATGAAATTGGTTTTGGAATAAATCAAAAAGGGTGTTTTAGGGGTGTTTGTTTTTGGCCGGCGCCTAAACCGAACCCCAAGGGGTCTCGGTTTGGCTACTCGACCACCACCGAGTCCATATGGTCCCGGTTGGTTGTTGTGGGTCCCACGGCAGCAACAAGACAAGGGGAACCCCGAAGTGGTTCGGGGTATGGTGTCGATTTCATGTCCGGTTCATGGTTCTTAGTCAAGATCCGGTTGACGGTGTATGTTAAGATTTTTATTTTTATAATCATATGTTAATATTAAATTAATAAACATCACATGATTAATTTAATAACATGACTTAGGTTATAATAATAATTATTAAAATCATGAAATTATTAACCTAAGTATTTTATATTTTTAGACATATAATTAATTAATTATTTAAAAACCATGGTTATAATTAATTAATTAACATGACTTAGGTTATATTATTAATAAATAATAATACATGTTTTAACCTAAGTATTTAACTTTATTTAATTAAAAACATGATATACTTTAATTAAATATTTTAACCTATAGTTTATTTTTAATTACATGAAATAATTAATAAACTATACATTATATCATATGACTTAGAAAATAATCATGAAAACACTTAGGCTTATATACTTAGCTTATTTAACCAGCTTATATCTAATTATAGAAACTTTCTATTTTTAGAAACTTATTAAAATAAGGCAGCTAATCTATTTAGGGAAACTTTCTATTTTTAGAAACTTATTTATTTCAGGCAACTAATCTATTTATGGAAACTTATTTAAATAAGGCAGCTAATCAATTTATGGAAACTTTCTATTTTTAGAAACTTATCTATTTTAAGCAGTAATTCTATTTTTGGAAACTTTCTATTTTTGGAAACTTTCTATTTTTGGAAACTTTCTATTTTTAAACAATTTCTATTTTTGGTAACTTTCTGTTTTTGGAAACTTTCTATTTTTGGAAACTTTTCTATTTTAGGAAACCTGCTATTTTTGGAAAGTTACTTATTATTACACAGTAAGTATAATAATACATGAAATACCAGGAATACTTAACCAAAGTAAACAGAATATTAGATAAACACAGTTTAAGGCTTAAAAAAGTAAAACATTATAAGAACATATAAAATAAGCTAAGACATGACATAAAATCAGTTACGTATTAGTAAGCAGATACTTATTCATGTATGTATTTTTGTAGCATTAGTGATACGGAAGTAGGATTCCTCTCAGTTCGTCTTCTTCGTTCACTGGACATAAGGTACGGATTCCCGTCCTTTCAGTATGGACATTCTTTCCTTATTAGGATTCCCCGTATGCAGCCAAATGTTTTCCCGTAGTATAAGTTATGTGTTTGATTTGCTTATGTTTAATTTAGAATACCTATAGCCATATACATGCATGACCAGTTTCACCTAGTTATGGAGGTACCATAATCATAACATTAGAGGCACTGATGTTATGACTTCACCACGGCGGAGTGATTGCTCGTGGCGTCCCTTCAGCTTTTGGCCATTTATATTATATTTATCATGTGGGGCGTATGGGTGCATCCTAGTTACATGTTTTTAGTCAGGATTTCATGGTGAATGTGGTGTGTGCCTTGCATCCTTCACAAGGAGCTGATCCCTCCTACCCAAAACCAGTACATTAAATTAGAGGCAGCCCCTCTAATTTGCATGATGAGGTCACCCCTCCAAGTATTCATTCACGGTGAATTTTCATGACCTATATTGGCTAATGGTAAAATATGATAAACAGTTTTTACAAGATAAACATAAGGCTTTTCAAACTATAAAACCAGTTTTATCAAGACTCAACCAGATTACTCGGGACTTAGTATCTTTCGCTGTTATATGTTATATGCTTATCCTATTCATGCTTTATTGTACATCCGTGCACTGAGCGTATTACTCAGCCATTTTCCTTTTCTATGTTCCCAAAATGGCAGGTACTCAGGGACGCTCGTAGACTTTAAGCGTACGTGCATATGTACTAGAAGCTTTCTAGCCTTTCTTTACTTTATGCATTACCTTTCTTTTGATACATTTGCTATGGATATTTTTTAGTCCTTTCCTTTACTATACTATGTTTGTGTGTGATGAGCTTTACTTTTGGACTACCGATGTTTGATTCCGGTATTTTCCTTTTATGCATGAAATGTTTAGACATTTTTCCTTGTATGCTTTGATGACACGCCATAATTACGTGTGACATTTCTATTTTCAAAATGGGGTGTTACAATTATGGTATCAGAGCCAAGGCTTCGACCTGTAGGCTCTCAAATATGACCTGTGATTAGTGGGTAGTCACTACGGTCTTCCTAGAACTAACAATTGTTTTCATGCATTCATCATTTTTACGCATACATATATATGTCATTGCCAGAT
The DNA here is from genome assembly GCA_025667525.1 of Glebionis coronaria. Taxonomy (NCBI): domain Eukaryota; kingdom Viridiplantae; phylum Streptophyta; class Magnoliopsida; order Asterales; family Asteraceae; genus Glebionis; species Glebionis coronaria. Next base: position 377,537 of record JANFOE010000101.1, on the reverse strand, counting down.
TTATGACTAAGTAATGGTTGGTACAGGACTGGCCCTATTTAGTCGCATGTGTTTTATCGAAACTTTTAAATTTGGGACCGACCCATAGGCGTCCCCTCGCCATGTCTTTTGTTTTTGGTGAACTAACCATAGGCGTTCAGTCTCGAGCATACAAAAGTTTTCATAAAACTGCATCATGCATTCATACACAAAATTTTCTTGCATAAAATTTTTCTCTTGAAATTTTGGTATAAATTTTTTTCATGTATATATATATTTTATGTTTTGATCTGTTTAATCATATGCTTTATGTTATAATGTCAGATGGTTCTCACACGCGAACAGGAACAGCTCAATGCTACAATTCAAGCTGCTATGCAAGCTTTGCTTCCTCAGCTGAGGAACGACATCAGGGCTGAAGTTCAAGCTGCCAACAATCAGCAACATAATCAGGCACCTCCTCCTCCTCCTCTAGTGACATTAGCAGTATGGCTGGAGAGATTCAACAAGCTCCGTCCTCGAGCTTTTGAGAAGACAGATAGCCCTAATGATGCTGAAAGCTGGTTGGCTCACATCGAGAAGATTTTCAATGCTATGGGTTGTGACCCCGCATACAAGGCGAGGTTGGCATGCTATCGGTTCGAAGGCGATGTGCTAAACTGGTGGTTAGCGTTGATGCAGTCTGAGGGTGGTGACGAGTGGGTTGCTGGTTTGACTTTGGCTCAGTTCAAGGACAGGGTGATGGAGCAGTTCTTTCCCAAGGCTGAGCAGGACAAGCTCAAGAGAGAGTACCATGGGATCCGACAGAGAGCTGGGGAGAATAGCAACGAGTTTATGTAGCGCTTTCTTTGCTTAGCTGGTTTCCTTGGTGCGGCAGTAGGTACTCCTAAAGAGCAGGCACACCACTTTAGGTGGGCTCTTCGCACATCGGTCACAAACAATCTGGTGTGTGCTACGTTCAACACTGTAGCACAAGTGGCCGATGTAGCACGTAAGCTGGAGATGCTGCAGGAGAGAGATGAGTTCGGGGAAACTGAGAGACCCGACAAGAGGTAAACAATTGTATTCAAGCGGTAATCAATCCGTATTCTTTCCATATATGTCAATTATTCATCTCTTTAAATGTATCTTCCAGGCAGAAAGCTGGGGACCGGTCTCAGCCGGCTACTCAGCAGCAGCCTCATCAGCCCAAGGGAAACGGTTAGACTAACGACCGTTCTGCTACAGATAGGCGTGGCGGTAATGATAATTACCGTAATAACGCTGGACACTCCAACAGCAGCAGGTCCTAATACTTACGCATTTCCTTATGATTTCATGTTATAACTCATATTCTGACACTTTAGCAAAACTTATACCAGGAACCATGGAAACGGTAGGGACAAGAACCAGAGAGGTTCACAGCCTAGCCGTCCAGCTATAACTGGTATTCAATCTTACGATTTTCCGCATTGTCCTTTGTACCCTATTATCAGGTCTTAAGTAAAATGTTTTATCAGGTTCCCAGCCAGCCAGAGCACCTGCTGGAGGATTTACTCATCCTCTTTGCTCTACTTGCCACCGTAGGCACCCAGGGCCATGTCGCCGTAACACTGACGCATGCTTCAAGTGTGGTCTTCCTGGCCATATCATGAAGGATTGCCGTAAGGGCGAGATGGAGGGTACATCAGGACATGCTGATTCCAAGCCGCCTCCTACTACCGGGCGTGTTTACACGACATCTCGAGACCAGGCCAACAAGTCTACAGGTACCGTCACTGGAATCTTGTATATGTATGGTCAAGCTGCATGTGTTCTTTTCGATACGGGTGCTACTCACTCGGTTATTTCTATTGCTTATGCTAAGAACATTAGGATGCTCCCCATGCCACTAGAAAATAGGCTTACTATTTCCACGCCTTTGAGGGACTCTGTATTAATCACCCATGTATACAAGAGTCTTCCCCTAGAATTTGACGATAAGGTTCGACCTGTTGACGCACTTCCGCTAGACATGAATGACTTCGACATGATTTTAGGCATGGATTGGCTATCCAAGCATCATGATACCATAGATTGCCATTCATATCGAGTTATCTTCGATGATGTTAATGCACCAGAGTACATTCATAACGGGTTCATATCCGGACGGTCTGTACAAGTCATATCTACCCTGCAAGCGCGTGCACTACTGTCACATGGCTGCGAGGGTTATCTAGCTATGGTTCACGACATGGATGCTGAATCCCCATCAATTCAGGATCAACCTATAGTGTCAGAATTCCAAGATGTTTTTCCAGCAGAACTTCTGGGCATACCACCTGCACGAGAAATGGAATTCAGTATCGAGCTTATTCCAGGAGCTGAACCAATCTCCAAGGCTCCTTATCGCATGGCTCCCATAGAGCTGAAGGAGCTGAAGGATCAACTGCAAGAACTTCTTGAACGAGGTTTCATTCGACCGAGCGCATCTCCATGGGGCGCGCCGGTCTTGTTTGTTAAGAAGAAGGACGATAGTATGCGTCTTTGCATAGACTATCGCGAGCTCAACAAGATTACTATCCGGAATAGATATCCACTACCACGTATTGACAATCTGTTTGACCAACTCCAAGGGGCCAAACACTTCTCCAAGATTGATCTTAGGTCAGGCTATCATCAGCTACGGGTCAAGGAGCAGAATATCGCTAAGACTGCTTTTCGTATCAGCTATGGCCACTACGAGTTTGTAGTTATGCCATTCGGCCTGACAAATGCTCCAACAGTGTTCATGGATTTGATGAACATAATCTTCCATGAATTTCTGGACAAGTTCGTCATTGTCTTCATCGATGACATCCTGATTTTCTCAAAGTCCAAGGAGGAACACGAAGACCATCTCCGTACAGTAATACAGATTCTTCGCCAGAAGCAGTTGTATGCTAAATTCTCCAAGTGTGAGTTCTGGTTAGACAAGGTGGCATTCTTAGGTCACATTGTATCAACAGAAGGAATCACTATGGATCCAACAAAGGTTGAGGCCATTACTAAGTGGCCAAGGCCGACATCAGCGACGGAAGTCCGCAGTTTCTTAGGCTTAGCTGGCTATTACCGCAGGTTCGTGGAGAACTTTTCCCGCTTAGCACTACCATTGACCAAACTGATGCGAAAAGGGGAGAAATTCGTCTGGACTGAAGAACGAGAGAAGAGCTTTAAAGACCTGAAGCAGAAGCTAGTATCTGCACCTATTCTTACTCTCCCATCTAGTACGGGTGGATTTCAAATCTACAGCGATGCATCGGGGAAGGGACTTGGCTGTGTTCGCATGCAACATGGGAAAGTGATCGCGTACGCTTCATGACAGCTTAAGCCTTATGAAGAAAATTACCCCACGCATGACTTGGAACTTGCTGCAGTCGTGTTTGCATTGAAGATATGGAGGCACTACTTATATGGAGAATCATGTGACATTTTCACGGACCACAAGAGCTTGAAGTATATCTTCACTCAACGTGAATTGAACATGAGGCAGAGGAGATGGTTAGAGCTGTTGAAGGATTATGACATTAATCTATAGTATCATCCCGGAAAGGCAAATGTACTAGCATATGCTCTTAGCAGGAAGTCCGGAATGATCAACGGCATTAAAATCGAAGAGGAAATCATAAGAGACTTGGAGCGACTAGACATCGAGATCATGGTACGTGGACAGCACTGTTACTGGGCTAATCTTAGAGTAGAACCCGAGTTACTCTCTAAGATCAAGGAAGCTCAGAAGGATGACGGAGAAATCTGGGCGATAGTACAGAATTTGGAGAAACAGACAGAATTCAGAGTAGATGCAGATGGTATCGTATGGCAGGGCATGAGACTGTGTGTTCCTGATAACCAAGAACTCCGGGAAGCCTTGTTAGCTGAAGCTCATAGCTCCCCATTCTCTATACATCCTGGTTCGACTAAGATGTACCATGACATCAAGCAGTACTTTTAGTGGAGTGGTATGAAACAGGATGTAGCTACTTATGTCTACAAATGTCTTACCTGCCAGCAGGTTAAGATCGAGCATCAGCGATCTGGTGGTCTCCTTCAACCGTTAGATATTCCAGAGTGGAAGTGGGACAAAATCACCATGGATTTTGTTACTGGTCTTCCGCCTACCAAGAGGAAGCACGATGCAATTTGGGTTATCGTTATCGACTTACCAAATCAGCTCATTTCTTACCGATCCACAAGGAAGATCTGGTAAGTAAACTCGCCGATACGTATAGAAGAGAGATCATGAGACTCCATGGTGCACCATCCAGCATCCTCTCAGACAGAGATCATCGATTCACTTCGCGCTTTTGGAAAAGTCTGTAGAAAGCTTGGGGTACACAACTTAAGCTTGGCACGGCTGTTAATCCTCAAACAGACGGACAGTCGGAACGAACCATTCAGACATTGGAAGATATGTTGAGGTCATGTGCGTTGGAATGGACAAGTGATTGGGACGATTACATCTGTTTGGTGGAGTTTGCATACAATAACAGTTGGCACGCAAGTATCAAGTGTGCTCCTTTCGAGATGTTGTATGGCAGAAAGTGTCGCGCCCCAATTTGCTGGGATCAGGTTGGCGAGCGAACACTTGAAGGACCAGAAATCATAGAGATGACCAATGAAAAGATCGCAGTAGCTAAGCAGAAACTTCAGGAAGCACGGTCACGTTTGAAGAGTTACGTCGATAAGTATCGTAGGGACATACATTTTAACGTAGGAGATCACGTCTTCCTTAAGGTTTCGCCGACACGTGGTGTTAGACGCTTCGGGATTAAAAGGAAGCTCAGTCCTCGTTTCATCGGACCGTTTGATGTCATTGAACGAGTCGGTGAAGTATCTTACCGGTTGGCGTTACCTCTGCAACTTTTGAATGTGCACAATGTGTTTCATGTGTCCTTACTCAGAGGGTACCAGTATCATTCCCTTCACATGGTTCAGTATCCACTGGAACATATACGTGAAGATCTCACTTTTATAGAAGAACCCGAACGAGTTCTTGACAGACAAGAACGAGTCATGAGAAGGAAGACGATTCCATTCGTCAAAATCCTATGGAGGGATCATACCAAGCGGGAAGCCACTTGGGAAACAGAGGAGTCTATCAGGGCATCTTACCCTCATTTCATATTTTGAATTCGAGTATGTTCTTCTTTTCAGTTTACTTTATCTATAATTCGGGGACGAATTATTCTTTTTAGGGGGAAGAGTTGTAAAACCCGCATGCTTTTACCATGAATAGTACCCTTAAGATCATACGTATTAGATTAAAACTTTCCTATTATAGCATGATTACAATTACGTGTTAGGATTTTACGTATTACGTACGTGTTAGAACACGATAAGTATTTACAAGGCACGAGGACACAATAATTATTTGACAATAATTAATCACGAACATGCGATCATGAAATAATGAACGTAATTTGTAACACTCTCAATTTTCGTATCGGTACAGCGGAAGGGTCTTTTAGAGTGTTACGGGATAGCACAATAACTCCAATCATAGACAACACATAAAAATGGTTGTACAAGGTTCAACATACATTCATTCGATAAAAAGTTTAAAGTGTACAACAGGTCCCAAATTATACAGGTCATTAAGTTTACAAAACATAGATCGAATGAACATTTTTAATATTATGTGGGCCATCAGAGTCGATCTCCATCCGGATTACATTCAAGCACCTGAGATAAAAACATGCAAAAATCATATCAGCGAATGCCGAGTGAATTCATAGAGTTTAATAAAAACAATTATATAAAACAATTGTTAAAATCAGAACACAAGTATAATATCAGAAGTAAGTCCACGTATTGCTAGTCAGGCAATATATAAATCAAGCATACATCTTAAACCGTCCATGAGACCGTAGCCTCAATATTACCATAATAGGTAATATATTCATCGTTATCAGCGTCGTTATTGGATTAAATTATGTATAGGATACATTTTATTTGGATTATTACTAGCCGCATGACATTGTTACCTTACTATGAAAACAGCGGGCCGCGAACCCGACAAACAATTTGCCCATCTAAGTTAGCGTGTCGTCACAAAAATCATGCTATGGAATTTTCTCATACATAAATTCGCTTACCAATCAATGTGGTACGACGGGGATCAACCGTCAAGGCGCGAACTGGGGTGATCGTCCCCAAATAGTACTATCAAATGCATAAGCGTCTATCAAATCCCGGTAGTTCACAATTCATGCTAATGGGACTTTAAGTGACATAACCTAACTACTAATAATCCTTTTTGTCTCGTTTATAGGGTCATAGCATCATTCGGGTCCATATCATTAAGCATACCATCGGGACTACTTGTGTTCTATTTTTATCAAAAATCTAGCATGTTATCTCCCTCGCGGGTTTACAAATCATTTTATAAAACATTTAAAAGATTGCGAGGCTATGAACTCACGTTGATAATGAAAGGCGGATTATCGGCTACGGGCGTGCTTCGGTCACGGAAACCTATATAAATAATAATCGGTCTTAGGCTTTGTCCAATGACTTTATCAAAATAACAATATATATATGATGATTTTTGTACATATGATGATGATCAAGTGGGTTTATACATCCTTGTTTACTCATTTTAGTGTTTACGTATTGGTAACTTTTTACTAGTTTACTAGTTTTACCTATTTATATATTTTAAGTCCAATAAGCTTATTATAAGTTCTTTAACTTGTTTTAATCCATTTTATACTTATATTATCAGTATCTATACTTTCCATGTTGGGCCCAAATGGGTTAAGCCCAATAAGTTCTTTTTATAAGTGTTTATCTTATTTAGTCCAATTACTAGTCCAATATGTTTAGTTAGCTCGTTAATGTCCGTATGTCCTATAGTTCGGGTTTTATCGGTTTTTACTTGTATTAGATACTTATATATCAGTATATGACTTTTAAAAACTTTACATTAGACGGGTTTGATCGTCTAAGTTTTATTTGGCGAAAAACGTTAATTATACGGTAATAGCCGAAAAAGTCGTAAAAATCAAGTTTATAGTTTTTATTACTTATAAGTATTATTCCACTACCATTTTTATAATTTATCCATTTATTCAACCTTTTACATATTTATATAAATAAAATTCATAAGTTAGTGGGTTTTAATTTTACATTTTATACAATATAATTTTGAGTGCTTATATAATAGTAATAAACATTAATTCTCAAAATCTGATTTTTATTTTCATCTTCACCATTTTTATCATATCTAGAGTTCTACAATGAATTAGAAGCTCATTTTTGGATGGCATGATCTTCATATTATGTGCTACATTTAATTTAGCTATAGCTACTGCTCATTTTAAGTTTATCTATGCTTAACAGTCCCTACAAAACAGCTTATTCAGTTAGCACACTTATCTTGTTTTGATCATATCTCACTCATTATAATGATTCCATTGCATGGCCAACTCTCATATGTGTATAACATCTTGTACTTACGGTAAATGGATTCTACCATGCATTTTTATCAGTTCAATTTTTAGTTACATACTGTTTTTATACAGCCAACTAAATAATCATGATTTTAGCCTTGTTTCTCATGGTTATTAACCTTTTTAAGCATATTTATCAACACTTGATCCCCACACAACATTTTTATCATCATATATTCATCATATACATATACAACAAGAAAGAAAATACATTTGATCTTTACAAAAATAACAAGAGAAAATGGAGAGGATGATCTTCTTTACCAACCAAGAGTATATCTTGTTTTTGGAAGACAAGAACTTGATGAACACCAAAAGTAACTCCAAGATCATCAAACAGCAAGAACATAAGTTGAGAAATCAGCCCTAGGACACAAGCAAATCACCTTCTTTGTTGTTAAAATGGCCACCAAATGATCAAGGATTCAAGATAACTCCATGATAGAGCTAGATAACAAGTATTTCATGGCTAGAAAAGATCAAGAAGGGGTGTTTGTTCTTCAAAAGTGGACGGCAATGGTGGTGTTTTAAGAGAGAATTGAGTTGGTTTGCATGTGTGAAATGATGGTATGAGAAATGGTTTGATGGTTTTAGCTAGTGCAAAGCTTAAAGTGTAAGCTTAACTTACACTTGTAAGTTGTAAGCTAACATGATGCCACATCCTTAGATGTGGTGTCATGTGTGCCGTCCCATGTGAGTTAGTGGGGTGGGATAATGTATTTTGTCCCACCTCACTAATTTACGGGTATTCCTCGATTCTAGTTTTCTCGATTTGCGTGCCCTCGGGTCGTTTTATGAAAAACGTTTTTATAAATTATGAATCAACGTCACAAAACGAATCCAATAAAAATTGTCTCATCAAAAACGGAGTTCAAAAACGTAAATACGTAATCCTAAGGTTTACGGTTTAGTCGTAAAGGACGCTAAATTATGCACATAAGCCCAAATTTAAATCCGTAAATTGTGAGTTCATCAACCAACACAAAAATAAGTTTCAAATATTATACGAGAAAATAATTCACTACATAAAAATGTTAGATTGTCACAGCTTTTCCTCCTAAAAGGGATCAACGTCCTCGTGATCCATTTCATTTGGATGTCCGTTTCTTATTGAAATCAAAGAGGTGCGGATATTTCTTCCACATTTCATCCTCTCGTTCCCAAGTATACTCCGGTCCATGCTTTGAATTCCATCGGATCTTGACAATAGGTATCCGACTTTGTTTCAGTTGCTTTACCTCACGATCCATAACATCTACGGGATCTTCGATAAAATGCAACTTCCCATCTATTCGAACCTTACCTAACGGAATTTTCTCATCACTCACTGCTAGACATTTCTTCAGATTAGATACATGCAATGTGTTGTGAACACCATGAAGTTCTGGGGGTAACTCTAGTTTGTAAGCCACTGGACCTACTCTAGATAAAATCTTAAAGGGTCCAATATAACGGGGATTCAATTTCCCTCGCTTTCCAAATCTGATAACGCCTTTCCATGGCGATACTTTCAACATTACTCGGTCACCCACTTTAAACTCCATTGGCTTATGCCGCACATCCGTGTAACTTTTCTGTCTACTACGGGCAGTCAACAACCTATTCTTAATCTGAACTATCATCTCCGTAGTCTCCCGGATCAATTCCGGTCCCGTGAGCTGGGTATCCCCAACTTCACTCCAACATACAGGAGATCTATACTTCCTACCATATAAAGCTTCAAACGGTGCAACCTTAATACTAGAATGGTAACTATTGTTATACGAAAACTCTGCTAACGGCAAATGTTTATCCCAATTCTTATCAAAATCTAACACACAAGCTCTTAACATATCTTCCGGTGTTTGTATCGTCCTTTCACTCTGCCCATCAGTCTGGGGGTGATAAGCAGTGCTCATGTCGATTCGTTCCCAAAGATCTTTGGAGAGATTTCCAAAAATTCGATGCGAATCTAGGATCTCGATCTGAAATGATCGATACAGGCACTCCATGCTTGCATACAACATTCTCAAGGTATATACGAGTCAGCTTCCATAGTGAGAACTGCTCTTTAACCGGAATGAAGTGTGCTGATTTGGTCAGTCTGTCGACAATAACCCAAATCGAGTTGTTTCCAGATGATGTTCTAGGAAGCTTGGTGATAAAGTCCATCGTAATTCGCCCCCACTTCCATTCAGGAATCTTTGGCTGTTGAAGTTGTCCTGAGGGCTTTTGATGTTCAGCTTTAACTCTAGCACAAGTCAAGCATTGAAGAACATACATAGCAATATCAGCTTTCATATTCGGCCACCAGTACAACTTCTTCAAATCATGGTACATCTTATCAGATCCCGGATGAATAGAATACTTAGATTTATGGGATTCTAACATAATCAAGTCTCTTAAGCCTCCAAACTTAGGTATCCACATACGACCTCTTAAGCATTTCACTCCATCAGCTCTAACCTCTAAAGGATCTCCTTCTCCTCGGAACCCTTCATTAACAAAATTTTCCTTCTTACAAGCTTCTATTTGCGCATTTCTAATTTGCTCAGGCAAATTATTGTGCACGGTCAAGACTAGAGAACGTACCCTGATAGGCTCTCTATCTTTCCTGCTTAACGCATCGGTAACAACATTGGCTTTTCCTGGGTGATATTTTATATCACAATCATAATCACTTAACAACTCTATCCATCTTCGTTGCCTCATGTTTAATTCCTTCTGATCGAGATAATACTGTAGGCTTTTGTGATCGGTGAATACCGTACACTTGGTGCCATACAGATAATGTCTCCACAACCTAAGAGCAAAGATTACAGCTCCTAACTCAAGATCATGAGTAGTATAATTCTCCTCATTCTTCCTTAATTGCCTAGAAGCATAAGCTATAACTTTCTCTCGCTGCATCAAACAGCTCCATAACCTCTAAGAGATGCATCACAATACACTACAAAATCTTCACTCCCGTCGGGTAATGATAAAATTGGCGCACTACATAATTTTTTCTTCAATGTCTGAAATGCTCCATCTTCATCACTTCCCCAAACGAAAGGTTTATTCTTCTGGGTAAGCTTAGTCAAGGGTTTAGCTATCAAAGAAAATTCCTTAATGAATCGCCTATAATAGCCAGCCAATCCTAAGAACTGTCGCACTTCCGTTGGCGTTGTCGGTGCAGACCAATTCTTAATGGCTTCAACCTTTGCAGGATCAACATGAATTCCATCCTTGTTAATCACATGACCAAGAAATTGTACAGAATCTAACCATAAATCACATTTCGAAAACTTAGCATACAACCTTTCATCCTTCAACAAATTCAAAACAATCCTTAAATGTTCTCTATGTTCATCTTAATTATTAGAATAGATTAGAATATCGTCAATAAACACAATCACAAATTTATCCAAGTAGGGCTTGCACACTCGATTCATTAAATCCATGAAAACCGCAGGTGCGTTAGTTAACCCAAATGGCATTACTTGAAATTCATAGTGTCCATAACGAGTTCTAAATGCAGTTATAGGAATATCTTCTTCACGGACGCGAAGTTGGTGATATCCTGACCGCAAATCTATCTTAGAATACACACTAGATCCTTGTAGTTGATCAAACAAATCATCAATCCTAGGTAAAGGATATCGATTTTTAATTGTCAACTTATTCAGTTCCTTATAATCAATGCACATACGGAAAGATCCATCCTTCTTCTTAACAAACAAGACTAGAGCTCCCCAAGGCGAAGAGCTCGATCGAATAAAACCTTTATCAGACAACTCCTTAAGTTGCTCAGATAACTCCTTTAATTCAGAAGGGGCTAATCGGTAAGGCGCACGTGCCACCGGTGCAGCACCAGGAATTAAATCGATTCGAAAATCTACTTGCCTTATCGGTGGAAGTCCGGGTAAATCTTTAGGAAATACCTCAGGAAATTCACAAATAATAGGTACATCTTCCAATCGTTTCTCCCTAGACTCATTCCCGGTCACTTCAGCTAAGAATAACTCACAACCGTTCCTGATGTACTTTCGGACTTTAATACATGAAACGATTTTAAAATGGGATTCACCTCGATTACCATCAATTACTAACGTCCTATTCCTAAGAGGAATCTTAACCTTCTTATCTCCACATAAAATAGTAGCATTATTCAACGACAACCAATCCATACCAATAATAATATCAAAACTACCTAATTCTATCAACATCAAATCAATCGGAAAGGAATGGTTTAAGAGATTTAGAGAGCATCCTTCTAATAGCTTATTAGTTTTCACTAATTTACCATCAGCCACTTCCACCTCGTAACTGGTATTTATCTCAACAGGTTCAATGTCAATAAGGGCACTAAATTTAGTGGATACAAAGCTCCTATCAGCACCCGAATCAAATAAAGCAACAACATAATGATTGTTGAGTAAAAACGTACCGGTAACGACATTCAGATCCTCTTTCTTCACCTCAATTGTTCCATGTTGATAGATACCATCCTGGGGGTTTCTTCCAGGTACAATTGCTTTCAACTTGGGGCATTCCGATTTCCTATGACCTTCTTCATTACAGTTGAAGCAAATGGTTCCCTTCTTACACCTTTCAACCTTGTGTCCAAGCTTTCCGCAATTTCGGCACTTCCAGCAGTCGCCAACATGCCTCTTGTTGCCACACTTAGGACATCTATCATTGTTGCGCGGTGTATTGTTGGTAAGAGCATTTGCATTTCCCTTTCTCTGGTTCTGACGGCGATTGAAATTCTTCCTATTATCACCTCTATCTACACGATCATCGTATCCCTTTCTTTTCTCACCAACACGGGCTTCATCTTCCCTATCCTGAATTATCTGTCCAATGAGTTGGTAAGCCATTCGAACAACATCATCAATGGTCAGTGGTTTAGATGATGTCACGTCCCCCCGGATATTCCTGGTCAACCCTGTTAGGACCATTGTAATAGTTATATGTAATAGGTAGACTAGGAGGTATGTAGTTCCTCCTGGTCCTAGTCGTAGTAGGAGCAAGTCCTGCTCCTGGTCCTAGTCGAAGTCAAACTTTATTATTTATTTAATATTCTGTTAGGATATGCATGAGATATGTTAGGAAAGGATATGCATATCAGTTTTACACGTTTTCTTTAATGATGTATTAGGGTTTCCTTGTAGTATAAAAGGAACCTTAGGCAGAAGGGTTACACACACCTTCACAAAACGTAGTTCTAGTCATTATCAATATTAGAAATCCTTAGAAAGGATCAAGTCTTTATAGTTATTCTGTTTCTCTTGATTATATTTATATTCTACATTCATATTGTGTATAGAGTCTCTTTGTGATTTGACTTGTGATTACAGAAGTCATTCACCGGTCTTGACAGGCTGCAAGATCTACATCTAGTAGATCCAACAAGTGGTATCAGAGACTGGAAGGGTCTCTATACAAGAAGAATCAAGTTCTCTTATTACTCCCAATCTGTTTATCATGTCTAATAAGTGTGAAAACACTTATCCTTTTACCACTTATTTCCAATAATAACAAGACCAAAACGTGTGATTTATGTCGTAAAAGTCGGAATTATGTGTGGTTTGTGTTTTTATTGTGTTTTAGGACCAAAATATTAAAAAGGAAGAAAACACGGGCTTTCACGGGCTTTTATCGAAGAAAACGGAAAAAGACGAAGTCAAAAGATCAAGAGTGCAAAAAGAACGGAAGTCCAAGGCCTATTCTGAAGATTTATTGAAGAAAAAGTCAAAAGACGGAAGTTTAACGAAGTCAAAGAACTTAAGTCTAATAGAAGAAGAAAATTAAAAGACAAGTTCAAATCCCGAGACGTCAAAGACGAAGAATTAAAGTCGAGTCGAGAAAACGTGAAGAAAGCAAGAAAGAAGATGCAACACATGCACTCCTTCCACCTTCCCTATAAATACCCTCCTAATAGTCATTAGGAGGGTAGTTAGAGTTTTTAGTTAATTTTCACTTTTCTTAGTTTTCTCTAGTTTTAGAGAGAGAAAGTCTTAAACTTTCTCTCACTAGTTCATCTTTTTCTTTTAATCTTTCAAGATTAAACACTTTGTATTGCCTATTTTTATTAATCAAGTTCATTTTAAGCTTTTATTCCTTAATCTCATTCTACTTTTCTTTGATTTTAGATTGATTTTGGTGCGTATATCATAAGATCCGTATTGTTCTCATTGATTTCGTGCTTAAAAGTTAATCTTTGATCATTTTATAAGTTTTCATTTGATTAAGCTTTAAGACTTTTGTGCTTATTGGCTTATTTTTATGATTAGCTTATTTTTCTTATTAAAAAGTTTTATTAAAAAGTTTATGATTTTGTTGTTTAATCTAAAAAGTTGTTTGATTTCGAGTTAGATAAGTTGAGATAAGTGCTTATTTGATTCGGTTAAGTATTCGGATGGTTAAGTTTTGGATATTAGCTTATTGAACTTAGCTTATTATCTAGCCTAACCAATTCCCATTATTTTCGGAAAAGGGAGCTTAAAACCCCTTTCCGATCGGCACTCATTCCGAGCGACTCCCACCCTTTTTCCGATCGATCCAATCGGAAAAGGGTTTGTGAATTCCGACTGGCATCACCAAGCATTCCGATTGGTGGCTTCGCTCATATTCCGACGGTAAGTTTTTTACGTATTCCGATTGGGATTTGTCCCGTATTCCGATTGGGTTAAAGTTTACATATTCCGATTGTCGGCATCATCACACATTCCGATCACAAGTCTTACCATCTTTCCGATCAACCGATCGGAATACATTCCGATCGGGTTACCTTTTGGGGTTTAGTCCGATTGTTCTGTTTTGTTAAACTCCGTTCTTGCTTTCTTTTAGTGTGCTAGTACTTTCCCATTGTTACCTTTAAGTTTTCAAGCTTTTATGTTTACTAGTCATTTTAATATTAATCTTTTAAACTTCCATTTTACTCAACGACATTTTAATTACTTGCTAATAGTTTAAAACAAATCAACCAAACCATTCTCTTGATTCACCAAAAGACGATTGAGTCGCACTTAAGACCGGTTTTCAATTCGAAAAGATTCGGACGATAATATTTTTATACTAGGGTAAAACCAAGTATTAAATGGCGCCGATGCCGGCTCTTTTCGTTAAGATAAACGGTTTCTAGTGAGAGACGCAATGAATTTTGGGATCCGTTCTTTGAACGTTATTTTCATTTGCTATAAAAATTTTCAAAAATCCAAAAAATATAAAACTCTTCAAAAATACAAAAACATTAAAAAACCTATAAAAACCAAAAAGATTATATAGATATTCTCTTTGTGTATATTTTTCTTCTGCAGGTGTATGCGTACTAGATCTTCCAACTATTCTGAGCCCGAGACTCTTGAAGATTTAGATATGGCTGGTGTTAACAACAACAATAATCACCCACCTCAAAACAATTTGAATAACAACAACAACAACAACAACAATGTCCTTCTACCTAATTTACGAACCATGGAGGAATTGTTCCAACCCACCATGAACGGACGTGGAGGCCCGATTGCGCCAATGCACGTCACGGCTCAGGAGTTTTCGTTGAAGCATCACATGATACAACAAGTGCAAACGAACCCATTTCGTGGAATTCCGGATGATGATGCCAACAAACACCTCGATAAATTCATTACCATGACCCAAAGCATGAAGTGCTCCGGTGTTTCTATGGATGACCTTCGCCTCCAACTTTTTCCACACTCGCTTTCTCACCACGCCGAAAAATGGTTTGACCGTCTTCCTAAGAATTCTATTCATACGTGGAATGACATGACTCAACGCTTTTTATCGCGCTACTTTCCCCCATCCATGGTCACTAGCCTTCGTAACCAAATCAGTGGATTTATGCAAGAGAATGATGAATCGCTTTTCGATGCTTGGGAACGCTACAATGATTTGATCGACCTCTGTCCTAATCATAATATGCTCCCCGTCACTCTTATTGACACCTTCTACAATGGTCTCACTTTTCGTGATCGTGGCACGATCAATGCCACCGCCGGTGGTACTTTTATGAAAAGGAGACCGGAGGAGTGTCGTGAGTTGATTGAAAACATGACTACTCACCACAAGAATTGGGATTCTTCCGCATCCTCAAGATCTAATCAGAGAGTCAATGTTTCATCTACTTCTTCCACCACCAACTCGTCTGTTTTGGAACGTGCTATTCTTGATATTAACAAAAGTCTCCAAATTTTGACTTCTAACCAAACTCAACAAGCTAAAGCCGTTGTTATTTCTTGTGACACATGTGGTGGTCCTCATTCCTACAATGAGTGTCCTTCTACTCACGGCAATTATTCTGAAGACGTTAACGCAGCATATGGTACTTATCCCACGGGAGGCTATCAAGCTCGCCCTCAAGGAGACCGTAACTTGCTAAGTTATCGCTCCAACAATTATCTTGCTCCTCCCGGTTTCCCTCCTGCAAACCAATCCCAACCTCGTGCAAACAATCAGTATCAATCCCAAAGAAACCCATACCCAACTCAAGGAAATTCTCAAGCTTACCAGGCTCCACCTCTCAATCAACCGATGGCAGTGAATCCAGATGTCGAGACATTTATGAAGACCAATCGGGAGTTGGTGACGAATCTTCAGAGTCAAGTCCGCAACTTGAAGGGAGAAATGGCAAAACAAGGGAACGATATTCGAGCCGAGCTAAGGAATGACATGGCTAAACACAGCGATGCGATTAATGCAAACATGCAAAACTCTTTTAACAATCAAGCTCTTCACCTTCGTGATATGATTGGTTCACTCATCCAAAGTAATCAACCCTCTTCTTCGGGTACTCTTCCGAGTAATACCGTTGCGAATCCAAGAAAGGAGATGAAAGCAATCACCACTCGAAGTGGAAAAGGTTATATGGAACCCGAGCTTCCTACACCTCCACCCGTGATTGTGAACAAGGAAAAAGAGCAACTTTCCCCACCTCCTTCACCTTCTATCCCCATTTCCCCACCACCCGTGGTTGTGAGTGATCCTATTCCCTTAAAGCCTTCTTCCTCATCCAATATACCTTATCCTTCAAGGTTGAGGAAAGAGAAGCAAAAGAGCAAGGATGATATTCAGGTTTCAAACTTTCTAAAAATGTTTAAACAATTGAATTTTAACATCTCCTTTGCCGAGGCTCTCGCTCACATGCCCAAGTACGCTAAGATGTTTAAAGATCTTTTAAGTGATAAGGAAAAGCTTCTTGATATCGCTCAGACCCACCTTAATGAGAATTGCTCTGCAGTGCTCTTAAGGCAATTGCCCACCAAACTTGGTGATCCGGGCCGCTTCTTGATTCCTTGCAACTTCCCGGGAGTAGAGAATTGCATGGCCCTACCCGATCTAGGTGCTAGTATAAACTTAATGCCTTTAAGTGTTTGGAAGCAATTATCTCTCCCCGAGCTAGTCCCCACCAAAATGACTTTGGAATTAGCCAACCGTACGGTTGCTTATCCAGTGGGGATAGTCGAAGATTTCTTTGTTGGCGTTGATAAATTCACCTTCCCGGCGGATTTTGTCGTCGTTGACTACGAAATGGATCCCCGTGTTCCATTAATCGTTGGACGTCCCTTTCTGAGGACCGGTCGCACTCTCATTGATGTCGTCGCGGGCGAAATAATCATGAGAGTTGGTGACGATAAAATTGTCTTCAACATGGGTAAGATTTCTAAGCAACCTTATTCGTATGAGAGTGTTAATGCTATCGATGTTCTCGATGAGGCTTGTGAAGAACATTTTCATGATGCTTGCAAAAGTACTCTTTCTTCTTTACCCAATGTCGAGACCGTTGCCTCAATTGCTCCAGCATTGACTCCTTTTGGAGAAAGTGACTTGGATGATTTCGAAGCTAGCTTGGGTCCTCTCGATATTAAGTATGATAATTTGTCCACCAATTGGGATGAAGATATTCGTACTATTGAGAGACTTCTCAAAGAGGACCCGTTGTCTCCTCCTTCTCCTAAAGAGGTGACTAATGATGATCCATCGTTAGTTTCACCATCTATTGAGGATCCTCCTACTCTCGAGCTTAAGGACCTACCTCCTCATCTTGAGTACGTTTTTCTAGAAGACGACGAGAAGTTACCGGTCATCATCGCAAAGGATCTGAAAGAAGACGAAAAAGCCCGACTTGTTGTCGTGCTGAAGAAGCATAAACGAGCTATCGCTTGGAAAATCTCCGACATCCGTGGAATTGATCCTCACTTTTGCACACATAAAATTCTCATGGAGGACGACTTTAAGCCCACAATTCAAAGTCAACGAAGGGTGAATCCTAAAATCCATGAAGTAATCAAAAAAGAGGTTATCAAACTTCTTGATGCGGGTATGATTTACCCGATTTCGGATTCACCATGGGTTAGTCCAGTCCATTGTGTGCCTAAGAAAGGCGGAATCACCGTTGTGCCCAATGCAAACAACGAGTTAATTCCTACCCGTCTCGTTACTGGGTGGAGAGTTTGTATAGACTACTGCAAACTCAATGATGCCACGAGAAAGGATCATTTCCCTCTACCTTTTATGGACCAAATGCTTGAACGTTTAGCGGGTAATGAATATTATTGCTTTCTTGATGGTTTCTCGGGTTATTTTCAAATACCCATCGATCCCCAAGATCAAGAGAAGACAACATTCACTTGTCCCTATGGCACCTTTGCTTACAAACGAATGCCTTTTGGCTTATGCAATGCCCCCGGGACTTTCCAAAGGTGCATGTTGGCTATCTTCCATGACATGGTTGAGCAAACCATGGAAGTCTTCATGGATGATTTCTCGGTCTTTGGGGATTCCTTCTCTTCTTGCCTTGCCAATTTGGAACGTATGCTTAAGCGGTGCGAAGACACTCGCCTTGTTCTGAATTGGGAAAAATGCCATTTTATGGTAAAAGAAGGCATTGTGCTAGGACACAAAATCTCTAAAGCCGGTCTTGAAGTCGACCGTGCTAAAGTAGATGTCATAGCCAAATTACCTCCACCTTCAACCGTGAAGGGTGTGAGAAGTTTTCTGGGTCATGCGGGCTTCTATCGTCGATTCATTCAGGATTTCTCTAAAATCGCTCGCCCGATGACCCACCTCTTAGAAAAAGATACTCCTTTTATCTTTTCTAACCAGTGTCTCGAAGCCTTCAATCTTCTTAAGGATAAGCTAACTAAGGCACCAGTCTTGGTTACCCCAAATTGGGAGCTGCCTTTTGAATTGATGTGCGATGCTAGCGACTTTGCAATTGGTGCGGTTTTGGGCCAACGAGTGAATAAACACTTCCAACCAATCCACTATGCTAGCAAAACAATGACAGGAGCTCAATTGCATTATACGACAACCGAAAAAGAGCTTTTAGCTGTTGTCTATGCTTTTGAGAAATTTCGCCCCTATCTTGTTTTATCCACCACCATCGTATACACGGACCATTCCGCGTTGAAGTACTTGATGACTAAGAACGATTCTAAGCCAAGACTTCTTCGCTGGGTTTTGCTCCTTCAAGAATTTAACATTGAAATTCGTGACAAGAAGGGAGCCGAAAACCTGGCCGCGGATCATCTGAGCAGACTTGAGGATCCATATCAAGGGGATCATCCGAATAAAGAGATAAATGACTCTTTCCCCCTTGAGACCTTAATGTCTATAAATCTCAATCTTGATGGCACCCCGTGGTTTGCGGACATTGCAAACTACTTAGCGGGTGGTATTCTCATCCAAGGGTTAACATCCCAACAAAAGAAGAAGTTCTTGAATGATGTTAATACTTACTTTTGGGATGACCCTTATCTATTCAAACAGTGTGCTGATCTGATTATTCGTCGATGTGTTGACGAACCGGCAACTTTTGACATCCTCCAAGCTTGCCACAAAGGACCCACCGGTGGTCACTTTGGTCCCAACTACACCGCTAAGAAAGTGTTTGATTCAGGATTCTACTGGCCCACCATTTATCGTGACGCTCACGAAATGGTTAAGCATTGTGATGCTTGCCAACGTCAAGGCAAGATCACACATAAGGATGAAATGCCTCAAAATTTCATACAGGAATGTGAAATCTTTGACGTATGGGGCATCGACTTTATGGGGCCATTTCCATCATCCAAAGGGAACAAGTACATCCTCGTCGCTGTCGACTACGTCTCTAAATGGGTTGAAGCTAAGGCTCTTCCTACGAATGATGCGAGGGTGGTTGTGAACTTTTTGAAGCAGCTTTTCGCTCGATTTGGCGTTCCTCGTGCTATCATCAGTGACCGCGGGACTCATTTTTGCAACGATCAATTTGCACGAGTCATGGCAAAGTATGGTGTCAATCACCGTCTTTCCACCGCCTATCATCCCCAAACCAATGGGCAAGCCGAAATTTCCAATCGTGGCTTGAAGAGAATTTTTGAGCGTACTGTGGGAGAGCATCGTGCCGCGTGGGCCGATAAGTTAGATGATGCTCTGTGGGCTTTCCGTACTGCTTACAAGACCCCGATCGGTTGTACACCTTATCGTCTTGTGTACAGGAAAGCCTGCCACCTACCCATCGAGCTTGAACATAAGGCGCACTGGGCCTTGAAGTGGGTTAACTTCGACATCAACAAAGCCGGTGATCATCGCAAGGTTCAACTCAACGAGCTAAATGAACTAAGGAATGAAGCTTATGAGAACTCGCTGATCTACAAGGAGAAGACGAAGATGATCCACGATGCTAAAATCAAGAACCGAGAGTTCCACGATGGTGATCAAGTCTTACTTTTTAACTCTCGGTTGAAGATCTTCTCTGGCAAGTTGAAGAGCCGCTGGACTGGTCCATTCACCGTCGCCAAAGTCTTTCCGTATGGGACCATTGAGCTTTCTCAGCCGAATGGGCCCAATTTCAAGGTGAATGGCCAGCGTTTGAAGCTGTACTTTGGTGAGGACATCTCTTAGGAGATGATTCCATCCCTCACCACGTTCCCCATGAACTAAAATTGGGTCGAGTCAGGCTCATGACTCGGTGAACAAAAACAAGCGCTTCTCAGGAGGCAACCCGTGTTCTATCCTTTACTGCTTTCATAATAAGTGTAGGGGGAGCCCCGCATATGTTTGTTGTCTTGTTTCTTGTGCTGTGCAGGGATTTAAGCTTCAGAGAGCATCTTGATGACTTTTGACGAACCGTGATACCGTGTTCCCATCTTCCCGGTTCTATCCTAAACTCTTGTGATTCAATATTTCATATTCTATATGTTCACATTGAATTCACTTTAGTTGTCCTTTCCTTAGCAAGATTTAAACAAAGTGCACAATGTCCTAAGTGTAGGGGAGTTTACTCCACATGCTTAAACATTGAGGACAATGTTTATCTCAAGTGTAGGGGGGACTTCTATCGAAGTAAGTGGTCTTTTCCATGAATTTGCCCTCATTTTAACCAGAAAATTTGATTTTTCGACATTTTTCAAAATTTTTAATCTATTTTGGCCTAGTTGTATAGTTGTATTTGCCCTTGTTATGTTTCCTTTGCTAGAATAAATTTTTAATAAAGTGGTTTTAGATTTTTCTTAGTCGTGAAAATTTTGACTCAACCCGAGTTTACTTACCTAAGTTTACTCTAGCTAGTATCCTTAACGTGTTTAAGTCAAGTTTTGCTAGGCTTTTATATAGGGAGCTATAAAACGCGAAAGTCTTAACTCTCACGGGTTAAGAACAAGAACTTTTCGCAAGTTCCTATAATTGATCCTAGAGAGTCGTTTATCAAAGGAACTTTAAAACGCGATTTCTAAACTTGAAAAAGTCCAAGAATTTGCAAGATCCTATAGGCGACTCGAAAACCCAAAACTTTGATTTAATAGGCTAAGCATCCACTAGTCTTATTCCTTGAGATTTTAAACTGTGGAGAACGAGAGATGATAGAGTCAATTATAAGTTCGGTATTCTTTCGTGAATTTATGTGAGTTAATTATGAGCCTATTCTCCCTCCGCTTGTTAATAAATTAATCTGCTAATAAATAAGGTTGTACGATTTAAAAGGTTACTTAGCTTCTAGCCCCAGATCGTTTAAAAGTTGCTCGGTAATGACGAGAGTTCATAGCCAAGGCATAACTTATGAAGCGGGGCGCGAAGATTGGCGAGTCCGAAAAGGCCCTAACAAGGCATGAGGGCTACATCTTGTTTCTAAAGATCCAAAAAGTGATGTGAAGAATCATTTATCGAAAATCAATATGAAGGATCGAGACACACGACGAAAAGCAAGAACTCCCCAAAAGTCATGGAGAAGTCTATCCGAAAAGACCCTAACAAGGTATGAGGATAAATAGATCCAAGTCCTAAAAGGAGGCGGATCGTTGTATATCAAAGTCCAAAATACAGATTGGAGAAAAATGAAGAAGTCGTGGTCCAAAGATGAAGAATCTCTTAAAAACTTTAAGTGAAGAAATTCCTATTATGAAGAGAAGACCATAATTTCAAGAACGTCTCTCGAAGATTCGAAGTATGAAGTCGCTGCCAAATATCGGCCCGAGAAAGGTCTCAAATCGCGAACCAAGTTATGCCAAGATATGAACTTTTTGATATCCCGAGAAGAAGTTTTAAAAGATTTGGTCCTTTAGCTAACTATTGATTAAATCGTTCACCTTATTTTCGGACTAAATAAATGTCGAAATAAGTCAAACAATGCATCCTCGTGATCATTCAAGACAAAAATAAAATATAAGAGATACACCTAGGAATAAGGGAGTCTAAGTGAATAATTGACCCACATGAATTCGTGATAGTTTGCTAACTTATAATAACAATGATCTCGTTTTTAAGCTTGGTATGGGGAACGTGAAACTTGAGGATGATAAACGTTCATGGCTGCCAAAACCCAATGTAAGTTTTTAATTTCTTTACTTATTTCTATCTTTTATGTTTAGCATTTAATAAAGGCTAAGGTGGGTTATTTATGATGGAAAATGTGAACCGTGCTTTAAAATTAATGCATTGCATGAGGGCATTGCAATGGTCAAGTGTAGGGGATTTAATAAGTGTGAAAACACTTATCCTTTTACCACTTATTTCCAATAATAACAAGACCAAAACGTGTGATTTATGTCGTAAAAGTCGGAATTATGCGTGGTTTGTGTTTTTATTGTGTTTTAGGACCAAAATATTAAAAAGGAAGAAAACACGGGCTTTCACGGGCTTTTATCGAAGAAAACGGAAAAAGACAAAGTCAAAAGATCAAGAGTGCAAAAAGAACGGAAGTCCAAGGCCTATTCTGAAGATTTATTGAAGAAAAAGTCAAAAGACGGAAGTTTAACGAAGTCAAAGAACTTAAGTCTAATAGAAGAAGAAAATTAAAAGACAAGTTCAAATCCCGAGACGTCAAAGACGAAGAATTAAAGTCGAGTCGAGAAAACGTGAAGAAAGCAAGAAAGAAGATGCAACACATGCACTCCTTCCACCTTCCCTATAAATACCCTCCTAATAGTCATTAGGAGGGTAGTTAGAGTTTTTAGTTAATTTTCACTTTTCTTAGTTTTCTCTAGTTTTAGAGAGAGAAAGTCTTAAACTTTCTCTCACTAGTTCATCTTTTTCTTTTAATCTTTCAAGATTAAACACTTTGTATTGCCTATTTTTATTAATCAAGTTCATTTTAAGCTTTTATTCCTTAATCTCATTCTACTTTTCTTTGATTTTAGATTGATTTTGGTGCGTATATCATAAGATCCGTGTTGTTCTCATTGATTTCGTGCTTAAAAGTTAATCTTTTGATCATTTTATAAGTTTTCATTTGATTAAGCTTTAAGACTTTTGTGCTTATTGGCTTATTTTTATGATTAGCTTATTTTTCTTATTAAAAAGTTTTATTAAAAAGTTTATGTTTTTGTTGTTTAATCTAAAAAGTTGTTTGATTTCGAGTTAGATAAGTTGAGATAAGTGCTTATTTGATTCGGTTAAGTATTCGGATGGTTAAGTTTTGGATATTAGCTTATTGAACTTAGCTTATTATCTAGCCTAACCAATTCCCATTATTTTCGGAAAAGGGATCTTAAAACCCCTTTCCGATCGGCACTCATTCCGAGTGACTCCCACCCTTTTTCCGATCGACCCAATCGGAAAAGGGTTTGTGAATTCTGACTGGCATCACCAAGCATTCCGATTGGTGGCTTCGCTCATATTCCGACGGTAAGTTTTTTACGTATTCCGATTGGGATTTGTCCCGTATTCCGATTGGGTCAAAGTTTACATATTCTGATTGTCGGCATCATCACACATTCCGATCACAAGTCTTACCATCTTTCCGATCAACCGATCGGAATACATTCCGATCGGGTTACCTTTTGGGGTTTAGTCCGATTGTTTTGTTTTGTTAAACTTCGTTCTTGCTTTCTTTTAGTACTTTTCAACCAATTTCTTATTTTTTGGTAAATTTTCCAAGTGTTAGTTTAATTTAGTGTGCTAGTACTTTCCCATTGTTACCTTTAAGTTTTCAAGCTTTTATGTTTACTAGTCATTTTAATATTAATCTTTTAAACTTCCATTTTACTCAACGACATATTAATTACTTGCTAATAGTTTAAAACAAATCAACCAAACCATTCTTTTGATTCACCAAAAGACGATTGAGTCGCACTTAAGACCGGTTTTCAATTCGAAAAGATTCGGACGATAATATTTTTATACTAGGGTAAAACCAAGTATTAATGTCTGCCTCAACTTCTACTCAAACAGGAGAAGAAAGCACTCCAAAAATTGTGCAACCTCAGTAGATCCTGGCTACGATCTCCAACACGAATGGAAAATTCCCTCTTCTGAAGAAGGGTGAATATGATAACTGGGCAATGAAGATGGAATGGTGGATCACCAACACTGATCAAGATCTTTGGAAGATCATTCTGAATGGAAACAGCAGGAAGCTTACTGGACGAGACAAGAACGGTAATATTACTCTTCTTGACCCTAAATCTCATGAGGAAATCATCGCTATTCAGAAAGAGGTAAAAGCAAAAACAATTTTGCTTCAATCTCTTCCTGAAGATCACATGGGTGACTTCTACCATTTGGATGATGCCAGAGAGATCTGGAATGGCATAAAAGCAAGGTTCGGCGGGAATGAGGAGTCAAAGAAAATGCGAAGGTCCATGCTGAGAGATGAATTTACCGAATTCAAAATCTCAGAAACTGAAGGTCTAAATCAAGGGTATGATAGGTTCCAGAAGATCTTGAGCCAATTGAATCAACTTCGGTCAAAACCTGATGATGGTGACATTAATGCAAGGTTTCTTAAACCCTTACCCTACTCATGGAACCAGGTGGTGATCTCTCTCAAAGCCAAAGGTGGGCTTGACTATCTCACCTTTGATGATTTGTTTCATAGGCTCAAAACATTCGAACCTCATGTGAGAGGATATCCTAGTGACTCTTTTCCCACCCCTGCAAATTCAGCCTTTGTGAGCTCTATGGCATCTAGTCCCATGTCATATGCAAGTAGCCCAAGCAATACTGTCTCCCCCCAGCATACTATTCAGCATTCTTCTGCTCCTGATCCTGCTGCCAAGTCTGGTAGTATGGTAGAAGCTGTTCTTCATTCTTTTGTGGCTGATGTTAATGCTGAACAACAACTTGCTTTTGATGACTTCAAACAGGTCGATAAACTTGACCTGGATGAGATGGATCTTAAATGGCAGATGGCCATGCTTACTCTTAGGGTTCACAAGTTTGAGAAGAAAGCAGGAAGGAAATTTAATTAAAACCCTCGGGAGCCAGCAAGATTCGATAAAAGCAAGGTACGATGCTATAACTGCCAGCAACAGGGTCACTTTGCAAGGGAGTGCCCTAGCAAGAATGATCAGGAGAAGAGCAGGTACTCCGCTTTCAAGGTTCAGGAGGTTAAAGATGACAGGAAGGCATTGGTATCTGTTGACTCTATGGTCAACTGGAATGATCATCAGGCTTCTACTCTGGAATCAGCTAAATCCTCGACTGACGTGTTAGCAATGATTGCTGGGAATCTCTCTGATGTAGAAGAAGCAGAAGAGTTTGCTCTTATGGGCATCTCACCTCAGGTACAACATTGTCCTCTTGGTTGTCATGATAAATACACAGAATTGTTGTCCCAATTTAATGAAGTAAATGATCAAAATGATAAGTATTTTTTAGAGGTACAAGCCTATAAGGCTTCATTAAACACATTGGAACAACAAAAGAGGTGGTTACAAGATACACAACGTGCGTATGAGGATAAAATCAGGATACTAAGCATTGATTTAGAAAACACTACAAATATGCTTAAATATACAGAAACTGAAAGAGATGCTAGTATCAAAGAAAAAGAGGAGATGCAAGCTAAATTAGATGCTACAATGTTAAGATTTGACAAATGGTAAACGGCACCTAAAAATCTTTCAAAATTAATTGATAGTAGCATGTCTGGCAGAACTAAAAGAGGCTTAGGATTTGAAAAATATATTGATTCAGAAGATGTATTTGATTTATCTTTCTCAAGTGTCTTTGATGCCGACAAAGAGGATGAGGGCAAACCTAGTTACAATAGGTTTAAACCAGCAGCAGAAATGCATGCTGTCCCTCCTCCTCTTACTGGAACTTTTATGCCCACCTCATGGCATAATGAATCGGATGGATCACAGATGCTTGAGTCCCCAACAAGTTCTACTAATACTAATGACTTTGTCTCATGTACTTTCAGTGACAAAGCCGGTGACTCTGTATCTAATGGTTCAAGTGAAGAGTCAAGACCTACGAGTTCCAAGTCGAATGAACATGCTGCTACTGGTGCTAGGGAGTGTGAAGAAAATGTTGCTGTCAAGTCAAGTGTGTCTGGTCCTTGTTTATTGAGTCCTAGGAAGAATGTTTTTCCTAGAAATGTGTGTAATAAAGTAGGTAGTATGAAACAATCTCATTCTAATAAAAGGTCTTTCAAAACATGTTTTGTTTGTGGCAGTTCCTTTCATTTAATTAAAGATTGTGATTATTATGACACACATGCATCTGTTAATCATGCTTTTCCTGCTCCTGGTTCACCAGGAGCTGCTTCATATGCTTCTAGAAGACTTAATCCCAGTGCTCCAATGTTTAATACTTCTAGAGTATCCTCTCCTTTCGCGTCTGATTATTGGAGAGATAGTGGATTCCAACCAACCAGTAATTATTTTCCAAATTTTAATCCAATCTATCCGCATAATTTAGACCACACGTATTTTGGTTTGGGCACTTTGGGAACTGCTGTTAAGCCCTCAGCAGGTTGTTCTTGGTCAAATAATAATACCCATATGATGCACAGGCAACCAAGGAACAATGGTGGATCTCATCAATCTTCTTGGCATTCTTCTAATGATCCACAAGGCAGGCTCAAACCTGAAAAGGTTTGGGTCCCCTTAAGACACTAACTTTTGCATTTTTTTTATATTGTTGTTGTAGGTTACTCCATACTAGGATCCTAGTCTAGGCATTGTTGATAGTGGTTGCTCCAGGAGCATGACTGGCAATAAAAGTCTTCTCTCTAACTTTGTACCATTTCATGGAGGCAAGGTCTATTTTGGTGGAGGTGAAGGCAGAATCACTGGCAAAGGAACGATAAAGACTCCAAATCTAAATTTTGAGCAGGTCTACTATGTAGAAGCACTTCAACACTTCAACTTGATATCGGTCTCTCAGATTTGTGACAAGAAGCAGTTTGTACTCTTCACCGATACTGATGCACTTGTGCTTTCCAAAGATTTTCAACTTCTGGATGACTCACAAGTTTTACTCAGAATCCCTAGAAGACACAATCTATATAGTATCAAGTTGAATGAAGTCAACCCTACTGGTCAACTAGCATGTCTGGTTGCAAAAGCCTCAGAAGATGAAGCCACTAAATGGCATCGAAGGATGGGACATGTGAATTTCAAGACCATTCACAAACTTGCCAATCTGAATCTGGTCTCTGGTTTACCTCCCAAGACGTTTAGAAATGATATCAATTGTATTGCCTGCAGCAAAGGTAAACAACACAAAGCATCCTTCAAGGCCATTACTGCTTTAAGTCTTATTACTGAACCATTGCAGCTTCTACACATGGACTTATTTGGTTCTACATCCATCAGAAGCATTGACCACAAGCAATTCTGTTTGGTGGTGACTGATGGTTATAGCAGGTTTACGTGGGTGTTCTTCATGGCTGCCAAGAGTGAGACCTACTCAATTCTTCGAGATTTTCTTACCTTGATAGAGAATCAGTTGTCCAAGAAAGTTAAAGGTATTCGTTGCGACAATGGAACCGAGTTTAAAAATAGAGACCACATCACACTTTGCAATGCTAAGGGCATCAAAAGAGATTATAGTGCTGCTCGGACTCCTCAACAGAATGGTGTGGCAGAAAGAAAGAACCGGACACTAATAGAAGCAGCAAGAACTATGCTTGCCGATTCCAAACTTCCGACCATGTTCTGGACAGAAGCTGTTAATACTGCAAGTTATGTTTTGAATAGGGTTTCTATTACCAATCCTCACAAGAAAACTCCTTATGAGCTGCTCACGGGCAAGGTTCCAAATATTGCTCATTTGAAGCCTTTTGGGTGTCCAGTCACCATTCTGAATACTAGTGACTATTTGGGGAAGTTTGATGGCAAGGCAGATGAAGGATACATTGTGGGATATTCAGCTCATTCTCGGGCGTATCGTGTCTACCATCTTCAAGCCAAACGGATTGTTGAAACTATTAATCTCAGGTATTTTGAGGAGAAGTCAAACATCCAAGGCAAAGGTCCAGAATGGTATTTTGATCTTGATTATCTTAGTGATTCATTAGGATATTTTCGCTTCAAAACTAACCATGATGCAGGACCACAAGTGTTTGCAACTTCTAGTACTGGTCCTTCTAGTCTTTCTGATTCAGATGATGAGGATGACATTTTTGTGGTTCCATCCTATTCCACCACGGTTTCTCCTACTCCTCCTAGTGATGCAACTCCATTGGAAGTACAGGATTCCCAAGCAGCTATTGACACTCTTCTAAAGCAACAACAAGAAGCTACTAAAGCAGCTGCTCAAGGTAGTTTTGAGTTTCCCTTGGTTGAGCCTACTGACAAAGTTGCTCCTGGTACTCCAGCTTCTGCTCCTAGTGCTAGCTTATCAACTACTGGTACTCCGGCTAGTGAGTCTGCTTGCAATACACGTTTCTCCAGTCCTTCTGATTTGGGGAACCATGAGCAGAAGTCTTCTACCAAGCTGGATGATATTCATAAACAACCGGTAGACGGGATTTTCCAAAATGCTTCATATGATGCTGATTTTGTTGGTGATCTCAATAACTTCGCACCAGAAGTGGAGGTTTCTTCCAATCCAGTCTTGCAATCACATAAAGATCATCCTACCACTCAAATTATTGGAGATCCTGGTTCTACCGTCAAGACACGCAGAATGCAGCAGAAGGCCTCGTCTGATCATCATGCTCTTGTGGGCTATATTGAGGATCAAAAGCGTAATAATCATACGGACTTTCAACACTATTTGTTTGCTTGTTTTCTTTCACAGGTGGAACCTAGGTCTGTTTCTCATGCACTTGAGGATCAAAGTTGGTTGGAGGCTATGCAGGAGGAAATGCAGCAATTCTTGTTTCAGAATGTTTGGGTTCTGGTTGACTTACCAGATGGGAAGACAGCTATCAATACCAAATGGATTCTCAAAAACAAGAAGGATGCACGGGGAATTGTTGTCAGGAATAAAGCTAGGCTTGTCGCACAAGGACACATTCAAATTGAGGGTATTGACTATACTGAAGTCTTTGCGCCTGTTGCCAGGATCGAGGCCATTCGTCTGTTTTTGGCCTTTGCTTCGTATGTTGGCTTTACGGTGTTCCAGATGGATGTCAAGAGTGCATTTCTCTATGGAAAAATTGACGAGGAAGTGTATGTTACTCAACCTAAGGGGTTTGTAGATCCACTTCATCCCAAGAAAGTCTACAAGGTGGTCGAGGCTCTTTATGGGTTACATCAGGCTCCTAGATCTTGGTATGAGCGTCTCTCCACTTTCTTGTTAAAGAATGGCTATAGAAGAGGTACTATTGACAAAACACTATTTCTTCGGCGGAATTCCAAGGATATTATCCTTGTTCAGGTTTATGTGGACGACATTATCTTTGGTTCTACAAGGAAGGAGTGGTGTGATGAGTTTGAACACTTGATGAAAGGCGAATTTCAGATGAGTGCTATGGGAGAACTGTCATTTTTCCTTGGTCTTCAGGTCAAGCAACAATCGGATGGGATTTTCATCAGTCAAGATAAATATGTTCATGAGATTCTTCAGAAGTTTGACATGGATCCTCTTAGACCATCAGCAACTCCTTATGAAGTTGCTAAAATCAAACTTAAGAATGAGCCAGATCCCCCGGTAAATGTTCACATGTACAGGTCTATGATTGGCTCTCTCATGTATTTGACTGCATCACGTCCGGACATTATGTTTGCAGTAAGTGCTTGTTCTAGACAGCAGGTGACTCCAACGGTTTCGAACTTAAATGCAGTGAAGAAGATTTTCAAGTATATCAAGGCTCAACCTAAATTGGGTCTATGGTATCCTAGAGAATCTCCCTTTGTTCTTGAAGCCTATAGTGATAGTGATTATGCTGGTGCTAATAATGATAGGAAGTCTACTACTGGTGGTTGTCAATTTTTGGGTCGTCGGCTTCTTTCATGGCAATGTAAGAAACAGACAATCGTAGCTACTTCTTCAACAGAAGCTGAATATGTTGCGGCTGCTAGTTGTTGTGGTCAAGTTTTATGGATCCAAAATCAGATGTTGGACTATGGTTTCAATTTTATGACTACCAAAATTTTTATTGACAATCAAAGCACTATCTGCATTGTGAAGAATCATGTATTTCATCAACGGACGAAGCATATTGAGATTCGGCATCATTTTATACGCGATGCCAATGAGAAGAAGCTGATACAGGTTCTTAAAGTTCATACGGATGACAATGTTGCTGATTTGCTGACTAAAGCTTTTGATGGTCCTCGGTTTAACCACTTGGTGGTTCATATTGGGATGGTCAATCCTTGAGGTCTAGGATTGAGGGGAGGCAAACCCTAAGGGGAGGCTTTGTGTACATATTAGGTCAGTCTAACGTATTCATAGTATTTAACAACATAATTTCTTGGTTATGATGGTGTGTGGTGCTTCTGATGGAGGATTTTTGCTCTCTTCTGGTGGGTATGGCCTTATATGACTGGCTTCTGGTCCTCTGTGGTCAGCTTCTAGTTATGCTTGGTTGCCTTCTGGTGGTTTGAAATCCTTCCATGTCTAGTGGTGTTTGGCTATTGGTACTGGTACTGGTCTGGCATACTGTTCATTCCTTTTGTCCTTTGTTAATCACGTTTTGCTCCTGGTCTGACCATTGTGTGCTTTGACTTTTGGTCAACGCTCCCAATACTGGTATTTACAAGTTTGAATTCAGCAAGTAAATTGGGGGTTGGTTATTATGTTAAAAAGGGCAAGTGGTTATTATGCCATTATGGTTTAATTTGAAAGGGCAACCCCCATTAATAGGGGTCAATGAACAGTTACTACTTTCTTCATATATGGTCAACATACACCCTTGACTCACTCATTACAATTAAAACACACACACAAACCGCTTCTACTCTCTACATCCTAATCCCAATCCTTCTTCCATCAATTCATCAAGATCCATGGCTGCTCTTGCTTACCAACCTGCTCACAATCGTGTTGCCTATCTGGGTGATGGTCCAAATCGTGAACAATTTGTTGACATCTTGGATTTCATTGAAGCTTCTAACTTAAGGTTTGCATTTACTGTCTGTCCTACCATATATGATAGTGTGATACGTCAATTTTGGGCGTCTGCTCAGCTTGTGAATGTGGCTGGACGTCCACGTGCACTCCATGCTACCATAGATGGACGTGCATATGTGGTAACTGAAGCGTCTATTCGCTTCTCTCTTCATCTTCAGGATGAGGGGGGGTGTTGTATCAATCCCCAATTCGGAAGTATTAGAGGGTATGGCTGCCATAGGTTATGAACATGGGGGGAAGTTTAACTTCCAGAAGAATAGGTTTTCCCCCCAATGGAAGCTTCTGGTTCACTTTTTAATCCATTGTATGAGTCCCAAGTCTGGGAGTTGGGATGCTTTCCCTACTCCTTTGGCTACTGGTCTTATATGTTTAGCCCAGGGTAGAGTGTTTAATTTTTCTCATTATCTATTTGAGGGGATGGCTAGTAATTTGTCTACTGCTGGTTCGAGGAAGAAATTTCTTATGTACCCTAGGTTTCTTCAACAAATCCTTGTTTGCATTCCACGTGATAGGACTGAGCATGTGCCATCTAAACTTACAGCTAAAGTGTATTACATATGATGAATGGGTTTACTGGGGATTGGAGGCCCCTGACTGAAGCCATGATAGGGTTGGCTCAGGGTCCTATGGGTCAGGAGGAGGAGGCTCCTGAGTTTGTTGTGATAGATGATGACCCCATGGAGGAGGAGGAGGCTCCTACTGTTGGTGCCACTCCTGTGGTAGAGGAGGAGCTAGTTGAGGAAGTGGTGGTTGAAAAACCATCTCCTACCAAGGCTGGTCCTTCCTCAGTTCCACAAAGGTCTCCTTTTGTGGAGACTCCACCTCCTAGTCCTGCCCCACACTCGACTGATATCCCGTTTGATGCTAGTTCTCCACAGGTTGACCCACATGTTGCTTCGGGCTCCCGTGATGCTTTCCCTGATCCAAGTTCTCTTGGTGGGCAGATGGAGGAGCCTACTACACTGACATCTTTGCTCGATCTTATGCACAAGTACCATGAGAGGATGATTTGTTTGGAAGCTGACTTAAACCAACATCGGAAGCTTACAAGGGAGTTTGTTCTTCCTCTGGCTGATCGTATAAAGGTGTTGGAGAATCAACAACGTCATCGCAAGAAGCATGTGGTTCTTTCAGATTCTGAGGATGAGGGTGCGGAGAATGTTGAGGATGACTTGACGTTGTTGGCAAAGGCTGCCTTTGCTGATAAAGTTTATGATGATTTGCCGGTTCCTCCAATGTCCTCCAATGTTCCTTCTCCTAGTGCTATTCCCCCTTCTATGGGTGGTGATTCTGATCCTGCTGATGGTTCTCATGCTGGTCCCTCTCATGATCCGAAGGGAAAAGCCCCAATGACTGATTCTCCATCTCCAACTCGCAAGCGTACTCGTCGACAGATTGAAGAAGAAAGGCTTGGTGAAGAGGCTGCTCGTCGAGTTCAGGCTGAGATTGATGAGGCGGATAGGGCTGCTGAGGAAGAGCTTCGCGAGCGCAGGCGTGCGCAAATTCAGCATGATGCCATGCATTGGACTGATGGTGAATGGATGCAAGTGTTGACTGTTCTCACTCGGGATTATGCTCAGTTTAAAGATCTGTTGGGTGATGATGTTGATGAACACAATTGTATTCCGCGTGCTATGGTGATGATGCGTAAGCACCAGTTGGCTCTTGCTGAAGAACTAAAGAAACAGAGAAGGAACAGACCTCTATCTCGGGCTGAGGAGCGCCAGCAGATGCAACGTTATGTGAAATATCAATCTGCTGCTCATTTCAATGCTCCGTGGTCTTGGGCTCGGGTGAGAGCTTTGACATTTGATGAGCTTAAGGTCCTTTATGAAAAGATGGTGAAGCGTCAGAGTCAACCTATTCCGGAAAGATTTATTTCCCATCCTCGTGGTGTGACTGCTTCTATGCCTGCTGATTCTACTGGTCCTTCGTCTGTACCCACTCCTGGTTCTGATGGTAGTCCTTCTGGTTCTATTGCTACTTCTGTTGGTCCTTCTACTACACCCTTGGTTGCTCCTATGGGTTCTACTGCTGGTCCTGCTACTACCATCTTTGTTACTACCACCACCACTCATGCTTCCACCACCACACCTGTTACTACTACCACCACCCATGTTCCTACAAGCACCTTTGTTGATCCCACCATACCTACTGCTGCTACATCTGATGTGCCATCTCCATCACCACAAGTTCCTGGAACACAACCTAATCCTACTTCTGATGCAGCTCCTAGTGGTCCTTTGGGTGGACATGTTCATGAGTCTACTTCTACTGCTTCCCCTGCTGTTGCTGGAGTTAAGGTAAAGGTTGAATCAACACCTTCGGCTCCCACACCTCGACGTTCCATTCACCAGAAACTTGCTCGTTGTGTTCGCCGTGGTAAATCAGTTCCTTTTGAGAAGCGTGATCCTGAGAACTTAATTGATGCAGCTTCTGACAGCGATTCTGACTTACCTTTGGGCAATGGAAGCATTACGGGTTATACAGTTGAGCGTTCTACAACACTTCCTGGTGGCGTCTCCCATCGGATTACTTTGAGTGATGGGTCTGTGCGATTGGCAACGGGTTTGCAGGGTGTGTTATCGTGGGCTGACCGTATGGATCTTATGGCATTATTTGGGCTTGTTGATTCTAGTATGCCGTTTGACCCCATGGCGGTGTCTTCCTGGCCTGGTCTCCGTATCTGGGCCGATCTCAAGCTGATGTTGGATCCTCCTCCAAATGCTCCTTTTTCGGGCATATGGAAGGATCAATTCCAATGGGAGATTCTGCGATGGAAGCTATATGCTGGATGTGGAGTTCATATGTTGGAATTAGAATCTGGTCATATGGTGTTTATGCTGACGGATGTGGAGTATCCTTTGAATATTTCTTCCATGGAAGCAATGTTGGCAAGTCACTTGCAAATTTCTACTGCTCCTTCTGGGAATGAGTCGAGTATGGCCACGGCTTTGGTAGCGGGTATTCAGGCACGGTTGCTAGCGGATAAGAAGGCAGCTTATGGTATGTAAGGTGATTGGGTTGTAAGTGTTTATACTTTGAATTTTTGTTCTTCTTTTTATTCTTTTCACCAATATGTACAGTGATTGGTGAATTTCATTCTTTATAGTTAAAATATATATATATATATATATATATATATATATATATATATATATATATATATATATATATATATATATACTTTTTATATAATATCTGCTTATACTTTAAACACAGTTTAGCTTTTATACTTGTACATAATATCCCTTGGCTGTTTCACAATGTGGTTCCTGGTTTGCGTTTGTTCTGGTACTTGGTTTCACTTGGTGTTGGACGTGGTCCACACAACAAATGGTTCTCAACTTACCATGTCTAATCGACAAGAAAAAGTTGATTCACCTTGAGGGTACGGCTCCTGGTGCGATTATCAAATCCGTTGATAGCTGTAATAGCTTGCTTAAAGCTATAGGGTGTTCAACTCACCGATGCTTCATTGCAAAGAGTTGGCGAGTCCAGAGGGGTATGGCTTCTTGTAAAGACGCATCAAATCCGTTGACGGCTGTGATGGTTTGCCTAAAATCATCAGGGTACTCCTACTCACCATTGATTCACGTTCTAAGAGTTGGGCTGGGTTCTAGTCTCCCAGGGTGATGCTTATTCTACCAGAATGACTAGCTAGCCCAAGAGCGAGCAGCTACTTGGTAAAGGCTCATCAAATCTGCTCATGTTGCTGAAAAGTTTCAACACGATGCTGATTTGTTACAAGCTTTGGAGAAGCTTCTAGTGTTTCATGTTGCGGCTGTTCTTCTGATTTTTATCTTGTTGATGTTGCTATTTGTTTTGCTGATACAATCCTCGGGCTTTCTTTGCACGTTTTCCAGGAAACTTGAACTCAACAGGTCAAATTCAAGTTTAGGGGAGGATTGTTAGGACCATTGTAATAGTTATATGTAATAGGTAGACTAGGAGGTATGTAGTTCCTCCTGGTCCTAGTCGTAGTAGGAGCAAGTCCTGCTCCTGGTCCTAGTCGAAGTCAAACTTTATTATTTATTTAATATTCTGTTAGGATATGCATGAGATATGTTAGGAAAGGATATGCATATCAGTTTTACACGTTTTCTTTAATGATGTATTAGGGTTTCCTTGTAGTATAAAAGGAACCTTAGGCAGAAGGGTTACACACACCTTCACAAAACGTAGTTCTAGTCATTATCAATATTAGAAATCCTTAGAAAGGATCAAGTCTTTATAGTTATACTGTTTCTCTTGATTATATTTATATTCTACATTCATATTGTGTATAGAGTCTCTTTGTGATTTGACTTGTGATTACAGAAGTCATTCACCGGTCCTGACAGGCTGCAAGATCTACATTTAGTAGATCCAACAAACCCTTTAATATATTTCTCAATTTGGATCTCTTCGGGTTCAACCAATCGAGGACATAGCAAGGCCAACTCATGGAATCGGATTGTGTAACTATCAATGTCCACACCTTTCATTCTCAAATGAATCAACTCTTGTTATAACCTAATGATCACACTACGAGGACAAAACTCCAAAGTCATCCACTTCTTAATTTCAGCCCAAGGAGTAGCATTAGCAGCATCAAGACCCATGAAAGCAATTCTCCCGTTCCACCAAGTCAACACACGACCTTTAAGAGTAGCCATAGCAAAAGTCACCTTATCTTCCTCCTTACACTTACTAATCCGAAACACCGACTCAATCTTCTCAATCCACTGGCTTAATCCTACAGCACCTTCAGTTCCATTAAAAGGTAGAGGTTCACACTTCATGAACGTCACATACGTACAACCACCAACTTCAGGTGCATTAGTTCCAAGTCCTCCTACATTTCCTCCAGCATTAGCATTCACATTATTAGCATTCACATTCACATTAGTACCGCCAATTCCACTACCGCCAGCTCCACTACCGCCAGCTCCACTACCGCCAGCTCCACTTCCGCCAGCTCCACTACCGCCAGCTCCACTACCGCCAGCTTCATTTCTAGAATTTGCCATAAATTCAGTCATAGATGCGGTAACTTGCTCCGTAATAATCCTACGTACATCATCCTCAGTCATAGCTTTCTTGGGCGGCATAGTTCTATAATTTCATAATTTCAAAGTATTAAGCATTCACCCAACAAGGATTCATATATTATGGATTGAATTCATAATCAAGATACAAATAAGGCACAATATGGAATTCAAGACAAGATACATATTTCATTCGATTTGAAACAAAAGCATTGTCTTAGTTACATCCTATTTCAAAGTTCTAGCACTATATATATACTCAAAATTCGTGCCAAGTCTACTACTAACAAGTCGGTTCAGTCAAAGCTACGAAAGTACAAAAGATACAAAGGTCACTACTAAATACAGATTGGTCTACTGAGAATCGCCAGATGGTCTATCATCCATCGTCTTCTGTATCTTTGTCGGACGATCACTAGACACATCTTCAGCTGGGCGCTTACGGATCACTCCGCTTTCAACCATGTCAACATAAAATCTACTGTTCCAACCCACGGATATATTCAGCTCCTTCTCAGCTTTTTTACGCATCGCACGAGCTATATTCAACTGAATCTCCATAGAATTCACCTTTCTCTTCATAGCAGCAAACTCACCACTTTCTAACACTGATAACCTCCTAAAAGCCTCATTCAAACCATGTTCTACATCAGTCAAATCCAAACTAAGCAATTCTCGCTCTTTCTCGCCAACCTTAGTCTTTGACTCCAAATAAGCAACTTGAGTCTAAACAACACCTAATCCAATCTCTGTCATATTACTCTTAACACGGGAAGCATCTAGATCACGTCTCAAGGCCCATGGTGCAAGACCATCAATATGAGTAGCCTCTCGAGTACTAGACGACTCTCATATCTCACGTCTATGAGTAGTAATACCATCAGTACCATCAGGTGCATTATCATCCTCATCCTCCTCTAATTCAGAATCAGATTCAGACGATTCAAACATTTCATCCCTAGGTAGCTCAACCTCAGAATCAGACAAATCAACTGGTGGGGGTAAAGGCTCGCCCTCTGGAACATCATAGGGATAAATAAGCTCGGCTTCCTCATCATCATCGACCTCAACATCTATACCTACATCCTCCTCGACATCCTCGTCGTCAATCTCATCATCTAAATTATCTAACCCAATCTCATCATCATTCTCTATAT
Organism: Glebionis coronaria; assembly: GCA_025667525.1. Classification (NCBI taxonomy): domain Eukaryota; kingdom Viridiplantae; phylum Streptophyta; class Magnoliopsida; order Asterales; family Asteraceae; genus Glebionis; species Glebionis coronaria. The sequence continues at coordinate 340,211 of JANFOE010000101.1, read as the reverse complement.
CAACATTCTAATTTTCATTTTCTACCAAGGCAACCTGAGGGGCAATGTGATCTCCTAGTCCTAACTTGGGCTCGGGATCCTCAAATGGTTTATCCTCATCATCCATATCATAATCTACTAAGTCTAAATAAGGATCATCATCTACATTAGGTTCGGGAATAGCATGGTTCTCTACAGGAATATTAGGGTCAGCCATGACAATCTGCATTTATATATATATCTCGTATTAGGATAACATACTAGTTAAACAATTACATACTGAAATCACGATATATACATATATATAAATTAAATTATATATATCAAAATATATATCTTCTCAATAGGGCTTGTTGGTAACGTCGGAGATCTCTGACACCGTTATAGTCAAAAGATTTTTCAAATATTTTCTCAATTGTTCATTGTCAAAAGATTTTGAAAAGTTTTGTTCAAAACCTTGGTTTTTAAAATCTTTTGTTCTCTATAACGAGAGCTCTGGTACCAAACTATAACACTCTCAATTTTCGTATCGGTACAGCGGAAGGGTCTTTTAGAGTGTTACGGTATAGCACAATAACTCCAATCATAGACAACACATAAAAATGGTTGTACAAGGTTCAACATACATTCATTCGATAAAAAGTTTAAAGTGTACAACAGGTCCCAAATTATACAGGTCATTAAGTTTACAAAACATAGATCGAATGAACATTTTTAATATTATGTGGGCCATCAGAGTCGATCTCCATCCGGATTACCTTCAAGCACCTGAGATAAAAACATGCAAAAATCATATCAGCGAATGCCGAGTGAATTCATAGAGTTTAATAAAAACCGTTATATAAAAAATTTGTTAAAATCAGAACACAAGTATAATATCGGAAGTAAGTCCACGTATTGCTAGTCAGGCAATATATAAATCAAGCATACATCTTAAACCGTCCATGAGACCGTAGCCTCAATATTACCATAACATGTAATATATTCATCGTTATTAGCGTCATTATTGGATTACATTATGTATAGGATACATTTTATTTGGATTATTATTAGCCGCATGACATTGTTACCTTATTATGAACACAGCGGGCCGCGAACCCGACAAACAATTCGCCCATCTAAGTTAGCGTGTCGTCACAAAAATCACGATATGGAATCTTCTCATACATAAATTCGCTTACCAATCAATGTGGTACGACGAGGATCAACCGTCAAGGCGCGAACTGGGGTGATCGTCCCCAAATAGTACTATCAAATGCATAAGCGTCTACCAAATCCCGGTAGTTCACAATTCATGCTAATGGGACTTTAAGTGACATAACCTAACTACTAATAATCCTTTTTGTCTCGTTTATAGGGTCATAGCATCATTCGGGTCCATATCATTAAGCATACCAGCGGGACTACTTGTGTTCTATTTTTATCAAAAATCTAGCATGTTATCTCCCTCGCGGGTTTACAAATCATTTTATAAAATATTTAAAAGAGTGTGAGGCTATGAACTCACGTTGATAATGAAAGGCGGATTATCGGCTACGGGCGTGCTTCGGTCACGGAAACCTATATAAATAATAATCGGTCTTAGACTTTGTCCAATGACTTTATCAAAATAACAATATACATATGATGATTTTTGTACATATGATGATGATCAAGTGGGTTTATACATCCTTGTTTACTCATTTTAGTGTTTACGTATTGGTAACTTTTTACTAGTTTACTAGTTTTACCTATTTACATATTTTAAGTCCAATAAGCTTATTATAAATTATTTTACTTGTTTTAATCTATTTTATACTTAAATTATCAGTATCTATACTTTCCATGTTGGGCCCAAATGGGTTAAGCCCAATAAGTTCTTTTTATAAGTGTTTATCTTATTTAGTCCAATTACTAGTCCAATATGTTTAGTTAGCTCGTTAATGTCCGTATGTCCTATAGTTCGGGTTTTATCGGTATTTACTTGTATTAGATACTTATATATCAGTATATGACTTTTAAAAACTTTACATTAGACGGGTTTGATCGTCTAAGTTTTATTTGGCGAAAAACGTTAATTTTACGGTAATAGCCGAAAAAGTCGTAAAAATCAAGTTTATAGTTTTTATTACTTATAAGTATTATTCCACTATCATTTTTATAATTTATCCATTTATTTAACCTTTTACATATTTATATAAATAAAATTTATAAGTTAGTGGGTTTTAATTTTACATTTTATACAATATAATTTTGAGTGCTTATATAATAGTAATAAACATTAATTCTCAAAATCTGATTTTTATTTTCATCTTCACCATTTTTATCATATCTAGAGTTCTACAATAAATTAGAAGCTCATTTTTGGATGGCATGATCTTCATATTATGTGCTACATTTAACTTAGTTATAGCTACTGCTCATTTTTAGTTTATCTATGCTTAACAGTCCCTACAAAACAGCTTATTCAGATTAGCACACTTATCTTGTTTTGATCATATCTCACTCATTATAATGATTCCATTGCATGGCCAACTCTCACATGTGTATAACATCTTGTACATACTGTAAATGGATTCTACCATGCAAGTTTATCAGTTCAAGTTTTAGTTACATACTGTTTTTATACAGCCAACTAAATAATCATGATTTTAGCCTTGTTTCTCATGGTTATTAACCTTTTTAAGCATATTTATCAACACTTGATCCTCACACAACATTTTTATCATCATATATTCATCATATACATATACAACAAGAAAGAAAATACATTTGATCTTTACAAAAATAACAAGAGAAAATGGAGAGGATGATCTTCTTTACCAACCGAGAGTATATCTTGTTTTTGGAAGACAAGAACTTGATGAACACCAAAAGTAACTCCAAGATCATCAAACACCAAGAACATAAGCTGAGAAATCAGTCCTAGGACACAAGCAAATCACCTCAATTGTTGTTAAAATGGCCACCAAATGATCAAGGCTTCAAGATAACTCCATGATAGAGCTAGATAACAAGTATTTCATGGCTAGAAAAGATCAAGAAGGGGTGTTTGTTCTTCAAAAGTGGACGGCAATGGTGGTGTTTTGAGAGAGAATTGAGTTGGTTTGCATGTGTGAAATGATGGTATGAGAAATGGTTTGATGGTTTTAGCTAGTGGAAAGCTTAAAGTGTAATCTTAACTTACACTTGTAAGTTGTAAGCTAACATGATGCCACATCCTTAGATGTGGTGTCATGTGTGCCGTCCCATGTGAGTTAGTGGGGTGGGATAATGTATATTGTCTCACCTCACTAATTTACGGGTATTCCTCGATTCTAGTTTTCTCGATTTGCGTGCCCTCGGGTCGTTTTATGAATCAACGTCACAAAACGAATCCAATAAAAATTGTCTTATCAAAAACGGAGTTCAAAAGCGTATATACGTAATCCTAAGGTTTCCGGTTTAGTCGTAAAGGACGCTAAATTATGCACGTAAGCCCAAATTTAAATCCGTAAATTGTGAGTTCATCAACCAACACAAAAATAAGTTTCAAAATATTATACGAGAAAATAATTCCCAACCTGAAAATGTTGGATTGTCACATAATTAAATCACGAACTATTATTAATTACGTATATATATTTATTACGAGCGTAAATAAATATATTAGGTCACGGTAATTATTTAACGAGAACACATTAAACGCGAACACAAATAATCACGAACGAGTAATTAAACAACGAGACACGGAAAACGGTACGGGTACCCCATGTGGGGCCCCTACCCGCGGCAACAAGGGAGAGATGGGCCAAGCCCATCTCAAAATTTACTAAGAAGGGTACAAGGAAAAGTCACTACTCATTTTTTTTCACTTTACAGAAGATTTTTACAAAACCTAAAAAGTTCTTCCTTCTCCTTTTTTTTTCTTTTGGCCGCCACCCATAAACACACCAAAGGGGTTTTTATTTGATCTTTGATCTTGGTTTTGGTACTAGTGTTCGTGTTTGTTCATCCTTGTTTAGATCCACGCATTCGGTAATTCTTTTAACCCTTTTCTTTTGATTTGTTCTTTTAATAATTAAGAACATGATGTGTTTTTTTAAAACCGAATCAAATCATAGATCTAATATGAAATTGGTTTTGGAATAAATCAAAAAGGTTGTTTTAGGGGTGTTTGTTTTCGGCCGGCGCCTAAACCGAACCCCAAGGGGGTCTCGGTTTGGCTACTCGACCACCACCGAGACCATATGGTCCCGGTTGGTTGGTGTGGGTCCCACGGCAGCAACAAGACAAGTAGAACCCCGAAGTGGTTCGGGGTATGGTGTCGATTTCATGTCTGGTTCATGGTTCTTAGTCAAGATCCGGTTCACGGTGTATGTTAAGATTTTTATTTTTATAATCATATGTTAATATTAAATTAATAAACATGACATGATTAATTTAATAACATGACTTAGGTTATAATAATAATTATTAAAATCATGAAATTATTAACATAAGTATTTTATATTTTTAGACTTATAATTAATTAATTATTTAAAAACCATGGTTATAATTAATTAATTAACATGACTTAGGTTATATTATTAATAAATAATAATACATGTTTTAACCTAAGTATTTAACTTTATTTAATTAAAAACATGATATACTTTAATTAAATATTTTAACCTATAGTTAATTTTTAATTACATGAAATAATTAATAAACAATACATTATATCATATGACTTAGAAAATAATCATGAAAACACTTAGACTTATATACTTAGCTTATTTAACCAGCTTATATCTAATTATAGAAACTTTCTATTTTTAGAAACTTACTTAAATAAGGCAGCTAATCTATTTATGGAAACTTTCTATTTTTAGAAACTTATTTATTTATGGCAGCTAATCTATTTATGGAAACTTATTTAATATGGCAGCTAATCTATTTATGGAAACTTTCTATTTTTAGAAACTTATCTATTTTAAGCAGTAATTCTATTTTTGGAAACTTTCTATTTTTGGAAACATTCTATTTTTGGAAACTTTCTATTTTTGGAAACTTTCTATTTTTGAAAACTTTCTATTTTTGGTAACTTTCTACTTTTTGAAACTTTCTATTTTTGGAAACTTTCTATTTTAGGAAACCTGCTATTTTGGAAAGTTACTTATTATTACACAGTAAGTATAATAATACATGAAATACCAGGAATACTTAACCAGAGTAAACAGAATATAAGATAAACACAGTTTAAGGCTTAAAACAGTAAAACATGATAAGAACATATAAAATAAGCTAAGACATGACATAAAATCAGTTACGTATTAGTAAGCAGATACTTATTCATGTATGTATTTATGTAGCATTAGTGATACGGAAGTAGGATTCCTCTCAGTTCGTCTTCTTCGTTCACTGGACATAAGGTACGGATTCCCGTCCTTTCAGTATGGACATTCTTTCCTTATTAGGATTCCCCGTATGCAGCCAAATGTTTTCCCGTAGTATAAGTTATGTGTTTTATTTGCATATGTTTAATTTAGAATACCTATAGCCATATACATGCATGACCAGTTTCACCTAGTTATGGAGGTACCATAACCATAACATTAGAGGCACTGATGTTATGACTTCACCACGGCGGAGTGATTGCTCGTAGCGTCCCTTCAGCTTTTGGCCATTTATATTATATTTATCATGTGGGGCGTATGGTTGCATCCTAGTTACATGTTTTTAGTCAGGATTTCATGGTGAATGTGGTGTGTGCCTTGCATCCTTCACAAGGAGCTGATCCCTCCTACCAAAACCAATACATTAAATTAGAGGCAGCCCCTCTAATTTGCATGATGAGGTCACCCCTACAAGTATTCATGCACGGTGGATTTTCATGACCTATATTGGCTAATGGTAAAATATGATAAACAGTTTTTACAAGATAAACATAAGGATTTTCAAACTATAAAAACAGTTTTATCAAGACTTAACCAGATTACTCGGGACTTAGTATCTTCCGCTGTTATATGTTATATGCTTATCCTATTCATGCTTTATTGTACATCCGTGCACTGAGCGTATTGCTCAGCCGTTTTCCTTTTCTATGTTTCCAAAACGGCAGGTACTCAGGGACGCTCGTAGACTTTAAGCGTACGTGCATATGGACTGGAAGCTTTCTAGCCTTTCTTTACTTTATGCATTACCTTTCTTTTTATACATTTGCTATGGACATTGTTTAGTCCTTTCTTTTACTATACTATGTTTGTGTGTGATGAGCTTTACTTTTGGACTACCGATGTTTGATTCCGGTATTTTCCTTTTATGGTCATGAAATGTTTAGACATTTTTCCTTGTATGCTTTGATGACACGCCATAATTACGTGTGACATTTCTATTATCAAAATGGGGTGTTACAGAACTTGACATGTGAAACATATCGTGAACATAGAATATAGTGCCGGTAACGCCAAACGCTACAAGGTGAGACATAGAATATGACGAGAAACGTCTATCTGAGGATAGGGAGTTTTACTAAACTTGGGTCTGGTCTCTCAAGTTCTTGCAAAACTTCCCAGAATGAGAAAAATGAACGTAAAATCGTAAGCCGAGATGCCATCATGAACGTAAATAGTGTCATGAACGCGAGCGCGAAAGCAAGTCGTGAAATTTGAACAAGGACATCCGATAACTAAGGGATTGCCAAGTGATCGTATGAGCCTTGGTTTGAACATGTCCGATCAATCTGTTGGTTCTGAAATCCTTGCGGATGTAAGGATTCTGCAGACTTGATCAAACTGTTCGCAATAACCCAGATAGCATCATGCTTCTTCTAAGTTTGCGTTAATCTGGTAACCAAAATACGTGGAGATCTTGTCCCATTTCAATTCACAATTTCAGATGATGAAAACATCCCAGTCTGTTGGTGTCCTATCTTAACCTGTTGGTATGTCAGGTACTTAGATATGAACGTAATTGTATCTTGCTTCGTAGAACTTGATACATAGGAGTTTGTGAAACTCTGAGTCTCTGAATCTAGATTTCTCCTAGCGTAGGATTTTCTAGAACACCTAATGTAGTGTAGGGTCTCTCCTTTACGCATAAGCTGAGTCATGGTAAGATTAACCGTAGAAACCCATGTGATTCAGCGTGTCACTGTAATCAAACAGAATTGATATTGGAAAAATTTCTAGGGTAAAATTTCTCTTGTCATAGAATTTGCAACATAGTGCAGATATGGTCTTCCTGTTCTTCTCTAGGCTTAAAGGAAATCAGGTTATCCTCAATGAAAACACTGATGAATTTGCTATGAGTTCATGGAAACTCATTCTTATAATGCCGTTGGAGCATTGATGAGACTAATTCAAAATCATAAATCTAGCATGACCGAGTCGTGTACGAATAGCAGTCATGGACATGTCCTGCTCTTTCACTCGTCACTGTTGGCAGCATGATCATGAGTTCGATCTTGGAAAAAGGATTAACACCATAAGGTCGATTGTACATGTTGTCAATACGTGGAGGAGAATAACGGTTATGAATGGTGATTTGTTTAAATCGACGGTAGTCGGCACATAATCTCATGGTACCGTCCTTCTCCTTGAAGGTTCTTCTGGAATATATGGGAAGATTTTGGAATAATCAACTGGCTATGCGTAAAAGGACTTAAGTAGTCGTGTCTTACTGACAGCTAGAAAATTTTAGCGACCATGGCTAACAACGCACATGCTTGTAAGCATAGATAATTTGTACAGATTTTCCCGATGGAAAATCAAGCTGAATGTATTCAGGAGCTTGAACATTACTGTACATAATTATGAATCGTAGCATGGTGTGCTGTTCATAGTCCATAATTAGGATAAAATTCAACTCGTGTCTATCCGAGGAAATGTGTTTGCAGCTTGGATCTCATCCTTAAGCTGAAGTAAAACCTTCGTATACGTGGGAATACGAAAGGCGTCTTTCATGGTCATGAATCTATGAGCTATGGTTACAAGAAATGAAAGTGTCATCAGGAAACGTGATAGTTCTCACTGATGCGCCGGTAATGGTACTGAAATTCTTGTGGCCTGATTCATACATGGCCCAACAAAATGGATATACCCTTGGAGGGTACCCTGAATTTCTCAGAAATGTTGCATAATTAGACGTGAGTCATGTGTCTTGACTTGTGTCTTGAGAAATGTAAGCGTGACATATGTCTTGACTGGTGTCTTGACATGTGTCTTCAGAAAGTATACGTGAGACATGTGTCTTGACTGATGTCTTGACATGTGTCTCGAGATGTGAAATAACTAGAACCACAATATTAGGGTATTATGCTAGAATTGGCGGATCGGATGGACCACTGATCAATTGTATATCTGATCACGTCCGCGACTGGAGCCTCGGTTGCGATTTCTAGGATAGTTGTTGTCATAGTAGTGGTTACTATCATCCTGTCTGACAGTTCCATGACGGTCATTCTCATGACTGTGATTCATGTAACTCATATGACTAAAACGACAACCGGATGATGTGTGACATGTAACTAAGAATTAAGGACAATGATTGATGAAAATCGTCTGGTGGTGAAGCATCATCTCGTCTGATCACTTTGATCTAATGCCTTTGTCTTCGTCTTGTATGAGTTCCAGGTTGTGAACAGCATCAACATCTCGTAGAGTCTCCCAAAATCAGCAGCATCAACCTTTAGTAACATCTCCAAGCTATGAGAGACATCGGCAATCTTGTAGAATATCAACAAGTGAACATACGCCTGATATGATTTAGAATCGACTAGCGAATACTCGTGAAGTATTACAAGTAAAATACACATGGATTAAGGTATGTGAAATACACATGGAATACGGTACATGGAGTACACACAGAATGCACATGAAATGATCGGTATGGGGTCGATCATTTGTCATGATTTAAGGAAGGTGTAACCGTTAGACGGTTAGGAAAAAACCATCATGATAACCTGGAAGTATTAGCATAGACATCATTCTGGTTGTATCGAGAAACGTTAAAGTGTGGTTACACAAAATTCAACGATGATTTGCCTGACAGCATGATCAATGAAAACCAACCATGACTATCATGAAAGCAAGATTCAAAGAAATCCAACAGGGTGTCTTACATGAAAGCATAAATAACAAAAGAGGCGTAAGACGTAATCAACATGAAGACGGAATTATCATGAAGATACATGAAACAATCTATCATGAAGGAGTGTATAACATAATCAGCATGAAACTGAAGTTAACCATGACAGTATGAAAACATACTTGACATAAAAACATAATAACTTATGAGGGGACATGAAAAAATTTATGCCAATAAATCATGAGAAAAATTTATGCATGAAAAACAGTGCATGAATGCGTAATATAGTTTATAAAAACCTTTATATGTATGAGGGGACGCCTATGGGTCGGTCCCAAAACAAAAGACATGGCGAGGGGACGCCTATGGGTCGGTCCCAAAGTTAAAAGTTTCGATAAAAGCACATGCGACTAAATAGGGCCAGTCCTGTACCAACCATTACTTAGTCATAATTCATGCAACAATGATACATGAAACATAAATAAATGAAACTCATCCGTCAAAACTTATCAGAAAAAAATTTATGTGACTAATTATGAACTACTAGGGTTCAGTCCACATAGCCACAGTTCTCGAGGAACAGTATGCATGAAACAATGACACATAACTAAATATGAATGACGGTTGTCCATCCATATTAGTAAACAATATCGATGAAAACATCAAGGTTAAAACCTCAAGGTGCTGAAAACATCATGGTTAAAACAACAATGCGCTGAAAACATCAATACGTGGTATAACAAACGTTGGCTTAGGAAGCTCCTGGTGACTACCCACTAGTCACAAGTCAAGTTTTAGATCCTACAGGTCGAAGCCTTGGCTCTGATACCATAATTTTAACACCCCATTTTAATAATGGAATGTCACGCGTAATTATGGCGTGTCATCAAAGCATACAAGGATAAATGTCTAAAACATTACATGACCATAGGGATAACCGAAATCAAACATCGGTTTCCAAACATAAGCCCAAAACATAATAAAGCAAAAGAAATGAATGAAAGACTAATCAAGCATAAGTATATGAAGGCAAAAAGAAAAAGAAGTCTCTAGCAGCTTCCATCCTATGCACGTCCTCCAAATGCTCGAGTCTTTCCTAGGGTACCTGTTGTTTTGGGACATGGAAAGGAAAGTAACGGCTGAGCAAAACGCTCAGTTCCCGGATATAGACATAGTATAAATGACTAAAACATAATAAAGACTTAATAGCAGCGGAAATGTATAAGTCCTGGAAAACCTGGAACATGTTCATAAAATTGGTTTATAGTTTGAAAAGCCTTATGTTTATCTTATTAAAACTGTTGAACATATTTTACCATCTGCCAATATAGGTTATGAAAATCCACCGTGCATGAATATTTGGAGGGGTGACCTCATCATGCAAATTAGAGGGGCTTCCTCTAATTTAATATACTGGTTTTTGGGTAGGAGGGATTAGCTCCTTATGAAGGATGCAAGGCACACACCACATTCACATTGAATAATCTGCTGAAAACATGTAACTAGGATGCACCCATACGCCCCACATGATAAATATAATAATATGGCAAAAATATGAAGGGACGTCACGAGCAATCACTCCGCCGTGGGGAAGTCATAACACCAGTGCCTCTAGTGTTATGGCTATGGTACCTCCATAACTAGGTGAAACTGGTCATGCATGTATATGGCTATTGGTATTCTAAATTAAACATAAGCAAATCAAACATATAAACTTATACTACGGGAAAACAGTTGGCTGCATACGAAAAATCCTAATAAGGAAAGAATGTCCATACTGAAAGGACGGGAATCCGTACCTTATGTCTAGTGAACGAAGAAGACGAACGGAAGAGAGTCCTACTTCAGTATCACTAATGCTACATAAATACATATGTGTGTAAGTATCTGCTTACTAAATACCTAACTGGTTTTATGTCATGTCTTAGCTTGTTTATACGTTCATGTCATGTTTTACTATATTAAGCCTTATACTGTGTTTATCTTATATTCTGTCTATTCTGACTAAGTATTACTTGTATTTCATGTATTATTATACTTACTGTGTAATAATAAGTAACTTTCTAAAAATAACAGGTTTCCTAAAATAGGAAGTTTCCAAAAATAGAATGTTACCAAAAATAGAAAGTTTCCAGAAATAGAAAGTTTCCAAAAATAGAAAGTTTCCAAAAATAGAATTACTGCTTAAAATAGATAAGTTTCTAAAAAATAGAAAGTTTCCATAAATAGATTAGCTGCCTTAATTAAATAAGTTTCTAAAAAAAATAGAAAGTTTCCATAAATAGATTAGCTGCCTTAATTACATAAGTTTCTAAAAATAGAAAGTTTCCATAATTAGATATAAGCTGGTTAAATAAGCTAATTATATAAGCTTAAGTATTTTCTAATTATTTTCTAAGTCATATTGATATAAGGTATAGTTTATTAATCATTACATGTAAATTAATTAAACTATAGGTTAAAAGTATTTAACTAAATATATCATGTTTTCAATTAAATAAGTTAAAATACTTAGGTTAAAACATGTATTATACTAATAATATAACCTAAGTCATGTTAATTAATTATTTATAGTCATGGTTTTTAATAAATAATTAATTATAAAGTCTAATTAAAAATAAATACTTAGGTTAAAATTCATGATCTAATAATTAAGTTTATAACCTAAGTCATGCTAATTAAATTAATTATTTCATGTTTTATTAATTTTATTTTTAACATATAACTATTAAAATCATAAACCTTAATATAATCAATGAACCGGTTCGTGACTAGAAACCATGAACCGGACCCGTAATCAACACCATACCCCGAACCAAGGTCGGGGTATCCCTTGTTTGCTGCTGCTGTGGGACCCACACCACCATACCGAGACCATGAGGTATCGGTGGTGGGTAATAAGCCAAACCGAGACCCCTTAGGGATTCGGTTAGGCTTCGACTAGAACAAACACCCCTAAAAACCTTTGTTTAGATTCATCCCATAATCATAGACATGTTTTAATAAATGTTTTTAATTAGTTTTTAAAAACATTAAGATTTTATGTGATTCATAAATCAAAACATAAAAGAAAAAGGTTAAAAAGGTTATACCGAATACGTGAATCAATTAAGGATGAACACACGCGAATCCTCGCATAATTTCCAAGATCAAAATCAACCCGAACACCCCTCCATGGAGTTTATAGGTGGCAGCCCAAAAAAACAAAAGATGAGGAGGAGGAAAACTTTTTAGGGTTTTGTTATTTTTCTTGTTTTGTAAAAAATGACACAAGATTTCCCCTTTTTCTTCTTTAGTAAAAATTGATGGGCTAAGCCCTTTTTCCTTCCTAATTTCATGGTATATGTATCCCACATGGGGTAACCCGATCATTTTCCGTGTCTAATTAATAAGTGTGTTCTCGTATTCGTGTTTTACGTGTTTTAATTAATTATCGATCGTGACTTAATATATTTATCTGTGTTCGTAATAAATATATATATATATATATATATATATATATATATATATATATATATATATATATATATATATATATATATATATATATACATATGTAATATTAGTTCGTGATTAATTTACGTTCATGATTTCATGTTTGTATGCTCGTGATTATAATTATTATTGGAATAATTATCGTGTGTTCATACGTAATAAATACTTATCGTGTTCTAACACGTACGTAATACTTAAAATTCTTATACGTGAAACGTAACGCGATATAAAAGGAAAGTTCTAATCTTGTACGTACGATCTTAAAGGTACTATTCATGGTAAAAGCATGCGGGTTTTACATGGTCAACAAGTGACTTTTTCTCTGTCGCATTAAAAGCAAAGCGTTCTTCTATTGAACCAGAAACTCGTGAGACACCCTGCCTTTCTTTTTAAAACTCCCCTAGCATAGAAGTAATTCTATTTTCTAGGGAGAGATTTTTAATCTATGCAGCCTCTAGTTCCACTTTCTCTGCTAATGATTCTGTTAATCCCACTTAATCCATAACACGAGATTCTAGAGAGAGAAAGAGAAGAAAGGTAGAGATAGAAACTAGAGAGAATTGGTGGAAGGTTATACTTTAGAGAGAGAAAGTGAAAGTAACCAACACCCTCTTCCACACATTGAAGAGGGTATATATACCCATGAGCTTGGTGGACTCATGGGCTTGTTTCTTGGGCCGGGCTTGGCTTGCACTTGGACTTAGCCCCTAACTTATACAATATTAGCTTAAAGTCAAATCCCGGTTAACCCGACTAACCTATTACAATACAAGACCATTAACGACTAAGATGACCTTTTACATTCTTTTTCGACTATATAAAATATAGGGCTAACAATCTCCCCCAATGTATCGGTCATCTTTAAATACATAAGATGATTAAGTGAATACATTCTTATGGAGGTGATCTTCCTTCTTTGGTCTTGTATCTTGGTCTTGATCTTGTTTGTAACAGTTTTGTTCCTTCATGCCTTTGTGATCTTTATCTTGATCCTTTGTCATTTGACTTTGAGTGCATGAGATCTTCATCTCGTGCTCCTTGTAACTAGATGACCTATTACATTCTATTCAGCCGCATTCCATATGTACTTAACTTTATTTTTTGGTTAATATATTATACCGGGGTTACTCCCATTACCAAAAAAACCTATTACATTCTTACATTCTTAAGTATCTTGATTATCACCATCTTGTGCTCTTGTGACTTCTGAATCGACGTCGGTTAGTACACAGCTACGCCACCTTCTTGATATGGAGCAACATATATAGACAATGACGAAATGGCTTTGAAACATTTCACCCTAACTCAGTAGAGTTTTACCTACTGTGAGTGAAGACCGTTAGACGATATTAGATACCGTACCTATGATCGGGTAGATTCAATTAAGAACCTCCTTGACAGGGTTTCCCAGCGGTAGTAGCCAGTTCTCTTTACTCGACCGTCTCAAAGCAACTACGAACGTAAAGAGTGAATCATAAGGATAAATTATCCGTTTGATTAGAGTCGTCAATTCAGAATACCTGGAACAAGTTTGATTCATATAAGAATCGCACCATTGTTGCTTTCCAGTTTGTCACAGGCTCGATTCTTAGAGAATCTTGCATGTTACCTACCGCATTGCTGTTTGATGCTGACACTGGAAGGATTACCATTCATCACTGTGAACACTAAAGAGTGTCACTCTGAATGATCTAGCAAGATCACACGGATTTTGCGAAGAAACCTGGAATAAAGTTTAAATCACTTAAGAATTTAAACTTAGTTGCATTCCAGTTATCACAAGTTTGATTCGTGTATAATCGCACAAGTTACCTACCATGAGCTTGTTTGATGTTAGCTCAAGCAGGATTTCCATCTTCATTGTGAATCGTATCACTCAGATATTCTGGAAATATCACAAGGATAATGCGTAGGACTCTATTGTGTCCTAATGAGATAACAAATTGATCTCTTTTGGCTTTAGACTTTATAAGTGCATTTTGGTAATCGGAGGCTGGAGCAGACTGCCACCTTTTCAATATTAACTAACTCGGATAGAGAAAGTCAATAGATACGCGTTGATCTCCGTGACAATGAGACAAGTTCTTTTGAGAGAAACTCGAATGGGTGGGGAAGGGTTGTGCATCGCATCACTGGGTCCATGACACTTGTCTTCAAAACATGTGTTAACCGGCTTTCTACCTAAGTTGCATAGAATATTCAACTCCTTCAATGCTTACCAATACGTCATCACTAGAACCTTGTTGTGATTGTTCCAGTGCTAACATAAGTAATTGGTCCGTATCCAGCTTCATTCAACTCCATCTTTCCTAAGGACCACTATTTCTAGCTATGGAATGTCCTTGGGTAGATCACTCTTGTTCTGGTTGGATCATAGGACTTAGTTTCCTATCCTAAATCACCTTTTGAATCCATCATTCCATCGTGGATAGTAGGTTGTTTTGGGTATAGATCGTAACCATAAACCATTGAAAACCATTCAAAGTGCTTGATAAAAATCAAAACTTTTAACACATTGAAATTTTTACATTTTCGAAAAGCTCCCCTTACCCACATGCATCGATATACAAAATAGTTTAGCATGTGAAGGAAGGAGTTGCACTTGAGTCTTTAAGACCACATGTTATGATATATTACATTTTAATCACATTGTCTCCCCATATCTGTAATATAAAAAATATAATACTAGAGATACCAATGGATTAAAATATGACAATTCTTGAAACCGATTGGGAGAGAAACATGTGTGCACGAATGAATCAAGGAACTTTTGTAGTCGAGTTGCTCCACCTCAACAATATATGTGTGTCTTGATACAAAAAATAGACAAAATTTCGGAAAAACGACACCACAAAATATGTTGAGGTACGGAGTTGAGATGCCTTATCCGATATGGTATATTACATATGACAGTTTTAAACCGTTTTCGGAATTTGTTGGATACATAAAATATGACAATATCTGAGATGTATCCAACAACATTAAAGGCTTAATTTTAAAACGCTCCACCTCAAAAATTGATCCAAATAGCATATCACATTTTTTAGATATAAAAACCATTTATGAGGAAGGGAGTGTTGAACACACAATTTTGAAAGATTTAGAAAAACCTTTTGAGAAATTCTTGAAAAATTGTGTTCAACGGTTTTAAATAGTATCTGATTTACCTGAGATCAAAACTTTGAATATTTTGTGACTAGCTCATGACCGAGAAATATTATTTTCCCGTTGTGAAGGATAAGTTATCATCCGTGATAAACTTTCCTTTAGGTGAAATACGAGTTCTAAGCTGACATTTACTTAGAAGTCGTTTTTCATGAACTTAAAAACATTGAATGTTTTTATGAGAATCTCATGACCGAGAAATATGAATTTCTCGTTGAGAAGGATAAGTTATCGTCCGTGATAAACTTTCCTTATTTGAGGTCCGAGTCCTAAGCTGTGATACGCTTAGAAGTCATTATGAGATAATATCAGGCAACTTCATTTTCCAAAACCTCCAAGTCTTCTGGAGTCATATACTTCATACCAAGATGGCCAACGAGATACTGAAACCTATTTGGGATATAGCTTTTGTAAACATGTCTGCTATCTGGTACTCAGTTCTAACAAATTATAATTCCACGATACTACGTTCCACTTGTTCCTTGATGAAGTGATATCTTACTGTGATGTACTTGGTACAGGAGTGCTGGACCGGATTACAAGAGATTGCTATGGCTGACTTTGAGTCACAATACATAGGTATTTTATCAAAGTGGAAGCCATAATCTATGAGTTGAGTTCTCATCCAGAGGACTTGAGTACAACACGCAGATAGAGCCACATATTCTTCTTTAGCTGATGAGAGCGAAGTGCAATCCTGCTTCTTTAACGACCAACTCACAAGTTTGTCTTCCCCTAGAAATTGTATGCTACCAGAAGTGCTTTTTCGACTATCAAGGCAACCTGCGTGATCAGAATCTGAAAAAGCTGTTAAATGAAAACCGGTTTCCCTCGGATACTAGAGTCCTATGTGAATCGTATTCTTAAGGTACTGAAAGATCCGTTTAACCTCCTTGAGGTGCTTTTGAGTAGGTCTGGATTGATAGCGTGCACAATAGCATGTGGCATGATGAATATCAGACCTACTAGCTGTAAGGTACATAAGAGACCCGATCATACTACGATATCGCGTTTAATCTACGGGATATGAGTACAACTCAACGTCTAGGGATGTGGTCGACAATGGTGTACCAACGCAAGCACATGATTGCATACCATGCTTTTTAAGTATCTCTTGAGCATAACTAGCTTGGTTAATAAAGATAATACGTGGGGATTGATGAATCTGGAGGAATAAAAAGAATTTTAGCTCCCCCATCATTGACATTTCAAATTTGTTGTGCATTAATTTTTCAAAACGTTTTGAAAGTTTTCGGTTCGTAGAACCAAAAATGATGTCATCAACATAAACTTGCACAAGCAATATGTCATCCCTATATTTATTAATAAAGAGAGTAGGATCAATGGAACCTTTGGATAATCCTTTGGATACCAAGAAGTTTGATAATTCATCGTACCACGCCCTTGGAGCTTGTTTGAGTCCATATACTGCCTTCTTGAGACGGTAGACTTTGTCAGGATGATGAGGATCAATGAACCCTTCCGGTTGATTCACATATACTTCTTCCTTCAAATTACCGTTGAGAAAAGCAGTTTTAACGCCCATCTGATAAACCATGAAGCCTTTATGTGCAGCATAACAAGGAATATTGTTGAACACGTAATTATTCGTGGTTTTAGTGCTAATCTCCCTTCGTTTATGGCATAATAAATAGAAAAAGTATACTTTTTGTGCATATATCGTTTAAAATGTGTTATTTATTATTGTAGGTAAGGATATGAAGAAAAAGAGCAAAAACGAAGCCAAAGAGCCAAAAACGAGCACGATAAATGGAAAGAGCACGAAAAATCAAGTCCAACGATGTATTCATATTTTATTTAGTCGGCCCGAACCATTTGAATGGGTCGAACCGAACCATTAATACATTTTAAGCCAAACAGCCACTCTTATTAAAAAGCCCAGCAGGCCCAGCAAAAGAAAAGAGCCCACGCAGGCCCAAAAGGGAAAAGAATGTTTATCAGGGATGGCGTACAATGAAAGCAGACTCCAACAAACATTTTTTTATTACTTTTCTTCTTTCGTTAAGTAGAAGAAGAGAAGACGCAACATTTTTTTAATTGGATGAGCATCACTTATTTTTTTCTTTCTAGTTTTCATATTTTAGTAGTGTAGAGATGAAAACTTACGCAGAATAGATAGAAGAATTCATTCCATATTTTGTTATTCATACTTTCCATGTCTTTGATTTATGAATAGATAGAGTAAGTTGTAGATTTCCATATATATATATTTAACATTCCAATAGATAGATTTTCTCTTTCTTTATTTTTTTTATATCCTGCGTTTGATTTTAGTTAGGAATAGGAGCAACAGATTCACTTTATATTGTTTCCTTGTATATAGATAGATAATACACGCAGCTTCCATTTTTTGGCATATTACTTTTTTCTTTCTTATTTTAAGATTTGTAGGATGAAGTTTGTTTGATTTAGATTTATTCATGGTTGATGTCAGTAGCATTTTGTGTCTCATCTTAGTAGTAGCTTAAATAAATCTCTGTTTCATCTAATTAACCACAACTTTTATTTTCTTGTTAGTACTAGCTTTTGGTTTAGCAATCAATTTTAATTTAATTCATATGCATCCTTTCATTGAGCAATAACTGTCATTTAATGTTTGCTTTACTTTTTAATTTTGTCTACATCCGAATGTTTCAGTACTTCACTTTTGTTTTTGACTTGTCCGAATACTAAAAGTAAAATTTGTATTTAAAGTGTTTTAATGCTTTGATAATTATATAGCTTTAAAGAGTTTTAATGTTTTAAATGCCTATTAGTTATTTGTCGATTAACGTTTTATGTCTTTTTATCTCGGCGTATCCGGTTCATATCTTTTTGCGAGGAGCTTTACGGGTCTTTTAGCTAGATTAAGTTTTAAAGTTTAAAGCTCGATTTGTTTTTATCTCGTTAGCTAGTCGATAAAATTGACAACTTTATCGGCTAATTAGTTTGATAAAAACTTTGAAAATAATAATCTTTTGATTTAATTTAGTTATTAGACCGGGTAGTTAATTTTCGTCTCCGCTTCTTCGCTCGGGTATCAATCTCATATCTCTTCTCTTATTATTAGTTCATTAGTTTATAGATGATCGTTATTATTGCATATTTAGCTTTTGTATCTTGATTCGAGTAGTTTTGATTATAGTTGTTTAGTAGCATCTTTGTTGTCATTATTATTATTTAGATATCTCTCGCTTTATCATTGTAGTTTAATTTTCATTCATATAGCTTTTATATATTTTAATATTTATTCATTAAATTTAGTAGTTTTAAATATAAAAATCAAAATCTCTTTTATTCGAGCATCAAACTTTAGACATAAACGCGGATTTCCATTCACATTTCGCCAGGAACTACGATAACCTTTCGGGTGTACGAAAACGACTCAATCAAATGGCGCTGCTGCCGGCTCTGTGTGTAGCGATATTGGCGTTGTGTTTTTAGTTGGTGACTTGAAGATCCTTTCGTTTTGAAAGTTTATTTTCGTATTTGTATATATATATAATAAAAAAAATTAAAAAATCCAAAAAAAAAATATATAAAATTTATAAAAACCAAAAATATTTTCTTATTTTATCTTCTTTTCTTTATTATTATATATATCACTTAAAAAAGTTTTAAAAATATTCTTCTTTATCTTCTATTGGGTTTAATTTTTTTTCTCAACCCCTCTTATTTTAATTCTTCATGGATTCATATTGTATAGGGTGTAGGTCGTCTGGTAGTCAATCATGTTATTGGTTTTCATGCGAGCGGTGCGGTATGGCTATCCCTAATTACGAATTTGGACATTGTTCATTTTGCAATTCGATCAATTCATACTTCACCTCTAATGACACTATCTTACCCTCTTCTGTATATGACGATCCGTATCCGCAACATGCACCGGGTTTTTCTCAATACCCGTGTTGCAATCATTGTGGGAGCCCTCACGATACTTCTTATTGTCAGTCGATGAATTATTATCCGCCAAATCCGTGTTCTAGTTCTTTTCAACCGATGAGTTATGATGGACCACATCCGTGCTATAATTCTGGTTTTCATAATTTTGAGCCCCCACAATACACCCTCGATCATCAACCTTCTTTGAATCCGAATGACGAAACACAAGCATTTCTTTTGAAACTTGAAGAAGGTTTAATTCAACTAAAAGAAGCATGGGAGGAGGAAAAGCGACAGCGACAAGAGCAAGTATCTAATCTTAGTGCTTATACCTCTACGCCTCGTGTGATTCCTTATTGTTATGATAATGACGAGGATAATATTTACGATCTCAATCCATCATGTGAGACTACCACTCCAATTCTTGATTCTTCCACTACGGAGACCGATGCCTCTCTCATTGTGGGGGATGAGGGTCTTATCACTATTCCTTGTGATGAGATTCTTATTCCAATCCAAAGTGAGCCTACGGTTGCTTCCGATAGTGATAGTGAGTGTGAATCTCTTTCTGGTGATGATTCATTACCTCCCACCGACATATTGGGAGATGATTCTTTGGCTTTCTCTAATCTTCTTTTTGATCTTGATGATGATTTTACTTCTAGTGATAACGAGTCACTATCCGATGAAGTTGTTCTGAAGGAAAATTTCAAGATTTATTCGAACCCTTTATTTGATTTTGATGACGCCTACATATCTAGTGAGATGAATCCTCTCTTTGAAGAGGGGATTGAGGACATTGATAGCTCCGACTCTCTTGCTATTGATGAGCATTCTTTGTTAGCCATGCCACCTCCCATCATAGAGGAGGTGGAGAGATTTGACCCTACCTTCCGTTTTATTCGGTCTGGAGAGGTGACGCGGGTGGTAGATATTTCTTCTGATATTTCTCATATTATGTAGCCATCCCGTCCTAACACATGCACACCCAAGGGGGTGATGTATCGCTTTTACTCTCCTCATTTCATACCGGGAAATGAGGATGAGTATTTTGATCCTGGAGGAGACGTTGATGTTGCTTTTACTTGTGATATTTTACCGGTTACCCCATCGACTCTTGCTTTGAGTTTCTATCAAGTGTCCTCGAGTGACACTTTGATATCTTTTTCTCCCACCCTCCCGCCCTTGGCGAAGACGAGTATTCTTAAGGATCGCCTTTATACCTATTTCTCGTATGTTATAAGAATCCTTCTGCTTTTCTTCACTTATACTGTGGATTCTTCTTCTTTATTCTCATCCGGTTATGAGGATAAGATTTTTGACCCTGGCATATCTTTTTGAGCCAGTGGTGATTCTCTTGCTCGCCCATGGAACATTTAATTCGGGGTCGAGTCAGGCTCGTGACTCGGTTAACAAAAACAAGCGCTTCTCGGGAGGCAACCCGAGGATCTATCCTTATTTTCTTTATTTTCTAACATAAGTGTAGGGGCGTGTTTCTCTCCATGTGTGCTTTGTGGTTTTTGTTTTTGTGTGTAGGGTTCCCTTGGATCGAGAAGACTTTTAGAGGGTTGATGTTGCTGTTTTCTATCATCTTCTTCATTCAGTCTCCGACCGATCTTCATGTCTATATCAGGGAAGTACTCAGTTCTGATCATTATTTATACATATATGATTGTGTTCCCCTTCTTACACTTCGAATTATAGCCTTAGCCTTTTGTGTTCTTAAGTGTAGGGGTAGCACCTTATCACATTTGAACGTTGAGGCCAATGTTTGGTTCTAAGTGTAGGGGGGTTTATATCATATTGATCATATTCATGCCTACTTTTTTTCCCTCTTGCATCCTATTTTGATCAAATGTGTGTTTGTTTTTTTATTTATTTCATTAAAAATAATAAAACGTTTTTGACCGTGCGTGATTGACTTGTCCCGTAGGCTAGAACAAAGGGGATCCCGACTCTGCCTGAGTGTTGATCTGGCTGCTCCCTTAACTTTTAGACTAAGCTTATAGGAATTGTGCAAATAAAAATGCTAAACGTGGAGTAGTTGATTCTCTTTGGAGCTTATATGAGTAACCTGTGGCTTTTCCTCATAGTTTATAACTAGACTAAATAAGTGTGTTTTTTTTTCAAGCCTTTGAACGTTAAAAATTGTCTTGTTATGCAAAAAAGATAAATTCCTATGCAATTTTGATATAGAGTCCTAGTTCAACTTTTTATTTAAATTTGAGTGAAAGCATACTTTCTTAAATTTGAAATGATGTTGCGTGAATAAATATTTTGAAAAAAATGATATAAAAAAAAGAAAAAAAATTGAAAAAAAGGAAGAAAAGAAAAAAAAAGAGAAACAAAAAAAAAGCAAGAAAAAAAAGAGAAAAAAAAATATATTTGAATAAAAAGAATAAGAAAAAAAATATGAATAAGAGTTTTATGTTTTTGTTGCTTTAATTATAATTGTGAGAAACTTGCTTTTTCTCAAATTTAAATCCGAAGTTGAACTAGAATTCGTCAATTTTTTATAAGAGTTTAGACGGTAATTGAGAATGTAGAAGTCAAAGGTCCAGTGAGCTCCGATACTATTCTCAAAGGTGTAAAAACCTAGCCTCCTAAGCTTTGCTGAAGGACAAGCTGAGAAGAAAGTCGCTACATGGAGTGATCTCTCCTTTGAATCTTCGTTCTCTAATTACCGTCGTTGTTTTTCATATAAGTGTCTTTCATTAGCTTAGCTGTGATTTCAAGATCATTGATTTCAAAATCCCGCCAATCCCGGTACTATCCTCCGTGGGGTGTCAAAATCCCGGGCACTTAACCGATGAGGTTGGGATGTCCCGAGAAGATAGCCGCTACATGAGAAAGGCCATTTTTGAATCTTAAATCTCGTTATTTTCGGAGAGTCTAATATTCCACTTAGATGATTAGCAACCATAAGAAATGTCGATTTTAACGATCAAAAACTTGAAAATGAACACACTTGCCTAGTCTTTTATAATTATAGGAGTGAAAAGTTATTTTTACATAGGTTATTAGTATAAGTAGTGTTAGCATTTTGACAAAACGTTTGCACAAGGAATCTTAGCTTAGTTGGGAGTAATAAAAAGAGGATGACGATATTTATTCTCTAGAGACACCCAGTTTGCGTGTTTTCCGTTCTATGATCCTTATACCTTGAATAAAAAGTCGAGCATGGCGGGTCACTATAGATTTTTATTTTTATTTTATTTTAGCAATTTCGAATAAAGTAGTTTCAAATTGTTTTTAGATTCAACGTTTGTGATAATAGTTGCTTGGGGGCAAGCAATGTTTTAAGTGTAGGGGTGTGTTGAACACGTAATTATTCGTGGTTTTAGTGCTAATCTCCCTTCGTTTATGGCATAATAAATAGCAAAAGTGTACTTTTAGTGCATATATCGTTTAAAATGTGTTATTTATTATTGTAGGTAAGGATATGAAGAAAAAGAACAAAAATGAAGCCAAAGAGCAAAAAACGAGCACGATAAATAGAAAGAGCACGGAAAATCGAGTCCAACGGTGTATTCATATTTTATTTAGTCGGCCCGACCCCATTTAAATGGGTCGAACCGACCCATTAATACATCTTAAGCCAAACAGCCACTCTTATTAAAAAGCCCAGCAGGCCCAGCAAAAGAAAAGAGCCCACGCAGGCCCAAAAGGGAAAAGAATGTTTATCAGGGATGGCGTACAATAAAAGCAGACTCCAACAAACATTTTTTTTATTACTTTTCTTCTTTCGTTAAGTAGAAGAAGAGAAGACGGAACATTTTTTTTAATTGGATGAGCAGCACTTATTTTTTTCTTTCTAGTCTTCATATTTTAGTAGTGTAGAGATGAAAACTTACGCAAAATAGATAAAAGAATTCATTCCATATTTTGTTATTCATACTTTCCATGTCTTTGATCTATGAATAGATAGAGTAAGTTGTAGATTTCCATATATATATATTTAACATTTCAATAGATAGATTTTCTCTTTCTTTATTTTTTTTATATCCTGCGTTTGATTTAAGTTATGAATAGGTGCAGCAGATTCACTTTATATTATTTCCTTGTTTATAGATAGATAATACACACAGCTTCCATTTTTTGGCATATTACTTTTTTTTCTTTCTTATTTTAAGATTCGTAGGATGAAGTTTGTTTGATTTAGATTTATTCATGGTTGATGTCAGTAGAAACTTGTGTCTCATCTTAGTAGTAGCTTAAATAAATCTTTGTTTCATCTAATTAACCACAACTTTTATTTTCTTTTTAGTACTAGCTTTTGGTTTAGCAATTAATTTTAATTTAATTCATATGCATCCTTTCATTGAGCAATAACTGTCATTTAATGTTTGCTTTACTTTTTAATTTTGTCTACATCCGAATGTTTCACTACTTCACTTTTGTTTTTGACTTGTCCGAATACGAAAAGTAAAATTTGTATTTAAAGTGTTTTAATGCTTTGATAATTATATAGCTTTAAAGAGTTTTAATGTTTTAAATGCCTATTAGTTATTTGTCGATTAACGTTTTATGTCTTTTTATCTCGGCGTGTCCGGTTCATATCTTTTGGCGAGAAGCTTTACGGGTCTTTAAGTTAGATTAAGTTTTAAAGTTTAAAGCTCGATTTGTTTTCATCTCGTTAGTTAGTCGATAAAATTGACAACTTTATCGGCTAATTAGCTTGATAAAAACTTTGAAAGTAATAAGCTTTTGATTTCATTTAGTTATTAGATCGGGTAGTTAATTTTCGTCTCCGGTTCTTAGCTCGGGTATCAATCTCATATCTCTTCTCTTATTATTAGTTCATTAGTTTATAGATGATCGTTATTATTGCATATATAGCTTTTGTATCTTGATTCGAGTAGTTTTAATTATAGTTGTTTAGTAGCATCTTTATTGTCATTATTATTTAGATATCTCTCGCTTTATCATTGTAGTTTAATTTTCATTCCTATCGCTTTTATATATTTTAATATTTAGTCATTAAATTTAGTAGTTTTAAATATAAAAATCAAAATCTCTTTTATTCGAGCATCAAACTTTATACATAAACGCGGATTTCCATTCACATTTCGCCAGGAACTACGATAACCTTTCGGGTGTACGAAAACGACTCAATCAAGTATCTTTACTGCTTCCAAACGAGCAAGTGGAGCAAATGATTCATCGAAATCTATCCCTTCTTGTTGACGATATCCCTTTACCACAAGACGAGATTTTTTTTGTGATGGTTTGTTCTTCATCCAGTTTGTTTTTCCAGATCCATTTGAAATCTAAAAGCGAAATTTCATAGGGTCTGTCAACAAGTTCCCAAACATTTAGGTGTTCAAACTGATGAATTTCGTCTTGCATTGATTCAATCTACGCATGATCAGTCATGGCTTGCTTGATGTTTGTAGGTATAGTTGAACTCACGATGAGTGCATACATATACACATGGCCATCAGTTTCGAGTTGTCTGCATGTACGAACCGGTTGTGAAGGATTTCCAATGACTTGATCCAATGGATGATCACGTGTCCAATGATGAGTGGATGGATATCGTTGGTAGAATGTATGCATGTTGGACGGATCAACATGTTTAGTAGAAGACTCTCTGACTTCGCGTACTAGTGTACCGAACCGGTTGAGAAATTCTTCTTCATCAGATTGTGCATCGACTGCTTGAATGTTGTTACCTCCTTCAACATTGACGGTTGGTGATGTTGGTTGTACGATAGTTTCTTGAGTTTGTTGAGTATCCAATGGAATTGTCTCTTGAGAAACGGTTGCTAAAGTAAATGCAATTTTGTCTTGTTGACTTTGTTCGGGTGCATCTCCAGTATTGACAGCGGAAGGATTTGACACAACTTGATTATTTCCATAGTAATATTCATCAAACATTGGATCATATAAATCAACCAACTCATTCATTTGTGTCGTATCTGTCGAGTATGCTGTAGGAGTACTTTCTTGACATTTTTACACGGGACGTACACTGTTTTGTGTTGGTGCCATTGCTGGACATTGAGGTGCGGAAGTTGAGTTGTTGTGATCAAGTACCATTAGTGGCAACTCGTCAAAGTTCACATGAATTGTTTCGACAATAATCTTTGTTCTCTTGTTGTAAACTCGATATCCTTTCTACAATGTAGCATACCCCACAAAAATACATTCATCACCTTTTTCTTTATCTTGTCGAGATTCTCATCGTCTTTAAGAATGTAGCATAAAGATCCAAATACGTGAAATAAATTAACAGTAGGTTTCCTGTCATTGATGATGTGGTAAGGTGTCTTTTCATGTCTAGGGATTACGAGAGAACGACTATGAGTATAACAGGCAGTTGCAATTGCTTTAGCCCAAAAGAATAGTGGTAATTTAGAAGCAGAAAGTATTATTCGAGCTGCCTCAACCAAAGTGCGGTTCTGTCTTTCGACAACGCCATTTTGTTCAGGAGTTCGAGCAATAGACGTTTGATGTTAGATGCCTTCTTCTTGAAAGTAAGATTGCAAGGTCTTGTTCAAAAATTCAGTACCCCTATCCGTTCTTACGGTTAAGACTTGAGCTTGAAGATTGCGTTGTATCATCCTGAGAAAGTTTTTGAGAGCCTCGGGTCTTTCATCTTTGGACCTTAAGAAGAAAGTCCATGTGTATGTAGAGTAATCATCAACAATCACGAGAATATACTTTTTCCCGTTAATACTCTCTACACGTATGGGACCACATAAATCCATGTGTAGAAGTTCCAATCATCTTTTTGAGCTTGGGGTAGTCTTTGTTTTGAAGGACTTTCGTTTTGCTTTTCCCAACTCAAAAGAAGAAAAAAGATGGTATTTGACGAATTTTAACTTTAGAAGACCGGTCACAATCTCATTCTTCGAAAGCAAGTTGATGGTATCAAAGTTTAGATGTGACAATCGTTGATGCCATAACCATGCTTGAGAGGATGAAGCTTTGGCCATTAAGCAAATTGGATTTGATGAAGATGTATCTTGAAGAGTTACCGTGTAGAGATCAGAACCACGAGAAACTGTAAGAAGGTCATTCCCATCGCAGTCTCTAACATAGCAAGTAGTTTTCCGAAAAGCCACTTCCAAATCTGCATCACAAAATTGACCACCAAAGAATAAATTATGATTCAGTCCCACGACGTAGTAAACCCGTTTTATAGTGATATTCCCTTGAGCCAAATTTCCATATCCGAGTATCGGTGCAAACTGATCATTTCCAAACCGTACCGTACCCAGAAACTTCACCACGAAGTTAATTAGAACATTGAGATTGCCCGTCATGTGCTTTGTGTACCCAGAGTCCATTATGAAGAGAATGATCCCGACGAGATGCATAAGAATTAGAAGACAATGTTGAGTTTGACAAATGGGATCCCTTAATAGAAGTAGGTTCCAAAATATTAGTTGGCCTAGATACAGATTCTAAAGGCAAGCTAACATTCATAGACCTAATTAGAATAGTGTTTGTCTTAGGGACCCATTTGTATCCGGGTGGTGTAAATCTTGAGTACCCTAGATTACATGTCCTACTCATGTTCTCATAAGGCTTCGTTAACATGTTTTGTTTATGGAGAGTAGTGGATTCTAACGCACTTAGTTTCTTAAGTGGTTGAGCAGTGGATTGATTCAAAGTTCTTGTGGGTTTTTTAGTACAGTGGGCACATGAATATGCGTCCTAGTTCTAGCATTCACGTCATTATGATTAAAAGCACAAGCATCATGATTGAAAGTATGAACACGTTTTCCACATTTAATACAAACAAATTCAACATTCGAAGTCTTAACATTCAAACTGTCTTACATGTAGTTACGGACGTTTTATTCTTAGAAAACTTAAAATTCCTACGGTGTTATTCTACTTCCATCTTCTTCCCTTGACTATTGTTAGGCATGAATCTATCTTGCATTCTAGTGCTCTTAAGCTGTAGTCCGCTAACGCTAGTAGTGGGATTTACTCCTGTAGAAGAGGACACACGTTGATTAGTTTTCCTAGTGTTGATGCAAAAGTTGGTTGATCCTTGCTAGACCCGAATTAGGCTTAATTCGGGTTGGTTGGGCTCCAGCTCCTGCACCAAGTGAATCGTTTGGTTGGGATCCTGCACACTAAACAGCACGCGTTAGGCTTACCGTGGGAATGTTTCCCACGATTAGACTCCGGCGTGAGAGTAAGTAATCGATTTAGGGTTTATGTGAGTTGAGAGTATAAGTCGTAATACCTTTGTGGAACCCTTGAGGGTTCCTTTTATAGGCAATGAAACCCTAATGGGCTTTCACTTATACTTCGGCCCCAAGAAAGAGATAACTATCAGAATTAGAATGATTGTTATCTTCTAATTTTGGTAGTGAATATCCTCCTCCATTGGGATAAAGATATTCCTAGACAGAATATTATTCTGTCTAACCCTATGTCGGCCGCACCGGGCAGTGGGCCGCACACATGTGTGCGGTCACTGTTCATCCAAGCCCATAAGCCTGAATGACATTATTCCACCCATCTGTGATGGGCCGGATACGGGTAGTACCCATGGGCCGGGTTCATGACCCGGCTGGGGACTATACGTCATCATGTCCCCCCAGTCTAGTTATTACAACCATAGGCGTAACCTCTAGACTACCAAGATGCTCCCCGGACGTACCAAGGAAATAACAGGGAATGATAAGTTGTTCAAGAATTTGTATTGGCCGCACGTGGCAACCTGGCTTAGGAAGTTATTTCATCAGTATCTCAGCCACATATAGCGACCGAGACAAATTAAATATAGCAATAAATGTCAAGTCTTACGTAAGAGCCGCATATCCCGACATTAATAACTGTTCATCTGACATGTTGACTGAAAAAAGTGCAGACAGTCAGAACCTTGAGCAGTGCAAACATTTGAGTCAGAAGTGACACGTGGGTCCCGCCTGACGTTTGACTTGCCACTTGCCCCCTAACCACACGATCAAGTATAGTGGCAGACACGTGTCACACATCCAACAGGTCGTGACCCACGAGGCAACCCTATAAATAAGCCACCCCTACGGCTGTGTGAAACACACAGTTATAACCTCCATTTATGCCATTAAAGCTTTCCTCTTAGCTTGAACCAATTACGCACGGATCCCTTCACACGCAGGTTAGAACACCACGTCCTTACACTTTTATTTAGTAATGGCTCACAGAAACAACCCTACCATTGGATCCGTGCTGAATGTTATGACCCAAGACCAATTAAACCACTTTTGTACAAACTATTTCATCCCTACCAACCTACACCCCTCACTTCCTGGCGCCGGAGATATCATAACTGAGGCTCCAGCGGGTAAGATTGGCATGTACACTCGCCTCTTTGATGCGGCTAATTACCGCATTCCCTTCACCCATTTTCTTGTAGATCTGTTTGGATACTATGATGTACATATTAGTCCGCTCCATTGTATAGGTGCCTGTAAGATTAGTCAATTCGAGATCCTCTGCCGTGCTAGGAGAATCCCCCCAACCGTAGAATTATTCCGGCTCTTTTATGTTCCCAACATAGTAAACGGTTGGGTATCTTTTAAGAAACGATCCCCTAACAGTCCCCAATCGCACAATAAGCCAATGGATTCATTGAAAAACTGGTATGACCACTACTTTTTCATTGACGCAGTAGTATGGCCGGCCGATTACACCTTTAGAACTAGGATACCCCACGACCCCAAGCCGCACACAAGTACATACAACCCCCGGCATTCCCAAGAATTAGATCTGAATAGGACCGGGTTCCATAGAAGTCTTCCCGAGTCATTCCTATGTTTGCTAGGGATTAGCCGCAATTACTTTGGTCCGTCCAATAGGTATCCTGTGTTTTGGAGAAGGCAGGGTGAAGGTAGGCTATCATCTGTACGCAAAAATGTATTCAATTATTTGATAAATGGCTAACACATTTTGTTTCGTATTGGGCAGAAATGAACTTCTTTGGACTCTTGCGCCAGGGCGACCCGAAGCTTGTACCGGAGGGTTACCGTCCTCTCCGTGAGAATGAACGAACCCTTCTTGAGCATACCCGAAACGTGACGGTTGCTCTCGAAGCCGTGCCAGATCCCCACTCGGACGAGGAAGAGCATGGAGACAATGGTGGTGGTGATAACCAGATGAATGAAGGAGGAGCCGGGCCCTCCTCACCACATAGGGAACAGCAGGGGGATAATATTGACCTAACCACCTCCAGCCTTCGCCGAATGATGGGCGATAATGATGAAGAAGTTCAACAAGTCAATCTGGAAGAGGAAGAAGAAGTGGAAGAAGAAGTCGAGGAGGAGACTGACGAAGCAACAGTTCAGCCCGTCGCCAGGCGTACCCATAAAAGAAACAAACGAGCAAGGCGAACTGCTTCAGTCGAGATTGGCGAACACAACGCCCCTGCCAAGAAACTTCGAGAAGACCACCCCTTGTACCAAACTGTTGGTAGTACTACCCAGGGTTCCGAGACTATCCGGGCCGCACATGTCGATCCTGTCACTCAGATTGCCCCCACCGCGTCAGAATTAGCGAGAAATGACATGTAAGGCTCCGTCCTAACACGTAAGAATGACAACTCCTTTTTGAAGTAACACTTAATATGTATCCACATGATTGTTTTCACAGGGATGAACAAACTGGTGCCGCGCCTCCTACTGATACTAAAATAGATAAGGGAAAAGGAAAAGAAGGGGAAAGAAACCCCATGCTTCACACAACCGCCCAGCAGTCCGGCCCTGTTTTTGAAGAAGGTTCACCCACGGCTTCCCAAGAACTCCCAACGTCCGGCCCCCCTCAATCGTTCAACCCGATATGGAATATTACGACTGCATCACGAATGAGGGACGCCGATGAGTGCCGAGAATACCTCAACAACTGCATACCGCCAGGCTTGGTGCGAGAGGTGAACGTGCTCAACCATGCGGACTTGGTGGATGAGTACAATGGTGCTTTGGTACACCAAATGGCGATGGGCACCTCGATGAGGGTAAGGTTTGAAGCCGCACTTGGGCATGTTGAATCTCTCAAGAGGAAGGTAGGACGGAGGGAGAAGATGATCGTGGATAATGAAGCTCAAATTGCAGACCTTCAATCCCAACTGGCTAGCGCCGAGGCGACCATAAAAAAGCAATCGGCCCGCGCGAATGAATACGACCAACAAGTGGCCAACCTTGAGTCACAGCTAGATGATGCGACCACCAAGGTACATATCCGTTCCGCACCACCCATTTTCTAAAAGAAATATATTCTAACGTTTTATCTCTTATAGGTAGCCACGGCGGAAGCGTCTGCCCAGTCGTACGCCAGCCAGGTACACGTGCTTAATAAGAAACTGGAAGACGCGCACCTGGCCGTCCAAAGTATGGAGAGGGTACAAGGAGAGCTTGCTGATGAGAGGGCTGTCACCCAAGAGCTGAAAGAGGCGTTTGCCCATAAAGATTTGATGATTGACACCCTCACCGCTGAGCGTGACGACGTGCTATGCCCCCAACTGCTAGCGGCTATTGCCGGCCGTAGGTGGATGGTAGGAGATGGAGCACGCTTGGCCGTCATGAAAGTACTGGAGGCCCCTGAATTTGTGCAACAATTTGCAAGCCTTGTGTCCGATGGCATTGACCATGGACGTCATGAGGGAATGGTTGAGGCCGTTGAGCTGATCAAGAAAGGGGAAAACGTTACCACTCATGCCTTCTTTAATCCTGAAGCCGCTACCAAGATGACTGCTTCTATGGCCGCGATGCGAGATCTGCACTATCCATTCTTGGATGAGCTGGAGGCCACCAAAGATGCATCAAATATGGAAATTATGGAAAGGCTAAGTCTTAGTGCGTTCTACCAAGGTGAGGGTCACTCCCGTGCTTCCTTCACTCCATCGCCCAGCCACCTGACGCTCCCCATATACGAGGATGTAACCAGGATCGTGCTTGAAGAAGAACCCTTAAGTGTAGTGCTGGAGAGGAGTGCGGCTCAAGCCCAGAAGCGGAAAGAAAGTGATGAGTGGTTGTCGTGTCTGGTCGAGGAACAAGTGGAAATGGGTAAGTTTGTCCCCCCTATGTAGAATGCTCCTACTTTATGATCCCTTTCAAACACTTTGGTTTGTAACCGCTGAATATTTGTTGTTTCTATTCGTCCATGCATGTACACGGCTAACAACATTTGCATTTTGCATGTAAGTCCGTGATGGACCACGGCCATTTTGTGATCTATTTGAAAACTTGTGTATTTTGATTGTGTTAAATATTGTACCTCAATACTGCATGATATATCACGTCTTACACACAAAAGAGAGAAAATACATACAAGTCTATAATTTACTAGACATGCGACGTGCGTCTTTACTATGCGGATCACTGTGTGACTACGGCATATGAAACTTACCCCAACGTCTTGTGAGTAAGGTGTCTAGTAAGGATACATGATCCGTGCGGCTGGGGTTGCATCCCTCTTACGCGGCAAGTTGAATTAGTAGGTTCACTTAATCCTATTACCTCGCCTGGAGGCGTATAGTACATGTACAGTAATTGAAAGAATGCATATGAATGAAACATGGCATATTATAATATAAGTAAAATTCATACGACTAACAAAAAATATAAAAAATGATTTGCACGAAACAAGCCGTGGGGCTAGCTAGGCACCACGGCATTTTATTAGAACGTTTACACTTTTGTTTGAACAATAATGACAAGTCCTAAAAAACAAGAAAGGAAACTAAACAAACATAAGAAAAACAAAACAGATAGACCGCATGGTTCTTTATTGAGACCGCATATAGCGAAGTACCCATGCAGAAGCCGTAGCTTTCAGAGATAGCATCTTTTGAGATTGGAAATATTCCATGTGCGCTCTAGGTCGCGGCCATCCATGTTACGTAACTTGTACGCGCCTCGTCCCAAGGCTTCAGTGACTTCATACGGTCCTTCCCACTTAGGGCCCAGCTTTCCTGTATTCTCGGCTCGACTTTCTTCGTTAGCACGATAGACGTAGTCTCCCGGTCGAAAAGAAACACCCTTGACCTTGGCGTCATAATAAGCCTTCATCTTAG
Source organism: Glebionis coronaria (assembly GCA_025667525.1). Lineage (NCBI taxonomy): Eukaryota > Viridiplantae > Streptophyta > Magnoliopsida > Asterales > Asteraceae > Glebionis > Glebionis coronaria. The sequence goes on along the minus strand of JANFOE010000101.1, from coordinate 307,648 downwards.
CCTTGGACTTAGCCTCATTGATGGCTGCTATTTCCCTTTTTTCTTCCAACAGATCCAGGTTGATTCGCAGCTGTTCATCGTTCGTGACGACATTAACCTCCGTCGTGCGGATGGTAGGCATTCCTATTTCTGCTGGTATAACAGCTTCAGTGCCGTAAGCCAATGCAAATGGAGTATCTCCGTTGGCTGTTTTGATCATATTTCTATGCGCCCATAGCACATGTGATAACTCATCAACCCATTTGCCACTTCGTTCATCCAGACGCACCTTGATGCCATTCCCCAAGCTTCTATTTGCCCGTTCGACAAGGCCATTTGTCTGCGGATGCTTAACAGATGCGAAGCGCCGCTTGATGTTCAATGATGCACACCAATCTTTAAATGGGTTGTCAGTGAACTGCTTGCCGTTGTCCGAGATGATTTCTCCCGGTAGACCAAAACGGCACACAATATGTTCCCAAACAAACTTCTTAACTTGTTTGCCTGTGATAGACTTGACTGCCTTGGCCTCTATCCATCGTGTGAAGTAGTCCATCGCAACAATCAAGAATTTAACTCCCCCCGCAGCTATAGGAAATGGTCCTGCAATGTCGATTCCCCACTTGTAGAATGGCCATGGGGACGTGATAGGTGTAAGCTCCTGTTGCGGGTGTCGCGGCACTGGCCTATGCACTTGGCAATCACTACACTTGCGAATCATGTCGTGCGCGTCTCTGTGCATGGTAGGCCAATAGTATCCTGTCCGTAAGGATCTAGCCACCACAGACCGTGGACCTGCATGCATGCCGCACAATCCTTCATGTATGTCACTGATTACGTATGCGGCTTGACGTGGTCCCACACACCGCAGCCATGGCTGCAAGAAAGAGCGCTTGTAAAGGATGCCCTCTCGAAGTTCGAAATGCTGCGACTTCCTTCTGATGCGTCGTGCTGCTTTTTCCTCGTCTGGAAGGGTTTCACTAGTCAAATAGTTGATAATCGGGGTCATCCATGTAGGTCCATCCTCCTCAACTATAGCAGCAACCTCCCCCTCCGTTATAGATTTCTCCTTGAGTATTTCCACCAAGACTTGTTTAGACAAGTGAGCGAAGCTTGTGGATGCGATCTTGCTAAGAGCGTCCGCCTTCTTGTTCTCGCCCCTTGGCACCTGCTTGATGGAAAACTTACTGAAAGTCGCGATTAGCGACTTGACTTTTTCCAAGTACCTGACCATGTTGTCCTCTTTAGCCACATACCCACCTAGAATATGGTTCGCGACAAGCCGGGAGTCCACGTAGGCCTCAAGGTTGCGGACTCCCATTCTAGCGGCGATTTTTAAACCCACAATTAATGCTTCATATTCCGCTTCGTTGTTGGTGGCCGTGAACTCAAAACGAAGGGCGTACGTGAATTCCATTCCTTCTGGATTTGTGAGGATGAGACCTGCTCTGGACCCGTCCGTACACGAAGATCCGTCCGTGAATTACACCCATGGTTCTGTTGGGATCTCGTCTTGTTTAATGATTGGCCCTTCCTCATCCGGCTTCTCGATCAGGAAATCTGCCAAGATCTGGCCTTTAACAGCCGTCCTTGGCCTGTAAGATATATTGTGCTCCCCCAATAGGATGCTCCATTTTTGTAGCCTCCCTGCTACGTCCGGTCTAGAAATAACCTGCTTAATTGGCTGATCCGTAATGACCACAATTGGGTGCGCCTGAAAGTATCGGCGCAGCCGCTTTGTAGCAAACACTAGTGCTAGCACCAGTTTTTCCATAGAAGAGTAATTCAGCTCCGGCCCTTGTAGCGTTCTACTTATAAAATAGACCGGAGTTTGCACTGTATCTATATCTGTCATAAGTACCGCGCTTATTGCGCCATGAGTGGCTGAGAGATACATAATGAGTTCCTCCTTTGGCCGGGGAGCTACTAGCATAGGGAGGGATGCAAGATGCTGCTTGAGTTGGCCGAAGGCTTCCTCGGCTTCCTTCGTCCACCGGAAGTCTCCCTTTCTAATGCACTTCTTGAGTGTCTTAAATAGGGGTAATGACTTCTCTGCGGATTTCGATAGGAACCTATTCAGCCCGGCTAGCTTCCCATTTAAGGATTGCACCTCCTTCCGTGTCTGAGGGGACGGCAGTTGTATCACTGCGTCCGTCTTCTCTGGGCAAGGTTTGATGCCGTTTGGATCAATCAAATATCCAAGGAACATTCCCTCCGTTGCCCCGAACGTACATTTCTTTGGATTTAACTTCATGTTAATCCTTCTCAGCGTGTCGAATGTCTCTTGGACATCCCGGAGAAGTGCCTCCTTCGTGTGACTTTTTATCACCAAGTCATCAACATAGAATTCCAAGTTGCGGCCTATCTGTGATTCAAAAGCTTTGTCCACCAACCGCTGATATGTAGCACCGGCGTTCTTCAGTCCAAACGGCATTTTCGTATAGCAATATACGCCCTGGCTCGTATGGAACGCCGTTTTTTCTGCATCCTCCTCCGCCATCTGGATTTGGTGATACCCTTTATATGCGTCCAAGAAGTATTTAAAAGGATACCCACATAGGGACTCCACCTTCCAGTCAATTTCCGGTAACGGGTAACAGTCCTGTGGGCAGGCCTTGTTTAGATCCGTAAAATCCACACACATGCGCCAACTTCCGTCATGTTTCTTGACCATGACCGGATTGGATAACCACTCGTGGTAGTATACCTCGCGCATGATGCCTGCATCCACTAGTTTCCGTACTTCCTCCAATATCACTTGGCCGCGCTCAGGTGCCTGGCCGTGCTTCTTTTGCTTGATGGGTTGGTACCCTTGGCGGATCTGGAGCTTATGCTCTGCTATCGCACGTGGCACGCCTGTCATATGCTTTGGCTGCCATGCGAATATATCTAGGTTTGCACTTAAAAGAGAGCACATGGCCCTTTTGCCGTTATCCTAGAGCGCCCCTCCTATGGATACCTCCTTTTCCGGATTGTCAGGGTGAATGGCTACCTTCCAATTGGGAGGCGGTGATCCATCCTTGGGTGGAACAGGTGGAGCCGGTGTTGTCGCGGTGTGACACTCGGATGCCGGTACGATTGTGTTGTAAATGGTAACAATTCCCCCCTCAACGGGGAATTTGATCATTCCGTGCGCCGTGGAGGGTACCGCCCGTATGGCCAAAATGCCTGGTCTGCCTATGATCCCATTGTACGGAGAGTGTGAGCGTATCACCATGAAGTTCATCCATGCCGTAGTGGAATGTTCCTCATTCCCAATGGTTACAAGCAAACGTAGTTGCCCTATCGGCCAGATAGTGTCTCCACTAAAGCCAGTAAGCGGCGACGTGGCCGGTACTAATTGGCTTCTTATTTCTGGGCATAACTGCACGAAACAGTGTTCATACAGTACCTCTGCTGACGATCCTCCATCCACATACATGCGACGAACATTGTGTGTTCCAATGCTTATCTCAATAGTGAGAGGCGCATCAATCACATCGCTTGCTGTGATGGGAGGGAATGAGATTTCCCTACCGCGTGAAAATTTTTGGCCAACTTTCTGCCTCGTGCGGCGCTGTCTTGATTGGATCATGTATATAGTCAAAGGTTTGTCCTTTTGGAGATCCTTCTTATCATTCTTCTTGTTGTTGTCTTTTCCATCCTTCCAATCCTTAACTAGGTGCTTGAGTTTACCTGATTTGATCAACGACTCAATATTCTTCTTGAGCTGGATGCACTCCTCCGTACCGTGGCCTTTGTTATTATGGAACTCGCAGAAGCGATTTCCTTGCCGACGTTCCGGCGGAGTTGTCATTGGGGGAGGCCTTGGAAAGTTTGCCCCTTTCGTCAGCAAGATCTCCCGGTAGGACATCTTAAGGGGGGTAAACTTATCATCCGGCCGTCCTCCTTTGTTCTGGCTCTTATAGTCCGAGCCCTTGCTACTGTTCTGATTGCCTTGGCCGCCCGACTGTCTCCGAGACTGGTCGTTTGACCGGTACCCATTTCCTCTGGATGGGTAAGCCGCGGCAACCGTCGTTTCTCCTTCTATGAATTTTCTGACCCTTTCCATGAGGTCATCATATCTCTTTGGACGCTTGTCATTGAGGCGCCTGATCAATTCCATGTCTGTTATGGCGTGCAGGTAGTCAGAGATTTTCAGGAGCTCCGACATTGTTCTTGTGCGCGTGCACTCATCATTGAAGCGTTCAGTGAAGGCTTCTGTGGACTCCCCCGGCCGTTGTTTGACAGTTGCCAATGAGACCGGATCCCTATTATACTTCTTCCTCTGGGTATAATTGTTCTCGAACGCAGTGCGTAGTTCCGTGAAACTATCAATGCTCCATGGAGGGAGTGCCTCAAACCAGTCACGGGCATTTCCGATCAAAGTCGAATTGAACATTTGGCACCATATAGGCATGGGCCATCGCTCAATTTTAGCCTGCGTATCAAATATTTTAAGGTGATCAACCGGATCACCAGATCCATCATAAGTCTTGATACACGCCGGCATGCGACGTTTTGTGTCCTCAGAATAGTTCCGTATGCGGAGGGTGAACGGGTCTTCCCTGGGATCCGCCCATGGCCGGGTGAGCCTAGGGTCATCGCATGGTTCACACCATGGACGCGAAAGATCCTCCGCTTCTGCATCTCGATAATAAGGACCACCATAATACTCATCATTGTTTTGTGGTGGTGGAGGGGTGTGCCTAGGTCGGTGACGCTTAGGCGGATGGTCATCTGAGTCCTCCCCTGACGGGTCTGGAGACGGTGGTGGTGCCCCATCCTTTGGGTAGGGGCCACTTTTTAGGGATGAACCGGAAGCCTTCTTCCCAGTGTTCATCCTGTCCCACACGCTTGGGCGACGAGCGGTTCTGGCCAAGTCTCGATCTGGCCGCTCGGGTGAGCCATCTGACTTATCTCCTCCTTCCCGAGACTGCGTTAGTTCCTGTATGAGGCGATCTCCTATGCGCTCAAACACATTCCTGGGTTGAGGGGTTTCCTCAAAAATGCTCTGCTCCTGAGGCCGAGCTCTCCTTTTCCTCTGATTTTAGGAAGAGGTGATTGGTCCGGTGTCACCAAAATTGAGTCTGGATTGGAGGTTCCTCCCCAGATTCAATCTTGACGCGATCCCTGGGACGATCCTATCGAAGTTCTGCGTGAGAACTCGAGTAAGATCCTCCTCGCTGAGTGGTAGGACCTCTATCTCTTCCTCTACCGATGGTCTGCGCGGCTCCTTGTTAGGAGGGTTGGGCGCACTCCCTGGGTCCGGATTGTCCAGGGTGGAAGTAGGTGGGGGTGTCATGGAGATCGTGCTCGTCACCCCAAGGGCTGGAAACCGCCACGGTTACCAGGTCCGCCTGCAAGGCGGCTAGGTGATTGATTGGGGATGAGTATCCCTTCCCCTTGGGACTTCTGATTTCCAGGATTCGTATTCCTGGGATTGGCTGGCTGATGCCCCTTCGTCATTGGAGATTCAGGATGAGGTTTTGTTCTAGCTTAGTGTAATGGGTCCCACGGATGGCGCCAACTTGTTGATGCAAAAGTTGGTTGATCCTTGCTAGACCCGAATTAGGCTTAATTCGGGTTGGCTGGGCTCCGGCTCCTGCACCAAGTGAATCGTTTGGTTGGGATCCTACACACTAAACAGCACGCGTTAGGGTTACCGTGGGAATGTTTCCCACGATTAGACTCCGGCGTGAGAGTAATTAATCGATTTAGGGTTTATGTGAGTTGAGAGTATAAGTCGTAATACCTTTGTGGAACCCTTGAGGATTCCTTTTATAGGCAGTGAAACCCTAATGGACTTTCACTGATACTTCTGCCCCAAGGAAGAGATAACTATCAGAATTAGAATGATTGTTATCTTTTAATTTTGGTAGTGAATATCCTCCTCCATTGGGATAAAGATATTCCTAGACAGAATATTATTCTGTCTAACCCTATGTCGGCCGCACCGGGCCGTGGGCCGCACACATGTGTGCGGTCACTGTTCATCCAAACACATAAGCCTGAATGGCATTATTCCACCCATCTGTGATGGGCCGGATACGGGTAGTACCCATGGGCCGGGTTCATGACCCGGCTGGGGACTATACGTCATCACCTAGTATTCTGAGGTAACCACAATGTTCCAGTTTGAGTGGACCTAGTGTTCATCTTATACATTCCAGGTGCTATCACATTTGTGATCTTATCAGTTCCTAGATTAGGGCATTTCACCGCATTTGGTTGACGAACGGCGGATGGTTTACCCAATTCAGAATTGCCTTTCATTTTCTCAATGAGTGTTTGTAGCTCACTGATGACTATGTCCCTTTCTTGTAGCTGAGCTTTCAAATCATTTATTTCGAAACCTTTTTCATTTAGTTGACGAATCGAAGAAGCTACCATTTCTTGACACTTTTTTATGATTATGAGATTTTTCACCTTTTTGTAAAGCAAGTTCAAGAGAAATGGAGTGTTTCTCAAGTTGGGAAAAACTTTTCGAAAGTTTGTTATATGACTAAATTTTTTTCGAAAGCTCAACTTCAAGATTGTGACATTTCTCGTCCGTTTCTGACACTAGACATGCTACATGACAATATTGATCAAGATCGGTATACACACCAGGTATAGCATTCATATGGTCAACATACAAGTATTCCTTCGAAAGTCGATCAATTTCGTTAGAAAGTTGGTGTTCTTGTGTCTTTAATTTAGTTTGAAGAAAATCAACTTTATCTTTAAGAGATTTAACATATCTTGAATCAGTTAACATTTCCTCAGTGAGAGCGTTATAAAACATTTCCACATTATTTGAAAGATCATCAATGGTTGGAACAATGCATTGTTGAATGAGGACTTCTACTTGTGGGTTAGGTTTAATATTCCAAAAGGTATCTCTAGAAAATTTTTCATAATCTATGACACCTTTGTACAAATTTAAAACCCCTTGTTTTATAAACTGAAATTGATGAACACTTTTACTTTTTTCATCCCATTTACGTTTTTCATCCGAAATTTGTTTTTCTAACAAAATTGATTGCTTTTTGAAACCCCTTTTTAATAAAACTTTCTTTTCCGTTTCAGGACTTTGTGGTGGAACATTTGTATACATCTTTTGTTCTTTGGAAAGTTCTTTTTGAGTAACAAACTTAATATAATGATCAGAATCAGAAAGGTTTATTAAATCACTTAAGTTCGATCGACTTTCTTCTTGATGACGAATAATTTCGTCACAGACAGGGTTAAGCATAAGAGAAAATTTATCAACATAACAACCGCCATCATAAAGAGCAGACTTGATACTTTGAACTTTCTTGAGATATTCAGACTTAGCAAAACTCGTTTTCATATTTCTATTGAGCATATTCATGGTTTGAATAGACTGACCCGTTTTGTAAACAATGTTGTTTAACGTTTCGACTCTCTTTTGCAAAGCAAGAATTTTTTCAATATCCTTTTCTTCACGAGTTTTATATAGCTCAGTTTGATCTTTGTTAACCGACTCTAATTCAGTAATCTGGAGTGTATGTAGCAGCAGTTGTTCTTCAAGTTCCGATATCTTTTGTTTTGACATATGAATTTCATGTGTTACTTCAGAACAATATTGTTCGTTGAGCACCTTACGTTCATATACCAAACCATTAGTGAAATTGAGTATTTTGAAGTTCGTTTATTCTCGATTCTTGACAAATTGAAAGTCCTAAAAATCTCAAGCCTTTAATTGTTCTTGGTTGTTAAGGGTATTTGGAAGTCTATGTCTAATTCAATTAACACGTAAAAAATGGAAAATAATAGGCTACGTATCCGTAAAACACTTTGCAAATACCAAGTACTATTCATAAAGTTCAAAATAAAATGCATAAAAGTAAATTTGCTTGAAATTTAATCTAAATGAAAGTATAAGGGCTAAAATGTCCGAAACTATAAGGACCAAATGTGTAAAATTTAACAAACTAGCAACAACTTTTAACCAAACTAACAAACTTACTAACTAAATTTGCCAAAAAATGAAACTATAAGGACTGTTTACTTGAAAACCCTAAAAACAAGGAAATTTAGCTCTAAATGAAAATAGTTACAAATAATAGAGAATAAAGTGCAATTAACATGTAAAGTTTAACAAAAACGGGCTAAGCTTTCTCAATAAGTTGGTATGAGCTTATTACTGGACCAATTCAGCTCTGGTTTGTTTTAAAAGGCTTAAAATGGAAAAATAGCTAGACTTGTGCAAGGAATTTGCTTAAAAGCTCAAGAATCACAAAGTAGCTTATTCTAATAAGCCAAGAATAAGCAAACATGAAATTTAGACTTCCACAACTTTATTTTAATGAACAATCTGATTAATAAGCTGACAAGAAGTATGGAATGTCTTTTAAAACTGAAAATGGTTCACTGGTTAAGCTAGAATATGAAATTAAGCTCAAATGAGCTTATTGACCAAGCGTTGACCAGATTTTTGAAAAAGCTGATTTTTATAAAATCCACTCAGGACAAGTTGGCAACAAGATTTGTGAAAGAAAAATGGCAGATTTATGAAGTGAAAATTGAGATATGAGAAATCAGTTTAGTTTTTATATCAGAAACTTGCAAATGCCCAATGGCTTATCAAAAAGCTTATTTCTCATTCGAAATAGCAAACTGTATAATTTCCTTACACACACTAATACTTCAGATGTTGGACTACAAGTAAAAACTAGTTTTTGGCAAATTGATCAAGTAATGAAGGCATGGTAATGAATTGATGTTAGCTATTTTTTTGAGTATCAAGTAAACAGATTTTTAACCCAAACTTTTTATGAACCAATTGCCTCTTTGACTGATCTTTTGACTACAAAGCTGAACTAAAATGATCTCACAAGTTTACCAAATGTAAATGGATACAATACAACCAGTAAAACAAAATCTAACAACCAATACTCATCAAAATCAAACACCACTTTATGAATATTTTTAAGACTTTTACAAATGAAATTTGATCACAAGTGTAAAACAAGTTTTAACTCTTATCAAGACATGTTTAAATGACTAAATGAGGTATGTTTAAGCTGAAAACAAATAGGTAAATAGACTAAAATTCAAGATGAGACTTATGACTAAAAAGCTAATGAAAATGTTTAACTGAAATCAAGTGAACTATAATTCAGGCTACAATATCACTCAAATGCTATCAAACTAACTCAATTACACTAGAATTAGACTAAACACATTATCAGTTCAACATTTTATGGCTATCTAGGAATTTAGCATGCAAAACTGATTAAGTGGAACCAAATATAGGATTTTGACACCTTTTAGCAAGAAGCCTCCTCTGATGGAGTAGAGGAGCGCTGAGCTCTCTATAACAGACTTCCTTAAACCAAATTCAACTAAAATCAACAACTAATTCACCTCCAAAAGCTATGTCTGATCTAATCAACTCATTCTACTTCAAAATGCTACTCAGGAAATGGAAATGAACTAAACTTGCTAATCACTCTTGAAAAGCTTCCAAATCACAATGCAAACTCCATTGATCAAGTGAGATCAACAGAAACACAATGCCTCAACAAGAATGAAGAATTTAGTGGAATGAGATAAAGGAATGAACTGAATATTTTTTTGTTTTATTTATTTGGGAGGGAAATTTTGTTACAAAGTCTAACTGATTAACTAACAAGCTCTTAAGTGTGTGTCAATCACTTAAGAGTTGCTAACTAACTGAAAGTTGAACTAGAATTGAGAGAGAAACTAAAAGTGTGTGTTTTTCACACTTTAACTACTACTTGTTACAAATGAGGGTCCTATCTCCTATTTATCGAGCTGAAATGATAAGTTGTTGGGAAGTGTGACGTGTCTTTGCCAATGAGAGAGTGCCAGATGTACTCTTCTTTTTAATTGCAGATTCCTCTTCAAGAACACAAAATGGGCTTTTTGATTCCTTCAATTTCAGGCTAATTGATTATGAGGACTGGATTCCTTGTTGAATTGCGAGTAAGTTTCATGTAGAAAACATTATCTGAAATGCAGTGTAGCCAAATCCACTCTTTGGGCTCGTTCTTGAAGAAGTTGACACGTTGCATGATTTTATTGGGTCTCAAAGGGTCACACAGATTGTTATCCACATTTGGATATAATGAATATGAAGTGGCAGCTTTCTATTGGATGAAAAGAAGTTAGTGGGTATCACTGTGCTAGATCCGCTCATTAAATGAAAACGGCTCAGTGGCCCAGCTGGCATGTTATGTGGCAATCCAAACATTCATTTCCTTGCATTCTGATTGGTTGAACAAGTTAACACTCGGATCATAACCAAAGTTTGTGCAAATTTATCACTTTCAGCCCTTGGATTTTAACAGATTCTTCATTTGAGCTCCTTTCTTCATTCTTTTGGCAATTTCAGTCCTTTGACTTGCATTCTTGATTATTTAAGTCCCTTGACTTGGTTGACTTTAAGGTTGACCAAGTTTGACATTAATCTTGACTTTTTCCAAAATTTCATTTAAGTCCCTCAACTTTTGAACATTGTCAAGATAGGTCCTTTTCTTCAAATGTCTTGTCATCTTTGATCCTTCTCTTGTCTTTTCATCATAAATGAGCTTGATTTTCACTTGTTTACTTGAAATTGTATCCTTGTTACCTATTTAAGCACAAACACAAAACATACCACATAATACCGCTTTATAACACAAAAGTTAGGTATTTTCTATGTGTTTTAGGTGATTTGTTGACTTATTGATATGAGATTTTGCTCATATCGAATCCCCTACACTTGATCATTGCCAAGACCTCATGCAATGCTATATTTTAAAGCAAAAATTTACATTTTTCTTATAATTAACCCACCTTGCCCAATATGGAATGCTTTTAAACTACTCTACATTATATGATGCATGATTTTGATTTTGTACAATGCAATGTAAAGAAGAACAATTCTATTTATATATTTTTGATTTTTCATAAATGGTTTTGATGGAAAAACTCATAAAGAAATCAATGACTTAGATTAGGGCTTTGGTACCATGAACACTTATCACCCTCAAGTTTCACTTTCCCCATACCAAGCTTAAAAATGGGATCATTGTATTCACAAGTAAAAAGCGCGTCAACTTATTCATGACAATTAAATGTGGAACCGGTTATTATTTGAGCAAATTTTTTGAGAGCAAATTTGTCATGATTTAAAGTGTGAAATATAAGAAATGTAAAATCCAAAAATAAAGAAGCACGGTTTTAATCCTAAATAGTCTTCTCATCCATTATTCGAAAAACCACTCAGAATTAATATAAGTCCGACTCAAGAGTAATAAGTCATTCGCTTTATGTGTAAAGTCCTCATGTCATGCATTAATAAGTAGCTACACACTCGCTAAGGAAAGAAATATAAAACTCACGCAATAATTTACATCCGCCGCCTTTTTGAGACATTGGATCTTCAATCTCGCAACCCGTCAAGGTAATATTGGATTGTAGCAACTATAAAATCCCCGCAACCCTTGTGAGTGTAATATTGGAATTCAATAGTTACTATAATTAACACTTCACTGCCCCTTTTGGGAGTCTAGTATAATTATTTTTTTTTCTTTTTTTTTCTAGCCACTCATTTTTTTATAAGTCGCTCTTATTTTTCTTTATTCCTCACAAAGAAAGTTGAAAAGAATAAAAGGAAAAACACCCGCTAAGTATTAAGCATGACATAAGTCTAGTACACTTAAAACGTTCTAACATAGAATCTTAAGACGTACTTATACCAACCACGAATGATTAGTCAAAAATACATAAGAGACTACAAACCGATTAAAACCGTTCTTGATTATTTATTAACATATATATATGCGAATAAATTAGAAGCAAAGAAGAGAAAGGTTTAGCCACAAGTAATTATCATGAAGTTTATCTAGCCCTTTTATACTTGTTTCAACTCTATCATCTCCCATTCTCCACAAATTTAAAGTCTCAAATAATGAGAGTTGTGGATGCTTAGCCTAATAGACCAATGAAGGACTACATGGTTAATGATACTAGCTAGAGAATGCTTGAAAAGCAAACTCGGGTTGAGTCAAAGTATCCATGGTGGGCCTAATATGTCAAAGAAGTCTAAATTTGTTAAACCATATCCTTTATTATATTTTTTCCTTTTTCTATATTTTTCGATGAAAAATAAAAGAAAAACTTTATACAATGCAAATGTATTATGCAAATGAAAAATGATTGATGCAAAAATTATGAATGCATATTTTTTGGTGGCCAAAGAAGATCAAAAATTTAAAAAATGTTTGAAAAATTAATTTTCAAGTTATCATGAAGGTCAATAGCAATGGTCTAGGTAAGGTCACTTTGATAGAAGTCTCCCCTACACTTAAGCTAAACATTGTCCTCAATGTTTAAGAGCATGGGAGTAAACTCCCCTACACTTAGGAAAATGATAACTTTGTTTAACCCAAGCTAAGGAAAGATCAACTATAGTAAATTCATTTTTTAAGCACAATGTGTCTATGAAAAATCACAATAGTTAACGAAGTGAACCGGATACACGAGCCTCCTCCATAAGCTCCAAAGCACGTGATGAGTGAGAAACCCTACAAACATCATGAAGACAAAAGGAAGGTCTCCCCTACACTTCTCATCAACTCTATATCCTTATTGTTATCCTACCACACTCTAAGTCTAAAAAACTCTAAACCTAGTTATTCAAACTTGATTTATGGAGTCTCTAGATCGACTCATCCCACACTTAAAAGTGTCTTAAACCTATCATGGAGAGTTAAAATTTTGCCCTATGTAAGAAAAATATCCATGATAAGGTAAAGCAAGTTTTCAATTATCAAAACTACATAAATATCCCCCTCGGATCACATACATAATTACCATCCCACTTATAAAACAATCCAACAACTAACTTCCCAAGCAATGGAGAAAAGAGTGAGGTGTTGTTCTCCAAAATGGTTGCCCATATGTTATTCAAAAGGTGATAAGGTGATACTCTCAAATCTCTCACAAGTTTTCTTTTTATTGCATCAGGCGGATACTGAGATGGTTTAGCAAGCACTATACCAGGATCAAAAATCCGCTCCTTGACGGGAAAACAACAAGTGGTGGTTGCCTTAGAAGATTCTCCCTTGTAGGTTACATGGTCAGAGAAAGTTTGTGGAGTAATGGGTAACAACAAGATCTTTGAAGGAACCATCATGAGTTGTTTTCTTTTTTCACTTTGAAAGGTTGAGGTGGACAAGGAAGAAGGTAAAGGATCTTCATGCAAAAGATAATCTAGAAAAAGTATGTCCCCCTCCTCATCAACATATCCAAGATTGTACTCAAAAGGTATATCAACCTCTAAAAACTCATCACTCTCATCCATGATAAAATCCTCCTCATAACCATAAACATCATAGATTGGTACATCAAAGATTGGTGACTCCTTAAAACTCAAGGAAGTGTGATCATCAAAGAATGGAGGGTCACAAGTGGAGAGCTCATCACCACTATAATCATCATATCTTGGTGTATCGCAAAGAGAAGGTTCATCATCCCTAAAATCCTCATTGGTTTCTTCATCATGGTGGAAAAGTGGGTTATCAAATAATGTTTCAAAGAGAGGATTGGAATGAATAAAAAAATCACCAAATTTAAGCTCTTGAGGTTCATGAAAATCCAAGTATGAGGTAATGGATGCAATGGTCTCAACATAAGGAAGGTCATAATCTCGACTTGAGCAAGATTCATAAAAATATTCATCACAAACTTCATCAAGGATATCATCTTGATTTTCTTCCTCATTAACAACATCAATATGCTTCACCGTTTCAGGCTCATTAGATTTCTTAGACAACTTCCCCTTGTTAAACACAACTCTCTCATCTCCTACCCTCATTGTAAGTTCACCTTCCGCCACATCTATAAGAGTCTGACCCGTTCTCAATAATGGCCTACCAACAATCAAAGGAACTCTCGGATCCATATCATAATCAACCACCACAAAATCCGCGGGAAAGGTAAATCTATCAACCCCAACAAAAACATCCTCCGTAATTCCCACCGGATAAGCTATAGTACGGTTGGCTAACTCAAGAGTCATCCTAGTAGGGGTGAGCTCGGGAAGTGAAAGTCTTTTCCAAACCGATAATAGCATGAGATTTATGCATGCCCCTAAACCGCTAATGCCATGCAATTTTCCATCCCCGGGAAATTGCAAGGAATCAAAAAGCTCCTCGGATCTCCAAGCTTAGTAGGCAACTTCTTAAGCAAAACCGCGAAACAATTTTCATTTAAGGAAGCTGTTAGAAATACGTTTTACGTAGAAAGGATCGGTCACTCCAACAATAGTCTAAGTTATAGCTCGTAGTTTAGTTTTACTAATATTATGTAAACAAGGCTAAGCCAAGCCTACAACTTGTGTAGGCCGACCCAACTTGTAAGCCCAGTCCATCTTATGGGGTTGGGTATATAAACCCTCTCCTTAGATGGAGAGGGTGTGGTTTCATTTTCAATTACACATAGTTCTTTCATTTCTCTCTCTAGAAGTGTGTGAAATCCACCAAGTTTCTATCTCTTTCTCTCTCTAAAACATAAGCTAGATTTACAATATCCTACAAATGGTATCAAAAGCCATGGGATGATTGTTTGGTTTATGTGTTTGTGTTCTTGGTTCATACGCCTTTGTTTGATCCAAAATCATTCGTACCAATTTTTTTTGTGTTTTTATGGTTTAATCTTAATATACTTCATCTACTTACTTGTTGTAGTATTTTGGTATTGTTACTTTGGTTAAAAAACACAAAATTTTTGGGTGTTTGATTCATTTTTAGGCTTAGAATCTCGAATTTGTTGTGTTTTAGTCCTATCCGAGAAAAGTGGTAAGTTTGATTCCATAGTACGATCTGTGTATTGTGATCGCATAAACCTGGGGTTTCTACTTGTGATCCAATATCACGATCACATAATACGATCGCTTGTTACGATCCAAGATTGCGATCTAGTAACTGCGATCCACTACTACGATCAAGGTTACAATCATAGAGTGCGATCACAGTACGATAAACTGATACGATGAATAGTACGTTCACCAGTACGATCACCAGTACGATCACCTGGGGTTTCTACTTGCGATCCAATATCACGATAACATAATATGATCGCTTGTTACGATCCAAGACTGCGATCTAGTAACTGTGATCCACTACTACGATCAAGGTTACGATCATAGAGTGTGATCACCAGTACGATCAACCGATACGATCAATAGTACGTTCACCAGTACGATCACCAGTACGATCACTAGTACGATCAAGCAGTACGATCAACCGTTACGATCACCAGTACGATCACTAGTACGATCACCAGTACGATCACCAGCACGATCACCAGCACGATCACCAGTACGATCAAGGAGTGTGATCAACCTTTGCGATCCAAGTACGATCTAGGAATGCGATCTATGGTTACGATCTCCACTACGATCAAGTGTTGCGATCCGAGTACGATCTAGGACTGCGATCTAAGGTTACGATCTCCACTGCGATCGTGTGTAATTTTGAATTGGATTTTTTGTTTATCGAGAACATAATTTAGGGGATTTCAACATTATTTCTCGGCATCAACACACAACAACAAATACATTTACTTTCTATCATTTTTTGATCAACATTTGTAAATCTTAACTTATCGAAATGGAGTACACATCTCTTACGGATAAGTACATCCTCTCGGGTACGGATAATCGTCCACCAATGTTGGTGAAGACTATGTATGAGGATTGGGCTTGTCGAATGGAACTTTATATGTTGAAGAAAGAGAATGGACATCTTATTTGGGCATCGGTGCTCAATGGACCATTGGTATATGGTACAGTGACGGAAGGTGCTATTACTCGTCCTCGCACAACGGGTGAATTAACTGGAGATGCTAAGATACAAGACAAGTGTGATAAACAACCTACAAACATCATTCTCCAAGCCCTTCCTCCAGATGTCTACAAACTCGTCAGTAAACATAAGGTTGCCAAAGAGTTATGTTATAGAATTTGTGTTCTAATGCAAGGCACCTCGTTAACTAAACAAGAACGAGAGTGTAAGCTTTATGATACATTTGATAAGTTTGCCTATGTCCCCGGGGAGACTCTAAATGATTACTATTTGAGATTTACCCTATTGTTGAATGAGCTCAATATTTATGGCATGGCAATTCCTACGTTTCAGTTGAAAACCAAGTATTTGAACACTCTTCCTTCAGAATGGAGCAAGTACGTGACAGTTGTTAAATTGGCTAAGGATTTGCATCAAACCAATGTGGATCAACTTCAAGCTTTTCTTCAACAACACGAAAGCCATGTGATCGAGGCTCGGTTGTCTAAACCTCAAGTTCGTGATCCACTTGCCATGTATGCTTCTCAACAAATGACTCCCCAACAAAACATGGCTTTCACTTATCAACAACCATCATACTTGCAGTAGCAACCATCACACACCTATCAACAACCACAACAACCACCTTATCAACCACTAATGATGCCACAACAAGCATTTCAACAAAGTGTTCTTCAACAGTCTTTTCCACAACACCTATCACATCAGGTATCACCCCCACAAGCCATCACTTCTCCAATGGGCTACACTCCTCATCAAGGATATTTTCCAATTGAAGCACAACCAGCACAAGCCTTCTACTCCAATGAACTTCCACCAATTGAAGCACCGGTATTTACTCCAAATGATACGCCAACTGATGTGCTAAACCATCTCACTGCCTACTTATCAAAACTTATTGCAACTAGAGGTTTTCCACCAACAAACAATCAGCTCCGTACTTCTTCAAATCCTCGACAACAAGGCACTATTCAAGATGGTCAAGTAAGAGTGCAATCCATTCAGGGTAGGCAAAATTCATATGGACCCACAACAAGGACCGTGAACAATCAAGCTCTGAATTCTCAAGCTAGTGGAAATGGAAGCACTATTGGTCCTCAAAAGGTTGTGACTTGCTATAATTGTCGAGGACAAGGTCATATGGCGAGGGAATGCACTCAGCCAAAAAGGAGAAGGGATGAAACATGGTTTCGTGAGAAGATGTATTTGGTCAATGCTCAGTCTAAGGGGAAGATTTTGGATTCAGAGTAATTAGCATTTCTTGTAGACTCAGGGGCAGCAGATAATGAAGGCATTGCAGTCATCTCTACTTCTAATGCAGCATATCAAGCAGATGATCTTGATGCATATGATTCGGATTGTGATGACATTCACTCAGCCCAAGCTGCACTCGTTGCTAATCTCTCTCACTACGGTTCTGATGTCATCAGTGAGGTACCAACCACATCTAATAATATTCATGATAATCCACATCATGTTGAGCATGAAAATGACAACCTCGAACAACATTCGGGGACTAGTAACTCAAATGATGCGGTATCCAATCCAACACATTTGAGTGAACCTCAACCAAATGCTACGACGAGTATAGAATCTTATGATAACGTGATTTGGTAAGGGTGCCTAAACATATTATTGATAACATGAATATGGCTGTTCGACAAACCTTAGATATGAATGCCAACCTAACCGTTGAGCTTCGATGTATAAGGAAAAGGTCAAAACTATTGAAATGGTCCCTCAAGCAGATAAAATAACTTATTCTGAATTTGACCAATTTCGTTTTGAAAAGATTGAACACTTAAACGAAATAGAATCATTAAAAGCTACCCTTTCCAATGAATTAAAAGAAAAAGAGTCGGTTGTAAATGATTTTCAGATACTCAAAATGGATTTCGAAACTCTCGAGTCTAAAAAGTTTGAATTAGAAATTAATGCTACCAAACTTCTTAAATTCAAGGAACAACAACTTTTAAAACAATACGCTTCCACAGAAAAGGTTCATCTTTTAACTAAATCGTTCAAAGAACTCGAACTTAAGCTTCTTCAAGATTTACCACCTAATCCCGATTATGCAAAACAAGCTCAGGAATATATTCCTTGTCTATATGATGTGTCCATAATTGGCAAATCGAAAGAAGCACCTTATGTTCGTAGTACTGAGGAGACACAGTCACATGCGGAAGAAACTCATTCTAAAATTCTTTCAAAATTCCATAAGCTTGATTATGTTCAACACAATAAAGATCAATTTTCAAAAAAGATCCGTATCCGTTTACAAAAGCAATTAGCTCAATTAACAGTTTATGTGCCTCAAAGTTTGTCAACGGAAAACCTTCCTAGTACGTCTCCTACACTTGTCAAAAAGGATTTAACTAAGTTAATTCCACCGGTAAGTAAGGTGTCAGATAGCTTAAATGCAGTGCACCAACACTTAGCCGATTTTGACAAGGTCATTACGGAACGTCGACGAATACGGCCATAACGGAAGGTGAATGGAATTTTGAGCACACTAGAGTTGCATTCCAAGACGAAATTGTTCCATTTGTAAACAATGTTAAAGCTTGTCTTAGTATTGATCAAGATTACTTTTGGAAATAAAAGAAGTTAGACGTGTTTTCAATGAAATGGATGATGCTCACGAAAACAGTTTAATTAAAATAGAACGAGTTTCACGCCAAAATGATCAGCTTCTGAAGCAAGTGATGTCTCATGATATTGTTTCCGTCTGTGTGAATAAAAGTGTTGATAATGATTCTATTGTGCATAATGTTGAATCTGTGGATAATGTGGTAGATAGTACTTGTCACAAATCTGACGCTGAATTTTTAAAGCTTCAAGATTCGTATTCTTCGCTTTCAAAACGTTTTAATGAGATTCAAACACATTTTATTTCCCTTGAATGCAAGCAAAAATTTATTCAACAAATCTTTGAAACGTCATTCGAAGGTGTTAATATCGATGATGAAAATTTTGAAAAGAATTTTTGATTGAATTTACAATCAAAACAGCGTCAGCCAAGTGACAAGGTTGCTAAATCTTTGCCGATAGACATAGAGAAATATAAGAAGATTAATTGTGTGAACGTACTTGAGGCCGCTTAGAATATTAAACTTGATCTAGATAATCGAGTTTCCAAGATTTTGTCCAAAGTTGATAACTTAAAACAGAAAAATACATAACTCTTCGATTCAGTAAAGCTCGTATGTGTAAATACCACTGCACAGACTCAATCATTGATTGAACAATTGAATCGAAAGTCGGTGGAAATATCTTATTTAAGGGAACAAATTTGTGATAAAAATCTGGCTTTGGCTGAGTTAATGGAAACACTTCGTACTCTAAAAGGTAAGAATGTTATGGATAACGCAACCACTCTCTCAGCATCGTCCTCTAGTGCAATCAAAAGGAACCTTATCACCGTCACTCCACTTAACAAGGGCCCTAGGACTAAACCATCTCAAACATTGGTCACTAAAGATAAGGCAAAATCAAAACCAGCTTCTAATATTCCCGCGTTGCCTTCTATTGGAGTAAGCACCACTACTAAGGCTCAAAGATCTAAGCTTAAAAGAAATAAGAAGAATGATAGGATCTTACCCCATCTAGTATTCAAGTGAAGAATAAAGTATAAGCCCATCCTAGGAATGTTATTTTTGTTTTAAATAAAAAAATCCTGTAGCTAAACCTAAAGGCTCTGCGGTTGTACAGCGTTCTAAGCCTACTGTGAATTCTAATTTGAAATATTGGAATTGCAATGAATGTATGTTTTCTAGTCATCATGATTCTTACCTTATTGACCATGTGAATGAGATGTATGCCCGGAAAAATGGATTAGAATGGAAACCGACTGGGAAAGTGTTAACCCAAGTTGGTTGGATGTGGCTCCCCACTGGTAGAACTTTCACTATTGTAGGAAATACATGCCCTTTAACTAGGATCTCTCTCACTAAAGCGAAGAAAGCGTGCCCTTTAACTAGGAGTACCAAGGCTAGCAAAACACAAGCGTGTCCTTTAACTAGGAACACCAACACTACAGTAGGAACAAAGTGCCCTTTAAATAGGTCTACTCTCACTATAGTGCCCGCTAATACTCCAAAACCTCAGAAAATTGGAACAATAAAACCTGTTAGTGATAAAACTCACATTAGAAAATGCAGGAAATCTAAGGGTCACACAAATGTTAGCAATTCTGATAATATTATCTCTGTATCTGCTAACACTCCGAAACCAATAGTTTCCAATGCATTGTCTACTATTGTTGTTGAAAAGAGGTGGTCCAAATTGTTCTCTGGTATTTGGACTCTGGTTGCTCTAAACATATGACCGGAGATCGCTCTCAAATCAGAAATTTCGTCAGCAAGTTTCTTGGTACAGTTCGATTTGGAAATGATCATATTGCAAAGATAATGGGTTACGGTGAATATCATATTGGGAATGTTATAATTTCAAGAGTGTATTATGTGGAAGGTCTCTGATGAGACTGCTTTTATACATAGTCTCATCGTCCAAAAAGGGCTTAAAATGCATTAAATATCATGAAAATACCCAAATATATGCTTGTGTTTGCTGCTTGTGTATTTTAGGTACGAATATTGAGAAAATGACAAAAGATCACAAGAATCATGCAAAAACGAACACGAGAAACGAAGCCGCACATTGAACCAAGCCCTAATGAAGAATTTTCCAAGAAAACCCTTGAAGATTTGAAGATTTATGAAGAAGGGTCCTCCAATATTGAAGATTTGACACTTTATACCCTTGTATCTTCATAATTACAAGATTGGTCCCTAAAGTTTGTCAAAATTGTAAAAAGGGCCCTCCACTTTGAAGAATTGGCAATTTTAGTCCCTCAAAAAACTAAAATGTCAATATTAATCCTCCTCAAAGTCAAACATACCAAGCAGGACTCCAAGTTACAAGAATTACAAGTTTGGTCCTTTGAAAATATCAAAATTACCAAAAGGACCCTTGACTTTAAAGAAATGGCAAAAATGGTCCCTCATTAATCATGACTTGGCAATTTCAGTCCTCCAAAATGTCAATTATACAAGTCAAGACCATAATCCTTGAAAAAAAATACCAAATCATTCCTTCAAGAATCAAGAAATGGAAAGAAATACCCCTAAAAATACTTTGGAAAAGTATTTAGGGCAAAAGTGTGAAAAGTGAAACTTCAAATACAAAGGAATCCGGATTTTGCTAGTTTTTTTACAAGTGACAAGAAGAAAAGAATTGAGGGGTTATTCATGGCAGACATCAAACCTTACCTTAACTACTAAAACTCCACCACGTGTCCCACTCACCAAATAGACCAATCACATGCCACCAATTTGCCACCTCAAATCCCACTCATAACCGGATTAACAACTTATTTATTAAGTTTAAAAAAGGGTGGTTAACAACTTTTCAAAACTTAATCTGGATTAAACTCACTACTATTCACCAAGAACACAAATTAGGGGAATGTTTACTCCTTTGAATTAAACCCTAATTCCCTCCAGATTAATGATTAACCTATCCCTAAACACATCCCAACTCTTAAACCCTATGCCACATCAACACATTAGTCAAATGATAAACCATTGTCCCACTTCTTGGAGAAGATGACAAAAGAGTACCAAGGATCCAACGCCTAAGAGTGAAGCTTACAAACTAAGCTTAATAGAGGCCTTGATCACTTTTCAATAGCTCACCACTCCACAAACATCCAAAAGAAAGTCACATGATCTCAAGTTATTCAAATCTGCAAAGGGCATAATGGGGACTTCACAGCAATTAGGGTTACGTTTTTTAGCTCTTAACTAGTTCATTGTAGCCTATATAAGGCATAGGACTCATTTCATTTCGTTTTGCTCTTGAATTTTCCTTGGTTCAAAAATATGTTAATCATATATTCATATTAATGAAATGTGTTTGAATTTGTTGAAGAAAGCTCAAGTGCCACTATTAATATGTTTATTGTTGTTAATGTTTACTAGTTCTTGAATCTTAAACTTGTTTTCGAAAGGAGTGTGCAAAAGTTTGCATATTTTCCACTTTTCTTGATATTTTGCTAAGTCTAGTTCAAACCTTGGAATTCTTGGGCTATAAGGCTGATCATAGCATCCTGATATTGAGTTATCAAGGTGTTGTGAAGCTTATAACTTGGGGATAATCAAGTGTGGGGAACTAAGGTTGCATTAATCAATAATTTTTCACTTTTCTGATTTTTATATTATGCTGTTAACCTTGTTGATTCTTAGCAGGGTTGTTTGTGGAAGCTTGTACTTGTTCTTGCTAGTACATAAGCTCAAAATCTGTGGGTGTGGATGTACATCCATGAGATACACATCATCTTACTCAAAATCTGAATAAATCTTGGATTTTTGGTGATTTTGTGTGTGACTTGTGTTCTTGCTGATTTTATGGTCTAATCTTGCTTAAATCTGCTTAATATATCTGTTATTGTGCTAATTTGGGCTTGGGTGGTCTTGGATAACACTTTTGATTTGAAAATTTTGGATTTGGAAAGTTAAAAGGGTGTTTGGGATTAGTTTGAGATCATAACATCATATTGTGTTATTTTATGGTTGGAAGTTTGTGTATTTGCTTTGTATCTGTTAAATACTTGGTTGAGTGCATATTGCTGCAAGTTTTTGGGTTTGAAACCTTGAATCATAGATTGTGCTATAACTACTTGAGTTTGACTGTTTTTGACCTAAAATTTTTGGAATACTTAGAGTATATGCATGTTTAGGGATATAAGCTGTTAATTCAAAGTTATCATAACATATCTTAGGGATTTGGGTGTTTGAATTTGGCTTGGTGGTCAATTGCATAAGCAAGTGTTCATAACTGCTTGTTTAGTGTTCATCAGTAACTTTAAGTGCTTGAATCTTGCTCAATACTTTGAATCAGTGCATGAAACCTGCTTAGACTTGCTTATTTATGTTTATTATTGCTTGTGTATGCATTTGGGTAAGTTTGGTTGGCTGAATTGTGCTATAAGTGCTTATTGAACCTCAACTGCTTATTGGTCATGTCTGTGAGTGATCTGGTGCTTAATTGAATTAACTGTACTAATTGGCTGTTAGTGATTGTGATTTCTTTGTTGTGATTGACTCCTTATGATCCACTGATCATTTGGGCGCCTTTGTGTAACTTGAATCTCCAAAAAGGTCACTAAAGACAAAAAAGTCAAGAAGTCAAGCAGTGGAAAAAGTTTCCACTGCTCAATTCCCAAAACTAGCCCCTACTAGTGAAATTTTTCAGTTAGCTTATCAATAAGCCATATTGTCTTATTCAGACCTGCAAAAACTTATTTTTTTGTGATAGATCTTCATCATTTGACCCATTTGTTTGAACTAGAGCTTATTAGACTTTGACTTTGACTTTTTGCTAGAAAAATAACTCATTTGACTTTTTCATAAGTGCTTATTTGCTTATTCCAGCTTATTGAGTGAACTTATTTGAAAACTTTTTGCTGATTAAGCTTAGTTAAGTCATTTAAAAGCTTTAGAAACTTGAATCAGCTCTTGGGATAGCCTAGAACTCAAAAACGACTATTTTGTCGTTTTCTATAGATTGCTTATTGCATTTTCAGGATTATTACTTTGTCTTATTTCAAATTTCTTTTTACAGAAGTCTTAAGCAACTCAAAAGAAGCTTGTGTGTCTAATTTGAGCTTATGGCATGAGTTTATAGCTTAATGGGCCAAAAAGCCCATTAAGAATAAGCTGTTTGGTATAAGTCAGCTTATTTCACATTTTCAGCTTTTGGGCCTTTGAAAAGTTGTGTTTAAAATCAAATTTTGAGTCAGATAGGAGTTTTTGGGCTTAATTGGACAACATTTTTGTTATTGGGCCTTAAATAGCCTATTAAGGGGTCTGTTTGGACTTTTGGTCCATTTCTAGGCCCATTAGGGGTATTTTTGTAATTTCAACTTCATTTTCTGTTTATTTAGGTTAAATTAAGCTAGTTTACAAGTTTTTAGAATTCTTTATAAATTTTGGATTTTAATATTATTTTATTATTATTTTATTATTAAAAATTAAAATTTAGATTTTTTTCAAGTTTTTATATTTTTCTTAGTTTAAACACATTAAGTTAGGAATTTTACCACTTTTATAATATTTTTATTTTCCTTAGATTAATTTTTATAATTTTGTTTAAGTTTTAATAGTCTTTAATTGCTTTTAAATAGTTTTAATTAATTTTAAAATTTTCAAAAATAGTTTTAAATTAAGTTAGGTCATTTTAGAGGTTTACAAAGTGATAAATCTCATTTTGGGCTTTTTGTTAATTAAATTGATTTTTAGGGCTTTAATTAGGATTAAAAAATCATTATTTAATAAAATAAAAGGTTTGAGTGAATTTTGATTTTTTGTAAACTCTTAATACTTTATTTAGGATTTATTGCAATTTTCTAGGAATTTTTAGAGTAAAATTTTAATTTTGGTGCTTTTTACGGTTTTACGTGTACGACCTTTTTGTCTTAGTGAAATCCATCATCGTAACCGTCATTCTCTTCTTATCCCATTTCTATTTTCTTTTCTCATAATCATATAAACACATAATTAATCATTTCTTAACACACACACCAAGCCTCCTTGAGAACGATCCCCACTTTGGGTCACAACTTGTGATTTTCCTAAGTCACTTGTTAATACTTGCCCTAATTACGCTCTTTTTCCTAAAAGACATATTTTTACAACTATCATTTCGGCGCCGCTTCCGGGGAGGCGTGTTGTGTTTTGATTTGGACATTGTTGTTTTTATATATAGCCATAATAGTATTTGTATTAGTAGCATTCTACTAATACGTATTATCGGTTTTTCGGTTTGTGTGAATATTATTAATATATTATATACGTAGAACAATAAATTCACAAGTACTCCAAAAGTGTGAAAACCCAACCTTGACTTGGGAGGTCATTACCAATCATTGTATTCGAGTCTCAAACAAGAAAGAAAGGCAAAAATAGATAAATACTTTCGTGAAGCTCGATTTTGAAAAATACAAACTATAAGGTAGGTATATGGCGGGTTTTATAAAATATACCCTAAGGAAAAAGGCTTTTAAGTGCTTCGCGCCGCCTCGTTTCCCCGCTTGCTTTTGAGTATTTGATTTTGAGAGCTAATCGAGGGTTTTGCCGCCCAAAGTATTATTAAGTATCATATATACTTTCTTGGTTTCATTTGACTAAACCCTCTTGAACGTTTTGGTGTTCCACCAACGTTCTAAAGTCATCGAAGGCGTTCACTTCACATGATCGTTTTCAAGAGATTTGATTAAGAGATTTGATTAAGGAGGAGATTTGTAGATTTTGGTCTACTTAATACGATCACAAAATCCAAAAAAAAGTAAAAACAATCAAAAAACAAAAAAAATTGAAAAATACAAAACACCAAAAAGAATCTTCTTTGCTCACCCCCACGTTGTACATGACGTTTATGCTTACTCGTAAACAAGCAAGACGTGCACGTAAACGAAAAAACCGAAAGGAGTCAACACCTACTCCTAATCTTTCTAGTGAGGAGTCTCCTATTGACGAACCCATTGTAAGAGAAGAACCAACCATGGCGAATCGTACTATGATGGAGTTACTTCAAGCACCCACCGAGGGTTATGGAGAGGCTATTGTGATTACCGCTATCCTTGCGAAGAATTTCGAAGTGAAAACAGGTTTGTTGTCGATGATCCAAAACAACAAATTCCGTGGTGATGAGAAGGACAACCCGCACAACCATATCCGCCAATTCAGTCGTCTTACAGCCACTTTCAAATTTAAGGATGTTGCTAATGACTCGATTAAGATGATGCTTTTTCCGTATTCCTTAGCGGGCCCCACTAAACTTTGGTTAGAGAATGAGCCACCCAATTTTATATTGACGTGGAAGGATCTCGTGTCTAAGTTTGTGAACAAATTTTTCCGCCCTCTAAGACTACGCATTTGAAAAACGAGATTTCAAAATTTTCACAAGAATTTAATGAAAGTTTTTCAACGGCTTGGAATAGGTTTAAAGAAATATTACATGAGTGTCCTCATCACGGTTTTTCCGACTTGCATCAAATTGACACGTTTTACAATGGACTTAATGATCATGAAAGGGATTATCTTAATGCCGCCGCGGGTGGTAAATTTTTGTGTAAAACGGTTGAGGAAGCTTTGGTGATAACTGAGAATAGATCTAAGGTGTATAGTCCTCGTAGCACGTCTAGTGTTCGTAAGGCTTCGTCTTCGGCTTCACCTTCTTTGACTACTACCATAGATGCTTGCCAAATTGAGGCGAACTTGGAAAACAAAATCTTTGATAAGCTTAAAGGTCTTCTAATTGAGTTCAAAGTTGGAGAACCAAGTGCTCCCGCTATGGTTAAAGCGGTTGAGGATTCATGCATTTATTGTGGTGGAGGTCATGATTTCTCTGAGTGCATTACCAACGGTGGTAACACTTCTAGTGCCTACGCAGCCACGGGAACTTACAACCAAAACGGTCAAGTTACCGCTCTAATCAATTGACTCTACCGGGTTTTGGTTCAAATCAAAATGCTAACAACAACTATCGAAACAATCAAGTTGGTTTCAAAAACAGTTACAACAAGGGAAACTATGGTAATCAAGGGGCTAATAATCATGTTTCAAGCAAAAATCAAAATGATTTTCAAAACAACAACAAGAGTTTGCAAACTTTGAAAGATCTTCCAAATGATTTTGTTGAATACGCTAATGGAAACGATGCTAGGTTTGACAACATTTACAGATAAATCATTAGCCTAAGATCCGAGTTTATTAACGACTTGAAGAAAGAGTTGAAAAATGAGTTAGCAAATGAGATTAAAATCCATACAAACAAGATGGAAGGAAATGTAACTAGGTTACAACAAAACCAACAAAAAATGGAACAAGGGCAACATGAAATTAAGCAAGAGATGATAAAGGCCGAGAAGAGGCAATCCATGTTTGACGATAAAATTTCATCTATGTTTGAGGCAATTATGTGCAAACCGTCTTCGAGTAGTCTTCCTAGCAACACCATATCAAACCCTAAGGGTGAGATGAAAGTGATTACCACACGTAGTGGTAAGACACTTAAGGAACCGACTCCTCAACCAATTGCTCCTACGGAGGATGCAATTGAGGAAGAACCCGAGGTGGTGGTCCAAAAGGAGCATGTCCAAATCCCACGAAGTACCGCTCATGCCACACCTACGGTTGACCCATTACCAACATTGGAACCCGAGATTCCAAAGGCTATGTCTATGCCTCAACCCACACAGCATTTTCCCTATCCATCGAGACTTATAAAGGAGAAACGTCAATAGCGCGGCAACTACCAATTTGAGCTTTTTATGAAAATGTTTCGTGATTTGCACTTTAATGTGAGTTTCACCGATGCTTTGGTCATGATGCCTCGATTTGCCGCTAACTTTAAGATTATGTTGAACAACAAGGAGAAATTGCATCAATTGTCTAGTTGTTCATCGGTTTATCTTAATCGCATACCTCAAAAAGTCGGTGATCCCGGTAAATTCTTGATCCCTTGTGCAATCCAAGATATGGAAGAATGCTATGCCTTGGCCGATCTTGGTGCTAGAATTAACTTGATGCCACTTGCAATCTTCAAGTCGCTCAATCTTCCTAATCTTACTCCTTCACTAATGTCTATCGAGTTGGCCGACCATTCCACGATTCCCGCATGTGGATTGGCGGAAGACGTTTTTGTGAAAGTGGGAAAGTTCTATTATCCGGTAGACTTTATCGTTGTCGATATTCCCACGGATCCTCAAGTTCCTCTCATTTTAGGTCGTTCTTTTTTAGATACGTCTATGGCTTTGATCGATGTTCATGCTAGAAAGATCACCTTACGTTTCAACGAAGAGGAACTTGTTATAAACGCAACTCAAAACTCTCAAATTTCTCATGTTTATTCCGTTGCAACCATAAACCTCGTTGGTATGATCGACGTTATTTGCGAGGAATTTTCACAAGAAGTTCTAGGTTTTGGTGATGATGAAAATAGTGGCAATCCCACTATGTTAGATCCCATTCTTGATAACTCAACACCAACCTTCACTCCATTTGAAGGCGGTGGTTTTACGTTGGAAGAATTTGATGTTCCACGTACTTGTAACGAAGACCTCGACAACGATGAGGACTTCTCGATTATCAAGGATTTTCTTAACGATTTCCCATTTCCTCCACCCGAGGAGGTTATGAGTATCGAGCCTAAATCTTGAATTGAGGAACCACCTATCCTCAAGTTGAAAGATTTACCTCCTAATCTCGAATATGTCTATTTGGAGGAGGGCGACAAGTTGCCGGTTATTATTACGAAGGAACTTTCGAATGATGAAAAAACCGCACTTGTCGATGTTCTAAAGGATCACAAAGGGGCAATTGCGTGGAAGTTATCCGAAATTAAGGGGATCGATCCCAAATTTTGTACCCACAAAATCTTAATGGAGGAGGATTACAAGCCCGTAATCCAATGTCAAAGGAGGGTGAACCCCAAAATTCACGACGTCATCAAAAAGGAAGTCCTAAAACTCCTTGACGCGGGAATGATTTACCCTAATTCCGATAGCCCTTGGGTGAGTCCTATTCATTGTGTCCCTAAGAAGGGAGGAATGACCGTTGTGCCAAACGATGCCAACGAGTTAATTCCCACTAGACTCGTGACCAGATGGAGAGTGTGCATTGACTATCGTAAGTTGAATGAAGCCACTCGTAAAGACCATTTTCCCTTCCCCTTCATGGACCAAAAGGGGCGTCTTGCGGGAAACAATTTCTATTGCTTTTTAGATGGTTTTTCCGGTTACTTCCAAATTCCCATCGATCCTCGTGATCAAGAAAAAACTACGTTTACGTGTCCATATGGAACGTTTGCCTGTCGTAGAATGCCATTCAGACTTTGTAATGCACCGGGAACCTTTCAAAGGTGCATGATGGCTATTTTTCATGATATGATCGAGAAGACGATGGAAGTCGTCATGGATGACTTTTTCCGTGTTTGGTAAATCGTTCACTTCGTGTTTGTCGAATCTTGAGAGAATGTTGAAACGTTGTGAGGAAACCAACCTTGTGCTTAATTGGTAAAAGTGTCATTTTATGGTTAAAAGTGGAATCGTCTTAGGGCACAAGCTTTCGAAAGCGGGATTGAGGTAGATCAATCTAAGGTAGACGTCATCGCCAAATTACCTCTTCCCAAAACCGTTAAGGGAGTTAGGAGTTTCCTAGGCCACGCGGGCTTTTATCGTCGATTCATCAAGGATTTTTCAAAGATCTCTCGACCTATTACACATCTTCTTGAAAAAGAGGAACGTTTTGTCTTTGACGAAGATTGTATACGAGCCTTTGAAATCCTTAAGAGGAAACTTACCGAAGCTCCCATTCTTGTTGCTCCCAATTGGAACCTTGCATTTGAGCTCATGTGTGATGCTAGTGACTACGCTATTGGGGCCGTATTGGGGCAACGTCATGAAAAGCACTTCTTGCCTATTCACTATGCTAGCAAGACGATGACCGAGGATCAACTAAAATACACTACAACGGAGAAGGAGTTCCTTGCCGTGGTGTATGCATTTGATAAATTTCGACCTTATCTCGTCTTGACGAAATGCATAGTGTATACGGATCATTCGGCTATCAAGTATCTTATGGCTAAACAAGATGCAAAGCCGAGATTACTTCGTTGGATTATCCTCCTTCATGAATTTGATCACAAAATTGGTGACAAAAAATGAGCCGAGAATCTAGCGGCCGATCATCTTTCTCGTTTGGAAGATCCTCAACAAAGTGTTTACGAGGCCAAGGAAATCACCGAAACATTTCCGCTCGAGACACTTGGTGTAGTGAATTCTAAGCTTGATTCTTACACCCCATGGTTTTCGTACTTTGCAAATTACCATGCGGGCAACTTCATCATCAAGGGTATGAAGACTCAAGAAAAACGAAAATTCTTTCGTGACGTCAAGTTCTACTTTTGGAACGACCCTTACTTGTTTCGAACTTGTGCGGATCAAATCATCCGTCATTGTGTCTTTGGTACCGAAGCTTCTAATATCCTTAGAGCTTGTCACGAGGGACCCACGGGTGGTCACCATGGTGCTAATCTCACGGCTAAAAAGGTGTTTGATGCCGGTTTCTTTTGGCCTACTATTTACCGAGATGCACATGAGCTTGTGAAGTCATGTGACTCATACCAACGACAAGGAAAAGCCTCACAAAAAGATGAAAACCACAAAATATCATCCAAGTATGTGAGATCTTTGACGTTTGGGGCATCGACTTTATAGGGTCGTTCCCATCATCTCGTGGTAATAAGTACATCCTTGTCGCGGTTGACTGCCTATCTAAGTGGGTGGAAGCTAAGGCTTTGCCCACCAATGATGCTCGTGTGGTAGTCAAGTTTTTGAAAAGCTTGTTTTCTCGGTTTGGAACCCCTCGTGCGATCATAAGCGATCGTGGAACCCTTTTTGTAACGACCAATTGGAAAGGGTCCTAAGGAAATATGGGGTTGCACATCGGCTTTCTACGGCTTATCACCCACAAACGAGTGGGCAAGTCGAGGTTTCAAACCGAGCTTTGAAGAGGATCTTGGAGAGATCCGTTGGGGAAAACCGACAATCTTGGTCGGATAAGTTGGACGATGCTTTATGGGCTTTTAGGACCGCTCATAAGACGCCCATTGGGTGCACTACTTATAAGCTTGTGTATGGGAAAAATTGTCACTTGCCAATTGAATTGGAACACAAGGCTTATTGGGCCCTAAAGCAATGTAATGATGACATGGAGACCGCGGGAAAACACCGAAAAATGCAATTAAATGAATTAGATGAATTAAGGGATATTGCTTATGAAAATTCATTGATTTATAAAGAAAAGACTAAAAAGTTGCATGATTCTAAAATTTAAAACTGGGTTTTTAACATTGGGGATCAAGTTTTGCTTTTTAATTCTCGGTTGAAAATCTTTTCCGGTAAGTTGAAATCTCGTTGTTCCGGTCCATTCACCGTGACTCAAGTTTTTCCATATGGGACCATCGAGCTAGCTCAAAATGATGACCCCAATTTCAAGGTGAATGGACATAGGTTGAAGCACTACTTTTGCGGGGAAGTTCCATCCTTGAACTACCTCGACCAAATCACCTTCACCAATGATAATTAGTGTTGAGGGGATCGAGTCGAGCTCATGACTCGGTAATCAAAACGAGGTGCCTCGTGGGGGAGTCCCATGCTTATCCTATGTACATATTATCGCTTTCTAATGTAGTAACGTGTGAGGATTTGTGCCCTTCCAACCTTTGTTGTTGTTTGTGAATTGTGGATTTTAGATGATCATTATCTTCACGATTGGAGCCTCTCGTGTTCGTTTTATGGGAGCACTCGATCGTTTGCTTTGAATACTTTCTCAATATCCATGATATATCCTTTGATGTTTTAACCTTAGGTTTATAGCACACTTCATAAACGGCTTTAAATTTAACGGTTACACCCTTTCCATGCTAGATTAGGCATTCGACCACGTCTCTAGTATGGGGGTGTTTGCACCCCTAGACTCGAAACATTGAGGAAAATGTTTAACTTTAGTATGGGGGGGGGGGGGGTGAATAGATACTTGCCTTGCCAAATCTTCACGCTTTACAAACTTTATCTTTTTGTTTATTGTTTTGTTGCAAAATAAGGCTAAAAATGGCCAAATTTTAAAATTTTTCTCATGTTTTATAAGTGTTTGAAGACACAAATTTAGGTTTTCCGTTGGCGAGAATAAGAGTAATTTTTGACTCGACCGTGCGTGATGAGCACTTAGCTTTGATTCCTTAACTTCACATTAGGCTAAGTCTCTTAAATGAGGACGAGAAATGATAGGGTTAATTATAAGTTACTATCCTAAACGTAGAGTACTCGCATTCTTTCAAAAACTCATGTGTTCTCGTTGTTTGCTTATTCTCCCTTCGCTTGTAAATATTTTTTGCTTAATCAACATTGACTTAGCGGTTTAGTCTTGATTGTTGGGTTTTCAGTCTTTTCTAGTAGCTTCAGTGTAATTAAATTGGGAAGACATTAAGGTATCGCCAGCGTCACGGTTTTGAAGTATTGGCACCCGAATAATCAAAAGCTTCACCCAATAATAAGATTTCAAGTGCTCACCTAAATCAAGCAAACAATTTGAAGCCCACAAGGCCGAAAAATCTATGCAAAACTGAAAGTGAATCAAGCCTTAATCTTTAAAGCTTTAAAGATCCAAAATTCGCCTTGGCGTGAGGATATACGTCTTTGGCTAATAAAACTACCGATGAGGTGGATAATAAAAGGCAAGGCAAGACCGAAGTCATAATAAAAGCTTCATGGCGAAGTTGAATAAAAGATCGAGGTAAACCAAAGATAATAAGGCCCTTCCGTTAGGGGGCGTATAAAAGTCTTGGTAATAAGTCTCATGTTTAAAACCGTTATAAAGCCGTGTTTATCGATCCTTCTTGTTGACTTAAGTTTTTGACATCGTTGTCCATTAGGAGGGGTTATTGATTTAATGGTCTTGGTTACACCGTTAGGACTCTATTTTTAGACCTAAATCTCTATTATCGCATAAGTCAAACAATGTATCCTCATGAAACATTCAAGACATAATAAAATATAAGAGATACAACGTAGGAAATTGGGAGAATAAGTACGTGATTAGGGCATATGAGTAGTGTTAGCATTACTAACTTATAATGACAATGATCTCGTTGCACGCTTAGCATGGAATTGGGGTGAAAATCGAGGACGATGAAATTATTTCTAACGAAGCATTCACGTGTTCTTATTCTATGAACCTAAACGTCCCATTTTGCGATGAAAATAATACATTATGTCTAAAACACAAGTAGTAGTATAGCTAGTTTATCATCCAATAAAAGTGAATAAAAATGAATTTTGGAGGTTCTATGATACTTTATTCTAGCATTGCGTGAGGGCACGATAATGGTTTAGTATGGGGGAGTGATGAGACTGCTTTTATACATAGTCTCATCGTCCAAAAAGTGCTTAAAATGCATTAAATATCATGAAAATACCCAAATATATGCTTATGTTTGTTGGTTGTGTATTTTAGGTACGGATATTGAGAAAATGACAAAAGATCACAAGAATCATGCCAAAACGAACACGGGAAACGAAGCCGCACATTGAACCAAGCCCTAATGAAGAATTTTCCAAGAAAACCCTTGAAGATTTGAAGATTTATGAATAAGGGTCCTCCAATATTGAAGAATTGACACTTTATACCCTTGTATCTTCATAATTATAAGATTGGTCCCTAACGTTTGTCAAAATTGCAAAAAGGGCCCTCCACTTTGAAGAATTGGCAATTTTAGTCCCTAAACAAAACTAAAATGTCAATATTAATCCTCCTCAAAGTCAAAAAACATACCAAGAAGGACTCCATGTTACAAGAATTACATGTTTGGTCCTTTGAAAATATCAAAATTACCAAAAGGACCCTTGACTTTGAAGAAATGGCAAAAATGGTCCCTCATTAATCATGACTTGACAATTTCAGTCCTCGAAAATGTCAATTATACAAGTCAAGACCATAATCCTTGAATACAATACCAAATCAGTCCTTCAAGAATCAAGAAATGGCAAGAAATACCCCTGAAAATACTTTGGAAAAGTATTTGGGGCAAAAGTGTGAAAAGTGAAACTTCAAATACAAAGGAATCCGGATTTTGATAGTTTTGTTTACAAGTGACAAGCAGAAAAGAATTGAGGGGTTATTCATGGCAGACATCAAACCTTACCTTAACCACTAAAACTCCACCACGTGTCCCACTCACCAAATAGACCAATCACATGCCACCAATTTGCCACCTCAAATCCCACTCATAACCGGATTAACAACTTATTTATTATGTTTAAAAAAGGGCGGTTAACAACTTTTCAAAACTTAATCTGGATTAAACTCACTACTATTCACCAAGAACACGAATTAGGGGAATGTTTAATCCTTTGAATTAAACCCTAATTCCCTCCAGATTAATGATTAACCTATCCCTAAACACATCCCAACTCTTAAACCTTATGCTACATCAACACATTAGTCACATGATAAACCCTTGTCCCACTTCTTGGAGAAGATGACAAAACAGAACCAAGGATCCAACGCCCAAGAGTGAAGCTTACAAACTAAGCTTAATAGAGGCCCTTGATCACTTTTCAACAGCTCACCACTCCACAAACATCCAAAAGAAAGTCACATGATCTCAAGTTATTCAAATCTTCAAAGGGCATAATGGGGACTTCACAGCAATTAGGGTTACGTTTTTTAGCTCTTAACTAGTTCATTGTAGCCTATATAAGGCATAGGACTCATTTCATTTCGTTTTGCTCTTGAATTTTCCTTGGTTCACAAATCTATAAATCATATATTCATATTAATGAAATGTGTTTGAATTTGTTGAAGAAAGCTCAAGTGCCACTCTTAATATCTATTTATTGTTGTTAATGTTTACTAGTTCTTGAAACTTAAACCTGTTTTCAAAAGGAGTGTGCAAATGTTTGCACATTTTCCACTTTTCTTGATATTTTGCTAAGTCTAGTTCAAACCTTGGAATTCTTGGTCTATAAGGCTAATCTTAGCATCCTGATATTGAGTTATCAAGGTGTGGTGAAGCTTATAACTTGGGGATAATCAAGTGTCGGGAACTAAGGTTGCATTAATAAGGAATTTTTCACTTTTCTGATTTTTATATTGTGCTCTTAACCTTGTTGATTCTTAGCAGGGTTGTTTTTGGAAGCTTGTACTTGTTCTTGCTAGTACATAAGCTCAAAATCCGTGGGTGTGGATGTACATCCATGAGGTACACATCATCTTACTCAAAATCTGAATAAATCTTGGATTTTTGGTGATTTTGTGTGTGACTTGTGTTTTTTCTGATTTTATGGTCTAATCTTTCTTAAATCTGCTTAATATATCTGTTATTGTGCTAATTTGGGCTTGGGTGGTCTTGGTTAGAACTTTTGATTTGAAAATTTTGATTTGAAAAGTTAAAAGGGTGTTTGGGATTACCTGTTTGAGATCATAACATCATATTATATTATTTTGTGGTTGGAAGTTTGTGTATTTTCTTTGTATTTGTTAAATACTTGGTTGAGTGCATATTGCTGCAAGTTTTTGGGTTTGAAACCTTGAATCATAGATTGTGCTATAACTACTTGAGTTTGACTGTTTTTGACCTAAAATTTTGGGAATACTTAGAGTATATGCATGTTTAGGGATATAAGCTGTTAAATCAAAGTTATCATAACATATCTTAGAGATTTGGGTGTTTGAATTTGGCTTGGTGGTCAATTGCATCAGCAAGTGTTCATAACTGCTTGTTTAGTGTTCATCAGTAACTTTAAGTTCTTGAATCTTGCTCAATACTTTGAATCAGTGCATGAAACCTGTTTAGACTTGCTTATTTAAGTTTATTATTGCTTGTGTATGCATTTGGGTAAGTTTGGCTGGCTGAATTGTGCTATAAGTACTTATTGAACCTCAACTGCTTATTTGTTCATGTCTGTGAGTGATCTGGTGCTTAACTGAATTAACTGTACTAATTGGCTATTATTGATTGTGATTTCTTTGTTGTGATTGACTCCTTATGATCCACTAATCATTTGGGTGCCTTTGTGTAACTTAAATCTCCAAAAAAGTCACTAAAGACAAAAAAGTCAAAAAGTCAAGCAGTGGAAAAAGTTTCCACTGCTCAATTCCCAAAACTAGCCCCTGCTAGTGCAATTTTTCAGTTAGCTTATCAATAAGCCATATTGGCTTATCCAGACCTGCAACAACTTATTTTTGTGATAGATCTTCATCATTTGACCCATTTTTCGAACTGGAGTTTATTAGACTTTGACTTTGAATTTTTGCTAGAAAACCAACTCATTTGACTTTTTCATAAGTGCTTATTTGCTTATTCCAGCTAATTGAGTGAACTTATTTGAAAACTTTTTGTTGATTAAGCTTAGTTAAGTCATTTAAAAGCTTTAGAAATTTGAATCAGCTCTTGGGATAGCCTAGAACTCAAAAACGACTGTTTTATCGTTTTCTGTAGATTGCTTATTGCATTTTCAGGCTTATTCCTTTGGCTTATTTCAATATTCTTTTTACAAAAGTCTTAAGCAACTCAAAAGAAGCTTGTGTGTCTAATTTGAGCTTATGGCATCAGCTTATAGCTTAATGGGCCAAAAAACCCATTAAGAATAAGCTGTTTGGTATAAGTCAGCTTATTTCACATTTTCAACTTTTGGGCCTTTGAAAATTTGTGTTTAAATCAATTTTTGAGTCAGATAGGAGTTTTTGGGGGCTTAATTGGACAACATTTTTCTTATTGGGCCTTAAATAGCCCATTAAGGGGTCTGTTTGGACTTTTGGCCCATTTCTAGACCCACTAGGGATATTTTTGTAATTTTAACTTCATTTTCTGTTTATTTAGGTTAAATTAAGCTAGTTTGCAAGTTTTCAGAATTTTTTATAAATTTTGGATTATTAATATTATTTTATTATTATTTTTTTATTATTTTATTATTATTTTACTATTAAAAATTAAAATTTAGATTTTTAAAGTTTTTATATTTTTCTTAGGTTAAACACATTAAGTTAGGAATTTTACCACTTTTAGAATATTTTTATTGTCCTTAGATTAATTTTTATAATTATTTTAAGTTTTAATAGTTTTTTAATTGTTTTTATATAGTTTTAATTAATTTTAAAATTTTCAAAAATAGTTTTTAATTAAGTTAGGTCATTTTAGAGGTTTAAAAAGTGATAAATCTCATTTTGGGCTTTTTGTTAATTAAATTGATTTTTAGGGCTTTAATTAACATTAAAAAATCATTATTTAATTAAATAAAAGGTTTGAGTGAATTTTGATTTTTTGTAAACTCTTAATACTTTATTTAGGATTTATTACAATTTTCTAGGAATTTTTAGAGTAAATTTTTAATTTTGGTGCTTTTTACGGTTTTACGTGTACGGCCTTTTTGTCTTAGTGTAATCCGTCATCATAACCGTCATTCTCTTCTTATCCCATTTCTATTTTCTTTTCTCATAATCATATAATCACATAATTAATCATTTCTTAACACACACACCAAGCCTCCTTGAGAACGATCCCCACTTTGGGTCACAACTTGTGATTTTCCTAAGTCACTTGTTAATACTTGCCCTAATTACGCTCTTTTTCCTAAAAGACGTATTTTTACAACTATCAGTCTCGGTCACAACTTATTTTCTACGGTACAATTTTGTGACGCAAACCTAGAAGTTTCTTTTCGAGGGCATACCTGCTTCATTCGTAATTTGGAAGGGGTTGATTTATTGAAAGGTACTCGAGGGAATAATTTGTACACTTTGTCTCTACAAGACATGATGGCCGCTTCTCCCGTATGTCTTCTCTCCAAAGCATCGAAGACTAAGTCATGGTTATGGCATCGATGGTTATCTCATCTTAACTTTGACGCTATTAATCATTTGGCGAAAAACAAACTTGTTCGTGGTCTTCCTAAACTTACATTTCATAAGGACCATTTGTGTTCCGCGTGTACAATGGGGAAAAGCACTAAGAAATCATACAAACCCAAGACTGAAGACACCAACCAACAGAAACTTTATTTGTTGCATATGGATCTTTGTGGGCCAATGCGTGTTGAAAGTGTTAGTGGTAAAAGGTACATCCTCGTCATTGTCGATGATTACTCTCGGTTTACATGGGTGAAATTTCTTACAACAAAAAATGAGGCACCTAAATTCATCATCGGATTTCTTAAGATGATTCAAGTGCGTCTCAACACTACTGTCTGATGCATTCGTACAGATAATGGAACTGAATTTGTGAATCAAAGCTTGCATGGTTACTATGAAGAAGTTGGCATTTCTCATGAAACATTTGGTGCTCGCACTCCACAACAAAACGGTGTCGTTAAAAGGCAAAATCGCACACTTATGGAAGTTGCTCGAACGATGTTAATTTACGCAAAGGCTCCATTATTTTTATGGGCAGAAGCAGTATCTACAACAGTTTTCACCAAAAACCGCTCACTAATTCGTAAACGCCATGGTAAAACACCTTATGAGCTTCTCCATGGAAAAGTACCAGATTTATCATATCTTCATGTATTTGGCTCTCTTTGCTATCCGAATAATGATGGTGACAATTTGGGAAAACTTCAACCCAAGGCTGATATTGGTATCTTCATTGGTTATGCACCCACAAAGAAGGCATACCGAATCAACAACCGTAATTCTCGAAAGATACTCGAAACTATGAATGTTGATTTTGATGATCTGACAGCAATGGCTTCTGAGCAAAGCAGCTCTGAACCCGCACTTCATAAAATGGGACCCAATTACATTAGCTCTGGTCTTGTCCCAAGTAACCCTACTTCATCATCATATACACCACCTTCTAGGAATGAATGGGATACGTTGTTTCAACCGTTCTTTGATGAATTCTTTACTCCTCCAAGTATTGTTCCTCCAGAACCTGAGGTAATAGCTCTGGTAACCGAAGTTGTCGCTCCAGCAACTGAAGCACAATCATATACGTTTACACCTACAATTGGTCAAGATATACCTTCAACGAGTAATTCTCAACCTACTACCGAATCAACTACTCATGTCATGCCTATTGATGATGAAGAAGATGATGATGATCATGATTTGGAATTCGCTCAAATGCGTGAACTTCCATTCTTTGGTGTACTAATTCCCTACTCTAATCTAGCCGGGTCGTCCACCTCCGAGGAAGCACCTACTACGGTCTACTCCAATCCACGGATTCGTGAACATGACAGCAAGTGGACAAAGGATCATCCTATAGATTCTATTATTGGTGACCCTAATCGTCCGTTATCCACACAAAGTCAGTTACAAGAAAATGCAATGTTTTGTCATTTTGATGCTTTTCTCACTGAAATTGAACCTAAGACATGGCAAGAAGCTTTTACTCAATCCTGTTGGATAGAAGCTATACAATAAGAACCTAATGAATTTACACGTCTTGAAGTATGGGAACTTGTCCCATGCCCGGATCCAGTGTAGTTACTCACTTTGAAATGGGTTTACAAGGTGAAACTCGACGAGTTAGGCAGAATATTGAAGAACAAATCTCGACTAGTAGCTCGTGGATACAAGCAATTATTGGGCATCAGATTTATGGAATCCTTTGCACCTGTTGCCCGTTTGGAAGCTATTAGACTATTCCTTGCTTATGCAGCCTACATGAATAGGATCATCTATCAGATGGTTGTGAAGACGGCATTTCTCAATGGTGAACTCAAGGAAGAGGTCTATGTTCAACAACCGAAAGGTTTTGTGAATCCTAAATATCCTAATCATGTGTACAAGCTTAAGAAGGCTCTCTATGGGTTGAAGCAAGCTCCACGCGCATTGTATGATCTATTGTCACAATTCCTCATTATGCAAGGCTTGGCTAAAGGCAAGGTGGATCCCACGCTGTTCATTCAGAAACGAGGTAAAGATATGATTATGGTACAAATATATGTTGATGATATTATATTTGCTGCCTCGACCCAAACCTTATCCGATGAGTTTGGGACACTCATGTCTTCCAAGTTTAAGATGTCAATGATGGGCAAGGTATCATTCTTCTTAGGTTTTCAGATATCTCAGAGTCCCAGAGGCACCTTTTTCAATCAGAGTATGCCCTTGAATCGCTTAAGAAATATAAGATGGAATCTTGTGACACCGTGGATACTCCAATGGTGGAACAAACTAAGCTTGATGCAGATCCACATGGAGTTGCCGTTGATCCGAAACTTTATCGTGGAATGATCGGTACTCTTATGTATATCACAGCTAGTCGACCTGATCTTCAGTTTGCTATATGTATGTGTGCTCGGTATCAAACTCGACCTACTGAGTTACACTTATTGTTAGCCCTATATTTTATATAGTCGAACAAGAATGTAATAGGTCATCTTAGTCGTTATTGGTCTTGTATTGTAATAGGTTAGTCGAGAAAACCGGGCTTGGTATTTAAGCTAATATTGTATAAGTTAGGGACGTAAGCCCAAGCAAAGCCAAGCCCGACCCATGAACAAGCCTACTTAGGCCTTATGGCCGTGGCATATAAATACCCTCTTCCATGTGTGGAAGAGGGTGTTGGTTAGCATTTGTTTCTCTCTTTAAAAGTGTTTAATCATCCATAATCTCTCTTATTTCTCTCTCTACTTTTCTACTCTTTATCTCTCTAAATATCATCTTATATTGTGTTATGGATTGAAGTGGGATTAACATTTGGTATCAAGAGCCTATAGTGGATAGGTGATTGAAGATGCGTGGTTCATGTTCTTATTGATTTCATAAGGTATTTGATCCATAATCCTTGATCCAAATTTTTTTTTGTTTTTTATGGTTTATTTTTCTTGATTCAAATCATCTTGGTACTGTTTATTTGGGTAAAAACACATATTTTTTTGGGTTTTTGGATCAAATCATGGCATAAAGTTACGTTTCTTTGCAAGTTTGTTCCGAGAAACACGGGATATCGATCAACAGTAAGAATTTCGGAAAAGGGTTTAGTTTTTCCGAAATTGTGGGCTTATTCCGAATAATTTTTTCGGAAAAGGGTTTATTTCTCTAAAAAAAGTTGTGTTTTTCCGAAAATTTTTCCGAAGAAGTGTTAATTCTGAAAAGGTGAATATTCCGAAAAAGTGAATTTTCTGAAAAACTGGTTATTCCGAAGAAGTTGGTTTTCTGAAAACATCCATATTCCGAAGAAGTAGTAATTCCGAAGAAGTTGTTTTTTCTGAAAACCTCAATATTCCGAAGAAGTGAAAATTCCGAAAAAGAGCTTTTTCCGAAGATTATTCCGAAGAAAGGATTTTTCCGAAGATTATTCCGAAGAAAGGATTTTTCCGAAGATTTTTCCGAAGAAGTGTGTTTTCCGAAGATTTTTCCGAAGAAAGGATTATTCCGAAGATTATTCCAAAAAAGTCAAGTATTCCGAAAATATCCATTTTTCTGAAAAAGTCAATTTTTCCGAAAATCTTCAATTTTCTGAAAAGGTGAAAACGTGTGTTTTTTTGGCCTTGGAATTTTTGGTTTCTAGAGAGACAATTCTTAGGGGTTTTTAACATCTTTTCTCAACAACATCAACCACACCTCATCACAACACATCCACTAAGATCCTAATCCATTCACAATCATCGACAATGTCTAACAACAATATCAGCAATGCGACTGCAAATCAAATTAGTTTGGAACAAGGTGGAAATGGAAATCCACTTGTGCTCACTGCCGGTTGCTATGTTCAATGGAGATCTCGCTTTCTCAGATTTCTCGATGGAAAGGAGAACCGAACTACTCTTCGTCACTGCCTTGAGAACCCACCTCCAGTTTTTGAATTCAGACCAATTACCACACAAGCAGAGGATGGTACTTCATCAACTATACGAGCTATGGAAGATTTCGACACATGCTCTGCTGAGAAAAAGAAACTCCTCCAAGCTGAAGCTGATGCTGTAAACTACATACTCACTGGGATTGATAACGATATCTATTCCACAGTTGATGCATGTCCTAATGCTATGGAAATGTGGAATGCAATTCATCGATTGAAGCAAGGTGAGTCAACCAATGTTCAAGATCTCGAGACTAATCTACTTTGGGAGTTTGGAAAATTCACATCTGAAGATGGTGAATCCATTGACTCATATTACTCGAGATTCTACAAAATGATGAATGAGCTTGTTAGAAATCAGTGCACCATCTCCAATCATCATGCCAATGTTCAGTTTCTACTTCAACTCAAACCGGAATGGCAAAGGTTTGTGACTTTAGTTAAACAAAGGGAAGATATTAAGACCATCTCCTATCACAAACTTTATAATATCCTGAAACAACATCAGAATGAAGTAAATGAACTAAGGGCTGAAAAGGCAGAACGGTCTGCTAACTCTATTGCTTTTGTGGCTACTACTTCAACAAAACCCGTACACCGTCAACAACCACCTACTCATTCCTCAAAGTCATTAAGCTCATCCACCAAACCTCCAGCTACTGCTAAAAAGGAAAAAGCAATTGTCCCCACTCCACCTCCAAAGTATGACACTGAGTCAGATGGAGACAGTGATGATGAACAAACTTCAAGGGACAAGAAGAGTGAAGAACTCATGTCTCTAATCACCACAACTTATAAGAAGATCTAAAAACCTACCAACAACAACCTTAGATCATCATCCAATGCTCGATATAAGGAAGTTGATCATGCACCCAGGTATGATCGTGAGGCTAGGTATGATAATCAGAGGATGTCGAATCAAGTTGGGGCTAGAGATACTGTAGGCACCCCAGTTGTGCAGAAGACTGGGATTCAATGCTTCAATTGCAAGGGATTTAGGCACATGGCTAGGGAATGCAAGAAGCCAAAACGGGTTAAGGATTAGGGATATCACAAGGAAAAGATGTTGCTGTGTAAGAAAGAAGAAGCAGGAATTCCACTCACAGCAGATGAAGTTGACTGCCGTGATGACACTGATGATGAAGTCGATGATCAAGAGTTGGAGGCACATTATGTGTACATGGCAAAGATTCAAGAAGTGATCCAGAGACTGATGATACTTCTGGACCCATCTATGATTCTGAGCCACTTGAAAAAGTACCATCACATGATAACTATAATGTGTTTGCTAATAAACGACGTCATCCTGAGCAACCCGAAAGCATCAATGACACATATGTAATGGACACGGAGGATAGAAATATCTCTACGGATTCACAGCATATGTGTATTGATGACAGAAAAGCTGTTCAGGATACTGACTCGAATGAGGACCGTGATTTGCTTGCGTCTATTATTGATTCTTTAAAACATGAAATTGAGGAAAACAAAGAGGCTAATAAACATTTGAAGCAAGCAAACACATCCTTAGCCGAGGAGATAGACAGGCTTAAAGAGGGTGATTATGTAAAAGAAACTGATCGACGGGTTGCGATAGCTAATGGTTTGGTATATGAACGTAAGGTGCTCAATGAACAATATTCTTCTGAAGTAACACACGAAATTCATATGTCAAAACAAAAGATATTGGACCTTGAAGAACTACTGCTGCTACATAAACTCCAAATTACTGAATTAGAGTCGGTTAACAAAGAACAAACTGAGCTTTATAAAACTCGTAAAGAAAAGGATATTGAAAAAATTCTTTCTTTGGAAAAGAGAGTCGACACGTTAAACAACATTGTTTACAAAACTGGTCAGTCTATTCAAACTATGAATATGCTCAATAGAAATATGAAAACGAGTTTTGTCAAGCCTGAATATCTCAAGAAAGTTCAAAGTACCAAGCCTGCTCTTTATGATATCGGTTGTTATGTTGATAATCTTGCTCTTATGCTTTCCCCTGACTGTGACGAAATCATTCGTCAACAAGAAGAAAGTCGATCAAACTTAAGTGATTTAATAAACATTTCTGATTCAGATAATTATATTAAGTTTGTTCCTCAAAAAGAACTTTCCAAAGAACAAAAGATGTACAATAGTGTTCCACCACCAAGTGATGAACCCCAAAAGAAAGTTTCTTTAAAAAGGAGTTTCAAAAAGCAATCAATTTTGTTAGAAAAACAAATTTCGGATGACAAACGTAAATGGGATGAGAAAAGCAAAAGTGTTCAGCAATTTGAGTTTATAAAAAAAAGGGTTTTAAATTTATACAAAGGTGTCGTCGACTATGAAAAAGTTTCTAGGGATACCATTTGGAATATTAAACCTAACCCACAAGTAGAAGTCGTCATTCAACAATGCATTGTTCCAACCATTGATGATCTTTCAAAAAATGTGGAAATGTTTTATAATGCTCTCACTGAGGAAATGTTAACTGATTTAAGCTATGTCAAATCTCTTGAAGATTAAGTTGACTTTCTTCAAATTAAATTAAAGACACAAGAACACCAACTTTCTAACGAAATTGATCGACTTTCTAAGGAATACTTTTATGCTGACCATATGAATGTTATACTTGGTGTGTATACCGATCTTGATCAATATTGTCATGTAGCATGTCTAGTGTCAGAATCGGACGCGAAATGTCGCAATCTTGAAGTAGAGCTTTCGAAACAAATTCAGTTATATAACAAACTTTCGAAAAGTTTTTCCCAACTTGAGAAACACTCCATTTCTCTTGAACTTGCTTTACAAAAAGGTGATAAATCTCATAGTCATAAAAAGTGTCAAGAAATGGCAGCATCTTCGTTTCGTATTTTAAATGAAAAAGATTTTGAAATAAAGGATTTGAAAGCTCAACTACAAGAAAGAGACATGGCAATCAGTGAGTTACAAAAGCTCATTGAGAAACTGAAAGGAAAGTTTGTTTTGGGTAAACCATCCGCTGCTCGTCAACCGAATGCGGTTAAATGCCCTAAATAATCTATTTTGGGCAAACCCCCACAGACTTTGCCTAAGCTAGGAACTGATAAGAGCACAAATGTGATAGCACCGGGAATGTACAAGATGAACACTAGGTCCACTCAAACTGGAACATCGGGGTTACCTCAGAATACTAGGAAAAC
The DNA here is from genome assembly GCA_025667525.1 of Glebionis coronaria. Lineage (NCBI taxonomy): Eukaryota > Viridiplantae > Streptophyta > Magnoliopsida > Asterales > Asteraceae > Glebionis > Glebionis coronaria. Next base: position 263,328 of record JANFOE010000101.1, on the reverse strand, counting down.
TAATCAACGTGTGTCTTCTTCTACAGGGGTAACTCCCACTACTAGCGTTAGCGGACCACAGCTTAAGAGCACTAGAATTGAAGATAGAGTCATGCCTAACAATAGTTAAGGGACGAAGAAGGAAGTAGAAGATCACCGTAAGAATTTTAAGTTTTATAAGAATAAAACGTCTGTAACTGCATGTAATGACAGTTTGAATGTTAAGACTTAGAATGTTGAATTTGTTTGTGTTAAATGTGGAAAATGTGTTCGTACTTTCAATCATGATGCTTGTGCTTTTAATCATAATGGCGTGAATGCTAGAACTAGGAAGCCTATTCTTGTGCCCACTAGTACTAGAAAACCCACAAAAACTTTGAACCAATCCATTGCTCAACCACTTAAGAAGCTAAGTGCGTTAGAATCCACTACTCTACGTAAACAAAAAATGTTAAAGAAGCTTTATGAGAACACGAGTATGACATGTAAACAAGGGTACTCAAGATTTACACCGCCTGGATACAAATGGGTACCTAAGACAACCACTATTCTAATTGGGTCTATGAATGTTAGTTTACCTTTTGAATCTATGTCTACTAATATTTTGGAACCCACTTCTATCAAGGGCTCCCATTTGTCAAACTCTACATTGTCTTCTAATGCTTATGCAGCTCGTCGAGATCATTCTCTTCATAATGGACTCTGGGTGCACAAAGCACATGACTGGCAATCTCAAACTTCTAATTAACTTCGTGGAGAAGTTTCTGGGTACGGTACGGTTTGGAAATGATCAGTTCGCACCGATACTCGGATATGGAGACTTGGTTCAAGGGAATATCACAATAAAACGGGTTTATTACGTCGAGGGACTGAATCACAATTTATTCTCGGTTGGTCAATTTTGTGATGCGGATTTGGAAGTGGCTTTTCGAAAAACTACTTGCTATGTTAGAGACTACGATGGGAATGACCTTCTTACAGGTTCTCGTGGTTCTGATCTCTACACAGTAACTTTTCAAGATACATCTTCAACAAATCCAATTTGCTTAATGGCGAAAGCTACATCCTCTCAATCATGGTTATGGCATCAACGATTGTCACATCTAAACTTTGATACCATCAACTTGCTTTCGAAGAATGATATTGTGACCGGTATTCCTAAATTAAAATTCGTCAAAGACCATCTTTGTTCTTCTTGTGAGTTGGGGAAAGAAAAACATAAGTCTTTCATAACAAAGACTACCCCAAGCTCAAAAGGACGATTGGAACTTCTACACATGGATTTATATGGTCCCATGCGTGTAGAGAGTATTAACGGGAAAAAGTATATTCTCGTGATTGTTGATGATTACTCTAGATAAAAATGGACTTTCTTCTTAAGGTCCAAGGATGAAACACCAGAGGTTCTCAAAAACTTTCTCAAGATGATACAACGCAATCTTCAAGCTCAAGTCTTAACCGTAAGAACGGATAGGGGTACTGAATTTTTAAACAAGAATTTGCAATCTTACTTTCAAGAAGAAGGCATCGAACATCAAATGTCTATTGCTCGAACTCCTGAACAAAACGGCGTTGTCGAAAGACGGAACCACACCTTGGTTGAGGCAGCTCGAACAATGCTTTCTGTTTCAAAATTACCACTATTCTTCTGGGCTGAAGCAATTGCAACTGCCTGTTATACTCAAAATCGTTCTCTCGTCATCCCAAGACATGAAAAGACACCTTATCACATCATCAATGGCAGGAAACCTACAGTTAAATTCTTTCAGGTATTTGGATCTTTATGCTACATTCATAAAGACGGTGAAAATCTCGACAAGAGAGAAAACGGTGCTGCATGTATTTTTGTGGGGTATGCTACATTGTCGAAAGGATATCGAGTTTACAACAAGAAAACAAAGATTATTATAGAAAAAATTCATGTGTAATTTGACGAATTGCCACAAATGGTACTTGAACAAAACAGCTCAAGTCCCGCACCTCATTGTCCAGCAATGGCACCTACACACAACAGTGTACATCCCGTGCAAGAATGTCAAGAAAATACTCCTACAGCAGAATCGACGGATACGACACATATGAATGAGTTGGTTGACTTATATGATCCAATGTTTGATGAATATTACTATGGAAACAATCAAGTTGTGTCAAAGCCTTCCGCTGTCAATACTGCTGATGCACCTGAACAAAATCAACAAGACACAACTGCCTCTACTTTCAGCAACCGTTGCTCAAGAGACTATTCCATTGGATAATCAACAAACTCAAGAAATTATCATACAACCAACATCACCAACCGTCAATGCTGAAGGAGGAAACAACAATCAAGCAGTCGATGCACAGCCTGACGAAGAAGTATTTATCAACCCGTTCGGTACACCGGTACACGAAGTCGGAGAGTCTTCTACTCAACATGTTGATCCGTCCAACATGCATACATTCTAGCAAAGATATTCATCCACTCACCATTGGACTCGTGATCATCCATTGGAGTAAGTAATTGGAAATCCTTCACAACTGGTTCGAACACACAAACAACTCAACACCGATGGCGATGTGTGTATGTATGCACTCACCGTGAGTTCAACTGTACCTACTAACATCAAACAAACCATGACTGATCATGCGTGGATTGAATCAATGCAAGACGAAATTCATCAGTTTGAACACCTAAATGTTTGGGAACTAGTTGACAAATCTTATGGAATTTCGCTTTTAGATTTCAAATGGATCTGGAAAAACAAACTGGATGAAGAACAAACCATCGTCAAAAACAAATCTCATCTTGTGGTTAAGGGGTATCGTCAACAAGAAGGGATAGATTTCGATGAATCATTCGCTCTAGTTGCTCGTTTGGAAGCTGTCAGGATATTCCTTGCTTATGCTGCACATAAGGGCTTCACGGTTTTTCAGATGGACGTTAAAACTGCTTTTCTCAACGGTCATTTGAAAGAAGAAGTGTATGTGAATCAGCCGGAAGTATTCATCGATCCTCATCATCCTGACAAAGTCTATCGTCTCAAGAAGGCTGTATATGGACTTAAACAAGCTCCAAGGGCATGGTACGAAGACCTATCCAACTTCTTGGTTTCCAAAGGATTCTCCAAAGGTTCTATTGATCCTACTCTCTTTATTAATAAATATGGGGATGACATACTGCTGGTGCAAGTTTATGTTGATGACATTATTTTTGGTTCTACGAACCCAAAACTTTCAAAACGTTTTGAAAAATTAATGCACAGCAGATTTGAAATGTCAATGATGGAAGAGCTAAAATTCTTTTTAGGCCTCCAGATTCATCAATCCCCACGTGGTATCTTCATAAACCAAGCTAAGTATGCTTAAGAGATACTTAAAAAGCATGGTATGACCTCATGTGCTCGCGTTGATACACCATTGTCGACCACATCCCTAGACGCTGACTTGTACTCATATCCCGTTGATCAAACGCGATATCGTAGTATGATCGGGTCACTTATGTACCTTACAGCCAGCAGGCCTGATATTCATCATGCCACATGCTATTGTGCACGATATCAAGCCAGACCTACCCAAAATCACCTCAAAGAGGTTAAACGGATCTTTCGGTACCTTAAGAATACCATTCATATGGGACTCTGGTATCCGAAGGGAACCGGTTTTCATCTAACAGCTTTTTCAGATTCTGATCAAGCAGGTTGCCTTGATAGTCGAAAAAGCACTTCTGGTAGCGTACAATTTCTAGGGGAAGACAAACTTGTGAGTTGGTCGTCAAAGAAGCAGGACTGCACTTCGCTCTCATCAGCTGAAGCAAAATATTTGGCTCTATCCGCGTGTTGTGCTCAAGTCCTCTGGATGAGAACTCAAGTCATGGGTTATGGCTTCCACTTTGATAAAATACCTATGTATTGTGACTCAAAGTCGGCCATAGCCATTTCTTGCAATCCGGTTCAACACTCCCGTACCAAGCACATCACAATCAGATATCACTTCATCAAGGAACAAGTGGAACGTGGCATCGTGGAATTATACTTTGTCGGAACTGAGTACCAGATAGCTGACTTGTTTACAAAAGCCCTATCTCAAAATAGGTTTCAGTATCTCGTTGGCCGTCTTGGTATGAAGTATATGACTCCCGAAAACTTGGAGGTTTTGGCAAATGAAGCTGCTTGATTTTTCTCTCATAATGACTTCTAAGCACATCACAGCTTAGGACTCGGACCTCAATATATCGCAACATGTGATCTTAAAGACTCAAGTGCAACTCTTTCCTTCACATGCCAAACTATTTCGTATATCGATGCATGTGTGTAGGGGGAGCTTTTCGGAAATGTAAAACTTTCAAGTGTTAAAAGTTTTGATTTTTATCAAACACTTTGAATGGTTTTCAATGGTTTATGGTTACGATCTATACCCAAAACAACCTACTATCCATGACGGAACGATGGAGTCAAAAGGTGGTTTAGGATAGGAAACTAAGTCCTATGATCCAACCAAAACCCGGAGGAATCTACCCAAGGACATTCCATAGCTAGAAATAGTTTTCCTTAGGAAAGATGGAGTTGAATGAAGCTAAATGCGGACCAACTATTTAAGTTAGCACTAGAACAATCACAACAAGGTGCTAGTGATGACGTATTGGTAAGCATTGAAGGAGTTGAATATTCTATGCAACTTAGGCAGAAACCGGGTCAATACACCTATTAGAGACAAGTCATCATGGACCCAGTGATGCAATGCACAACCATTCCCAGCCATTCGAGTTTCTCTCAAAAGAAACTTGTCTCATTGTTACGGAGATCAACACGTATCTATTGATTTTCTCACTCCGAGATTGTTAATATTGAAAAGGTGGCAGTCTGCTCCAGCCTCCGATTAACAAAATGCACTTAGTGAGTCTAGAGCCAAAAGAGATCAATTTATCATCTCATTAGGACACAATCGAGTCCTACGCATTATCCTTGTGATATTGCCAGAACATCTGAGTGATACGATTCACAATGAAGATGGAAATCCTGCTTGAGCCAGCATTAAACAAGCTCATGGTAGGTAACTTGTGCGATTTTACACGAATCAAACTTGTGAGAACTGGAAAGCAACTAAGTTTGGATTTTTAATTGATTCAAACTTGATTCCAGGTTTCTTCGCAAAATCCGTGTGATCTTGCCAGAATATTCAGAGTGACACTCCTTAGTGCTCACAGTGACGAATGGAAATCCTTCCAGTGTAAACATCAAACAACACTACGGTAGGTGACTCGCAAGATTCTCTATGAATCAAGCTTGTGACAAAATGGAAAGCAACAATGGTGCGATTCTTTTAGAATCAAACTTGTTCCAGGAATTCTGAATTGAGGACTCTAATCAGAAGGATAATTTTCCTTATGATTCACTCTTTACGTTCGCAGTCTGCTTTGAGACGGTCGAGTAAAGAGAACTGGCTATTACCGTCGGGAAACCCTGTCAAGGAGGTTCTTAATCGAATATACCCGATCACATGTACGGTATCTGATACCGTCTAACGGTCTTCACCGACCGGAGGTAAAATGCTACCAAGTTAGGATGAAATGTTCAAAGCCATTTTATCCGTGTCTATATATGTTGCTGCATATCAAGAAGGTGGCGTAGCTGTGTACTAACCGATGTCGATTTAGAAGTCACAAGAGCACAAGATGGCGATAATCAAGATACCTAAGAATATAAGAATGTAATAGGTCATCTTAGTCACAAGGAGCACAGATGAAGATCTCAAGCACTCAAAGTCAAACGACAAAGGCTCAAGATAAAGATCTCGAAAGCATGAAGGAACAAAGACGTTACAAACAAGATCAAGACCAAGATACAAGACCAAAGCAGGAAGATCTCCTCTACAAGAATGTATTCACTCAATCATCTTATGCTTTTTAAGCTTTTTAAGATGACTGATACATTTGGGGAGATTGTTAGCCCTATATTTTATATAGTCGAACAAGAATGTAATAGGTCATCTTAGTCGTTATTGGTCTTGTATTGTAATAGGTTAGTCGGGAAAACCGGGCTTGGTATTTAAGCTAATATTGTATAAGTTAGGGGCGTAAGCCCAAGCAAAGCCAAGCCCGGCCCATGAACAAGCCCATTTAGGCCTTATGGCCGTGGCATATAAATACCCTCTTCCATGTGTGGAAGAGGGTGTTGGTTAGCATTTGTTTCTCTCTCTAAAAGTGTTTAATCATCCATAATCTCTCTTATTTCTCTCTCTACTTTTCTACTCTTTATCTCTCTAAATATCATCTTATATTGTGTTATGGATTGAAGTGGGATTAACACTTAGCTACTGTTAAACGGATCTTTCAATATCTTAAAGGAACCATTAATCGGGGACTTTGGTATTCGAAGGACTCTTCGATTGCACTAATGGCATATGCAGATGCAGATCACGCGGGTTTTCAAGATACAAGGCGTAGCACAAGTGGAACTTTGCAACTACTAGGAGATCGACTAATCAGTTGGGCATCTAAAAGGAAGAAAAGCGCTGCAATTTCAAGTACGGAAGTAGAATACATAGCTATGTCTGGTTGTTGTGCTCAAATTCTTTGGATGAGATCGCAATTAACCGACTATGGTCTAGGTTTCAATAAAATTCCGATGTACTGCGACAACAAAAGTGCAACTACCTTATGCTGAACAATGTTCAATTCTCCCGGTCGAAGCATATTGACATTCGCTACCACTTTATCAAGGATCAAGTGGAAAATGGAGTGATAGAGCTTTACTTTGCCCGATCTGAGTATCAATTAGCGGATATTTCACGAAGGCTTTAGATCACGCTCGAATGGAATTTTTGGCCGACAAGCTAGGACTGAGAACTTTCTCGCCTGAGACTCTAAAGGAACTGGCAGATGAAGCGAAAGAATAGTGGTGGTAAACTATTCTCCGTGTCCTTGGTGATCATCTATATATATATATTGTTTATATTTATATCCACAAAAGCAAAATACACAAATATAAAATCATATAAAAACCATAAAAATTGAAAATTTTCATAAAAATCCAAAAATATTTTCTACTTTATTTTTCAAAGGCATGTCTTTTGGTACGATAATATTTACGGCCTTAGAAATGTCGATTAATATTGAAACGACACCATAAATAGAGTTCGTACAAAAGTTGTAAATATTTCATAAAACATGCCCATATGGCTTGTAGTTATTTCAGACTGCAACCCGCTTTTCATATTAAAGTCAAGTATTTCTTATGAAAGCTTTGGCTCAACAACGGGAATTAATTTTCTCGGGCAAGGTTTACTTTAAAACCTTGTAAGGGATCAATTTTACTGTATAACTTGGTCTAACACAAATCTATGTACGTGTCAGTGCATTTATTTGTTAAAACAAAAGAAATCTTGTTCTTATGAAGTTATCATCTCCACCAACCGTAGCAATTTACAATTGATATCTACATACTCGACGATGCGACTACTCAAACGACGACTACAACTCTTTCAATAGAACACGGGTCAACAATTGAGGGGGAGCAATTGTCAAGCATTCAAAATCTTCGATGCCGAAAGTGCCAAGTTCACAAGTTGGTGTCAAGAAAAACAATACCAATCGTACATGTGGTGTCAAGAGATGACTACAAACATGACGAGGCAACCAACATTTTCCGACAAGAACCATTTGAACTTATCATATGATGTTCTCATCAATCAGGTCCAACCTTGTCAATTCACTCTTTTATGGTGAATATGTGATCATGTTAAAAATCGGTATCATTTCTCACAAATTGGTCTCATGAAGATTAAAAGTACTTGCATTTTTCTTCCCAAAAATATCGATTGGGTTAATACTTTTAATATGGGGGAGAAAATGTGATTTAATATGGGAAATTATCATGAATGGTTTGACTTAACGTGATGGCTCATCCCGACATGTGCAATATGTTTTCGAATATCGTGGCATATGTTAGGGGGGAGCAAAGTGGATTTCATGGTGACATATACTTACCCTAAACCCATTTATTTCACGACGATAAATATTGTGGTGACATAAGGATGGTAGGATAGGCTAAGGCCAATGATTCTTCTAGAACCGGAGGAATCTTCCCAAGGACATACCATTGCTAGAAATGGTAGTCCTTAGGAAATATGGAGAAAGATTTTGAACGTGGCTGAATGCCGACCAAGTACTTATGTTAGCACTGGAACAATCACAAAAAGGTGCTAGTTATGACGTATTGGTATGCATTGAAGGGGTTGAAGAATGAAAAAGAATTGTAAAGATAAAGGGTTTAAAGAAAGAAGCCCTCCTTACAACTTAGGCAGAAACTGGTTCAACACATATGCTATTGAGATCATTTTGATGATGCTCGATATTGAAGATAGACATCATGGACCCAGTGATGCATTGCACAACCCATCCCAGCTAACTCAGATATCTCTTAAAAGGTATTTGTTTTATTCACACGGAGACAACGCATTATCTATCGATTTATTCATTACGAGTAAATTGGTATTGAAATGGTGGCACTCCTCTCCAGCCTCCGATCACTAAAAATCCAAAATGCACGATCGATTCTAGAGCCATTTGAGATCATCAAATATCTCATTGGGACACATTTCCATATTTCCTTTCTTCTTCACACACTGTGAAAAGTAAGAAAGATATTAAGAGTCCTACGCAAAATCTTCACGATCTTGCCTGAACATCCGAGTAATACGAAAGTATTTACAATGAAGATGGAAATCCTTCTTGAGCGAATATCAAAAAGCTCATGGTAGGTGACTTGTGCGATTATTTATGAATCAAACGTTTGATAATTGGAAAGCAACAGTTGTTTAATTCTTAATTGAATTTAAACACGTTCCAGGCCTCTACGCAATATCTCAGTGATCTTGCCAGAACACTCAGAGTGATACCTTAGTGTTCATTGTGATGAGTGGAAATCCTTCTAGTGTTAACATCAAACAGCACTTGGTAGGTAACTTGCAAGATTCAATATGAATCAAGCTCGTGACAACTGGAAAGAAACGAGGGTGCGATTCTTTATTGAATAAAACATGTTCCAAGAACCGGAATTGACGGCTTCAATCATGCGGATAATTTAATTCAAATGATTCACTCTTTACGTTCGCAGTCAGCTTTGGACGGTCGAGTAAAGAGAACGGGTTTACCCACGAAATCTTGTCAAGGAGATTTTTAATTAAATCTACCTGCCACAAGTACGATATTTTATATCGTCCAACGGTCTTCAACCGACCTGAGGTAAAATGCTACCGAATTAGAATGAAATGTTCAAAGATATTTTGTTCGTATCTACTTATGTTGCGGCATTTGAAGACGGCGGCGTTGCGGAATCTAAGAAGAAGTCGTCCCCGCATGCTTATACTTTATGCACTTAATACTTCATCTAATTCTAGATAGTCTAAAAGTCAAGTCTTCCGTTGTATCGAACTCTGAAGCTTTCAAGAATTACGAAGGTATAAGTATGTGGGACATGAAGTCACGAGGAGGAGGAAGAGATCACAAGTGATGGATGCACAAGATTAAGGCAAGAGATTAATGCTAAATATTGATATCAAATATCACATCAGCATGTTCACCAGAAATGAAAAAGAAAAGAAAGACGAAGACTACGAGCTCAAGACAAGCATAGTATGCTAGGTTTATTTTATTATTGTAACTTGGGTAACTCCCTTCTTTGGAGTGACCTCCCTTAGGGGGAGATTGTTGGAAATACGTTTTACGTATTAGAAAGGACCGGTCAATCCAACAATAGTCTAAGTTATAGATCGTAGTTTAGTTTTACTAATATTATGTAAACAAGGCTAAGCCAAGCCTACAACTTGTGTAGGTCAGCCTAACTTGTAAGCCCAAGCCCATCTTATGGGATTGGGTATATAAACCCTCTCCTTGGATGGAGAGGATATGGTTTCATTTTTAATTACACATAGTTCTTTCATTTCTCTCTCTAGAAGTGTGTGAAATCCACCAAGTTTCTATCTCATTCTCTCTCTAAAACATAAGCTAGATTTACAATATCCTACAGAAGCATTAGGAAAATCCACCAATTTCTACTTGTTAGAAAGTAAGTCCTTGATCATCTTAGCAAATTTAGGCATATTGGCTAAGGCTTCCGCAAAGGAAATGTTTATGTTGACTTGCTTGAACATCCTCAAAAAGTTTGAGACTTGTATATCATCCTTATTCTTAAGCTTTTCCTTTCTCAATCTTGATGGGTAAGGGAGACTTGGTTTTGGTTGTGGTTGAGTGGTAGATGAAGAATTTTCTTTGTTGGGTTCTTCATTGATTTGTGTGGAAGTGATAACGCCTAAATCCAACATGTTTTTAGGAGCGTTATCCGTACTTTTGTACATGTATATTGGTTAATTATATGATACTTTTGTGCATATCTGTGCCAAGTTGTGTTTGCAAGTCTTTGTGTAGCCAATTGCAGGAATGTAGTATGAAACAACATAAAAATGAAGAATTGTACGAGTACAAAGAATCCTAGTCAAGTTCAAGACCCTTGTACAAGTTACAAGCCTTTGAAGATCAATTTCGGGTGTAAGAACAAGTATTTCCAAGGAGCAAATAAAGATATTCAGCATGAAAGTTGCCACCATCAACATACATCCAACTTGCCACTGGCAAGAGTGAAGTTGCCACCATCACATGGGAGTTAATTTGCCTCCACCATCACATGGGAGTTGATTTGCCTCCATCATGAGTGAAGTTACCTCCAACATTTGTCTAGGCAAAAATGTGTCTACATACATGCAAGATCATACAAGAAGTTTCTAGACATGCTTTGGCTCCAAGTATTTGTCTTTGGATCCAAGCCATGCATTCACTCCATGCCATCAACTAGCTTATAAATAAGACCCTTGGGGTCATGTAACCATATATCTTCATATGACTTTCACATATCTTTTCACTTTTCAATCATCTTCTCATTACTACATCAAATAAACTCTCTCATCCTTGTCCAAACTCCCATTCCCGGATTTGAACAAGGTGGTGCTAGAAAAGTCAGTTTTTGAGTCCAATAAGCAAAGTTATCATCACGAAACTCTTAGGGATCATTACCCTAATCATTAGTAACATTTTTCCATTTTGTAAGACTCTTTATTATGACTTATAATACTTTTATTTCTGAGTTTATTTCATCATTTGTTATGAGTAGCTAAGTTTCATTCTACACTTGGTAGGATGATGTTTGTGGTATGAACTGGTGGTTGTGATTGTGATTTATGTTTAATTCAATGTCAAGCTTTCCTATGATCAATTGATATTTATGTTTCATGTGAAATTGCTATCAAAACTTAATTTGTTGGTAAATATTTCATAGGTCGAAAGGGTTATTTTCTATCAACAAGTCATAGCCGGTTTGTCTATGATTGGCTATCGTTTGTATTGATCATTTCTTAAGAAGTTTTGATTATCAAGAAACATACTTATAAGTGTTATCAAATTCGTGAAACGACCGTGAATCGAATGTGTTGAAATTGGATTAAGTCTTGAATTGAGTGATTGAGTCTAATGCTTGTTTTCTTTAGCCAAGGTCTTGACGAAGATTAAAGCTTTTGAAAACAATAGATTGGATTATCCATCTAATTATCATAATCACAAATGTTAACGTGTCATCACAATCATACCATTACGAATGCTCAAACTAGTCTTTACCAAGTATACCTTTAAACATATTATTTATCTCATCATTTTTACTTATTGTTTGTTTGTCAACAATTGCTACAATCAGCGATTATCGTTTCATTTTAGAATAATCATAGGTTTTCCAAATCCCCATAAACTATCTCGGTATTACCACATAAAAGCTATACACAAAAGAAAGGGTTATACTTACCCGTGCGTTTTTAGTCAATCCGGTAATTCGTGTTTATAAATTTAAAACTTGTTACCAACACCACGCATCAAGTTTTTGGCGCCGCTGTCGGGGAATTGATTGTGTTCTTAGTTCCAAAATCATCCTATAATCAAACCCATTGTAGTGTCCTCATTGCAAACAAACCTAAAAATCAAAAAAACAAAAAAAAAAATTCTGACACGAGAGCATTGCCGCCGGCAACACCCTCCTGCCGCCGGCAACACCATCATAGAAGCCCCTTTGCCGTCCGACAAGGAGCTCCTGCCGCCGGCAAGCGACAAACAGAAGCCTAATTGCCGTCCGGCAACCCCTGTTTGCCGCCGGTAAGGTCCCAGAATATAAAAAAAAATTATGTTCGTATTTTGTTTGGTTTATTTAATTTCCAATTTACTTATTTTCTTATTAGTTATATTTTGTTTGTTTTTGTTTTTGTTACTTGTAATCCTTTTTTAAAGTCGTTCAAGAATTAAATGAACACACGTTCTTTCGGTCAAGAATTGCTTAGTCCATACACCGATCCTGAACGTTATATTCACCAATCTCGAAAGAAAAACCGCAAGAAACACCCCTTTGTTTCTTTTGAAAACCGAATCTCAAAAACCAAAAACGCACTATTTGATAATCTCTTAGACGCCTTTGTCGTCTATAACCCATTTAACGATCTACCATTTCTAATGGCCGACGATCAATCAATGTGGGCAGCCAACCGAGTAGTAGCACCTACCCCCGAGGCTGATATTGTTCAAGTTGAGCATGGATAAAACTTCACCGTGAAAGGTCATCACCTTTCGATGATCAAAGACCGCCAATTTGACGGCCATACGCGGGCCGATCCGCATAAGCACATATTCGAATTCATAGAAATATGTGGCATGTTCCGTTATGGATCCGACGTCGATGGAGACGCCATAAACTCAAACTCTTCCCATCATCTCTATCCGAAGATGCAAGAGTTTGGTACAATGAGTTGACACCCGGTACCATTGAAACATGGGAACAAATGAGAACCGCTTATGTTAGCCGTTTCTTTCCACCCGCCATGTACGAAAGACTCGTGGGAGAAATCCGAGGTTTCGCCCAACTTCCACAAGAAACACTCATTGATGCGTGGAATCGAATGAAAGACCTACTTCGTAGTTGTCATGGACATGGTTTATTAAAAGGAACCATCATCCAAATCTTTTCTCATGGTCTCAATGAACTGACGCAAGCAATCCTTGACGCCGGTGGACTATTTGTCTATAAGATTCCCAACGAAGCATATCAATTTCTCGAGGACCGAGTTCTCTTAAAACTCGATTGGTCCAAAGATAACCGAACCAAACCTTTCAATAAAACCGTTGCTTTCGTTGAAAGTGACAAAAATTCCAAACTCATGGAAAAGATGGACGCTCTCACATTTAAATTCGACTCGCAATTCAAAACTATCAAAGACGAAATGAAGGAGATGCGAGGCGAATGTACTCTTTGCGGAGGACCACACCCATCCACGGCGTGTGAGGATACACCAATAAGAGAACCGCCACAAGAAGCAAACTACGCCCAGGGAGGATACCGAGGAAGTGGTTATCGAGGTAACTACTATGGTAGAAATCTTGGCATATGGCGTGAGTGTCCCAAAAACAAAAATCGTAACTCACAACCTCGTGAGAACGATAACTCCGGTCCATCAAACGAAAAGAAACCCGAAGAGTCGACCCTAGAGAAAACGTTCTTAGCTTTCATAGAATCTTAAAAATCGACAAACACGTTCATTAAGAACCAATTCTTCGATCTCAAAGCCAATGTTGAAAGAGGAAAAAGACACCACACCGCAACCATTAATGATCTCGAAACCAAACTCGGTCGAATCACCGATCAATTAGCCAATCGACCAAGTGGTTCGCTACCAAGCAACACTCAAACAAACCCAAAACCATCTACGGATAAACCATACCGCCCACCACCCGCCCGTAATGAACATGTGATTGTCGTATTCACAAGAAGTGGGCTGAGTTATGATCCACCACAAAACACGAACACCAAAGCTCCCACTTTCGCTGATGAAAGTTAAGACGAGGCCGATGAGCCCGAGAAGGAAGAAACCGTTCCTCCTTCCAACCCCAAACCAAAACAAACCACACGGGGTGAAAACACCAACACCAAAGGCGTATGAACCAAATATTCCATATCCTCAACGCCTACGAAATGAAAAGATGGAGGCTTGTAATGCCAAATTCCTTAAGATGATCAAGGAAGTTAAGATCAACGTTACACGTGTTGATATCTTAACCGGCATGCCCAACTATGGGAAATTCCTCAAAGATCTTGTGAGAAACCATAGTAAGACGGAGCAAATCTCTACTGTGTTTCTAAATGAAGAATGTTCTGCAGCCTTGCAAAGCAAACTTCCACCAAATCTCGGAGATCCAAGAAGCTTTCTCATACCATGCACCCTAAACAACAATATCGAATGTCACTCCTTGGCCGATCTAGGCGCAAATATCAATCTTATGCCATACTCATTATACAAGAATCTTTCAAACAATACTTTGAAACCTACGATTATGAGTATACGTTTGGCTAACCACACCTACCAATATCCCATTGGGATATCTGAGAACATGCTTGTTCAAGTTGGCCAATTCATATTTCCCGCCAACTTCGTAATCCTTGAGATGGAGGAAGACCATCAAGTCCCTCTCATTTTAGGACGACCATTCTTGCACACCGCCGATGCTATCATTCATGTGAAGAATAAAGAACTCAACCTTGGAGTTGATGACGATCGAATCACATTCTTAGTCGATAAAGCTATGCAACACTCCCATTCCAATGATGACACATGCTTCCGTGTGGATGTTATCGATGAAGTAACGGAAGAAGAGTTGGACGCATTGCTTGATGACAACGCACCATTCCAAACAACTTCGGAGAAGATTAGCGATACCGATCGTGACCGTGACTTCGAAGAATTCATGGCTGTTGATTCTGAAGTAACTCTCGAAGAAGAGGAAAAAAAGCCGTTTGAAGTTTCGCCTTCGAAATCGAACTTTATAATTCACTAATCTATTCATGATCCACCGACGGATCTCGAGTTGAAACCTCTTCCCGAATATCTCGAGTACGCTTATCTTGAGAAGGACTCACTCCTTCCGGTGATTATCTCATCCAAGCTCGAGAAAGATGAAAAGGAACGTCTCGTTTCTATGCTCAAAAACCACAAAGAAGAATTTGCTTGGAAAACATCCGATATACTGGGTATTAGCCGAAATTTTTGCAAACACAAGATCAATCTCGAAGACGATGCCAAACCTGTTACTGAGAGGCAACGTCGACTTAACCCAAACATGAAGGAGATAGTAAAAGCCGAAATCATCAAACTCCTTGAGGCAGGAATCATCTATGCCATAGAGGATAGTCCTTGGGTTAGTCATACTCATTGCGTTCCAAAAAAAGGAGGAATGACTGTTGTGACCAACGAAAATAACGAACTTGTTCCTACAAGAACCGTTACCGGTTGGCGTGTGTGTATTGATTACCGCAAATTGAACGATGCCACACGAAAAGATCATTTTCCTATACCACTCATGGACCAAATGTTGGAATGACTAGCGGGGAACAAATTCTTTTGTTTTCTTGATGGCTTTTCCGGATATTTTCAAATACCTATCGAACCATCCGATCAAGACAAGACCACTTTTACGTGTCCTTTTGGAATGTTCGCTTATAAGCGTATGCCTTTGGTCTTTGCAATGCACCTGTGACTTTTCAAAGGTGTATGATCGCAATCTTTCAAGACATGATCGAAGTATCCATGGAACTTTTCATGGATGATTTCTCAGTCTTCGGAAACTCATTCGAGTCTTGCCTTTTTAATCCAGAGCGCATGCTCATCCGATGCAAACAAGCTCATTTCATGCTCAATTGGGAGAAATGTCACTTCATGGTGACTGAAGGAATTGTGCTTGGACACAAAGTCTCCAGAGCCGGATAGGAAGTAGATAAGGCCAAGATCGAAGTGATATCCAAATTACCACCACCCACTAACGTTAAAGCCGTTAGAAGTTTTCTAGGTCATGCGGGATTCTACCACCGATTCATAAAAGATTTTTCCAAAATCGCTAGACCGATGACCAAACTCCTTGAAAAAGACATAGTCTTTGATTTCAATGAAGAATGCATAAAGGCATTTGACAAGCTTAAAGACAAGTTAACGAATGCACCAATCATGGCTTCATCGGATTGGTCGCGACCGTTTGAACTTATGTGTGATGCAAGCGATTTCGCTGTAGGAGCCGTATTAGGAAAACGTGAAGGAAAACATTTCCGTCCTATACACTTTGCAAGAAAAACTCTAAATAGAGTGCAACTCAACTACACAATCACCGAGAAAGAACTACTTGCCGTAGTCTTTGCTTTCGACAAATTTCGATCCTATCTCGTGTTGTCGAAGACGATTGTATTCACCGATCATTCCGCATTGAAATATCTATTCTCAAAACAAGATGCGAAGCCGCGTCTTATTAGATGGATTTTACTACTCCAAGAATTTGACATCGAAATCCAAAACAAGAAAGGAGCTGAAAAACATTGCAGCCGATCATTTGTCGCGAATTGAAAATCCAAACATAGAAGAGCTAAGGGATGAAGATATCGACGATTATTTTCCCTATGAAACTCTTATGAAAATCTCTACGGACGAATCTCCGTGGTTTGCAGATTTTGCAAATTACCTCGTTGGAAGAATTCTAAGAAAAGGTTTAACCTATCACCAACGATGTAAATTCTTTTCCGACCTAAACACTATTTCTGGGAAGATCCCTACCTTTTCAAGGTATGCCCCGATGACATGATTAGGAGATGTGTTTACGGCACGGAAAAAAGAAATATCCTTGATGAATGTCATCATGGCCCTACTGGGGGACATTATGGTCCTTCCACCACCGCGAAAAAAGTCTTCGATGCTGGTTTTTATTGGCCAACAATTTTTAAAGAGGCCTATTGTAAAACCCGCATGCTTTTACCATGAATAGTACCCTTAAGATCGTACGTACTAGATTAAAGCTTTCCTTTTATAGTATGATTACGTTCACGTATAAGAATTTTAAGTATTACGTACGTGTTTGAATACGATAAGTATTTATTACGTATGAACACACGATAATTATTCATACAATAATTAATCACGAACATGCGATCATGAAATCATGAACGTAAATTAATCACGAGCTAATATTAATTACGTATATATATTTATTACGAACACGAATAAATATATTAAGACACGGTTAATAATTAACTAGAACACATTAAACACGTACACGATAAAACACGAACGCACACTAAAATAATTAGACTCGGAAAAGGTACGGGTTACCCCATGTGGGGCCCCCTACCCGCGACTACACCAAAAGAATGGGCCAATCCCATTTAATTTTTACTAACAAGGGGTTAAGGGGTAAAACATGTTTCACTTTTCACATTACAGGAAAAATAACAAAACCCTAAAAAGTTTCTCCTACTCCTTTGTTCTCTCTTTGGCCGCCGGATATAAGGACACAAAAGGGGGTGTTCGGTTGATTTTTGATCTTGAATTTTGTGTAAGCATTCGTGTGTTTTCATCCTCATTTGATCCACGCATTCGGTATAACCTTGTTAATCCTTTTCTTTTATGTTTTGATTTAATAAATTACATATGATCATGATGTTTTTAAAAATCTAATTAAAAACATTTATTAAACATGTCTATGATTATGGGGTAAATCAAAATAAAGGTTTTTAGGGGTGTTTGTTCTAGCCGACGCCTAAACCGAACCCCCAAAGGGTCTCGGTTTGGCTTATGAACCACCACCGAGACCTCATGGTCTCGGTTTGGTAGTGTGGGTCCTACGGCAGCAGCAAACAAGGGGAAACCCCGAAGTGGTTCGGGGTATGGTGTCGATTACGGGTCCGGTTCTTGGTTTCTAGTCACGGTCCGGTTCATTATTTATATTAAGGTTTATGATTTTAATAGTTATGTTAAAAAAATTCAATTAATAAAACATGACATAATTAATTTAATAAACATGACTTAGATTATAATTTAATTATTAGATCATGAATTTTTAACCTAAGTATTTATATTTTCTAGACTTTATAATTAATTAATTATTAAAAACCATGACTATAATTAATTAATTAACATGACTTAGGTTATATTATTAATAATTAATAATACATGTTTTAACCTAAGTATTTAATTTTATTTAATTAAAAACATGATATATTTAATTAAATACTTTTAACCTATAGTTTATTTAAATTACATGTAACAATTAATAAACTATACCTTATATCAATATGACTTTGAATAATAATCAGAAAACACTTAAGCTTATATAATTAGCTTATTTAACCAGCTTATATCTAATTATGGAAACTTTCTATTTTTAGAAACTTATTTAATTTTGGCAGCTAATCTATTTATGGAAACTTTTTATTTTTAGAAACTTATCTATTTAAAGCAGTAATTCTATTTTTGGAAACTTTCTATTTTTGGAAACTTTCTATTTTTGGAAACTTTCTATTTTTGGTAACTTTCTTTTTTTTGGAAACTTTCTATTTTGGGAAACATGCTATTTTTAGAAAGTTACTTATTATTACATAGTAAGTACAATAATGCATGAAATACAAGTAATCCTTAATCAGAAATGACAAAATATAAGATAAACACAGTTTAAAGCTTAAAATAGTAAAACATGACATGAACTAGTTACGTATTTAGTAATCAGATACTTATACACGTATGTATTTATGTAGCATTAGTGATACCGAAGTAGGACTCTCTTCAGTTCGTCTTCTTCGTTCACTAGACATAAGGTACGGATTCTCGTCCTTTCAGTATGGGCATTCTTTCCTTATTAGGATTACCCGTATGCAGCCAACTGTTTTCCCATAGTATAAGTTTATATGTTGATTGCTTTTGTTTAATTTAAAATACCCATAGCCATATACATGCATGACCAGTTTCACCTAGTTATGGAGGTACCATAACCATAACACTAGAGGCACTGGTGTTATGACTTCCCCACGGCAGAGTGATTGCTCGTGGCGTCCCTTCAGCTTTTGGCCATATTATTATATTTATCATGTGGGGCGTATGGGTGCATCCTAGTTACATGTTTTCAGCAGATTACTCAGCGTGAATGTGGTGTGTGCCTTGCATCCTTCACAAGGAGATGATCCCTCCTACCCAAACTAGTATATTAAATTAGAGGCAGCCCCTTTAATTTGCATGATGAGGTCACCCCTCCAAGTATTCATGCACGGTGGATTTTCATGACCTATATTGGCTAATGGTAGAATATGTTAAACAGTTTTAATAAGATAAACATAAGGCTTTTCAAAGTATAAACCCAGTTTTACTAAGACTTAACCGGGTTAATCGGGACTTAGTTTCTTCCGCTGTTATATGCTTATATGCTTATATTATTCATACTTTATTGTACATCCGTGCACTGAGCGTATTGCTCAGCCGTTTTCCTTTTCTATGTTCCCAAAATGGCAGGTACTCAGGGACGCTCGTAGACTTTAAGCGTACATGCATATAGACTAGAAGCTTTCTAGCATTTCTTTACTTTATGCATTATCTTTACTTTAATACTCTTTACATGGACATTGTTTAGTCCTTTCTTTTACAGTACTTATGTTTGTGTGTGATGAGCTTTACTTTTGGACTACCGATGTTCGATTTTGGTATTTCCTTTTGTGGTCATGTAATATTTTAGACATTTATCCTTGTATGCTTTGATGACACGCAATAATTACGCGTGACATTCCATTATCAAAATGGGGTGTTACAATTATGGTATCAGAGCCAAGGCTTCGACATGTAGGCTCTCAAAATATGACCTGTGATTAGTGGGTAGTCACTATGATCTTCCTAGAACTGACAGTCGTTTTCATGCATTCATCCTTTTTATGCATACATATATATGTCATTGTCGCAGGTTTATGACTAAGTAATGGTTGGTACAGGACTGGCCCTATTTAGTCGCATGTAATTTATCAAAACTTTTAAATTTGGGATCGACCCACAGGCGTCCCCTCGCCATGTCTTTTATTTTGGGTGAACTGACCATAGGCGTTCACTCTCGAGCATACAAAAGTTTAATAAAATTGCATCATGCATTCATATACAATTTTCTTGCATAAAAATTTTCTCTTGATTTATTGGTATAATTTTTTTTTCATGTATATATATATTTTATGTTTTGATCTGTTTAAGCATATGTTTTATGTTATACTGTCAGATGGCAAACACAAACAATATCTGGGAGATGGTTGCAGCTGCCGATGCAGATATGCAAGACATCCTTCATCAGAACGGAAACTATCCTCCCCCGCCTAACATTTTCCCCATGGAAGGAATGAATAAACTCGTGAGGGAATACTATACCATTAGACAGCAACTTGACGAAGACATCAACGACTTCATGCAGCGTTTTCTTCGTTTTGTCGGTGTCCTGAGAGCAGCTGCGGGCACCACTGAAGAGCAGGCACTATATTTTCGTTGGGCTCTTAATCCAATGATTGCCAATAACTTAGGAGGTTCTCCGTTGGATACGGTAGCACAAGTGCCCGATGCAGCACGCAGGCTGGAGATGCTGCAGGAGAGACATGAGTTCGGGGAAGCTGAGAGACCCGAGAAGAGGTAAACATTCGTATTCAAGCGGTGACCAATCCGTATTCTTTCTATATGTCGATTATTCATCTCTTTTAATTGTATCTTCCAGGCAGAAAACTGGGGAGCCGGCTACTCAGCAGCAGCCTCATCAGCCCAAAGGAAACGGTCAGACTAATGACCGTTCTGCTATGGATAGGCGTGGCGGTAATGATAATTACCGTAACAACGCTGGACACTCCAACGGGAGCAGGTCCTAATACTTATGCAATTTCTTATGATTTCATGTTATAACTCATAATTCTGACACATTAGCAAATCTTCCACCAGGAACGATAGAAACGGTAGTGACCAGAACTAGAAAGGTTCACAGCCTAGCCGTCCAGCTATCACTGGTATTCAATCTTACGATTATTCGCATTGTCCTTTGTACCTTATTATCATGTCTCATGTAAAATGTTTTTATCAGGTCCTTAGCCAGCCAGAGCACCTGTTGGAGGATATACTCATCCTCTTTCCTCTACTTGCCACCGTAGGCACCTAGGGCCATGTCTTAGTAACACTAACGCATGCTTCAAGTGTGGTCTTCCTGGCCATATCATGAAGGACTGCCGTAAGGGCGAGATGGAGGGCACATCGGGACATGCTGATACCAAGCCGCCTCCTACCACTGGACGTGTCTACACGACATCTCGAGTTCAGGCCAACAAGTCTACAGGTACCATCACTGGAATCTTGTATATGTATGGTCAGGCTGCGTGTGTACTTTTTGATACGGGTGCTACTCACTCGGTCATTTCTACTGCTTATTCTAAGAACATTAGGATGGTCCCCATGCCACTAGATAATAGACTTACTATTTCCACACCTTTGAGGGACTCTGTATTAATCACCCATGTATACAAGAGTCTTCCCCTAGAATTTGACGATAAGGTTCGTCCTGTTGACGCACTTCCGCTGGACATGAATGACTTTGACATGATTTTGGGCATGGATTGGCTATCCAAGCATCATGCTACCATAGAACGCCATTCATATCGAGTTATATTCGGTGATGTTAATGCACCAGAGTACATTCACAACGGGTTCATACCTGGAAGGTCTGTACAAATCATATCTACCCTGCAAGCGCGTGCACTACAATCACATGGCTGTGAGGGTTATCTAGCTACGGTTCACGACATGGATGCTGAATCTCCATCAATTCAGGATCAACCAATAGTGTCAGAATTCCAAGATGTATTTCCAGAAGAACTTCCGGGCATACCACCTGCACGAGAAGTGGAATTCATTATCGAGCTTATTCCAGGAGCTGCACCGATCTCCAAAGCTCCTTATAGCATGGCTCCCATAGAGTTAAAGGAGCTGAAGGATCAACTACAAGAAATTCTAGAACGAGGTTTCATTCGACAGAGCGCATCTCCATGGGGCACACCGGTCTTATTTGTTAAGAAGAAGGACGACAGTATGCGTCTTTGCATAGACTATCGCGAGCTCAACAAGATTACTATCTGGAATAGGTATCCACTGCCGCGTATAGACGATCTGTTTGACCAACTCCAAGGGGCCAAACACTTCTCCAAGATTGATCTTAGGTCAGGCTATCATCAGCTACGGGTTAAGGAGCAGGACATCGCCAAGACTGCTTTTCGTACCCGCTATGGCCACTACGAATTTGTAGTCATGCCATTCGGCCTGACCAATGCTCCAGCAGTGTTCATGGATTTGATGAACATAATCTTCCATGAATTTCTGGACAAGTTCGTCATTGTCTTCATCGATGGCATCCTGATTTTCTCAAGGTCCAAGGAGGAACACGAAGACCATCTTTGTACAGTACTATAGATTCTTCGCCAGAAGCAGCTTTATGCTAAATTCTCCAAATGTGAGTTCTGGTTAGACAAGGTGGCATTCTTAGGTCACATTGTATCAGCAAAAGGAATCACTATGGATCCAGCGAAGGTTGAGGCCATTACTAAGTGGCCAAGGCCGACATCAGCGAAGGAAGTCCGAAGTTTCTTGGGCTTAGCTGGCTATTACCGTAGGTTCGTGGAGAACTTTTCCCGCTTAGCACTACCATTGACCAAACTGATGCGGAAAGGGGAGAAATTCGTCTGGATTGAAGAACGAGAGAAGAGCTTTGAAGACCTGAAGCAGAAGCTAGTATATGCACCTATTCTTACTCTCCCATCTGGTACGGGTGGATTTCAAATCTACAGCGATCAATCGGGTAAGGGACTTGGCTGTGTTCTCATGCAACATGGGAAAGTGATCGCGTACGCTTCACGACAGCTTAAGCCTTATAAAGAAAATTACCCCACGCATGACTTGGAACTTGTTGCAGTCGTGTTTGCATTGAAAATATGGAGGCATTACTTATATGGATAATCATGTGACATTTTCACGGACCACAAGAGCTTGAAGTATATCTTCACTCAATGTGAATTGAACATGAGGGAGAGGAGATAGTTAGAGCTGTTGAAGGATTATGACATTAATCTACAATATCATCCCGGAAAGGCGAACGTTGTAGCAGATGCACTTAGCAGAAGTCCGGAATGATCAACGGCATTAAAATTGAGGAGGAAATCATAAGAGACTTGGAGTGACTAGATGATGAGACTGCTTTTATACATAGTCTCATCGTCCAAATCGGGCTTAAAATGCATTAAATATCATCAAAATACCCAAATATATGCTTGTGTTTGTTGCTTGTGTATTTTAGGTACGGATATTGAGAAAATGACAAAAGATCATAAGAATCAATCAAAAACGAACAGGAGAAACGAAACCGCACTATGAACCAAGCCCTAATGAAGAATTTTCCAAAGTCAACCCTTGAAGATTTGAAGAATTGTGAAGATTGGTCCTCCAAGTTTGAAGAACTGACACTTTATACCCTTGTATCTTCATAATTACAAGTTTGGTCCCTAAAGTTTGTCAAAATTACAAAAAGGACCCTTAACTTTGAAGAATTGGCAAATTTAGTCCCTCAACAAAACTAAATTGTCAATAATGGTCCTCCAAGAAGTCAACAATCAAGTCAAACCTTGAAGAATGAAGAAAATGCCAAAAACAGTCCTTCAAATATCATCAAATTGCATTTTAAGTCCTTGAAACAAGTTTGGAAACTTGTTGTGCCATTTTTGACAAGTCCTTGAAAGATAATTACAAAGGAAATGGGTTTGTGCTGATTTAATACAACATGAAGGAAGTAAGGAAGTTAAGGGGGTGTTTCTGCCCAGACAACCTAAGTTGAACCCACCACTCCCCATCCTCCACGTCACCAACCTTAAACAACCCACCAATCATATACTCCCCTTCCTCCACGTCTGCATTCCACCACCCCCGTTTTATTTTATTAAACTTATTTTAATCTTCCCTCCCAAAACACTTTTTAAACCTTAATTACCCCTAAATCGGATTAAACTCTCCCAAATCCCTTATAAACCCTAAGAACCCTCCCAGGATCAATTAAACTAAAAACAAAGGGATTTTGTTTCATCCACTCCAGATTGCTAATTACTCTCATCCTCACCAAAACCCACTCCCCAAAAACCTATCACTCTCACCCTACTGCCCCACCCAATGGTCCCCTGCACATGCTTTGGCTAAAAAACAAAGGGAAACAGACATCCAAGGGTCCTAATATGGTTACTCACCTCTCCAAGCAAGATTAAACGTCCAAGATCTCTTCTCCACTACTGGCACATCACATGAGGACGTGTTTGACTCCATTTCAAAATTCAAACAAGGCATCTTTCTGGAATCTCCAAGGGCAAAGTTGGGAGTTCAAGATATTAGGGTTTCAAGCTTCTATTCAGTTCTAGAACATTTGTAGCCTATTATATAAAGGCCTTTTAGGACATTCATTTTTTCTGTTCTTAATTTTTCTCCTTTTTCACAGCTTTGTAAATCCAGTTTTTAATGAATGAAAATGGTTTAAGTGTTGTTGATGAGAAAGATTGAGTCCCTTTTTATGTTTCATGTTGTGTTTGGTTTGAAAGATTTCTTTTAAAAAGGCATTTCAAGTTTCTGATTTCAAGTTTTCTTTTTAAGTTCTTAAATCCGTTTTCTTTTTAGTTGAGCTAGAAAGGTTGTTAAACCACATAAGCTTCTTATATTCAAGCTTGTGTATGACAATATCACCCTGATATCTTGGAGATATCAAGGTGTAGTGGGTATAAAGGTTTGGGTAAAAAGGCAAAGTGAGGTGAAAAATCTTTTTGCTTATTTTTAACATTTACTGTTTCTAAAGCTACAAGCTTTAAGATTGTAGCTATTGAAACTTGAAGTTATTTTCTGGTTGGGTGGTGATTGTGCAGGAAAACAAGAAGGCAAGAAGTTCCTTTTCTTATTCAGTTCTTTTCATTCTTTTTGGCACCAAGTATTTTGCATTTCATAAGCCCAAGATTCAGCACAAGCCCGAGCTTGTGGGAGGTGACATAGCAGTCACTGTTGGGCCTGGATGTAGGCCCAACAAGGTAGCATCCTTGATTCTTTGTTTAGCTCTCAAAAATTTTAAGATTGTGTGATTTAAGTGTTTTGATAAGAGACTTGGTGAATCTGAATGATATTTGTTCATTTGTTGGTTTAAGTGTTTGAATCTGCTAATTAGTTGGTTATATGCATGTTAGGAGCAATTAGGAACAATTTGGTTTAAGTTTGAAAGCTTTAGGTTTGTTAAATTGCATGTTCAGAATTTAAGGGGTGTTTGGATTTGCATGTTAACTGCACTCCTTGAAGATTTTTTGTGTTAAATTCAGTCTAAACTTGCTCACTAGTTTGCTTTTAGATAGTAAGTGCATTTGGTTTTCAGTTTGGACAAGTTTAAAACAATTGCATGCTTAAAATTTTGAAAATCAGCCAAACATCAGTAAAGTCATTTTTTGACTGATTTTGTGGGTAATTGTGCTTTTAATCTTGTAAGTTTGTTAGATAATAGGGTGTTATAGGGTTGTGTATTGCTTATTTGCTATTTGTTTGGATTATGAACAAGTAATTGGCCTTTAAATTTCACTTTTGTGCAAGTATTTGGTCAAACTGTTCATCAGATAAGTATAGGCATATCAGAACTTGATTTTGCCATATTGTGTTTGATTTGTGCCTAGTCTTGTGTGTTTTTGAGCTGATTTTGACTCCCTACACTCCAACTGAGTGTAGGGGTGCCATTTTTCCAATCAAACAACACCAAAAAGCCAAATCAAGCCCTCTTGATTTAATCTTCACAAGTGAATATAACACTTGTGTTCATCAGAAACTTATCCAAATCTGGGCACGTTTTTGCTTTCCTAAGCTTTAAATCTTGTCTAGTTGGATTAGTACTTGTGTTTTAGAGTAAATTAAGTACTTGGTTTTGAGTTTTAAAAGTAAAAAAAAAAAAAAAGTTTACCAAAAAGGACGTGGCCAGGACTCGAACCTGCACCACTCCTCTCACACATAAACGACATAACCATCTCTGCCCTAGGGTCTTTGACTGCTAGGTTTGATTTCAAATATTACTTAAGGTGTGCTTGTTTGGTAGCTTATTTACATAACAGCTTTTTAAAAAGCTATTTCTAGCTTATTTCTTTAAGGTCTTGACCAGTTAGCATTTTTCTTAGGTTTGTATTAGGTTTTTTTACTTTTCTGTCCAAAAAGTTTATTTTTCCCTTTATTAATTAATTTTCTAGGATTATTTTAAGTTGTAATTTTAATAAGTCATTAAAAAATAGAAAAAGGTAATTTAAAAATCTGAAAAAATAGTTTTTAGGTTTTGAATTACATTTTTGAGGTTTACAGCTTTTTAAGTTTTCAATTTAGCTTATTTTTGATTTTATTGGATTTTAGGGTTTTTAGCTAACTTTAAAATTTAATATTAAATTATTAAATAGGTTTCAGAAAATTTTAATTGCATTTTTGTCTTAGTTACAATATTCTAGATTTTTGGTAATTTTTTAGAATTTTTATGAACTTTGAATTTTTTTGATTATTTTAATATTATTTTATTATAAAAAATTGAATTTTGATTTTTTTTATTTTTTAAATTTTTCCTAGGTTAAGGACACTTAATTAGGAGTTTTGTCACTTTCCAAATAATTTTAGGACTTTTCAATTAATTTATAGAATTAATTTAAGTTTTAATTGATTTTAATAATTTTTAAGTGTTTAAAAATTGTTTAATTTGGTTTTAAAATTTTTAAAAATACTTTTTAGCTTAATTAGGATATTTTTGAGGTTTAAAAACTATAAGATCTTGTTGAGGGCTTTTTAATAATTAATAGTGATTTTTAGGGCTTTAATTAGCATTAAAAAGTCATTATCTAATTAATTAAAAGGTTTTAACAAGTTTAGATTTTTTGTAAACTCTTAGAATATTATTGGGGATTTTTAGTAATTTTTAGGAATTTTTAGGTTAAAATTTTAATTTTGGCACTATTTACGGTTTTGCGTGTTCGCCTTCTTCGTCGTAGTTTAATTCGTTTTCGTAACCGTCTTTCTCTTCTAATCCCATTTCTTTCTCAATCATATAATCACAAATCAATATCAATTCAATACACAACGCACTAGCCTCCTCGAGAACGAACTCACTTCTAGGGTCATTCACACACGGTTTTCCTAAATCGTCGTGCACACTTGCCCTATTTATTGCTTTTTTCCTAAAGAGTAGTAAAAACTCCAACATCATTTTGGCGCCGCTGCCGGGGAGGCGTGTTGTGTTTTGGTTGAACAATTGTTGTTTTTATATAGCCATAAATAGCTAATTGTATTAGTAGCACTCTACTAATACGTATTATCGTTTTTCGTTTTTTTTGTGAATACTATTATTATATTGTATACGTAGAACAAAAAATTTACAAGTACTCCAAATACGTGAGAAATCACAACCTTGACTTGGGAGGTCATTACCCAATCATTGTATTCGAATCTCAAACCAAAGAAAAATGCAAAAATAGATAAATACTTTCGTGAAGCTCGATTTTGAAAAATACAAACTATAAGGTGGGTATAAGGCGGTTGTATTTCACGACCTAAAGGAAAAAGGCTCTTAAGTGCTTCGCGCCGCCTCGTTTCCTCCGCTTGCTTGTGCGTATTTTGATTTTGAAAGCTAATCTAGGGTTTTGCCGCCCAAAGTATTACTAAGTATCATATATATTTTCTTGGTTTCTATTGATTAAACCCTCTTGAACGATTTGGTGTTCCACCATCGTTCTAAAGTCATCGAAGGCGTTCACTTCACGTGATCGTTTTCATTCCTTGAGGCTTCTTTAATCGAGAGATTTGATTAAGGAGGAGATTTGTAGATTTGTGTCTACCTAATACATTCCAAAAATCCAAAAAAAAAGTAAAAACAATCAAAAACCACAAAAAAATTGAAAAAGTAAAAATACCAAAAAGAATCTTCTTTGCTCGCCTTCTCGTTGTACGTGACGTTTATGCAAACTCGCTCTAAAGCAAGACGTGCTCGTAAATGAAGAAACAAATCTATCACTCCTACTAGTGAGGAGTCTCATATTGACGAACCTATTATAGTGAAAGAAGCACCCAAGGCTAATCGAACTATGATGGAGTTGCTTCAAGCACCCACCGAGGGTTATGGAGAAGCGATTGTGATTCCCGCTATCCTTGCGGAGAATTTTGAGGTTAAGACGGGTTTGTTGTCCATGATTCAAAACAACAAGTTTCGAGGTGACGAAAAGGACAACCCTCATAACCACATTCGCCAATTTAATCGTCTCACCGCCACTTGCAAGTTTAAGGACGTCTCAAACGACTCGATTAAGATGATGCTTTTTCCGTATTCCTTAGCGGGGCCCGCAAAAAATTGGTTAGAGAAAGAGCCACCCAATTCTATATTGACGTGGAAGGATCTCGTTTCAAAATTCGTGAACCAATTTTTTCCACCCTCTAAGACTACGCACTTGAAAAACGAGATTTCAAAGTTTTCGCAAGAGTATAATGAGAGTTTTTCAACGGCTTGGAATAGGTTTAAGGAAATGTTGCACGAATGTCCTCATCATGGTTTTTCCGACTTGCATTAAATAGACACGTTTTACAATGGCTTGAACGATCATAAGCGTGATTATCTTAATGCCGCCGCGGGTGGTAATTTTTTGTGTAAAACGGTCGAGGAAGCATTGTTAATCATTGAGAATAGGTCTAAGGTCTAAAGCCCTCGTAGCACGTTGAGTGTTTGTAAGACTTCGTCTTCACCTTCGCCTTCATTGTCACACACCGTTGATGCTTCCCAAATCGAGGCTAATTTGGAGAACAAAATTTTTGATAAGTTGAAAGGATTGTTAATTGAGTTTAAAGTTGGTGAACAACCCACTCCCGCTACGGCTAAAGCGGTTGAGGTTTCTTGTATGTATTGTGGTGGAGCTCACGATTATCCCGAGTGCATTACCAACGGTGGTAACACTTCGAGTGCCTTCGCGGCCGCGGGAACTTATAACCAAAACGGTCAAGTTCCTCGCACTAATCAATTGACTCCATCGGGTTTTCCACCAAATCAAAATGCTAAAAATTATCAAAACAATCAAGTTGGTTACCAAAGCAACCAAAGAAACAATTTCAAGGGTAATAACAACTATGGGAATCAAGGAAGTAGTAGCCAATTGCAAAATCAAAATCAAAAGCGTAATTTTCAAAACACAAGTCAAGGTCTTCAAAACGATTACACTAAAGAACTTCCAATGGACTTTTTGAATTACGCCACGGCAAATGATAAGATTTTGGAAAACATACAAGAGCAATTGGCTAGTCAAGCTAGGGACACGGCTAAAAACACCAAGGAGTTGGCTAGTTTTGTGAAGGAAAATCTTAACATGAGAAATGAGTTGAAAAATGATTTTGCTAATCAAATTAGAGGTCAAAACAATAAAATTGAACAAAGTCATGCTAGGCTTGAACAAAGAATTGACCAAAAAGCCGCTAGTCAAGATTTGAAGTTTAATAGTCAAGATGCTAAGCTTAATGCAATTTTAGAAGCCGTTATGGGGAACAAAGCCTCTACTTCGAGTGGTCTACCTAGTAACACCATTTCAAACCCGAAGAGAGAGATGAAAGTGATTACCACACGAAGTGGTAAGGCACTTAAAGAACCAACTCCTCAACCAATTACTCCAACGGTGGAGGAAATTGAGAAAGAACCCGAGGTGGTGGTCGAAAAGGAGCATATTTCAATCCCACAAAGTACCGCTCATGCCACACCTACGGTCGACCCTTTACCAACATTGGAACCCGAGATTCCAAAGGCTATGCCTATGCCCCAACCCACACCACCCTTGCCTTACCCATCGAGACTTAGGAAGGAGAAACGACAAGAGCGCGACAACTACCAATTTGAGCTTTTTATGAAAATGTTTCGTGAGTTGCACCTTAATGTGAGTTTCGCCGATGCTTTGGTCATGATGCCTCGATTTGCCACTAACTTTAAGAGTATGTTGAACAACAAGGAGAAATTGCACCAATTGTCTAGTTGTTCGTCGGTTTATCTTAATCGTATACCTCAAAAAGTCGGTGATCCTGGTAAATTTTTGATCCCTTGTGCAATTCAAGATATGGAAGAATGTTATGCCGTGGCCGATCTTGGTGCTAGCATTAACTTGATGCCACTTGCAATCTTCAAGTCTCTCAATCTTCCTAATCTTACTCCTTCACTAATGTCTATTGAGTTGGCCGAACATTCCACGATTCGTGCATGTGGTTTGGCGGAAGACGTTTTTGTGGAAGTGGGGAAGTTCTACTATCCCGTAGACTTTATCGTTGTTGATATCCCCACGGATCCTCAAGTTCCTCTTATTTTAGGTCGTTCGTTTTTAGATACGTCTATGGCTTTAATTGATGTTCATGCTAGAAAGATCACCTTACGTTTCAACGACGAGGAACTTGTTATAAACGCAAATCAAAATTCTCAACTTTCTCATGTTTATCCGTTGCTACCATAAACCTCGTTGACATGATCGACGTGGTTTGCGAGGAATTTTCACAAGAAGTTTTAGGGTTTGGTGATGAAGAAACTAGTGGCAATCCCACTATGTTAGATCCAATTCTTGATAATTCGACACCAACCTTCACTCCTTTCGAAGGTGGTGGTTTTACGTTGGAAGAATGCAATGTTCCACGTACTTGTGACGAAGACCTCGACAACAATGAGGACTTCTCGATTATCAAGGATTTTCTCAACGATTTCCCATTTCCTCCACCCGAGGAGGTTATGAGTATCGAGCCCAAATCTTTACTTGAGGAACCACCTATCCTCGAGTTGAAAGATTTACCTCCTCACCTCGAATATGTCTATTTGGAGGAGGACGACAAGTTGCCGGTTATTATTGCGAAGGATCTTTCGAATGATGAAAAAACGGCACTTGTCGATGTTCTTAAGGATCACAAAGGGGCGATTGCGTGGAAGTTATCCGACATTAAGGGAATCGATCCAAAGTTTTGTACCCACAAAATCTTAATGGAGGAGGATTTCAAGCCCACAATCCAAAGTCAAAGAAGGGTGAACCCTAAAATTCACGACGTCATCAAAAAGGAGGTCCTTAAACTCCTTGACGCGGGAATGATTTACCCTATTTCCGATAGCCCTTGGGTGAGTCCTATTCATTGTGTCCCTAAAAAGGGAGGGATGACCGTTGTGCCAAACGATGCCAACGAGTTGATTCCCACTAGACTCGTGACCGGATGGAGAGTGTGCATTGACTATCGTAAGTTGAATGAAGCCATTCGAAAATACCATTTTCCCTTGCCCTTCATGGACCAAATGTTGGAGCGTCTTGCGGGAAACGATTTCTATTGCTTTTTAGATGGTTTTTCCGGTTACTTCCAAATTCCCATCGATCCTCGTGATCAAGAAAAAACTACGTTTACGTGTCCTTATGGAACGTTTGCTTATCGTAGAATGCCATTCGGACTTTGCAATGCACCAGGAACTTTTCAACGATGCATGATGGCTATTTTTCATGATATGATCGAGAAGACGATGGAAGTCTTCATGGATGACTTTTCCGTGTTTGGTGATTCTTTAACTTCGTGTTTGTCGAACCTAGAGAGAATGTTAAAACGTTGTGAGGAAACCAACCTTGTGCTCAATTGGGAAAAATGTCATTTTATGGTTAAGAGTGGAATCGTCTTAGGGCACAAGGTCTCGAAAGCGGGGATTGAGGTAGATCAAGCTAAGGTAGACGTCATCGCCAAATTACCTCATCCCAAAACCGTTAAGGGAGTTAGGAGTTTCCTAGGCCACGCGGGCTTTTATCGTCGATTCATCAAGGATTTTTCAAAGATTTCTCGACCCATTACACATCTTCTTGAAAAAGAGGCACGTTTTGTCTTTGACGAAGATTGTGTACGAGCCTTTGAAATCCTTAAGAGGAAACTTACCGAAGCTCCCATTCTTGTTGCTCCAAATTGGAACCTCCCCTTTGAGCTTATGTGTGATGCTAGTGATTACGCTATTGGGGCCGTTTTGGGGCAAGGTCATGATAAGCACTTCTTGCCTATTCACTATGCTAGCAAGACGATGACCGAGGCTCAACTTAAATACACTACAACGGAAAAGGAGTTCCTTGCCGTGGTGTATGCATTCGAGAAATTCCGACCTTACCTCGTCTTGACGAAATGCATAGTGTATACGGACCATTCGGCTATTAAGTATCTCATGGCAAAGCAAGATGATAAGCCTAGATTACTTCGTTGGATTCTCCTCCTTCAAGAATTTGATCACAAAATCGTTGACAAAAAAGGAGCCGAGTATCTAGTGGCCGATCATCTTTCTCGTTTGTAAGATCCTCACCAAAGTGTTTACGAGCCCAAGGAAATCACCGAAACATTTCCGCTCGAGACACTTGGTGCGGTGAATTCTAAGCTTGATTCTTCCACCCCATGGTTTGCGGACTTTGCAAATTACCATGCGGGTAACTTCATCATTAAGGGTATGACGACTCAAGAAAAACGAAAATTCTTTCGTGACGTCAAGTTCTACTTTTGGAACGACCCTTACTTGTTTCGAACTTGTGCGGATCAAATCATCCGACGTTGTGTTTTTGGCACCGAAGCTTCTAACATCCTTAGAGCTTGCCATGAGGGACCCACGGGTGGTCACCATGGTGCTAATCTCACGACTAAAAAGGTGTTTGATGCCGGCTTCTTTTGGCCTACTATTTACCGAGATGCACAAGATCTTGTGAAGTCGTGTGATGCATGCCAACGACAAGGAAAAGCCTCACAAAAAGATGAAATGCCACAAAATATCATTCAAGTATGTGAGATCTTTGACGTTTGGGGTATAGACTTTATGGGGCCGTTCCCATCATCTCGTGGTAATAAGTACATTCTCGTTGCAGTTGACTACCTTTCTAAGTGGGTGGAGGCAAAGGCCTTGCCCACCAATGATGCTCGTGTGGTAGTCAAGTTTTTGAAGCAATTGTTTTCTCGGTTTGGAACCCCTCGTGCTATCATAAGCGATCGTGGAACCCATTTTTGTAACGACCAATTTGAAAGGGTTCTATGGAAATATGGGGTTACACATCGTCTTTCTACGGCTTATCACCCACAAACGAGTGGGCAAGTCAAGGTTTCAAACCGAGCTTTGAAGAGGATCTTGGAGAGATCCGTTGGGGAAAACCGACAATCATGGTCGGATAAGTTGGACGATGCTTTATGGGCCTTTAGGACCGCTCATACGACGCCCATTGGGTGCACTCCCTATAAGCTGTATGGAAATAATTGTCATTTGCCTATCGAGTTAGAACACAAGGCTTATTGGGCCCTAAAGCATTGTAATGATGATATGGAGACCGCGGGAAAACATCAGAAAATGCAATTGAATGAATTAGATGAATTGAGGGATATTGCTTATGAAAATTCATTGATTTATAAAGAGAAGACTAAAAAGTTGCATGATTCTAAATTTAAAAACCGGGTTTTTAACATTGGGGATCAAGTTTTGCTTTTTAATTCAAGATTAAAAGTCTTTTCCGGTAAGTTGAAATCCCGTTGGTCTGGTCCATTCACCGTGACTCAAGTGTTTCCGTATGGGACCATCGAGCTAGCTCAAGATGATGGTCATAACTTCAAGGTGAATGGACATAGGTTGAAGCATTACTTTGGCGGGGAAGTTCCATCCTTGAACTACCTCGACCAAGTCACCTTCCCCAATGATAATTAATATTGAGGGGATCGAGTCGAGCTCATGACTCGGTAATCAAAAATGAGGTTCCTCGTGGGGGAGTCCCATGCTTATCCTATGTACATATTATCGCTTTCTAATGTAGCTTACGTGTGGGGATTTGTGCCCTTCCAACCTTTGTTTCGTGGTTGTTTGTGATATGTGGTTTTTAGATCATGATCTTCACGATTGGAGCCTCTCGTGTTCGTTTTATGGGAGCACTCGATCGTTTGCTTTGAAGACATTTCTCAATATCCATGATATATCCTTTTGATGTTCTAACCTTAGATTTTTAGCACACTTCATAAACGGCTATTAATTTATTGGTTACACCCTTCCCATGCTAGATTAAGCATTCGACTACGTCTCTAGTATGTGGGTGTTTGCACCCCTAGACTCGAAACATTGAGGGCAATGTTTAACTTTAGTATGGGGGGTGAATAGATACTTGCCTTGCCAAACCTTCACGCTTTCGAAAGTTTATATTTTTTTTATCGTTTTGTTGCAAAATAAGGCTAAAAATGGCTAAATTTTAAAAATTTTCTCATGTTTTATAAGTGTTTGAAGACACGAATGTAGGTTTTCCGATGGCGAGAATAAGAGTAATTTTTTACTCGACCGTGCGTGTTGAGCACTTAGCTTTTATTCCTTAACTACACATTAGGCTAAGTCTCTTAAATGAGGACGAGAAATGATAGGGTTAATTATGAGTTACTATGCTAAACGTAGAGTACTCGTATTCTTTCAAAAACTCATGTGTTCTCGTTGTTTTCTTATTCTCCCTTCGCTTGTAAATATTTTTTGCTTAATAAACATTGACTTAGCGGTTTAGTTAGGATTGTTGGGTTTCTAGTCTTTTCTAGTAGCTTCCGTGTAATTAAATTGGGAAGACATTAAGGTATCGCCAGCGTCACGGTTTTGAAGTATTGGCACCCGAATAATCGAAAGCTTCACCCAATAATAAGATTTCAAGTGCTCACCTAAATCTAGCAAACAATTTGAAGCCCCACAAGGCCTAAAATCTATGCAAAAATTGAAAGTGAATCAAGCCTTAATCTTCGAAGCTTTAAAGATCCAAAATTCGCTTTAGCGTGAGGATATACGTCTTTGGCTAATAAAACCACTGATGAGGCGGATAATAAAAGGCAAGGCAAGACCGAAGTCATAATAAAAGCTTCATGGCGAAGTTGAATAAAAGATGGAGGTAAACCAAAGATAATAAGGCCCTTCCGTTAGGGGGCATATAAAAGTCTTGGTAATAAGTCTCATGTTCAAAACCGTTATAAAACCGTGTTTATCGATTCTTCTTGTCAACTTAATTTTTTAAAATCGTTGTCTATTAGGAGGGGTTATTGATTTGATGGTCTTAGTTACACCGTTAGGACTCTATTTTTAGACCTAAATCTATATTATCGCATAAGTCAAACAATGTATCCTCGTGAAACATTCAAGACATCATAAAATATAAGAGATACAACTTAGGAATAATGGGAGGATAAGTACATGATTAGGGCATATGAGTAGTGTTAGCATTACTAACTTATAATGACAATGATCTCGTTGCACGCTTGGCATGGAATTGGAGTAAAAATCGAGGACGATGAAATTATTTCTAACGAAGCATTCACGTGTTCTTATTCTATGAACCTAAACGTCCCATTTTGTGATGAAAATCATACATTATGTCTAAAACACAAGTAGTAGTAATAGTAGTAGTGTAGCTAGTTTATCATTTCAATAAAGTGAATAAAATGAATTTTGGAGATGCTAAGATACTTTATTCTAGCATTGCGTGAGGGAACGGCAATGGTTTAGTATGGGGGAGTGATGAGACTGCTTTTATACATAGTCTCATCGTCCAAATCGGGCTTAAAATGCATTAAATATCATCAAAATACCCAAATATATGCTTGTGTTTGTTGCTTGTGTATTTTAGGTACGGATATTGAGAAAATGACAAAAGATCACAAGAATCAATCAAAAATGAACACGGGAAACGAAACCGCACGATGAACCAAGCCCTAATGAAGAATTTTCAAAAGTCAACCCTTGAAGATTTGAAGAATTATGAAGATTGGTCCTCCAAGTTTGAAGAATTGACACTTTATACCCTTGTATCTTCATAATTACAAGTTTGGTCCCTAAAGTTTGTCAAAATTACAAAAAGGACCCTTAACTTTGAAGAATTGGCAAATTTAGTCCCTCAACAAAACTAAATTGTCAATAATGGTCCTCCAAGAAGTCAACAATCAAGTCAAACCT
The DNA here is from genome assembly GCA_025667525.1 of Glebionis coronaria. NCBI lineage: Eukaryota > Viridiplantae > Streptophyta > Magnoliopsida > Asterales > Asteraceae > Glebionis > Glebionis coronaria. The sequence goes on along the minus strand of JANFOE010000101.1, from coordinate 227,447 downwards.
TGAAGAATGAAGAAAATGCCAAAAACTGTCCTTCAAATATCATCAAATTGCATTTTAAGTCCTTGAAACAAGTTTGGAAACTTGTTGTGCCATTTGTGACAAGTCCTTGAAAGATAATTACAAAGGAAATGGGTTTGTGCTGATTTAATACAACATGAAGGAAGTAAGGAAGTTAAGGGGGTGTTTCTGCCTAGACAACCTAAGTTGAACCCACCACTCCCCATCCTCCACGTCACCAACCTTAAACAACCCACCAATCATATACTCCCCTTCCTCCACGTCTGCATTCCACCACCCCCATTTTATTTTATTAAAGTTATTTTAATCTTCCCTCCCAAAACACTTTTTTAAACCTTAATTACCCCTAAATCAGATTAAACTCTCCCAAATCCATTATAAACCCTAAGAACCCCCCAGGATCAATTAAACTAAAAACAAAGGGATTTTGTTTCATCCACTCCAGATTGCTAATTACTCTCATCCTCACCAAAACCCACTCCCCAAAAACTTATCACTCTCACCCTACTGCCCCACCCAATGGTCCCCTGCACATGCTTTGGCTAAAAAACAAAGGGAAACAGACATCCAAGGGTCCTAATATGGTTACTCACCTCTCCAAGCAAGATTAAACGTCCAACATCTCTTCTCCACTACTGGCACATCACATGAGGACGTGTTTGACTTCATTTCAAAATTCAAACAAGGCATCTATCTGGAATCTCCAAGGGCAAAGTTGGGAGTTCAAGATATTAGGGTTTCAAGCTTCTATTCAGTTCTAGAACATTTGTAGCCTATTATATAAAGGCCTTTTAGGACATTCATTTTTTCTGTTCTTAATTTTTCTCCTTTTTCACAGCTTTGTAAATCCAGTTTTTAATGAATGAAAATGGTTTAAGTGTTGTTGATGAGAAAGATTGAGTCCCTTTTTATGTTTCATGTTGTGTTTGGTTTGAAAGATTTCTTTTAAAAAGGCATTTCAAGTTTCTAATTTCAAGTTTTCTTTTTAAGTTCTTAAATCCGTTTTCTTTTTAGTTGAGCTAGAAAGGTTGTTAAACCACATAAGCTTCTTATATTCAAGCTTGTGTATGACCATATCACCCTGATATCTTAGAGATATCAAGGTGTAGTGGGTATAAAGGTTTGGGTAAAAAGGCAAAGTGAGGTGAAAAATCTTTTTGCTTATTTTTAACATTTACTGTTTCTAAAGCTACAAGCTTTAAGCTTGTAGCTATTGAAACTTGAAGTTATTTGCTGGTTGGGTGGTGATTGTGCAGGAAAACAAGAAGGAAAGAAGTTCCTTTTCTTATTCAGTTCTTTTCATTCTTTTTGGCACCAAGTATTTTGCATTTCATAAGCCCAAGATTCAGCACAAGCCCGAGCTTGTGGGAGGTGACATAGCAGTCAATGTTGGGCCTGGATGTAGGCCCAAAAAGGTAGCATCCTTGATTCTTAGTTTAGCTCTCAAAAATTTTAAGATTGTGTGATTTAAGTGTTTTGATAAGAGACTTGGTGAATCTGAATGATATTTGTTCATTTGTTGGTTTAAGTGTTTGAATCTGCTAATTAGTTGGTTATATGCATGTTAGGAGCAATTAGGAACAATTTGGTTGAAGTTTGAAAGCATTAGGTTTGTTAAATTGCATGTTCAGAATTTAAGGGGTGTTTGGATTTGCATGTTAACTGCACTCCTTGGGGATTTTTTGTGTTAAATTTAGTCTAAACTTGCTCACTAGGTTGCTTTTAGATAGTAAGTGCATTTGGTTTTCAGTTTGGACAAGTTTAAAACATTTGCATGCTTAAAATTTTGAAAATCAGCCAAACATCAGTAAAGTCATTTTTGACTAATTTTGTGGGTAATTATGCTTTTAATCTTGTAAGTTTGTTAGATAATAGGGTGTTATAGGGTTGTGTATTGCTTATTTGCTATTTGTTTGGATTATGAACAAGTAATTGGCCTTTAAATTTCACTTTTGTGCAAGTATTTGGTCAAACTGTTCATCAGATAAGTATAGGCATATCAGAACTTGATTTTGCCATATTGTGTTTGATTTGTGCCTAGTCTTGTGTGTTTTTGAGCTGATTTTGACTCCCTACACTCCAACTGAGTGTAGGGGTGCCATTTGTCCAATCAAACAACACCAAAAAGCCAAATCAAGCCCTCTTGATTTAATCTTCACAAGTGAATATAACACTTGTGTTCATCAGAAACTTATCCAAATCTGGGCACGTTTTTGCTTTCCTAAGCTTTAAATCTTGTCTATTTGGATTAGTACTTGTGTTTTAGAGTAAATTAAATACTTGGTTTTGAGTTCTAAAAGTAAAAAAAAAAAGTTTACCAAAAAGGACGTGGCCAGGACTCGAACCTGCGCCACTCCTCTCACACACAAACGACATAACCATCTCTGCCATAGGGTCTTTGACTGCTAGGTTTGATTTCAAATATTACTTAAGGTGTGCTTGTTTGGTAGCTTATTTACATAACAGCTTTTTAAAAAGCTATTTCTAGCTTATTTCTTTAATGTCTTGACCAGTTAGCATTTTTCTTAGGTTTGTATTAGGTTTTTTGACTTTTCTGTCCAAAAAGTTTATTTTTCCCTTTATTAATTAATTTTCTAGGATTATTTTAAGTTGTAATTTTAAAAAGTCATTAGAAAAAGGTAATTTAAAAATCTGAAAAAATAGTTTTTAGGTTTGAATTACATTTTTGAGGTTTATAGCTTTTTAAGTTTTCAATTTAGCTTTTTTTGATTTTATTGGATTTTAGGGTTTTTAGCTAACTTTAAAATTTAATATTAAATTATTAAATAGGTTTTAGAAAATTTTAATTGCATTTTTGTCTTAGTTACAATATTCTAGATCTTTGGTAATTTTTTAGAATTTTTTTATGAACTTTGAATTTTTTTGATTATTTTAATATTATTTTATTATAAAAAAATTGAATTTTGATTTTTTTTAGTTTTTACATTTTTCCTAGGTTAAGGACACTTAATTAGGAGTTTTATCACTTTCCAAATATTTTTAGGACTTTTCAATTAATTTCTAGAATTAATTTAAGTTTTAATTGATTTTAATAGTTTTTAAGTGTTTAAAAATAGTTTAATTTGGTTTTAAAATTTTTAAAAATACTTTTTAGCTTAATTAGGATATTTTTGAGGTTTACAAACTATAAGATCTTGTTGAGGGCTTTTTAATAATTAATAGTGATTTTTAGGGCCTTAATTAGCATTAAAAAGTCATTATCTAATTAATTAAAAGGTTTTAACAAGTTTGGATTTTTTGTAAACTCTTAGAATATTATTGGGGATTTTTAGTAATTTTTAGGAATTTTTAGGTTAAAATTTTAATTTTGGCACTATTTACGGTTTTGCGTGTTCGCCTTCTTCGTCGTAGTTTAATTCGTTTTCGTAACCGTCTTTCTCTTCTAATCCCATTTCTTTCTCAATCATTTAATCACAAATCAATATCAATTCAATACACAACGCACTAGCCTCCTCGAGAACGAACTCACTTCTAGGGTCATTCACACACGGTTTTCCTAAATCGTCGTGCACACTTGCCCTATTTATTGCTCTTTTCCTAAAGAGTAGTAAAAACTCCAACATCACTAGACATCGAGATCATGGTACGTGGACAACACGGTTACTGGGCTAACCTTAGAGTAGAACCCGAGTTACTCTCTAAGATAAAGGAAGCTCAGAAAGATGATGGAGAAATCTGGGCGATAGTACAGAATTTGGAGAAACAGACGGAATTCAGAGTAGATGCAGATGGTATCGTATGGCAGGGCACGAGCCTTTGTGTTCCTGATGATCAAGAACTCCGAGAAGCCTTGTTAGCTGAAGCTCATAGCTCCCCATTCTCTATACATCCTGGTTCGACAAAGATGTACCATGACATCAAGCAGTACTTTTGGTGGAGTGGTATGAAACAGGATGTGGCCACTTACGTCTCCAAATGTCTTACCTGCCAGCATGTTAAGATCGAGCATCAGCGATCTGGCGGTCTCCTTCAACCGTTAGATATCCCAGAGTGGAAGTGGGACAAAATCACCATGGATTTTGTTACTGGTCTTCCGCCTACCAAGAGGAAGCATGATGCAATTTGGGTTATCGTAGATCGACTTACCAAATCAGCTCATTTCTTACCGATCCGCAAGGAAGATCTGATAAGTAAACTCGCCGATACGTATAGAAGAGAGATCACGAGACTCCACGGTGCTCCAACCACCATCGTCTCAGACATAGATCCTCGTTTCACTTCGCGATTTTAGAAGAGTCTACAGAAGGCTTGGGGTACACAACTTAAGCTTAGCACGAATTTTCATCCTCAAACAGACGGGCAGTCGGAGCGAACGATTCAGACATTGGAGGACATGTTGAGGTCATGTGCGTTGGAATGGACAGGTGATTGGGACGATTATATCTGTTTGGTAGAGTTTGCATACAACAACAGTTGGCACGCAAGTATCAAGTGTGCTCCTTTCGAGATGTTGTATGGCCTTAAAGTGTCGCGACCCAATCTGCTGGGATAAGGTTGGCGAGCGAACACTTGAAGGACCAGAAATCATAGAGATAACTAATGAAAGGGTCGCAGTAGCTAAGCAGAAACTTCAGGAAGCACGGTCACGTCAGAAAAGTTACGCTGATAAGCATCGTATGGACATACATTTTAACGTAGGAGATCACGTCTTTCTTAAGGTTTCGCCGGCACGTGGTGTTAGATGCTTCGGGATTAAAGGGAAGCTCAGTCCTCGTTTCATCGGACCGTTTGATATCATTGAACGAGTCGGTGAAGTATCTTACTGGTTATCGTTACCTCCGCAGCTTTCGCATGTACACAATGTGTTTCATGTGTCCTTACTCAGAGGGTACCAGTATCATCCCCTTCACATGGTTCAGTACCCACTGGAACAGATACGTGAAGATCTCACCTTTATAGAAGAACCCGAACGAGTTCTTGACAGACAAGAACGAGTCATGAGAAGGAAGACGATTCCACTCGTCAAAATCCTTTGGAGGGATCATACCGAGCGGGAAGCCACTTGGGAAACAGAGGAGTCTATCCGGGCTTCTTACCCTCATTTCATATTTTGAATTCGGGTATGTTCTTCTTTTCCAGTTTACTTTATCCATAATTCGGGGACGAATTATTCTTTTTAGGGGGAAGAGTTGTAAAACCCGCATGCTTTTACCATGAATAGTACCCTTAAGATCGTACGTACTAGATTAAAACTTTCCTTTTATAGTATGATTACGTTCACGTATAAGAATTTTAAGTATTACGTACGTGTTAGAACACGATTAGTATTTATTACGTATGAACACACGATAATTATTCAAACAATAATTAATCACGAACATGCGATCATGAAATCATGAACGTAAATTAATCACGAGCTAATATTAATTACGTATATATATTTATTAAGAACACGAATAAATATATTAAGTCACGGTTAATAATTAACTAGAACACATAAAACACGAACACGATAAAACACGAACGCACACTAAAATAATTAGACTCAGAAAAGGTACGGGTTACCCCATGTGGGGCCCCCTACCCGTGGCTACACCAAAAGAATGGGCCAAGCCCGTTTAATTTTTACTAACAAGAGGTTAAGGGTAACACATGTTTCACTTTTCACATTACAGGAAAATAACAAAACCCTAAAAAGTTTCTCCTTCTCCTTTGTTCTCTCTTTGGCCGCCGGATATAAGGACACAAAAGGGGGTGTTCGGTTGATTTTTGATCTTGAATTTTGTGCAAGCATTCGTGTGTGTTCATCAACGTTTGATCTACGCATTCGGTATAACCTTATTAATCCTTTTCTTTTATGTTTTGATTTAATAAATTACATAAGATCATGATGTTTTTAAAAATCTAATTAAAAACATTTATTAAACATGTCTATGATTATGGGGTAAATCAAAATAAAGGTTTTTAGGGGTGTTTGTTCTAGCCGACGCCTAAACCGAACCCCCAAAGGGTCTCGGTTTGGCTTATGAACCACCACCGAGACCTCATGGTCTCGGTTTAGTGGTGTGGGTCCCACGGAAGCAGCAAACAAGGGGAAACCCCGAAGTGGTTCGGGGTATGGTGTCGATTACGGGTCCGGTTCATGGTTTCTAGTCAGGTCCGATTTATTGTTTATGTTAAGGTTTATGATTTTAATAGTTATGTTAAAAAAATTAAATTAATAAAACATGACATAATTAATTTAATAAACATGACTTACGTTATAATTTAATTATTAGATCATGAATTTTTAACCTAAGTATTTATATTTTCTAGACTTTATAATTAATTAATTATTAAAAACCATGACTATAATTAATTAATTAACATGACTTAGGTTATATTATTAATAATTAATAATACATGTTTTAACCTAAGTATTTGATTTTATTTAATTAAAAACATGATATATTTAAATAAATACTTTTAACCTATAGTTTATTTAAATTACATGTAACAATTAATAAACTATACCTTATATCAATATGACTTAGAATAATAATCAGAAAACACTTAAGCTTATATAATTAGCTTATTTAACCAGCTTATATCTAATTATGGAAACTTTCTATTTTTAGAAACTTATTTAATTAAGGCAGCTAATCTATTTATGGAAACTTTCTATTTTTAGAAACTTATCTAATTTAAGCAGTAATTCTATTTTTGGAAACTTTCTATTTTTGGAAACTTTCTATTTTTGGAAACTTTCTATTTTTGGAAACTTTCTATTTTTGGAAACTTTCTGTTTTTGGAAACATTCTATTTTTTGAAACTTTCTGTTTTTGGAAACTTTCTATTTTTGGAAACTTTCTGATTTTGGTAACTTTCTATTTTTGGAAACTTTCTATTTTAGGAAACCTGTTATTTTTAGAAAGTTACTTATTATTACACAGTAAGTATAATAATACATGAAATACAAGTAATCCTTAATCAGAAATGACAAAATATAAGATAAACACAGTTTAAACATTAAAATAGTAAAACATGACATGAACGTATAAAATAGGCTGAGACATGACATAAAACCAGTTACGTATTTAGTAATCAGATACTTATATACATATGTATTTATGTAGCATTAGTGATACCGAAGTAGGACTCTCTTCAGTTCGTCTTCTTCGTTCACTGGACATAAGGTACGGATTCTCGTCCTTTCAGTATGGACATTCTTTCCTTATTAGGATTCCCCGTATGCAGCCTACTGTTTTCCCATAGTATAAGTTATATCTTGATTGCTTATGTTTAATTTAAAATACCCATAGCCATATTCATGCATGACCAGTTTCACCTAGTTATGGAGGTACCATAACCATAACACTAGAGGCACTGGTGTTATGACTTCCCCACGGCGGAGTGATTGCTCGTGGCGTCCCTTCAGCTTTTGGCCATATTATTTTATTTATCATGTGGGGCATATGGGTGCATCCTAGTTACATGTTTTCAGCAGATTACTAAGTGTGAATGTGGTGTGTGCCTTGCATCCTTCACAAGGAGTTGATCCCTCCTACCCAAACCAGTATATTAAATTAGAGGCAGCCCCTCTAATTTGCATGATGAGGTCACCCCTCCAAGTATTCATGCACGGTGGATTTTCATGACCTATATTGGCTAATGGTAGAATATGTTAAACAATTTTTATAAGATAAACATAAGGCTTTTCAAACTATAAAACCAGTTTTACTAAGACTTAACCGGGTTATTCGGGACTTAGTTTCTTCTGCTGTTATATGCTTATATGCTTATATTATTCATGCTTTATTGTACATCCATGCACTGAGCGTATTGCTCAGCCGTTTTCCTTTTCTATGTTCCCAAAACGGCAGTTACTCAGGAACGCTCGTAGACTTTAAGCTTACGTGCATATGGACCATAAGCTTTCTAGCCTTTCTTTACTTTATGCATTATCTTTACTTTAATACTCTTTACATGGACATTGTTTAGTCCTTTCTTTTACAATACTTATGTTTGTGTGTGATGAGCTTTACTTTTGGACTACCGATGTTTGATTCCAGTATTTACTTTTGTGGTCATGTAATGTTTTAGACATTTATCCTTGTATGCGTTGATGACACGCCATAATTACGTGTGACATTCCATTATCAAAATGGGGTGTTACACCTATAATCTAGTCGAAAATTGTGATGCTTTCCAACGTACTTGTAGCCTCTCATGAAGAGACGAAATGCCTCAAAACAACATCCAAGTTAGGGAAATATTTGACGTATGGGGAATTGATTTCATGGGACCCTTTCCCAAATCCTATAAGTACGAATATATCTTAGTCGCTATTGATTACGTGTCCAAATGGGCAGAAACTGAGGCTTTACCCACGAATTATTCAAGAGCCGTAATCAACTTTCTGAAAAAGCTTTTCTCTCGCTATGGAATGCCGAAAGCTTTAATTAGTGATCGAGGTTCCCATTTTTGTAATAAACAAATGGAGAAAATCTTAAAGCGTTGGAGTCACCCATCGCTTTGCAACCACGTATCATCCACAAACGAGTGGACAAGTTGAAAATACCAATAGAGCCTTAAAACGAATACTCGAAAAAACGGTTAAGGACAATCCTTCCTTTTGGTCAAGGAAACTTGACGACGCTCTATGGGATTTCCGAACAGCTTATAAGACACCAATTGTCACAACACCTTATCGTTTATTGTACGGTAAAACGTGCCATTTGCCCTTCGAAATCGAGCACCGTGCTAATTGGGCATTGAGCAGCTGTAATCCCGATCTCAAAATCACTGGAGAAAACCGATTCTTGCAACTGCATGAACTTGATGAATTAAGACTCCAAGCTTACGAGAATTCGAAATTGTATAAAGCACGTACCAAAGCTTATAACGACAAGAAACTTCGAATCCGAAAGAATTTAAGAAAGGTGATAAAGTTCTCTTGTTTAATATGCGCTATAAATTCAAAACCCCCAAGCTTAAACAAAAGTGGTACGGTCCTTTTATAGTAAAACATGGATACCCGTCCGGTTATGTTGAATTGTATGACAAGAATGGAGGAAGCTTCATTGTTAATGGACACCGTGTTAAACTATACCCTGAGGAGTGGAGTGAACACATTTCGCTCGATAAAAATAAAGAAAAATAAAAAGAAGTACGAGTCAGGCTGATGACTCTATAAAAAAATAAGCGCTTCTCGGGAGGCAACCCGTGTGTTTTTAATTTTAAATTTTTAAGTGTGATTTTCTTTTTTAAAATAAAGTCATTCTTACACCCCACATTTTTAACCAATGTTTTGCTTAAGTGTGAGGGGGTGTAGCATGTGTCGTTTTTATAAAAACCTATAAAAACCAAAAATAGAGTGTTTTTCCGTATTTTTGTGTGTTTTATCTTTTTTGTAGGTACCGCAAGTTGAAAGCGAAGACAAGACTCTTGTATTTTGCATGACATGCCCATGATTCTGGTTTTTCTCTTATTCCCTTGCTTTTGTTCAGTTTTATCGCATTGAGGACAATGCTAAACTTAAGTGTGAGGGGATTGTAGGGAAATCGAGAAAAATTTGCTTAATTGCCATATTTTTGGGCTATTTTAATACTTTTGTTCTTGTTTTGCCCTCGTAAATAAAAAGTTTCAAGCAATGTATATAAATAATTAAGAAATTATCCAATCGGTAATTTTTGAAAATTTGAGATGTATTTTTGTGTCAAAGTTACCCAAGTCAAAGTCTCATATAATAGTAGACGAAAAAAAAAATAGGAGAAAGTTGCAAGTTCCATGTTTGTCAATACAAAATGAACTTTGCAAGTATGTTGATCCATGGCTAGGAGTTTTAGCCAAGAAAAAAAAAGAAAAAAAAGAGAAAAAGAAAGAAAAAATTCAAAAACACAAATAAATAGCCAATGAGCTATAATGTTATGAAGTTGAAGGAAGAAGAAGAAATAAAAGGTATCGATTAGTCAATGTGCTAAGTGGTGATACATGTTGCTTCAATTCATATGTTATTAGTGTAGTATAGTTAGAAATAAAAGACTTTCTAGATTTTTGTAATAACCCGAACTTAACGTCACTATTTTATTCTAATTATATAACGGATTTGTAATTTCTAAGTAATAATGAGTATTATTATATTTGACGGTTTTAGTTGAAACCGATAATGTGTGACTATATTTAATTGTTTTGACGATTGAAAAGTACTAATAGTGATCGGGATGCCAATGGATGCCCAAATATTATATTTTAGTATCGATTATTTCGATATTTGATATTTTTAAAATTTTTATTTCATTACGTATTAAGTTGAGTCGAACTTTATTATTTCGTTTTGTGTGCGTTTAATTATTAAAACGAACGATTTAACAAACGAGATTCATATTTTTATGAACCCCGGACAAAATCCGACTCTCGTAAATATTTATAAAATTTACTGGAAGTCATTTCCCGCATTTTAACTAATATTTACAACAAAGGCCAAAAGATAGCCTTATATACACTTTTAGCCCCTCCACCACTATATATAAACTTCAACTAACACACATAACCTCATTTTTCACCTACAAAAAAATGTGTTCTCTCCTCCTTTCCCTCTATAGCTCACGGCCAAGCCACCACCACCCAAATCCACCATCAAATTTCATGATCTTGCAAAACTAATCAAAGTCCCATGTTGGAAATTAAAAGAAGATAATTTTGGTATAAAAATATCCCACATGCAAGAACATTGATTTTAAAAATCATTTTTGGTGATGAACATAAGGTTTGATCTATTTTAATTGTTGAAAGAAAGTGTTGTTATTATTTTATATTAAAATTTTGTTATTGCATGTTTGATTTTGATATGGGTTTTGAAAGGATGGATCATGCAAGTGATTTAGGAATGATATTAGATGTTAAGAATGATTAATATAGCATATTTGAGGTGTAGATGATGCTTAAAATTGGTCAAAATGGTTTTTGGAATGATTTTTAAAGAGTCATTTTAGATCAGTAGGTTTATGGCCATTTTTCGTACAGTGGCTGTTGATCAAAGTTTGATATTATTAGATATTATTGTAGTAGTCGTCGAGACGCTCGTTTCGATATAAGATAGAGCTTTTAACTCCTAACGAGTCAAAAGTTATGCTAGTTTGAATATTCGTGTACCGGGAGACGATTATTGACATAATACGAAATTGTTGTCGATATTTGGATCGAATCTCGGGGACTATAAGTTGAGTTTTAAAACTGATCATAGGCTGTTGTTGGGTTCTAAACTTAGCATCTTGAATCTATTTTCAAAGTCAAGTGTCGTTTTTATAAATGGTTTTGGTTAAGGAAGTCAAAATGGTTTTACGATACAAGTGTGCATAACTGTCCAGTTTTTAATGTCTAAAGATGTATCGAGCAGGTGGTTCTAAAATGTGAATCATTTGATAAAATTTAAACTGATTCTTCTCCAGATTATAAATGCGTTTGTCACCAAGTTTCATCGAAAACGGAGTTGATTAGGTATGGTAAAACAGCGTGTATTTTTGGTAAGTACCGGCTGAGTATTTTTGCGAGGTACTTAACCTCGCTTCATAGTTTGAGACGAGAGTCTAATCTATTAGCTTCTCAAAGTTCTAAAAGAATATAAGTAATGTGTGAGAGTGTATATTCTGAGATTAGAGACCCATTTAGGGTACTTGAACCATATTGATTTGGCATCTTGAGATGGATCAATATCGAAGGTGCTAGTCTTGGAAAGCTAGTACTTGTCGTGGAGTTAGAATGAATCACTTGCATTGATTGATCATGTTTATGTACATACTATTTTGAGTCGATGATTTTATTATATTAAGTATGTTTTGAAATACTTAAGTATGTGGCTAAGCGCACACCTTATTTGTTAGGTGACGGCTTTTGATGTGTATATATTTCGGAGGCATCTTCACTTCGGCGATCACTACTACTACTAGCTTCGTATCCTATCTAAGGTAAGTCTATAGCCTCGCTTTTACACTATTTTTTAAATGGTTTTTAAACCCGTGAGGGGGAATACATATTTTTCATAAACTTGGAACACAAGTCTTTTATGGTATGCTTGTCCCTCTATGAATGGACCCGTGGTTGCCTTTAAATTGCATTAAGTGATTGCCTTTGTTAAAACCTCAATTATGGACCGTTAACTAGCTTATGATGGGCTAGCCGCTAGTACAGTTAATAGATCTATGGGGGAAGCCGCCCCGGTTCAGTTTGTGTGGACTTGTCATAGAAGCTTAGGCCCGACCTCCACACTGTTTGAGCATACTGTATTGAGAAGTCAGGTATACGACAATGTACCAATAATCTGGAGGTAACCGACAATTAATATATCTCCTATCTTATCAGACCTATAAAGGGAGTGTTTAAGGGCTCGGTTCCATGAGCTTATTGCAATTTATGCTATATACAATTATTATTGTTGATGCAAATTATTATTCGATGCTTATTAAGCATGCCACAAACTTATAATCTTTGCTTGTGTTCAAATGATTTGTAAAACCTATAGACTTGCTCAACCTTTGTGTTGATGATTTTACACATGTATTTCAGGTAATCAAGATGGATAGCAGCGGAGCATGCGAGGAGGAAGTTGGTGCTTACTTTTCTAAATCTTTGTTTACTTTTCCATCCTTTGAAATGAATAAACTGCTTTTAAGCATTTAATGTATTGTGATTGGTAACGGTTTTTGGGACCAACGCTACTCTGATTTTATATACATTGGGATGGGAAACTTTTTGGACAAGATTGTAAATTATTTTTACGTCTCTTTTGAGGTCGTTGTCTATGATTGTGTGCGATGTGCTATTAGTAGCGCCCCAATGTGGTATTCCGCTGCGTGGTTGAAGGATTGTAAATCTTGCTTATGTTTTAATGAGAGAAAGAGATAGAGAGATGGTGGATTTCACACAAAGCTAGAGAGAGAAAGTAATGTTTACTATGTGAAAAATAATGAAACCACACCCCTCTCCATCTAAAGAGAGGGTTTATATACCCAAGCCCTTGTCATGGGCTTGGGCTTACATTTTGGGCCGGCCTACACATGTTGTAGGCTAGGCTTGATGTTGTTTGATAAACAAATAAAGTTAACTAAACTACGAGCTATTACATGAACTATCGTTGGAGTGACCGATCCTTCTTAATACGTAAAACGTATTTCCAACAATCTCACCCTAAGGGAGGTCACTCCAAACAAGGGCGTTACCCAAGTTACAATAATAAAATAAACCTAGCATACTATGCTTGTCTTGAGCTCGTAGTCTTCGTCTTTCTTTTTCTTTTTCTTTTCTGGTGAACATGCTGATGTGATCTTTGATATCAATCTTTGAGAATTAATCTCTTGCCTTGATCTCGTGCATCCATCACTTGTGATCTTCGCCTCTTTGTGACACCATGTCCCACATCCTTATACCTTCGTAATTCTTGAAAGCTTCAGAGTTCGATACAGCGGAAGACTTAACTTTTAGGCTTTCTTGAATTAGATGAGATATTAAGTGCATAAAGTATAAGCATGCGTGGACGACTTCTTCTTGGATTCCGCAACGCCACCGTCTTCAAATGCCGCAACATAAGTAGACACGAACGAAATGGCTTTGAACATTTCATTCTAATTCGGTAGCATTTTACCTCCGGTCGGTGAAGACCGTTGGACGATATTAGATATCGTACCCGTGACGGATAGTTTCAATTAAGTAACTTCCTGACAGGATTTCGAGGGTACACCCGTTCTCTTTATTCGACCGTCCAAAGCTGACTGCGAACATAAAGAGTGAATCATTTGGATAATAATATCCGTATGATTTGAAGCCGTCAATTCATGTTCCTGGAACAAGTGAAATTCAATTAAGAACCGCACCATCGTTGCTTTCCAGTTGTCACGAGCTTGATTCGTATAGAATCTTGCAAGTTACCTACCAAGTGCTGTTTGAGGTTAACACTAGAAGGATTTCCACTCATCACTGTGAACACTAAGTTATCACTCTAAGTGTTCTGGCAAGATCACTAAGATATTGCGTAGAGGCCTGGAACGTGTTTAAATTCAGTTAAGAATTAAACAGCTGTTGCTTTCCAGTTATCACAAGTTTGATTCATAAAGAATCGCACAAGTCACCTACCATGAGCTTTTTGATATTCGCTCAAGAAGGATTTCCATCTTCATTGTAAATACTTTCGTATTACTCGGATGTTCAGGCAAGATCATGAAGATTTTGCGTAGGACTCTTAAGATCTTTCTTACTTTTCACAGTGTGTGAAGAAGCAAGGAAATATGAAAGTGTGTCCTAGTGAGATATTTGATGATCTCAAATGGCTCTAGACTCGATCGTGCACTTTGGATTTTAGTGATCGGAGGCTGGAGAGGAGTGCCACCATTTCAATACCAATTTATTCGGAGTGAATAAATCGATAGATAACGTGTTGTCTCCGTGTGATTAAAACAAATACCTTTTGAGAGATATCTGAGTTAGCTGGGATGGGTTGTGCATTGCATCACTGGGTCCATGATGTCTTGTCTTCAATATCAAGAATCATTAAAAATGATCTCAATAGCATATGTATTGACCCGGTTTTTGCCTAAGGTTGTAAGGAGGGCTTCTTTCTTTACACCCTTTATCTTTACAATTCTTTTTCATTCTTCAACCCCTTCAATGCTTACCAATACGTCATAACTAGCACCTTGTTGTGATTGTTCCAGTGCCAACTTAAGTACTTGGTCGGCATTCAGCTACGTTCACATTCTTTCTCCACCTTTCCTAAGGACTACTATTTCTAGCTATGGAATGTCCTTGGGAAGATTCCTCCGGTTCTGGAAGAATCATAGGACTTAACCTATCCTACCATCCTTATGTCACCACAATCTTCATCGTCGTGAAATAAATGGGGTTTGGGTAAGTATATGTCACCATGAAAATCCATTTTGCTCCCCCTTAACATAAGCCACGATATTCGAAAACATTTCGCATATGTAGAGATGAGCCAGCACATTAAGTCAAACCATTTGTGATAATATCCCATATTAAATCACATTTTCTCCCCCATATTAAAAATATTAACCCAATCGATGTTTTTAATATCAATTGATTTAATGAAGTTTTAACAAAGGTTTTGGGAAGAAAAATGCGAGTCCGTTTTATCTTCATGACATCTATTTGTAACATGATCACATATTCACCATTTTAGAAAAGAATTGACAAGGTTGGACCTGATAGATGAGAACATCATATGAGAAGATCAAATGGTTCTTGGCAGCATATGTTGGTCGCCTCGTCACGTCTGAAGTCATCTCTTGACACCACATGTACGATTGGTATTGTTGTCTTGATACCAACTTGTGAACTTGACACGTTCGGCATCGAAGATTCTGAATGCTTGACAATTGCTCCCCCTCAATTGTTGACCCGTGTTCTATTCAAAGAGCTGTAGTCGTCGGTTGAGTAGTCGCATCGTCGAGTATGTAGATACCAATTGTAGATTGCTATGGTTGTAGAGATGATAGCTTCATAAAAACAAGACTTCTCTTGTTTTAACAAATAAATGCACTGAGGCGTACATATATTTGTGTTAGACCAAGTTATAAAGTAAACTTGATCCCTTACAAGGTTTTAAAGTAAACCTTGCCCGAGAAAATTAATTCCCGTTGTGAGCCAAAGCTTTCATAAGAAATACTTGACTTTAATGTGAAAACCGGGTTGCAGTCAGAAATAACTACAAGCCATTTTGGCATGTTTTATGAAATATTTACAACTTTTGTACGAACTCTATTTATGGCGCCGTGTCGATATTAATCAACATTTCTAAGGCCGTAAATATGATCGTACCAAAAGACATGCCTTTGAAAAATAAAGTAAAAATATTTTAGGATTTTTCTAGATTTTTCAATTTTTATGGTTTTTATATAGTTTTATATTTTTGTATTTTGCTTTTGTAGATAAAAATATAAACAATATATACAGATGATCACCAAGGATACGGAGAATAGTTTTACCAAGACTATTCTTTCGCTTCATCTGCGAGTTCCTTTAAAGTCTCAGGCGAGAAGGTTCTCATTCCTAGCTTGTCGGCCAAAAACTCAATTCGAGCGCGATCTAAAGCCTTCGTGAAAATATCCGCCAACTGATACTCAGATCGGACAAAGTAAAGCTCTATTACTCCATTTTCCACTTGCTCCTTGATGAAGTGGTAGCGAATGTCAATATGCTTCGACCGGGAGAATTGAACGTTGTTGCAGCATAAGGCAATGGCACTCTTGTTGTCGCAGTACATCGGAATCTTGTTGAAACCTAGACCATAGTCGGTTAATTGCGATCTCATCCAAAGAATTTGAGCACAGCAACCGGACATGGCTATGTATTCTGCTTCCGTACTTGAAATTGCAGCGCTTTTCTGCCTTTTCGATGCCCAACTGATTAGTCGATCTCCTAGTAGTTGCAATGTTCCACTCGTGCTACGCCTTGTATCTTGACAACCCGCGTGATCCGCATCTGCATATGCCATTAGTGCAATAGAAGAGTCCTTCGAATACCAAAGTCCCCGATTAATGGTTCCTTTAAGATATCGAAAGATCCTTTTAACAGTAGCTAAGTGTAACTCAGTAGGCCTAGTTTGATACCTGGCACACATACATATAGCAAACTGAAGATCAGGTCGACTGGCTGTGATATACAGAAGAGTACCGATCATTCCACGATAAAGTGTCGGATCAACGGCAACTCCATGTGGATCTGCATCAAGCTTAGTTCGTTCCACCATTGGAGTATCCACGGGGTCGCAAGATTCCATCTTATACTTCTAAAGCGATTCAAGGGCATACTTGGATTGATTGATAAAGATGCCTCTGGGACTCTGAGATATCTGAAGACCTAAGAAGAATGATACCTTGCCCATCATTGACATCTTAAACTTGGAAGACATGAGTGTCCCAAACTCATCCGATAAGGTTTGGGTCGAGGCTGCAAATATAATATCATCAACATATATTTGTACCATAATCATATCTTTACCTCGTTTCTGAATGAACAACGTGGGATCCACCTTGCCTTTAGCGAAGCCTTGCGTAATGAGGAATTGTGACAAAAGATCATACCACGCGCGAGGAGCTTGCTTGAACCCATAGAGAGCCTTCTTAAGCTTGTACACATGATTAGGATAATTAGGATTCACAAAACCATCCGGTTGTTGAACATAGACCTCTTCCTTGAGTTCACCATTAAGAAATGCCGTCTTCACATCCATCTGATAGACGACCATATTCATATGGGCTGCATAAGCGAGGAATAGTCTAATAGCTTCCATACGGGCAACAGGTGCAAAGGATTCCATAAAGTCGATGCCCAATAATTGCTTGTATCCACGAGCTACTAGACGAGCTTTGTTCTTCAATATTCCGCCTAACTCATTGAGTTTCACCTTGTAAACCCATTTCAAAGTGAGTAACTGCACTTGATCCGGGCATGGGACAAGTTCCCAAACATCAAGACGTATGAATTCGTTAAGTTCTTCTTGCATAGCTTCTATCCAACAGGATTGAGTAAAAGCTTGTTGCCATGTCTTAGGTTCAACTTCAGTGAGAAAAGCATCAAAGTGACAAAACAGTGCACTTTCTTGTAACTGACTTCGTGTGGATACTGGACGATTAGGGTCACCAATAATAGAATCTATAGGATGATCCTTTGTCCACTTGCTGTCATGTTCACGAATCCGTGGATTGGAGTAAACTGTAGAAGGAGCTTCCTCTGAGGTGGACGACCCGGCTTGATTAGGGTCGGGAATAGATACACCAAAGAATGGAAGTTCACGCATTTGAGCGAATTCCAAATCGTGATCATCATCATCCTCTTCATCATCAATAGGCATGACATGGGTAGTTGAGACACGTGTTGGTTGAGAATTACTTGTTGAAGGTATATCTTGACCAATTGTTGGTGCAGATGTATCTGATTGTGCAACGGTTGCTGGAGCGACATCTTCGGTTACCGGAGCTATTACTTCAGGTTCTGGAGCAACAATACTTGGAGGAGTAAAGAATTCATCAAAGAACGGTTGAAACAACGTATCCCATTCCTTTCTAGAAGGTGGTGTAAATGATGATGAAGTAGGGTTGTTTGGGACAAGACCAGAACTAATATTACTGGGTCCCATTTCATGAAGTGCGGGTTCAGAGCTGCTTTGCTCAGAAGCCATCGCTGTCAGCTCATCAAAATCAACATTCATAGTTTCGAGGATCTTGCGAGAGTTACGGTTGTAGATTCGGTATGCCTTCTTTGAGGGTGCGTAACCAATGAAAATACCAATATCAGCCTTTGGTTGAAGTTTTCCCAAATTGTCACCATCATTATTTGGATAGCAAAGAGAACCAAATACATGAAGATATGATAAATCTGGTACTTTTCCATGGAGAAGCTCATAAGGTGTTTTACCATGGCGTTTACGAATTAGTGACCGGTTTTGGGTGTACACTGCTGTAGATACTGCTCCTGCCCATAAAAACAATGGAGCCTTTGCGTAAATTTACATTGTTCGAGCAGCTTCCATAAGTGTGCGATTTCGCCTTTCAACGACACCGTTTTGTTGTGGAGTGCGTGCAACGGATGTTTCATGAGAAATGCCAACTTCTTCATAATAATCACGCAAAATTTGATTCACAAATTCGGTTCCATTATCTGTACGAATGCGTCGGACAGTAGTGTTGAGACGCACTTGAATCATCTTGAGAAATCCGATGATGAATTTAGGTGCCTCATTCTTTGCTTTAAGAAATTTCACCCATGTAAACCGAGAGTAATCATCGACAATGACGAGGATGTACTTTTTGCCACTAAGACTTTCAACACGCATTGGCCCACAAAGATCCATATGCAAAAGATAAAGTTTCTCTTGGTTGGTGTCTTCCGTCTTGGGTTTGTAAGATTTCTTAGTGCTTTTCCCCATTGTATACGCGGAACACAAATGATCCTTGTGAAATGATAGTTTAGGAAGACCACGAACAAGTTCGTTTTTGGCCAAGTGATTAATAGCGTCAAAGTTAAGATGAGATAACCGTCGATGCCATAACCAAGACTTAGTCTTCGATGCTTTGGAGAGAAGACATACGGGAGAAGCGGCCATCATGTCTTGTAGAGACAAAGTATACAAATTATTCCCTCGAGTACCTTTCAATAAATCAACCCCTTCCAAATTACGAATGAAGCAGGTATGCTCTCGAAAAGCAACTTCTAGGTTTGCATCACAAAATTGTCCCACAGAAAATAAGTTGTGACCGAGACCTTCCACGTAATACACTCTTGAAATTATAACATTCCCAATATGATATTCACCATAACCCATTATCTTTGCAATATGATCATTTCCAAATCGAACCGTACCAAGAAACTTGCTGACGAAATTTCTGAGCTGAGAGCGATCTCCGGTCATATGCTTGGAGCAACCAGAGTCCAAATACCAGAGAACAATTTGGACCACCTGTTTTCAATCACAACAGTAGACAATGCATTGGAAACTATTGGTTCCGGAGTGTTAGCAGATACAGATATGTTATTATCAGAATTGCTAACATTTTTGTTATTCTTAGATTTCCTGCATTTTCTAATGTGAGTTTTACCATTTACAGGTTTTACTGTTCCAATTTGCTGAGGTTTTGGAGTATTAGCGGGCACTACAGTGGGAGTAGACCTATTTAAAGGGCACTTTGTTCCTACAGTAGTGTTGGTGTTCCTAGTTAAAGGACACGCTTGTGTTTTGGTAGCCTTGGTACTCCTAGTTAAAGGGCACGCTTTCTTCGCTTTAGTGGGAGTGATCCTAGTCAAAGGGCACGTATTTCCTACTATGGTGAAAGTTCTACCAGTGGGGCGCCACATCCAGCCAACTTGGGTTAACACTTTCCCAGTCGGTTTCCATTCTAATCCATTTTTCCGGGCATGCATCTCATTCACATGGTCAATAAGGCAAGAATCATGACGACTAGAAAACATACATTCATTGCAATTCCAACATTTCAAATTAGAATTCACACTAGGCTTAGAACGCTGCACAACCGCAGAGCCTTTAGGTTTAGCTACATGATTCTTTTTATTCAAAACAGAAATAACATTCCTAGGATGGGCTTCTACTTTCTTCTTCACTTGACTACTAGATGGGGGAAAGATCCTATCATTCTTCTTGTTTCGCTTAAGCTTAGATCTTTGAGCCTTAGTAGTGGTGCTTACTCCTGTAGAAGGCAACACGGGAATATTAGAAGCTGGTTTTGATTCCGCCTTATCTTTAGTGACCAAAGTTTGAGATGATTTAGTCTTAGGGCCCTTGTTAAGTGGTGTGACGGCTATTAGGTTCCTTTTGATTGCACTAGAGGACGATGCTGAGATAGTGGCTGCGTTATCCACAACATTCTTACCTTTTAGAGTTCGAAGTGTTTCCTTTAACTCAGCCAAGACCAGATTCTTATCACAAATTTGTTCCCTCAAATCAGATATTTCCACCGACTTTCGATTCAATTGTTCAATCAATGATTGATTCTGTGCAGTGGTATCAACACATGCGGGCTTTACTGAATCGAAGAGTCGTGTATTTTTCTGTTTTAAGTTATCAACTTTGGACAAAATCTTGGAAACTCGATTATCTAGATCAAGTTTAAAATTCTCAGCGGCCTCAAGTACGTTCACACAGTTATTCTCCTTAGATTTCTCTATGGCTATCGGCAAAGACTTAGCAACCTTGTCACTTGGCTGACGCTGTTTTGATTGTAAATTCAATCGAAAATTCTTTTCAAAATTTGCATCATCGATATTAACACCTTCGAATGACGTTTCAAAGATTTCTTGAATAAATTGTTGCTTGAATTCAAGCGAAATACAATGTGTTTGAATCTCATCAAAACGTTTTGAAAGCGAAGAATATGAATCTTGAAGCTTTAAAAATTCAGCGTCAGATTCGTGACAAGTACTATCTACCACATTATCCACAGATTCAACAGTATGCACAATAGAATCATTATCAACACTTGTATTCACACAGACAGAAACTATATCATAAGACATCACTTGATTCAGAAGCAGATCATTATGGCGTGAAACCCGTTCTATTTCAAGTAAACTGTTTTCATAAGCATCTTCCATTTCATTGAAAACACGTCTAACTTCTTCTATTTCCAAAAACAAATCTTGATCAATATTACGAAGACAAGCTTTAACATTCTTTACAAACGGAACAATTTCATCTCGAAATGCAGCTCTAGTGTGCTCAAAGTTCCATTCACCTTCCGTTATGGCCGTGGCCGTCGTACGTTCCAAAATGACCTTGTCAAAATCGGCTAAGTGTTGGTGAACCGTATTTAAGTTAACGGACGCCTTACTTACCGGTGGAATTAACTTCGTTAAATCCTTTTTGACGAGTGTAGGAGACGTACTAGGAAGGTTTTCATTTGACAAACTTTGGGGCACAAGAACTGTTAATTCTGCTAATTCCTTTTGTAAACGAATGCGTGTCTTTTTCGAAAATTGATCTTTGTTATGTTGATCATAATCAATTGTATGGAATTTTGAAAGCATTTTAGAATGAGTTTCATCCCCAAGTGATTGTGTCTCCTCAGTACTACGGACAAAAGGTGCTTCTTTCGATTTGCCAATTATGGTCATATCATAAAGACCGGGAATATATTCCTGAGCTTGTTTTGCATAACCAGGATTAGGTGGTAAATCTTGAAGACGCTTAAGTTCGAATTCTTTAAATGATTTAGTTAAAAGATGAACCTTTTCTGTGGAAGCGTATTGTTTTAAAAGCTGTTGTTCTTTGAATTTAAGAAGTTTGGTAGCATTAATTTCCGATTCAACCTTTTTAGACTCGAGAGTTTCGAAATCCATTTTAAGTTTTTGAAAATCATTGACAACCGACTCTTTTTCTTTTAATTCATTGGAAAGATTAGCTTTTAATGATTCTATTTCTCTCAAGTGTTCAATCTTTTCAAAACGAAATTGGTCAAATTCAGAACATGTTATTTTCTCTTCTTGAGGGACCATTTCAAAAGTTTTGACCTTTTCTTTATGCAACGCAAGCTCAGCAGTTAGGGTGGAATTCGTATCTACGGATTGTCTGAGGGCCATATGCATTTGATCAATAATATGTTTAGGCACCATGACCAAATCATGTTGAGCATAAGATTCCATACCCGTCGTAGCATTTGGTTGAGATTCACTCAAATGTGTTGGATTGGGTACCACATCATTTGAGTTACTAGTCCCTGAATGCTGTTCGAGGTTGTCATTTTCATGCCCAACTTGATGTTGGTTATCATCAATATTATTAGATGTGGTTGGTACCTCACTGATGACATCAGAACCGTAGTGAGAGAGATTAGCAACGAGAGCAGCTTGGGCAGAGTGAATGTCATCACAATCCGAATCGTATGCATCAAGATCGTCCGCTTGATAAGCTGCATTAGAAGTGGAAACGACTGCAATGCCTTCAGTATCTGCTGCCCCTGGGTCTGCAAGAAATGCTAACTCCTCTGAATCCAAAATCTTCCCCTTAGACTGAGCATCAACCAAATACATCTTCTCACGAAACCATGCATCATCCCTCCTCCTTTTTGGCTGAGTGCATTCCCTAGCCATATGACCTTGTCCTCGGCAATTGTAGCAAGTCACAACCTTTTTAGGACCACTAGGACTTCCATTCCATTAGCTTGAGAATTCACAGCTTGATTGTTCCCAGTCCGTGTAGGGGGTCCATATGAATTTTGCCTTCCCTGAATAGGTTGCACCATCACTTGACCATCTTGAACAGTGGCTTGTTGTCGAAGATTTGAGGAGGTGCGGAGCTGATTGTTTGTTGGTGGAAATCCTCTAGTTGCAACAAGTTTTGACAAGTAGGCTGTGAGATGGTTTAGAACATCAGCTGGCGTATCATTTGGTGTAAAGACCGGTGCTTCGATTGGTGGAAGTTCATTAGAGTAGAAAGCTTGTGCTGGTTGTACTTCAATTGGAAAATATCCTTGCTGAGGAGTATAGCCCAATGGAGAGGTGTTGGCTTGTGATGGTGATGTCTGATATGGTGGTTGCTATGGAAAAGATTGTTGATGAACACCTTGTTGAAATGCTTGTTGTGGCATCACTAGTGGTGGATAAGATGGTTGCTGTGGTTGCTGATAGTTGTGTGGTGGTGTCTGCTGCAAGTATGATGGTTGCTGATAAGTATAAGCCATGTTTTGTTGAGAAGCATACATTGCAAGTGGATCATGAACTTGAGGTGTAGACAACCGAGCCTCGATCACATGGCATTCGTGTTGTTGAAGAAAGGCTTGAAGTTGATCCACATTGGTGTTATGCAAGTCCTTAGCCAATTTAACATCCGTCACGTATTTTTTCCATTCTGAAGGAAGAGTGTTCAAATACTTGGTGTTCAATTGAAAGGTAGGAATTGTCATGCCATAGATATTGAGCTCATTCAACAATAGGGTAAATCTCAGATAGTAATCATTGAGAGTCTCCCCTGGCACATAGGCAAACTTATCAAAAGTATCATAAAGCTTACACTCTCGTTCTTGTTTAGTTAACGAGGTGCCTTGCATTAGAACCCGAATTCTATCCCATAACTCTTTGGCAACTTTGTGTTTGCTGACGAGTTTGTAGACATCTGGAGGAAGGGCTTGGAGAATGATGTTTGTAGCATACTTATCACATTTATCTTGAATCTTCATATCTCCAGTCAACTCACCCGTTGTGCGAGGACGAGTAGTCGTACCTTCTGTCACTGTACCATAATCTAATGGTCCATTGAGCACCGATGCCCAAATGAGATGTCCATTCTCCTTGTTCAACATATAAAGTTCCATTCGGGAAGCCCATTCCTCATACATAGTCTTCACCAACATTGGTGGACGATTATCCGTACCCGAGAGGATGGACTTATCCGTAAGAGATGTGTACTCCATTTTAATAAGTTAAGATTTACAAACTTTGATCGATCAATGAAAGAAAGTAAATGTGTTTGTTGTTGTGAGTTGAAGTCGAGAAACAATGTTAAAATCCCCTAAAATATGTTCTCAATAAACCAAAAATTCCAAGTCGAAATTTTTTAAGGAATAATTTTGTTATCGGAATAGTGATCGGAATATCAGTCGGAATCTCCCAAATCGGAATACCTTGATCGGAATGTACCTAATCTGAATACCAATCGGAATGAGTGATCGGAAAACCCAATCTGAATACCAATCGGAATGTACCAAATCTGAATACCAACCAATCGGAATGCCGATCTGAATGCCAATCGGAATGCCCAATCTGAATACCAACCAATCAGAATGCAGATCTGAATGCCAATCGGAATGCCCAATCTGAATATCAACCAATCGGAATGCCGATCTGAATGCCAATCGGAATGCCCAATCTGAATATCAACCAATCGGAATGCCGATCTGAATGCCAATCGGAATGCCCAATCTGAATACCAACCAATCGGAATGCCGATCTGAATAAGTAAACCCTTTTCCGATTTGACCAGATCGGAATATTTTCCACTTTTCTCGGACAAAACTCAACCAATTCGTGATTTTAAGCCAAAAAATGATCAAAACACCCAAAAATTTTGTGTTTTTAGCCAAAGTAACTATACCAAATCCCTACCACAACTATGTAGAAGATTTGTATCAAGAAAAAACCATCAAAAACACAAAAAAAAAATTTGGACGTGTGAAAATGGATCAAAAATGGCGTATGAATCAAGAACACAAACACATGAACAATACAATCATCCCATGGCTCTTGATACCATTTGAAGGATTGTAAATCTTGCTTATGTTTTAATGAGAGAAAGAGATAGAGAGATGGTGGATTTCACACAAAGCTAGAGAGAGAAAGTAATGTTTACTATGTGAAAAATAATGAAACCACACCCCTCTCCATCTAAAGAGAGGGTTTATATACCCAAGCCCTTGTCATGGGCTTGGGCTTACATTTTGGGCCGGCCTACACATGTTGTAGGCTAGGCTTGATGTTGTTTGATAAAAAAATAAAGTTAACTAAACTACGAGCTATTACATGAACTATCGTTGGAGTGACCGATCCTTCTTAATACGTAAAACGTATTTCCAACAGTGGTAATTTGGGGGTGTTACAAATTGGTATCAGAGCCACAAGTTATAGAGAACTAGGTCGATTTTGAAAATGTCCTAAACTATAACTTTTGGTGTGTTGTAAAAGGTTTTAAGAACGCAACTACTCCGCATGGCTCTGGTAAGGCTATTCTTGTATTACTTTTTATTGATTGTGATTATGTGATACTATTTGTATGTAAAAATGGTAATATGTATATTTATTAATATACTATGGTATTTAAAGGCATTGCACGTGAAGCAATGTTCCTTGAATGATTGTCGTATATTTTATAATACGGTTTCGTATCGGATTTGGCCTCACCGCCAATCATCGATCTTGATAATTATGTATTATCCGAATACGAGCGTGAAACTCGTTTGATACTTTGAGTATGTATATATGGTTTCGTAACCTATCACATATCGACTTGTTTAAGTTCGATTGTTATCATCTTATCGTGATGTGCCATTTTTGGACGTCTTCTTTCGAAACGTAATTGATAAATGCGATGTTCGAGTTTTCGATACTCCTTATGATTTTGAAGAATCACTTATCTGAAGTGATATCTCCTATGTAATGCGACGTGTGATTTAATTTTATATGACCACGTTTTATTGGCGAAAAGGAGGATGCCAATGTTGGACTTAAGATATATATATCCTAATCAAATATATATAGTTTGGGTACAACAATCATATGCTCGTAGTAGTCATTCGGTTGAGTGACTTATTATTGTGTATCTAAATGGGATGGGACATTTAGATATATAGATTTTAACTCGCCCAACTAAGAGTCATTTGAGGTTGCCTTATTTAAATGGATTAGGACATTTGGATAAGAAAATTTTAAACCACTGGACCTTAGATTGTCGTGTTTTCCTTATTCAGATGGAACGGGACGTTTGAATACGGAAATCATTATATAAGTTTATTGACACCTTGTATTTACCATGGTATTTTGATATGATATCGTGTTGAGAGGTAGTAATACTTGAGTAGGATGACTTATAATCGTTTTGTTGAAATGGATTGGGACGCCTTTTCATTTGAACAAGAAAGTTATAAGTTGCCGAACCGTAACTTTATAAAATCTTGTATACATGAAAGGGGACGCCTTTAGATGTAGACAAGGAGTTATAAATGTGTGGACCCAAGTATGTCTGGCTCGATTTGTGAGTGTTTGGTGTGCGTACGTCTTCCTTCAATTCGTATTTCGTTGGAAAGAATCGTTCGGTGCCGTCGTCATTATGATGATCGTTGATTATCATTTATGTACGAGTAACCCGTTGGACTTTGTTGATCCCAAACTTAGATCGATTAGCTTTGTGTATACGAGATTAGATCAAGTAATACACGTAGAGAAACCTTTGTATATGCTTTATGAATCTAAGTGTTATGCGGAATTTAACACTTAAACAAGAACACACAACGATATAAACAAACTTTCACTTTGATTATCAATATCAAACTTGCTTACAATGAAAGATGTTTACGAACGAAAACTTATATAAAACTTATATTAAACATTAACCTAAAGGCTTTCTTTTATAGACATAAGAAGCCTTGTACAATAATCTACGTATCAACTATTCTAGGTAAAGATAAATATAGAAAATACATTATTGTTCTTATCTTTACTAGAATTATTCTAGAATATAATACACGTATAGAATATATCTTCCATAAGTGCTTGTCTTCAATGTGTCAACGCTTGACTTTAACTTGTCAACGCTTGAGCTGTCAGCGCTTGTTTTGTTCTTGTCAACGCTTGTTTTGTTCTTGTCAGCGCTCAAGTGATCTGGCCTTAATTTATTCCCAACAATCCTCCCCTAAACTTGATATCCACTCTTATGATCAAGTTTCTGAATAAGAATTAAGGACTAGGAGGAATCTTACAACCTTCTCATATTGATAGTGAATAAATCTGATCAAATCTTTTGCCACGTCACTTGAATAATCTATCTCCAGCTGAGTGTCCTTCATCTTCTCCAAAATAGCCTTGGATATGAAATACTGAGCATCCACAAGTAGATACTCAGCAAACTTTGTAGAACTCAAATGGTATACACCAGCAGCTGAATATAACCTCCATTGAAGACCACTGAGATCATATTCAAGATCCTTCCATATTGCAGGATCCTCATCTTTTGGTCCACACATTCTTCTGAATGTAGTCCAAAGTTTTATTCCATTAACTGAAGTTGGTGCTTCAGCCTCATACTTGGTCTCCAGCAACCTCCAAAGGTCCACCAAGTCTTCTCTATCACAACTTGCAAACAAAGATATGAGAGTGGTAAAAGTGTGTACCTCCTTGCCAAATCTGCCAATCTTCCAGAACCTACATTCATCTTCTTTATAGCTCACAATTGGGTTCCTGGAATCTAATGGTAACACTTGCACCATATCTGAAGCTTCTAATGGGGAGAGCTTGAGGCTCTTTCTTATAACTGCTTCACTTGGATATAGTGGATCCATATCTTTTGGAAACTCAAATGAAATTCCCTTCTTCACTGGCCTGGGAACCATCATAGCTTTCTTGATTTCCATTTCTTCTGCAAGTTCATCCTTTCTTTCATCTGAAAGAAGTCTGAGAGTGTTTGCTTCTTGCACTCTCACCCAAATGGGATAAGCCCTGTTTTGCAACTCATCAAATGTCAAAGCTTTCAACTTCTGATATGTCCATCCAACTCCATGACATCTGAGCAACATAAAGTAGAGCTCCCTTCTATCCCTTTTCAACTCTGAGAGAATATTGCTTGCCTTGTGCTTCAAAATTACCTGGCAATCCTTCTGAACTCTAAGAAGAAGCTCCAAACCCCATATTTGATCTGAAATGGTCAAGTCTAGATTATCCATGCATCTGTCTTCCCAAGCATTGTACATTTGAACCACCTCTGGCATGTCAAAGTCAACCTGCAATTTCAATTCTCTCAACTTTTCCCTAGCAAACTCATCACCATACGCAAGCCTTTCTGGTTCTATTATCATCACACTTGAGTCTGAGCTAGCTCCATCACTTTCTTCTTCTGAAGTCACAACAAATGGTGACTTTTCCTTTTCATCTTGTTCCATGATTTGTGCAGTTAATCTTCTATCAAACTCAACTTGAGCTGCATCCTTTGGAACACTCTCTTCTACCATTTTACCTTTACCCTTATCTGATGGTGCAATGGTTGGTAAGATAGATGGTAATACCTGAGTAGAAACCTCCTTGATGATAGATGATGACTGGGATACACCACCTTCATGTGCAGGTCTGTCAACGCCCAAATTTGTTCTATCAGCGCCCAAAATACTTCTATCAGCGTCCAAATTTTCCTTGTCAACGCTCAAATATCTTCCCTCAGCGCCTTGTGTAACCTCTCTCAACATAGTTGTAAATGATAAATTTAAGTTGGTGGGAGAGACTAAGGACGTATCAAAACCTGTTTGTTTCTTCAAAGTTGTAAGGGCCTCAACAACATCCATTGATTGACCATCCTGGCTGCCCTTATCACTCAGATTTATTTGATCTTCCTCCCCTTTGGAAGATTCCTCCATACCCCTTCTAGCACGATCACTTTCCAAAACAACAATCCTCTCCCTCAATTGCTTGAGTTCAAGGCCTTGTGAGCTGACTACTTGTACTAAGTCTGCATTTTGCTTTTGCAAGCTAACGCAGACTGCCGTCAATTCCATAAGAGTCATTGGTTCCAGTCTGCCCTCTTCTAAAATGGGGATTTGACCTCTCAAGTCAGATTCATTGGGAAAGGATGAGGACTTAATGATGGTGGGACTGCCTTGGCCAGCTTCTAAGCCAGAACCAATAGTCCCAGCCTCATCCAGGTCACCAGCCACACTTGTGGTGGTGGTAATCTCTGCTACATGGCTAGGACCACCAGAGGAGAACACTCCAGTAGTCCTTTGGCGTTTCATCAACCTATATTCAGGGGGTGTGGAAGATGGTGTGGAAGAATGGGTAGATGTGGGTTGGTTAAAGGGTGTTTGGTATTGTGAAGGTTGTGTGTCAGCGTTGGAAGTAGGCACATCAACGCCAACATTGAGTGTGTCAGCGTTGAAGGATTCTGAGTCAATTTGCATTTTTTTCAGGTGAAGGTAAAGGTTCAGGAATTGGTTCAAGTTGTGGTTGAGGGTCAATTTGAGGTTGGAGGTCTTGTTGGGGTTGTGCTGCTGCAATAACAGCAAGCATGGCTTGGGTTAAAGGTAGGTCTCTATGGGGTGGTGAGTCCATCTTCATAAAAATAGCTTTCTTTTGCTCAGGGATCTTATAAAAATCATTGTGATCCCTTGAGCAGTAACCTTGATCATCAAAAACCATTTGCAGAAAACGGGGATAAGCTAAAGTCATTTTTGTCCCCTTGTTTTTAAACATCCCCTCAAAAATCATTTTAGAATAGTTATATTTTTGCCCTGTTACAATGCACACAATAGCACTGGCAATGGATCTATTGATCTCATTGTGTGCAGTACATTTGGGACTCAAACATTGAAGGAGGACATGTATGAGGTACTTCCAGGCTGGGGGGAAATTCCTGCTTATGATACTTATTAAGAGTACCTTCATCAGGAAAAGGATATCCCAAAGCCCTAAGCCCTTGTTCTATTTCATTTATGGGAAGGGTGGCTATACCATCAGCATCATCAAGATGCAAGGCTTGGCGTACCAAGGCCTCAGTAACCACCCAAGATCTCCCATGAACAATAGAATTCAATGTGGTCACTCCATTAACTGTTGAAGAACTGACAGTGTTCCAAAACTGCTTAATGTGTGTGACTAGAATGAGTGGTGCATGAGAAAGAGCATACCTTAATGGGGATGCGTTCAAATACGCCACCATTTGTGTGTATTGGGAAAACAGAGCATCATCAGCTTCAAGATAAGCAATCATGTTGTGTTGTGATCTGAACCCCAATTCCAGTTCTGTTAGTTTAAACTTTGGTGCCACTGATGAAAGCTGTTAATTTGAAGTGAAGAAGATGAAGTTGATAAGAGAAATTTGTTAGACAAGAATTATAGATACCCTGTTTAAAGTAGGAGCCAAATCTATAGGAGAAAAAGAATGCATGTGATTGGCCCAAAAATAGGCAAAGATTTTCAAAAATCAATCATGAAAATATTGAAAAAGTTATAAGTTATCTCATGCATTAAATGAAAGTAACAACTCCTAAAATTACGGCTTGAAAATATGTCAAAAAGTAACAACTGGGTAGGTCCCATTGAGTGTCAACGGTCAAAAATAACCTATCAACGCCCAACGGCTATAATCTTGTCAACGTTTTCCTATAACCATGTCAGTGTCCAATTTGGTCACAACAACGCTTGGAAAATTCTTGTCAGCGTCCAAAAATAAAAATATTTTAAAAAGTGAAAAATGACCTTAACAAGTAATTTATCCTAGAGAAGATAACTAAAAGCTGATAATTATTATAGGGCGGCAAGCACTGTCCAGTTATGCACACTTGCATAAGCAAGATAGACATAACATTCCTCTAGTGTCCCTTGCTAAACAAAACTCTTAACAACCAAGTTACCTTATAAAATCCTTGTTACTCCCAGGTAAATCCCATATCAAAATCATTCCCAAGTCTCCCAACAGACCACAACCAATTCTAGGCCAAAAATGTCTTGGCAGCATGCACAGTATATCAACTTTGCATGCTACAGTGCCTCATAATTTAGTAAAACTAACTCATACTCACCTGTGGACACAATCTAGAATTGTGATAAGAGTATCATATGGATACCCAAACATCCTAAAGGTTCCTAAAACCTCCCCTTAAACTATGATACAAAAAGTTTGCTAAAATCATGCATGAACATAAAAAATTTATATCAAGATAGGAATGAAACATTCCAACCATCATCCATAAATAAAAACTTGTCCAAATGCTTCTCCATTGATCCATAAGCAACTCTGTATCCAATGGTATAATGCTAACACCATCTGCACATTTAGATTGAAAACCACAAAACTAACATTGTTGCTGACAACGCCCTGATAACACATGACAGCGTTGAGGGAAGCTTTGTCAGCGTTAGACAATTATATTGCTGACAACGTTACAAAAACACTTATCAGTGTTCAAGCAACCTTTGTCAGTGTTAGAAAAATATAGTGGAAAACCTAAATCATCAATAAGACCAACAATAATAATGCATCATCTTGTACATACTTTTACAAAAAGACTCCAAAACACATATTATGTGAGATTGACCATTCCAATACTTGTTACCAAGTATTGAAATCTCCCAGCATCAAAAGGTTTAGTTAATAAATCTGACACATTTTCCTCAGTGTCAACCCTATCTGGTTGTATTAAACCTTTCTCAAAGCAATCTCTTATAAAATGGTGTCTAATTTCTATGTGTTTAGTTTTAGAATGATGTACAGGATTCTTAATGATGCATAAAGTACTATTATTGTCAACAAATATCTTAGTGTGCATGAAATTGTACCCATAGTCCAACAGCTGGTTCTGAATCCACAACACTTGGCCACAACAAGCAGCTGCAGCCACATACTCAGCTTCAGTTGTAGAATTAGCCACCACTGTTTGTTTCTTGCATTGCCAAGATATCAACCTGCTCCCAAGAAACTGACATCCACCAGTTGTGGACTTCCTATCAAACTTATCACCTCCATAATCACTATCTGAATATGCAATCAGCTCAAATGGTGAATCCTTTGGGTACCACAAACCAAGACTAGGATAGCATCTTAGGTACCTAAAAATCCTCTTCACAGCATAAAGGTGACATTCTTTGGGAGTCACTTGATGGCGTGCACAAGCACACACAACAAACATGATCTTTCCCATCTCCAATCTTTCCCCAAGGGTGTTCTCTATCCATAGGAGTAGTAGCCCTCTTTTCATGTGGAGAAAAGCCAAACTTCTTCAAGATCTCAGCAACATATTTGTCCTGGGAGATGAAGATACCATCCTCTTTCTGCTGAACTTGTAAACCAAGAAAGAAGTTCATCTCCCCTATAGCACTCATCTTGAATTTGTCTGTCATAAGCTTGGAGAAATCCTCACTCATCTTTGGATCAGTAGACCCAAAAATGATATCATCAACATAGACCTGCACAAGCAACACATCCTTGCCTTTCTTCTTTGTAAATAGTGTCTGATCTATTGTGCCCCTCTTGAATCCACTGTCCACCAAATAGGTAGACAAAGTACCATACCATGCTCTAGGGGCTTGATGAAGGCCATACATAGCCTTTTTGACTCTATACACTTTATCTGGATGCTATGGATCCTCAAAACCAGGAGGTTGCATTACATATACTTCCTCAACAATGGTGCCATACAGAAAGACACTCTTGACATCCATTTGATAGACTGTGAAGCCCATGCAGGAGGCATAGGCTAGAAAAATCCTAAAAGCTTCAATCCTTGCAACTGGTGCAAAGACCTCCTCATAGCCTATCCCCTCCTCTTGTGTATAACCTTGAGCCACTAACCTTGCCTTGTTTCTGACCACAATGCCTCTTTCATCTCTTTTGTTCATGAGAACCCATCTTGTCCCTATAGGTCTGACATATCTAGGACAATCAACCAGCTCCCAAACATCCTGAATTGCAAATTGGTGAAGCTCATCCTGCATTGCTTCCACCCAGCTTGGTTCTTTGAGAGCATCAAATATTTTCTTGGGTTCTTCTTGTGACAGAAAACATGCAAACAAACATGCTTGCACAAGAGGGGTATCAATCTTCTTGTGTATATTGGCAATAAACCCACCAAGACCTTGATGAGACCTTCTAGTCTGAACTGGAGTCATAATATCACCAATGATCTGGGAAGGGGGTGATTCTTCATTGTAGAAGTGAGAACTCCTCCTTCAAAAAGTCTGGTGTCCTCAACCTCATGCTCCATGTTGCCAATATCTTCTTCATCAGACTCTCTTATATCAACATAAGGATGACCTTCTTCATAAGAATTGGAAGGTTCACCTTGTTCAAAAGTGGAAGAGAAAAGATGTGCAAAGGTGTTGTCAACATCTGAACCTTGTTTGTCAACGCTTGGGCTAACAACGCTTGAACTGTTGTTGTCAACGTCTGAGCCATCAACGTCTGAATTGGTCTTGTCAGCGCTAGATTTACCTTTGTCAGCGCCTGAAGGACCATGCATGTTTGTATCTGGTGGTACTTGGAAACCACCATTATCTTGTCCAGCAGCAGCAGCAGCAGCAAAAGCATCTGTCCAAATGGGAATTGTGACATATTCTAATGTAGGAGATGCCTTTTCTGCTTGTGATCCAACCTTCTCATGAACCTGTGTACCTGAAACATTAACAACTTGTTCTTCCACAACATTTGAAGTTACCTTCACAATGTCTGGATTAGTGATAGGCATATAATTTAAAGTTCTAGATAAGGGTTCCAAATCAAACAACCAATTAGGACCACTTTCAGGATCACTAGGTTTATTCTCTAAAAACCTAACATGTACTCTTTCAACTATATGTTTGTCCTCTTTAAGATAAACCCTATAACCCTTGCTCTGGACTGAATACCCCATGAAGTAACCCTCATCACCTTTTGCACTAAATTTCCCTAAGGCATCACTAGTATCCAAGACTACTACATGACAGCCAAAAGGTCTGAGAAAACCAATATTAGGTTTTCTTCCCCAAAGTAACTCATAAGGTGTTTTGTTCTGAATTTTGTTAACCAATGCTCTATTTTGCACATAGCAAGCTGTATTAACAGCCTCAGCCCAAAAGGTTATAGGAAAGTGAGCGTCAGCCAACATTGTTCTGGCTGCTTCAATTAGGGTTCTATTTTTCCTCTCAGCAACCCCATTTTGTTGTGGGGTTCTAGCAATGCTAAATTGCCTAGTAATTCCTTTCCTGGCACAGAAATCATCTAACTTCTTATTCCTAAATTCTCCACCATTATCACTCCTAAGCATTTTAACCTCATTGCCAGACCTCTTCTCAATCTAAGTGATAAAATCAATAAGAACATCAGATGTGTCACTCTTCATAGCTAGAAAGAATGTCCAAGTAAATCTAGAAAAGTCATCTGTGATAACAAAGCAATATGACTTACCATTTAAGCTTTCTATATTTGTTGGACCAAAGAGGTCCATGTGAAGCATATGAAGAGGTCTGGAACTAGTATGCACCTGTTTGGACTTGAATGAGACTTGTGCTGCTTGCCTTTAAGACATGCAAGACAAGAGTGGTCATTGTGGAAGGCCTTCTCAGGCAAACCATCAACTAAACCAAGCCTCACAAGTCTATTTATATTTTTAAAGTTTATGTGCCCTAGTCTCTTGTGCCACAAATTACTCTCATCTACTGAGGCCTTAGCATAAAAACAAGACATATTGGTATTCATTTTAATCCCATTTAGATTCACATTATATATGTCCTTATGCCTAGGTGTTCTATACTCAATATATTTCTCATCAGGGATCTTAAAATCCTTGCTCAACACCAAACACTCAGTATCAGTAAAAAGAACATTATTTTTGTTATCACAAACCTGTGATACACTAAACAAATTTTAATCAAGTTCTTTTACCAGGAAGACGTTCTCAAAACGCAGATTATTGGTGAGAAGGGTTCCTTTGCCTGTGATAGTTCCATATCCACCTCCAAAGTATACCTTATCACCATCTTTAATAGGAGTGAAATTCGTCAGATAGTCTTCCTTCCCTGTCATGTGCCTGGAGCATCCACTATCCCAATATCCATAATCATTGATCTGTCTTTGAATGCCCTGCACATAAAGAAAACAAATTAGTTTTCTTTGGGAACCCAAGTCTCAAAAGACTTGGATTCATCTGGTTGTTCAATAAGAACAGACTTAGTTCTCATAACAACCCCATTCTCATCCTTTTTAGGATGAAATACCCAGTTAACCCAATAGGTTTTGTAATGACTTTTGAAATGTAATTAAATCTATTGCAAGTCATTGAAATCCCATTATCATTAGGGTTTTGATCTTTCTTGGGTCTCCATGTTAAGCTTGAAGAAGCTTTAGACCCCTTACCTTGTGGCTACAAATATTTAGGTCTGTTCACGTTTCTGTCAGCGTTAGAATTTGTCCTGTCAACGCTGAAATTACCCTTGTCAGCGTTGAACCTAGGGTTTGCTACAGAAACCCATTGCCTATTTGACCAGGTGTTTGTCTTTTGAAATGGTCTTTGTCCATGAGTGTTAGACCTTCTAGAAAAGAATGGGTCAGGTCTAATCACTTGTGAACTTTGCTGCACACAAGGTTTGGGTCTGACAACGTTTGACTTCCTAACAGCATTGACTTTGTTCCTGACAGCGCTGAAATTATTCTTGTCAGCGCTGGCTTTGGGAGCGTTGACACACTTGTATGCCAAGTGTGAAAAGCTACCACAAGTGTAACAAGCTTTTCTAGACACAACCTTAGGTCTAGAAGAGTAGAAGCCTGTTCCATGATTGCTGACTTGACTCTTGGGTGACCTAGTATTCCTATACATCTCTGCATATTTAATGGTAGGTCTTCTAACAGTGTTTGAGCCTAGGTCAACAACTTTACCAGTGATTGGGTTAGTAACCTTAATGGGTGTAGACTCATTTGGACTTTCACATAGCAAGCTACCCTTGATAAATAAAGTAGGGTTAGCCTTCTTCCACTCATTTAGGTCAGTCAATTTTTGTTGATACTCTTCCACTGGAGTGACAACTCTTGGTGGAGGAATGAATTCCTCCTCTTGGAGCTCTGGCAAACCAGTCCAAGATTAGTCCCTTTGTTGGAACCATAGAAGTCACCAGCTGGTGGTGGAACCAAAGAGTAATCATTCATCCCAATAACAGTCATGTCCTTAGGATCCCTTTGTTTAGCTACACAGTCTCCTAAGGTTTGGGTGGCTCTATCAAATCTTTGAATTTTGAGGCCAACATTATCTTTATTTTTAATGGCCTCATCTAACTTAGCCTGTAATTCACCATTAACCCTTTCCATGATGTTTCTAATATCAATACTACCCTCTAACTCATGTTTTAAGATATTGATCTTATCTTTTAAGTCAAATTCCATTTTCTTGTAAGTCTCAGTAAGAGCTAGTTGGTAATTAGACAATTTACATCTTTCAGTACTCATATCATCTTTTAGTTTTAACACCTCTTTGTTATGTCTTTTAGTGTTTAACCTACAACCTTTGCTACAAAAAGCATCATCATATACCTCATTATCAGATGAAGAGGAGGAGTGTGCCATGAGAGCATATTCAACATGCTCTTCTTCTTCAATATCAGCAACCAAAGCTTTATCCTCTTCAACATTCTTAGCCAGATAGCTCCAATCCCATCTT
Source organism: Glebionis coronaria (assembly GCA_025667525.1). Taxonomy (NCBI): domain Eukaryota; kingdom Viridiplantae; phylum Streptophyta; class Magnoliopsida; order Asterales; family Asteraceae; genus Glebionis; species Glebionis coronaria. Next base: position 191,097 of record JANFOE010000101.1, on the reverse strand, counting down.
GTACCATCAATTCCTTGAACTGCAACCATGGCTTTGGAATCCTAAGCTTTAACAACCTGACTTGAGGGTTTACCAGCATCAGATCTTCTAGGAGATCTGCATTCCCTCATGAAGTGCCCCATACGATGGCAGTTGTAGCATTCAACTTTGCATTTGTCAAATCCAGCTGTGTCTTTAGCATTGAAGGTCATTTTCTTCTTAAACCTTCTGTTCCACCTATTTGCTCTTATGCTAGCAAGAGCCATGTTCCACTTGATGTCCATCTCTTCCAAGTGCTCATCACTTATCTGCTTAAGGTCCTCATATGTAATCACTGAACCATTGGGCAAAGAACCAATGTAGGCACAAACAGTATCCAAATCCAAACCAGCAGGTTTAACTCTTGGGGAGTCATTCTTGAATGTGTCAGCGTCTGAAAAGGAGACGTTGACAGGACTTGTTCGAGCGCTGACATATGATGATCCAGTAACTGGATGCATATAAGAGTCCTTCTGATTGAATTGACCTTCACTATGAGAGAAGAAGGCCATGTTGCTGGTGGTGGATTTTCTTCCATGCTCTAAAAGAGTTTCATCTTCCAACAGTCTTAGTTTGTTGTAGATGTCATCAAACGAGGAGCTCTTGTAAGTATTGTTGGCAAGAATAGATCTTGCCTCAATCTTCCATGCCTGACCAAGACTTTTAAGAAAGGTAGCATTGATGTCAACATCACCAACTTGTGTCCCCATGAAGGACAACTTGCTAGTAATGTCAAGCAATCTGCTTCTCACACTACTCAGTTTCTCATTGGGTTGAGCTTTGAAGACAACATAATCATGCAGAAGTTGCTTTTTCTTTTCCTCCTTAGTGTCTGCATTGCCACCATATGCAACTCCAAGAGCTTCCCAAAGCTCCTTAGCAGATTCATAGTCTCTATATTTATGCTGGTTTTCTTGTCCCAAGGAGACTTTCAGAATATTTAGGGCTTTCATGTCAACCCTTTTCTTTGCAATGTCATCAGCAGCCACAGCTCTACCATCTCCAGGTTTTTCTTTCTTATCTGCTTAAGAACATCCAGCAACAGCTGATCTTTGAGTAATGGCATCAAGAATCTTTTGAGCCTTATTGAATGTGTTTCCATATTCAATAATCTCCCAGAGTGTGTAGTCATAGATCCCCAGATATTGTTCAAAGTTGAACTTCCATAAGTCAAAGTTGGTTCCATCAAGCATGGGAATCTTGATGTTTGGTAAGGCTGAGGAGGAGGAGGTTATTGCTTCAGACATGATGTTGTTAGGATTTCTAAGAAAATTAGGGTTTTGGTGTTTTTAGGGTTCTGGTGTTTTTTAAGATCAAAAGTTCCTCAACAAGCTCTGATACCACTTGTTGATCCCAGACTTAGATCGATTAGCTTTGTGTATACGAGATTAGATCAAGTAATACACGTAGAGAAACCTTTGTATATGCTTTATGAATCTAAGTGTTATGCGGAATTTAACACTTAAACAAGAACACACAACGATATAAACAAACTTTCACTTTGATTATCAATATCAAACTTGCTTACAATGAAAGATGTTTACGAACGAAAACTTATATAAAACTTATATTAAACATTAACCTAAAGGCCTTCTTTTATAGACATAAGAAGCCTTGTACAATAATCTACGTATCAACTATTCTAGGTAAAGATAAATATAGAAAATACATTATTGTTCTTATCTTTACTAGAAGTATTCTAGAATATAATACACGCGTAGAATATATCTTCCATCAGTGCTTGTCTTCAATGTGTCAACGCTTGACTTTAACTTGTCAATGCTTGAGCTGTCAGCGCTTGTTTTGTTCTTGTCAACGCTTGTTTTGTTCTTGTCAGCGCTCAAGTGATCTGGCCTTAATTTATTCCCAACAGATAATTAGAAGATCTAGTACGCATACACCTGAAAATACAAAAGAAAAAGAAACCAAACACAAAGACAATATATATACACAATAAAGATAAAAATCTTTTTGGATTTTTGAAATTTTTTAATTTTTAGGGATTTTTAACAATTTTTATTTTTATGGTTTTTTGAATTTTTTAAGCAAGAAAATAACGCTCACAAGTGAACGGATCCCAAAAAGCAACGCGTCTCTCACAGAAAACCGTTAATCTTTACGAAAAGAGCCGGCAGCGGCGCCATTTGATACACGGCTTTTGGCCGTATAAAAATTATCGTTCTAATGGTCTAATCGAATTGATCTGGTTAACTATGTGACTCTATTGTTCTTTGGTGGAACAAATGTTCTGTCGTTGTAGTATATTGAAAGTGCAAAAACAATTAAGTAAATCTACAATCTAATCTTAAAATAAATGACGGGAATTTAAAGCGAGACTAAAAGTAAATGGCACTTAATTAAATCTAAACTAATTAAAAGTAAAGGGTGCAATATTAAAAACTTTGAAAAGTAAAATAACGAGAAATTAAGTGACTTAAAGTTAAAGCGTGACGAGAATTAAAATTTGACAAAGTATTAAAACGAGAACTTAAAATTTAAACAAGACAAAATATAAAAATAAACCCACCATCGGAATACATTCCGATCAGTACAATCGGAATGTACACAAATCCTGATCGGAATAAGGAGTGGTCTCCCAATCGGAATACTGTCACTAGACCTGTTCGGAATGTCAACCCTTACCTTTCAATCGGAATGTGGGAATAAGGGGGCTATCGGAATCCTCCCAATCGGAATGTTGTCAGAACTCCAATCGGAATACTGTCACTAGACTGATCGGAATAACCAACTTACTCTGATCGGAATCTCAGCAATCCCTAAATCGGAATGTGCTTACCTCCTGATCGGAATGAAGAATAGACTCCTGATCAGAATAACACAAACCCTTTTCCGACCAAACAAAGGAATGCTGGTCGGAATATGAAACCCTTTTCCGATCACTATGATCGGAATACGGAGGAAATAACACAAAATAAGCTAGAACTAATAAGCTATAAACAAATAAGCACACACCTAAAATCCTAAGCAAACACGTATAAGAAAAAGCTACTAAACTGAAATTTAAAGACTTTTGAAAACACAAAATGAAACTAAGTTTACGAAAACAAATTTTATATAAAAATAACTTTTATAAAAACTTAAGAAACTTTAAGATGAAAACAAATAAGCTATAAAATCAATAATCCAAAACAATCAAAAGCATAAAAACATAACCTTTAATCAAATAAGCAAGATAACAAACACATAAACATAAAGATCAAGCAAAGAAAGAAAGGTAGAATGAGAGATAAAAACAAGAAAATTAAAGAACACTTACTTGGAAATTAAAGGTATTAAAAGTGCAAGACAATGTATTTAAATTGACATGAAAAGTAAATGTGCAAGTAATTAAAAGGTGGAAGAACTAGTGTCACTCTAGCCAACAAGAGTAAAAATGATTATCCTAATGACTATATATAGGGGAGGATTAGGAAGCTTCCTCCCCTACTTCATTTCTTCTTAATTGCACCATTAAGTCCTTCCTTTCTTAATCTTTTGTTAAACTTGGACTTTAATGACTTTTGGCTCGGTATTTCTTTAAACTAGTCTTTAATTTTCTTCATAAATAAGACTCGAGTTCTTCGGCTTTAGTAAACTTCTGTCCTTTGACTTTTTCTTCGATAAATCTTCAGAATTGGTCTTGGACTTCCGTTTTTTTTTTCACTCTTGACTTCTTTACTTCGTCTTTAATCTTTTTCTTCAATAAAAGCCCGTGAATGCCCGTGTTTTCTCCACTTTTCACCTTTACGTCCTAAATCACAACAAAAACACAAACCACGCATAATTCCGACATAAAAGACATAAAATACATGTTTTGGCTCGGTTATTATTGTAATTAAGTGGTAAAAAGGTTGGGTGTTTAAACACCTATCACCTATCTCCATAAACAAATAAGCACACACGAAATGAAAAAGGTTTACGAAATGAACATTGTTGTTTTTGCCGAGACTCGAGAAGATTTAAGTATGTCAGGTGTTAACAACAATATGTTGGGAATTAATTTGATGAGACAAATCAAGAATAGTGAAACAAGAAGGACTTATATGCAATTATCAAGATTTACAAGAATATGGAGCCCTTTCATACAACAAGGAGGACTTATTAGCAAAAGATGGAGGGACTTCTAGTGTAATTAGATTTCTTGTAAAGAGGGTTATGTGTAGTATATAAACACACACACTGCATAGGTTTAAACATTCAATTATTCACAATGTAAACCTAAAGTATCTTCGTGTTCTAGGCGTGGGATTCAATGTATACACGCCTAGCGGTTACTTGTAATCGTTTAGTTCAAGTAATCGTTTGGAATAAAGTAATCGTTAGAAGTAAACACCTTGTTCATAATCAATGTTCTAATTCCGCTATGTTTACCATATGAACGTTGATTATCCTAGTAAGCTTAATCGATCCGTGAATAATGATTTCCACAATTGGTATCAGAGCGGGTGGCTCTCGATGCTAGGATCAACAAGGTGTTCGAGTCGAAAAATGGTGATTAAGATGAAAAACCCGTCTAGGGTTTATGGTCGAATTTTTTCTGAGAAGCTATTTTCAAACATCGATAAATCCTTCGTTAACCGTTGGATCTTGTTGAAACTTGGACTGGATGTTCTTAGTACATGTGTCTTGAATCTCACCGGAGCGATCGTCGATCTGATTTGTTATGGGTGAGTTATAGCTCGTCGAAGTTGGCTGTAGAGAGAGGTACAAAATTTTCTGTTTTTGTTTTTATTGAATAAAGATTTAGGGTTTCTTCCCCTAAACCCTAGATCGGTTATCAAAACAGAAAAGATGTGTTGCTGTGATATATACGATTGCTTGTTACTTAGATCATGATGTAAGAAAAAGAGAATTAGGGTTTATTACAAAACCCTAAATCGGTGAAGAAACAAGCAGATCATATTACATGTTGTTGATTCAAAGTAGATAGTATTCACGTGAGCAGCTATGTAAAAGATTGAGCCTCGCCATATGAAGTTGGCGTGTAACTACAAGCTGTTTGTTAAGGTAAAGATTATGTTCTTTATTTTCCGTCATATATGTGATACAATCGTATGATGCCAAGAAGAAAAGCAAATACAGTAGGTCCCATAGGCAATAAAGAAACGTGTTTACATGAGTTTCAAAGAGAAGGTACCATGTGGATGGTGACCTATCACGTGAAGGCTAATCATGGTTTATAAAGGTTTTGTTCAAAGACGTCAGTGGTCCCAAGGGTTGAACAAATTCAATTTATACATGTGATGGGATAAGAAGAAAAGCTGCTCTACACATGCTTTATTTGAATCTTATTATTCAGCGTTACTTGGTTAGTATTGCATGATTCTCATAGCAGCAGGGTTTTGCTCAAACCCTAAATCTGGTGATTAGATCTTTGTGATTAAAGATCAAGGCGTATCAAGAAGTTTAAAGCTGCTGGTTGAGATCGAATTTGCACTAAGCCCTAGAGCAGTCGACTGGTGTCATCATGATTGGCAGCAGATCGTTATATATGGAAAAAAATAGTAGCAAATCGATAGGGACATGATGATTATTTGTGGTCGAGGCAGAGTTTGTACTAATAGAATATTATAGGGTTTCAATTCTGCCACAAAGAACAGCAAACGTGGTCCACAATGTTGTTATTTTGGGGCTCAACTGAATAACAGGTTATGATAGTACTTCTCCTTGGTTCAAGAAAAAGAAAAGGCAAAAGTTGTGTTGTGATCATTTGTACAATTTATGTACATCACGTGGGATTACAAAGAATAAAGAACATATGAGTTTATTCAATAAACTAATAAATGAGAGGTACTATGTTGGTATGATGGATATTAATGTATTTGTGGTATCCAATAAACTTTGCTATTGGGTATATTGTTCACGTGATACAATTTTGGGAAAAAGAGTCCCATTAGGCCATGAAGTTGGAAAAAGGAAGCTGTTGTTGGAAGTACATATGGTGTTTCGTTGGAAGGCACATAATGAGTTTATGTGCTATTGTGATTAAGACAAGAAGAAAATTGGTATACAGTGGAGTTGTATTTTAGCCACTATCGAGAGTCCAAGCCACAGATGGTGTTAGTGGCGGAGTCGAGCCGCTGACAGGAATAAAACACACGTTGATAAAGAAGACGCTGACAGCGTGCTGTCTGATATATAGGTTTTTAAGCGTTGACACGTATCGTCCGATATAGGACAATACATACAAAATATATATTGGATGACTCAGGATCTCGGACAGAACTGTCTGTTTAAATTTTTATGACTTGTTTTTGAAGATTGTGCTTGGTGCAATGACGTTTTATTTGATTATGTGACAAGGCTAACCTTGCGGTTACGTACCGACTTGGATTAGAAGGAGAACGCCGACAGAGGCAGCAGTTGCATAAAAGAAGAGGATGATGTTGTACTTATATGATTTTCATTACAAATTGGAGGCTTCGATGAAGAAGATTGATTATTGCTTCTTTGGTGTTGGAGTTGTTTTTCATAGGTTTGTATTTTATCATATCTCAAAAGATTCTTGCCTCCCTTCTGAGGTAACTTGCTTGTTCTTTTAATGGTTGGTGACGAAGACTTGTCAAATCTAGCAACTAGATACCTTGCTATCACTTGAAGGAGTTACATTATCGTGCTCAGTGTCTCACAAAGGATGAGGATTTTGACAAGAGATCGAGGTCTGCTTATAGTTTCCTGCATTATATAAGTTCGACATCACATGGATAGTGCAAGATATAAGGTACAAGCTTGGGAGATTCTACTTCTTCAACAAATAGGTTATATTCGTTTTTCTTCTTTCGTTATCTACAATTAGAGTCTACATGTTTCGTGATTCATTTACATGCACCACTCAAGGGGAAGCGTTTATTAGTTGTTTATCTTTAGAAGACCCCTATTAGATGAGACAAAAAGGGGAAGAAGATTCAAAGATCAAGGTATGCAACTTATTATTATGTGGTGATATGTCTTTACAAGAAATCTTACTTTAAGGGGAAGCTTGTTTCATTCGTGAAAGATCAAGATTTGAAGATTGGTTTTGTCATCATCAAATAGGGGAAGATTGTTGGGAATTAATTTGATGAGACAAATCAAGAATAGTGAAACAAGAAGGACTTATATGCAATTATCAAGATTTACAAGAATATGGAGCCCTTTCATACAAAAAGGAGGACTTATTAGCAAAAGATGGAGGGACTTCTAGTGTAATTAGATTTCTTGTAAAGAGGGTTATGTGTAGTATATAAACACACACCCTGCATAGGTTTAAACATTCAATTATTCACAATGTAAACCTCAAGTATCTTCGTGTTCTAGGCGTGGGATTCAATGTATACACGCCTAGCGGTTACTTGTAATCGTTTAGTTCAAGTAATCGTTTGGAATAAAGTAATCGTTAGAAGTAAACACCTTGTTCATAATCAATGTTCTAATTCTGCTATGTTTATCATATGAACGTTGATTATCCTAGTAAGCTTAATCGATCCGTGAATAATGATTTCCACACAATAATAATCCACCGCACCTCAACAATAACAACAATGTTCTTCCACAGCCTGATCTTCGGACAATGGAGGAACTTTGTCAACCTACCATGTTTGGACGAGGAGGACCGATTGCGCCGATGCAAATCACGGCTCCGGAGTTTTCGTTGAAGCACCAAATGATTCAGCAAGTGCAAACAAATCCTTTTAGAGGAATGCCTGATTATGATGCCAACAAACACCTCGAAAAGTTCATTACAATCACCAAAAGCATGAAGTTGCCTGGTGCCACAATGGATGTTCTTCGCCTTCAACTCTTCCCACATACTTTATCCCATCATGCCGAGAAATGGTTTGATCGTCTCCTGAAGAATTCAATTCATACTTGGGATGACATGACTCAACGCTTTTTGTCGCGCTACTTTCCACCATCCATGGTCACGACCCTTCGCAATCAAATCAGCAGTTTCATGCAAGATCCTGATGAATCTCTTTTTGATGCTTGGGAAAGATATAATGTCTTGATTGATCGTTGTCCAAACCACAACATGCTCCCTGTCACATTGATTGATACTTTCTACAACGGATTGACTTTTCGAGATCGTGATACGATTAATGCAGCCGCCGGTGGCACATTTATGAAAAGGAGACCCGAGGAGTGTAGAGAGCTAATTGAGCACATGACTACTCACCACAAAAACTGGGATTCCTCCGCTTCTTCAAGGAACAACCCGAGAGTCAATGTTTCTTCCATCTCAGCAAACCCTGATATGACCGAACTCACCCGCATGATGACTGAAATGAGCAAAAGTATCGTGCTTCTCGCTTCAAGCCAACAACAACAAGTTAAAGCGGTTGCACCTTCTTGTGAAACATGCGGCGATCCTCACTCATACACCGATTGTCCTTCGACACAAGGAAATCCAGAAAATGTGTATGCAGCTTATGGTAATTATTCACTGGAAAATTACCAAGCTCGACAACAAGGGGATAGAAATTTGCTGAGTTACCGGCCAAACAACTACCTTTCACCCGGTTTTTCTCCTCAAAACCAAAACCCCGCCAACAACTACACTAGAAGCAACCAAATCCCACCGAGAGCTTCTAATCCTTATCACCCACCCGCTCAACAAACCCCACCCATTAACCCCGATGTTGAAGCCATCATGAGAACCCAAGTTGAGCAAATCAAGAATCTACAGAGCCAAATTATCAATCTGAAAGGAGATATCACCAAGCAAGGGAATGAGATAAGATCCGAGCTTCGAGATAATATTCAATCCTCCTTCAGCAATCAAACCAATGATTTAAAGAATATGCTGGCTAGTTTCTTGCCTGCAGCTCAACCCTCTTCTTCAAGTTCTCTACCTTCAAACACTCTGCGAGCAAATGTGAGTGCTATTACTAGCCGTAGTGGAGTCACCATCGTAGGACCACCGATCCCGCCCCCATCATCTACACCTCCTCCACCACTATTTATCCCTACTCCTCCTACACCTAGTATTAGTGCACCATTACCGTCTCCGCCTCGTCATGACAATGTACATAGGAAGGAACCTTCAACATCTCAACCTTTACCTACACCTACACCTTCACCACCCAAACCCAATATCCCATATCCTTCTCGCTTAGACAAGACCAACGAGCTAACCAAGAATGACTGTCAAGTGTCAAGCTATATGAAGATGCTCTCTCAAGTGAACATCAACATTAGCCTTGTTGAAGCACTTGTCCACATGCCGAAATTTGTGAAAGCATTCAAGGAATTGCTTAACAAGAAGGAGAAGCTGATTGAGCTCGCCAACACACGCTTAAATGAAAACTGTTCTGCAGTTATTCTTAAAGAACTTCCGAAAAAACTTGGAGATCTGGGTCGTTTTGTGTTGCCTTGCATCTTCAACAAAACCGAAGAATTTACTGCCCTTGCTGATCTCGGGGCTAGTATTAATCTTATGCATTTGAGTGTTTGGAAAACACTATCATTACCCGACCTTACTCCAACGAAGATGACTCTTGAACTTGCAAATCGCACTCTCGCTTACCCTGTTGGTATTGCCGAAGACGTGTTCATCAAAGTTGGCACATTTACTTTCCCGGTCGATTTTGTCGTTGTTGATTATGAAATGGACCCTCGTATTCCTTTAATACTTGGTCGGCCATTCTTAAGAACCGGACGAGCTCTAGTTGATGTTGCCGAAGGTGAGTTAATCTTAAGAGTCGGGAATGATTCACAAGTTTTCAAAATGGGGAAGCTTACAAGCAAATCCTTTGGACGAGAATCTGCGAATATGATTAATGTGCTTGATGATTTTGTCATCTACAACAATCCTCTATTCGAGTCTTGCAATGATAATCCACTTTTTCATGATGATGTGGATGATTCTCTCCTCAATTTGGAACCTTCTCCCATGTATGATTGTCCACCGATCTTCGATGCTTATGATGATGATTCTAGCTCAGATTCGGATGATTATGATGACCTTACTTCTGAGTATCCCGACCTGCCCACATATGATGATTTTGATGAGGCTGATACTCTTTCGAGCGATTCTTCACATAATGAAGATCCTCCGCCATCACTTGATCCTACTTTGGACGATTAATCATTTGAGGAAGACTTCTCTGCATTTCTCAACACTTACTTCCCTCATGCGAGTGATGCTCCTCCTTATGATTTTGAAGATTATCGTCTTGATCCTACTTTGGATTTAAAGAACATTCTTTCAAAGGAGAAGAAACCGGTCGACACCAATATCCGCAGCACATATGATTTAACACCTCTTTGTCCACCTTCTGAGGACGAGGTTGTACATCTTCTTCGCGGATCATCTTCACACTCTGCTGAGCCTGAGTGCTATTTTCCCTTAAAGGAAAAGGTGTTCGACCCCGATATCGATATTCTGCAGCCATCTCAGTATCAACCTGATGTAATAAAAGGAAATATCTTTGGAACTTATGGAAATCTGCTTGCACCACTTCACCCTTGCTCCCACCGTGCTCCATCGCTGCTTAAGGGAACCTTGCCTATTCTTCTTTGGCTTGCCTTGTTCGCATTAAGCTTGTGCTATTTGATGGACGAAAACTATGTCTTTGATTCTGGTGGATATGTTTCATGCTTCTTCCTATGATGATCAAGGTCGAGTCAGGCTCACGACTCGGTAATCAAAAATCAAGCGCTTATTGGGAGGCAACCCATGTATCTATCTTTTCGCTTTCTTTATCCTAAGTGTAGGGGAGACCCGTTGGTTTGCTATTTCCTCTCCTCTCTTAATCAGGGATTCGAGCTCAATGATCCACTCTTGATGATTCTTGATGACCCGTGATTATGTGTCCCCTTCTTCCCGGTTCTATCCTAAACTCTTTTCGATTCATTATTTTATATTTTCCAATATTAAAATAGGAATCTCTTTAGTTGTCTCTTCCTTAGCGAGATTTAAACAAAGTGCACAATGTCCTAAGTGTAGGGGAGTTTACTCCCACATGCTTAAACATTGAGGACAATGTTTATATTCAGTGTAGGGGGGACTTATGTCGAAGTTAAGTGGCCTTTTCCTTGTATTTGTCCTCATTTTAACCCGAAAATCAATTTTTTCGACATTTTTCAAAATTTTTGATCTATTTTGGCCTATTAGTTTTTCCCTTTGTATAGTTATTTTCTTTCCTTGCTAGAATAAATTTTAATAAAGTGGTTTTAATTTTCAAACGTTATGAATCTTTTGACTCAACCCGAGTTTACTTATCTAAGTTACTCTAGCTAGTATCCTTAACATGTTTAAGTCAAGTTTTGCTAGGCTTTTATATAGGGAGCTATAAAACGCGAAAGTCTTAACTCTCATGGGTTAAGAACAAGAAATTTTCGCAAGTTCCTATAATTGATCCTAGAGAGTCGTTTATCAAGGGAACTTTAAAACGCGATTTCTAAACTTGAAAAAGTCTAAGAATTTGCAAGATCCTATAGGCGACTCGAAAACCCAAAACTTTGATTTAATAGGCTAAGCATCCACGAGTCTCATTCTTTGAGATTTTAAACTATGGAGAACGAGAGATGATAGAGTCAGTTATAAGTTTGGTATTCTTTCGAGAATTTATGTGAATTAATTATAAGCCTATTCTCCCATCGCTTGTTAATAAATTTATCTGCAATAAATAAGGTTGTACGATTTGAAAAGTTACTTAGCTTCTAGCCCAAGATCGTTTAAAAGTTGCTCGGTATGGATTATAGTTCATAGCCAAGGCATAACTTATTGAAGCGGGATGCGAAGATTGGCGAGTCCAAAAAGGTCCTAACAAGACATGAGGACTATATTTTGTTAAGAAAAGATCCAAAGTGATGTGAAGAATCATTTATCTAAAATCAATATGAAGGATCGAGACACACGACGAAAAGCAAAAACTCCCCAAAAGTCATGGAGAAGTGTATCCGAAAAGACCCTATCAAGGAGGCGGATCGTTGTATATCAAATTCCAAAATAAAGATTGGAGAAAAATGAAGAAGTCGTGGTCCAAGTATGAATCTCTCAAAACTTCAAGTGAAGAAATTCCATTATGAAGAGAAGACCATAATTTCATGAACGTCTCTCAAGGTTTGAAGTATGAAGTCGCTGCCAAATATCGGTCCGAGAAAGGTCTCAAATCGCGAAGCGAGTTATGCCAAGATATGAACTTTATGAGGTCCCGAGAAGCAGTTTTAAAAGATTTTGTCCTTTAGCTAACTATTGATTAAATCGTTCACTTTATTTTCAGACTAAATAACTATCGAAATAAGTCAAAAATGCATCCTCGTGATCATTCAAGACAGCAATAAAATATAAGAGATACCCCTAGGAATGAGGGAGTCTAAGTAAATAATTGGCCCACATGAGTTCGTGTTAGTTTGCTAACTTATAATAACAATGATCTCATTTTTAAGCTTGGTTTGAAGAAAGTGAAAACTTGAGGATGATGATCATTCACAATATTCCCAAAACCCGAAGGTATGTTTTTGATTTCTTTATTTTCTTCCTTTGAATGTTTATAGTTTTATATCTCTTTAATAAAGGCCAAAGTGGATTGATTATGATGAAAAATGTAAACATGCTTTGTAACTAATGCATTGCATGAGGACAATGAAATGGTCAGAAAACATTAGGTATTCTTAAACACCACATAGATAATGTTAAATCTATTGTTGAAAGAGACTGGGCAAAACGTGAAAATGCTGAGTGGACACGTCCGATTCCTCAAGATATTACCTTGCTTGTGAAAGAACTCTTAATCCCTAACACGACGTTGATTAAAGAAACTGTTCTTCAACTTGAGGAGTTCATTCGGACTGAAATGTATGATGATTTAAAATATGTTGGATCTCTTGAGAAACACATTGAAGATCTTCAAATGGAGAAGACTGATTTTTCAGATGAATATGATTTACTATTGCAAGAATGTATTTCTAACGATGTTATGTGTGCTTATTTTACATCTTGTGCTGATATTGATGAATATTCTGAAGTTGCATGCCAATATCTTGATAAAATCAAAGAATGTGAACGTCTTGAAATTGAGCTTTCGAAACGTAAAGAAAAGGTTGACAAAAAGGCTTTTGAGTTACTTCAACACAAAACTGATTTCCTTCAAAAACATTGTCATTCACTTGAACTTGCTTTGCAAAAAGACATTGGTAGTTTTCCAAACGATAATAAATTGCAAGAAAAACTTTCCCAAACATTTCAAGAAATGAATGAACAGAATTTGGAAATTAAAGGGTTGAAAGCTCAGTTACAAGACAGGGACAGAGCAATAGCAGAGTTGCAAAAACTTATTGCTAAAATGGGTGGGAAAGTTATGGAACCTAGCCTTAAGAAAAATGTTGTTAGACAACCCAATGCCTCTAAAGGGATTAGATCCTCTATCTTGGGAAAACCATCTACTTTATCTAATTCCTTGTTTGCAAAACCTGTGTTTGCCCCCAAGATGGATGGAAAGGAAAGGTTACCACAAGCTCAACCCATAAGGAATCCTATAGCACCAAGCGTTAAGCACAATAATGTGATTAAACCAGGGATGTATAGAATGACCACTAACCCCATAAACAAAGTTATTCCATCGCCTCAGACTTCTAGAAAAACTAATATTCGTGTGTCTTCTACTACAGGAATAGTCTCCACTACTAGTGTTAGCCGGCCTCAGCTTAAGAGCACTCAAGTGAATGATAAGGTCTGGAAACACAAGAATCAAGGGAAGATGAAGGAAGTAGAAGCACACTCTAGGAATTTGAATGTTTTTAAGAATAAAAAGTCTGTAATCGCATGTAATGACGATATGAATGATGTGAATGATTTGAATGCTATGAATGTAAAATTTGTTTGTGTCAAATGTGGCAAGTGTGCTAATGCTAATCATTCTATGTGTGCTATGCATAATGTCAAAGGCGTAGAAACTAGAACTAAGAAGCATACTGTAATGCCTATTAGTGCTAGAAAACCCAAACGCAAAGTGAACCATTCTGATGCTTCCACCACTAAGAAGAGTAATGCATCAGACTCCACCACTAAAAATCCTAGAAACAAAATTAAGGAATTATATGAGTCTGCTAGCAAGTCTTGGAAATGGTGGTTTGCTAATCAATGTCCTTCCGGATATAAATGGATGCCGAAAGCTAGGACATAAAATGTGAAAATGAGTGTTAGTTTGCCTTTAAATGTTGATAAGGACACTAATGATTCTATTATCACAACTACCGTGGTATCAAATTTAGCAAATGCTCCATCGTGTTCTAACTCTTCTGCAGGTGATACAAATAATTCTCTTTATACTGGACTCCGGATGCACGAAGCACATGACGGGGAATCTCAAGCTTCTAATTAACTTCGTGGAGAAGTTCCTGGATACGGTCCGATTCGGAAATGATCAATTTGCACCGATCCTAGGATATGGAGATTTGGTTCAGGGGAATATCACGATTAAAAGGGTATACTACGTCGAAGGGCTCAATCACAATCTTTTCTCGGTTGGTCAATTCTGTGATGCGGATTTAGAAGTTGCTTTCAGAAAGAAGACATGTTTTGTTCGTGATTATGATGGGAATGACTTACTTACCGGTACACGGGGTACTGATCTTTACACAATTTCACTTCAAGACACAACTTCATCAACTCCAATTTTCTTCATGGCTAAAGCTTGAAATTTGTAAAGCTAAACGAAGTAGCTTCAAAACAAAGACCACACCAAGCTCTAAAGGACGGTTAGATCTTCTTCATATGGATATGTGTGGTCCCATGCATGTTTAGAGTATCAATGGAAATAAATATATTCTGGTCATAGTCGATGATTACTCAAGGTACACATGGACTCACTTCTTGAGGTCCAAGGATGAAACACTCGACGTTCTCATCAGTTTCCTTAAATTGATACAACGTGGTCTTCAAGCTCAAGTTAAAGTGGTTCGTACTGACAAAGGTACAGAATTTTTGAATTCAACACTCCAGAAGTATTTTGAAGCCGAAGGGATTGAACATGAAACATCAATTGCTCGCACACCCGAACAAAACGGCGTTGTTGAATGACGAAACCGTACTTTGGTTGAAGCTGCTCGAACATTATTGTCTGCTTCAAAACTTCCACTGTACTTTTGGGCCGAAGCCGTGTCAACCGCATGTGACACACAAAACCGCTCCTTAATTATCCCAAGACACGAAAAGACACCATATCACATAATTCATGATCGAAAACCTTCACTCAAACACCTTCATGTTTTTGGATGTACTTGTTACATTATTCAAGATGGTGGGAATTTGGATAAAATGAAAGAGAAAGGTGATGCATGTATTCTTGTGGGATATGCAACTTAGTCTAAGGGGTATAGAGTGTACAACAAGAGAACACAATTGATTGTCGAGACTATTCACATTCTATTTGATGAATTGCAAGAAATGGCACTTGAACAAAACAATTTAAGTCCCGATCCACAACGACAAACTACTTCCGTTCACAACCGCATGGAACTCGGAACTCAAGACCACAACAATGAACCGTCAAGTTCAACGCTGGTTCCAGAAAATGTTCCTAGGGCTGATATGGCAGTTGACACGACCATTGAAGAGTTGGAAATGTTATATGGACCAATGTATGATAAATATTTCACGGGGGAGAAACAAGTTGTATCGAAGCCTTCCGCTGTCACTCATGATAAGAATGATGATATCGATCATCATCAACAACCGGATACAACTTCATTTACTTCGACACGGGTTGCTGCAGATTTACCTCCTCAGAATATCACTACAACAATCGATCCTACAACATCCACAACTACTGTCATTGCTCCAGAGAACATAAATCAAGCAGAGGATGCATTATCTGACGAAGACGAATTTATCAACCCATTCGGTACACCGGTACACGAAAATGGAGGGTCTTCTACTCGTCATGTTGATCCGTCAAATATGCACACGTTCTACCAACGACATCCTTAAACACATCACTGGACACGAGATCATCCTTTGGTTCATGTCATTGGAAACCCTTCACAGCCCGTTCGCACAAGACGACAGCTTAACACCGATGCTGATGTTTGTATGTTCGCACTCGCTGTGAGTTCAGTTGAACCGAAAAACATCAAAGTAGCATTAGCTGATCATGCTTGGATTGAATCTATGACGGATGAACTTCAAAAATTTGAAAGACTTAAAGTCTGGGAACTTGTAGACAGACCATACGATGTAACACCATTAAATCTTCGATGGATCTGGAAAAACAAGATGGATGAAGAGAACACGATCATCAAGAATAAATCTAGACTAGTGGCTAAAGGGTATGGACAGAAAGAGGGTATTGATTTTGAAGAATCATTTGCACCAGTAGCTCGAATGGAAGCGGTCAAGATTTTCCTTGCTTATGCTGCACATAAGGGATTCATCGTTTATCAAATGGACGTAAAGACGGCGTTTCTTAACGGTCCTTTGAAGGAAGAAGTTTATGTCGCGCAGCCGGAAGGATTCGTCAATCCTCATTCTCCTGACAAGGTGTATCGTCTCCACAAAGCACTTTATGGACTCAAGCAAGCTTCAAGGGCGTGGTACGACGAGCTCTCGAAATTTCTGGTCTCCAAAGGTTTCTCAAAAGGTTCCATTGATTTAACTTTGTTCACTTACAAATATGGGGATGACATTTTGCTTGTGCAAATTTATGTTGATGACATTATTTTCGGGTCTACAAACCCAAAACTTTCAAAATGGTTTGAAAAAGTAATGCACAGCAGATTTGAAATGTCTATGATGGGCGAACTAAAATTCTTTCTAGGAATTCAAGTTCACCAATCCCCAAGTGGTATCTTTATTAACCAAGCTAAATATCGTCAAGAGATAATCACAAAGCATGGTATGACATCATGTGACCCCGTTGGGACACCATTATCAACCACATCCCTAGATGCTGATTTGGAGGGATTACCCATTGATCAAACGAGATATCGTTCCATGATCGGGTCCCTCATGTACTTGACAGCAAGCAGACCTGATATTCATCATGCTACATGTTACTGTGCACGATATCAAGCACGACCCACTGAAAAGCACCTCAAGGAGGTTAAACGGATCTTTCGGTACCTTAAGAATACCATTCACATGGGACTCTGGTATATGAGGGAAACCGGTATCTTTCTAACGGCCTATTCAGATTCTGATCATGCAGGGTGTCTTGATACACGTAAAAGTACTTCTGGTGGTGCACAATTTCTAGGTCAAGACAAGCTTTTGGGATGGTCTTCCAAGAAGCAGGATTGTACGTCACTTTCATCAGCCGAAGCGGAGTATGTGTCTCTATCTGCGTGTTGTGCTCAAGTTCTTTGGATGAGAACACAACTCACGGATTATGGCTTCCACTTTGATAAAGTACCTATGTACTGTGATTCAAAGTCTGCCATAGCCATCTCCTGCAATCCGGTACAACATTCCCGCACGAAGCACATTGATGTCAGATATCACTTCATAAAGGAACAAGTTGAAAGGGGTATTGTTGAATTATACTTTATTGGAACTGATTACCAATTAGCTGACTTGTTTACAAAAGCTCTTTCGAAAGAGAGGTTTGCGTATCTAGTTAGGCAAATTGGTATGAGATGTTTGACTCCAGCAGAACTGGAGGTTCTGGCAAAGAAGCCTGCTTGATTCATCTATCAAACATCTATCTGTAAATATTAATGAAAAAGAAAAATACAAAATTAAAAAACCTTTGATAATCCAAAAATATTCTTCTCGACATGTCTTTAAGTATCGATAATATGGACGTACCTAGAAATGTCTCTCAATAACGACACGGGTGTGTACATAAAGCTCGAATGAAAGTTGTAAATATTTTTCAAAACATGTCATTTCTATTTTTTTTTCAAAAGGAAATTGTCTATTTTGGACAAAATTTCCAACAACGGGTAGAGCAATCTATCACGGGTTGAGCTTGTCACAAAACATTCAACGTTTTGAGCTCAACACAATGGCTTGTAATTAATTTCAGATTGCAACCCGGATCTAAATTAACGGGGGAGTATACGCTTTTGTATTCTTACCCTTAGCAAAAGAAGTTAAATCTTCTTACACTTGAGTGGATTCGTCAAGACATTCAAAGTCTATGAACTCAAGTTTATGCTTTAGAAAAAGCTTTTCGTCCAAAAGAATTGATTTTTCAAAAAGCGTTGAACACAATTTTTTCAAGAATTTCTCAATGATATTCAAAACTTTCAAAAATTGTGTGTTCAACAACTCCTATCCTCAAAAGTTTAATGTGGATCAAATCCTCGTAATGACAATTCCATTGGATCAATTTTTAAGGGGGAGCAATTCAACTTCATGCTAAGTATGACACATCTTTCTCCCGAAGACATTCATTACTATTCTTCAAAATATATTTTAATCAAATTTGGTATCTCTAATATCAAACAATTTTATATATTAGAGATAGGGGGAGAAAATGTGATTAAAATGTGATCTAAAGACTCAAGCACTCATGGTTACGATCAAATACCCACAACATCTTTAATTCACGACGTTATTGGTGTCAAAAGGGTGGTTAGTCTTAAGTCCTATGATCCAACCAGAACCAGAGGGATCTTCCTAGGGACAATCCAATAGATTATTAGAAGTCGTTAGGAAAGATGGAGTAGAATGTGAACGTAGATGAATGCCGACTAAGTACTGATGATAGCACTTGAATAATCACAACAAGGTGCTATTAATGATGTCTTGGTAAGCATTGAAGGGGTTGAAGAATGAAAAAGAAATGTAAGGATAAAGGGTCTAAAGAAAGAAGCCCTCCATACAACTTAGGCAGAAACCGGGTCAACTCATCATGAAGACAAACTCATCATGGACACAGTGATGTGAAGCACAACCCTTTCCTAGCTACTCAGGTTTCTCTCAAAAGAAGTTTGTTTTATTTTCACGGAGATCAACACGACTTCTATTGACTTTCTTACTCCGAGATAGTTGATATTGAATAGGTGGCATTTTTTCCAACCTCTGACTACTAAAAGTGCACAAATCGAGTCTAGTGCCAAGAGATCAATCAAATCTCGTTAGGAAACACGGATGAAGATCAAGAGAGTCCTACACTATATCCTTGTGATATTGCTAGAACACTCAGAGTGATACTACTTAGTATTCACAATGATGAGTGGAAATCCTTCCAGTGTTAACATCATACAGCACTGCGGTAGGTCATATGCAAGATTCTTTATGAATTGAACATATGTAAAACTGAAAAGCAACAGTGGTTTGATTCTGAATTGATTCAAACTCGTTTCAGGTTTCTACGCAATATCTTTATGGTTTTGCCAGAACATTCAGAGTGATATTCATTAATATTCACAGTGACGAATGGAAATCCTTCTAGCGTCAACATCAAACAACGCTACGTTAGGTGACTTGTGAGATTCTTATGAATCAAACTTGTGTCAACTGGAAAGCAACAATGGTAAGATTCTTAAATGAATCAAACTTGTTCCAGGAATTTGAATTGACGACTTTAATCAAGCGGATATTTATCCAATTTATTCACTCTTTATGTTCGCAGTCTTGCTTTGAGACGGTCGAGTAAAGAGAACGGCTAGTACAGCCGCGAAACCCTGTCAAGGAGATTTTTAATTGAATCTACCTAATCACAGGTACGATATTTAATATCATATAACGGTCTTCACCGACCGGAGGTAAAAAGCTACCGATTTAGGACGAATGTCAAAGCCATTCAGTCCGTGTCTATGTTTTGTCTCGAGAAGGTGACGTCACGGTGTACTCAGCAAAGTCAAAGATTCAAAACCACATATTCATGCCCAAAGACTTATTCAACAATGAATAGTGTGAGCATGTGGAAAAAGACACAAGATCGTAAGATGGCAAAGACAATTCAAGAATGATTTGAAGATCTCAAGATAAAAGACTAAGTCGAAAGACAACAACAAAGGCTCAAAGATCACAACATGAAGGAACAACACTACTATTACACGTTCAAGACTCACTTATGACGAAATTCATAAATCTCCACTGGAATCCAAATATCAAAGAGGAATGACCTCACATTGGGGGAGATTGTTAGCCTCAAAATATTGAGTCAAACAAGAATGTTCGGTCATAGGTTTCTATTGTAATATTTATTAGAACGTTGTAATAGGTAGTTAATTAGTCGCGGTTTACGGGCTTGGATTTAAACTAATTAAAGTCCAAACGTTAAGCCCGACCTATATAGTCCATTAAAGCCCGCATGTGGGTGGACTATATATACTACCCTCCTAGCATGTTAGGAGGGTGGGATGATCATTTGTACTCTAATCACTTTCTTAATCTAACATTCTACAAGTTAATCCTCTCCTTCTCTCTACTTTCTCTCACTACTTTCTCTCTCTAAAACTCATATCATTTCCATCTCATATCTTAATCTATCATCATATTATAAGGGACAACACAATCAATGTGGCACGACGGGGATCAACCATCAAGGCGCGAACTGGGGTGATCGTCCCCAAATAGTACTATTATATGCATAAGCGTCTACCAAATCCCGGTAGTTCACAATTCATGCTAATGGGACTTTTAGTGACATAACCTAACTTTAATAATCCATTTCATTTCATCTATCGGGTCATTTAATCATTCATCGGGTCATACAATCATTCGGGTCCAAATCAATAAACAGACAATCGGGACAACTAGTGTCCTATTTTATAAAAACTAACATGTTATCTCCCTCGCGGGTTTATAAAACATTTCATAAAAACATTTAAAAGAGTGTGAGGCTATAAACTCACGTTGATGTGGGAAGGCGGGTTATCGGCAATTCGGATGTACGGTACGTGCTTCAATCACGGAAACCTAGACAAATAATACTCGTCTTAGACTTTTGTCCAATGACTTTATCAATATAATAATTATGTATACATATGATGATTTTATATATATATGATGATCAAGTGGGTTTATACATCTTTACTCATTCATTATAGTGTTTATGTGTTGGTAATTTTCAAGACTAGTTACACTAGTTCAACTTGTTTACATTTTGAAGCCCAATGGGCCTATTACAAGCCCAATACTATTCATTAGCCTAATTATACTTTTATTATCAGTATTATACTTTATATGTTGGGCCCAAATGGGTTAAGCCCAATAAATAAGTTTATAAGTGTTTTACCAAATTAGTCGGGTTATTGTCCATTAAGGCTACTTTGGCCCGTTAATGTCTATATGTTGTAAAGCTCGGGTTTTATCGGTTTTTACTTGTTATATATGTTTATATATCAGTATGTGAGTTTATAAAAGTTTACATTAGACGGGTCCAAACGTCTAAGTTTTATTTAACAAAAACGTTAATCTTTCGGTTTTAGCCGAAAAGACGTAAAACTTTAGTATATAGTTTTTAGAACTTATAAAACTTACCAAACTACCATTTTTATATAATGTCCATTTATTTATCCTTATGAATTTTTATATAAATTAAATATATAAGTTAGTGGGTTTTAATTCACATTTTATACTATATTTATTTGAGTGCTTATATAATAATATTAAACTTTTATTTCACAAAATCAGTCCTAAAAATCTAGTTTACTAAAATGATTATATCTAGAGTTCTACATGGAGATAGAACCCCAAATTTTTATCACAGAAACTGCATGATATGTGCTTCATTTTATTCTTTTATAGATACTGATGAATCAACTTCTATGTATTTTATAAAATTCGTCCAAAACAGTGTACTCAGATTTGCACTCTAAACTTGTTTTGATCATATCTCACTCATTTTTATGATTCTATTGTATGGCCAACTCTCACATGTGTACAAAACTCATAGCTTACTGTATATTAATTTATCCAAGCCATTTTATCAGTTTATCATAAGACTCTTTACTGTTTTATACAGCCATCATTTTATGCATAATTTTAACCTAGTTACCTATGGTTTTTCATCTCTTTAATCATATTTATCAACACTTGATCCCCACACAACATTTTTATCATCATATATTTATCATATACATATACAATAAGAAAGAAAACACATGATTACATAATCAAAATAACAAGAGGATGGGGAGAACAATCTTTATACCACCTATGTAGGTATTCATCAAGGCTTGGATTTTTGATGGCAAAACTTGTGATAGATCAACACCAATCTTCAAGACCACCAATATTTGTAAACTCCTTGTAGAAATCAGCCCTTGGACATTACCAAATCTTCTTCTTGGATGTTAAAATCACCACCAATCAATAGAGCTTGAAAAGGGCTTTATCATATGTGTGAATAACATATGATTTCATGGTAAAATTTGATCAAATGAGGGTGTTTAGGGGTGGTTCTTGGATGAATTTTAGAGAGAGAGGCAGGAGAGTTGTGTGAGATTTGCATGGAGTTGAATAAATGAAGTTGTTAGTTTGTGTTGAGTGGTTTTGTTGTGCATGTAGTTTGTGTTACTAGCTAGGACAAGTGTCCTAGCTTACTTAGTAAGCTTTAACACATCTTAGATGTGTTGGTGAAGTTTTGGCCGCCCATTTGTGGGGTGAGGCAAGTGTAAACTTGTCTCATCTCACTAATTTACGGGTACTCCTCGATTCTAGTTTCCTCGATTTACGTGCCCTCGGGTCGTTTTACGAAAAACGTTTTTATAAATTATGAATCAACGGCACAAAACGAATCTAGTAAAAATTATCTCATCAAAAACGGAGTTCGAAAAAGGAAATACGTAATCCTAAGGTTTCCGGTTTAGTCGTAAAGGACGTTAAATTATAATCGTAAGTCCTAATCTCTTCTCGTAAATTTGTGAGTTTATGAACCAACACAAATTTAAAATTCCAAAATAATATTCACGGATAAATTTATTTTCTGAAATGTCGGACTGTCACCAAAACGGTGTATGTAAATGTAAGCACGTAACGTAGAATCCTCCGGTTTAGACGTAGTTGATGCTACTTCAAGACGTAAATCCAAATTTCTTCCCAAAAATAAGTGAGTTCATAATATAACATTAAAATAATGTTTTTAAATAATATTTGAGAATAAAATATCAACCATAAATTGACGGATTGTCACAGGTTTCCTTCTATGATTGCGTATTGTCTTGCCCTGATATTTATATCCCTTGCAGTTTCCCCGTCTGTCAGGATCGTACCTACGGATAAAAAGCTGTGTATCGGGGTCATCCAGTTCTCTTTTTCTTCCTTGGTCGCTTACAAGATTTCTTTTTCCTTGGTTGATCTTTTTTATATTGTTTCTATTAGTACTTGCTTGGCAAGGTGCAAGTAGCTTGTTGAAGAGATTTTGCTAAGGGCATTCACTTTTTTATTTTACGCTCTTGGTACTTGTTGTACTAAGAGATTTTGGAAATCTTCGGCCATTTCTTTTATTTTCTGTAGGTACTGTTTCATGTTTTTTCATTTGGTTGTGTAGAAACTGTTTATTTGGTTTGCTACCAGCTTTCAGTCTACATTTGCTTGTAAATTTCTAACTCTCATTTCTTTTGCTATCTTTAGTCCGGCCAGTAGTGCTTCATATTCCGCTTCGTTGTTTGATGTCTGAAACTCGAATCTCAAAACGTATATGAATTCCACTCCTCCTGGGCTTGTCAGGATGAGTCCTGCTCCTGATCCTTCGGTGCATGATTATCCGTCTATGTATAGCATCCACATTTCTATTGGTTGGCTATGCATTTCGTCCCTGTGTTCCTCCTCCTCTGATTTTTTTGATAGTAATTGTTAGCCTCAAATATTGAGTCAAACAAGAATGTTTGGTCATAGGATTATTATGTATTATTCTTAGAACGTTGTAATAGATAGTAGAAAAGTGAGGAATCACAGGCTTGAACTTAAGCTATATAAAGTCCAAAGACATGTCCGACCCATTATCATATAGCCCATAAGCAACATGTATGCTTGGCTATAAATACAACCCTCCTAGCATGTTAGGAGGATGTTGGTTACCATTTCATTTTTCTCTCTCAATATAATATTCCCCAAGTTTCCAACCATTCTATTTCTTTTCTCTCTCTACTTTCTCTCTCTAGAATTCATCTACTTTCATCTATTTTTCTTCTATAATTCGTGTATAGTCATCATATAAGAAATGGGACAACAATTGGTATCATTCGCCAGGGGGTAGATTAGTTATTGGTTTGGTTGATAATATATTTCGTGAGTTTTTATTGATCTTCATCTACCACACGAAATCGTACTTTGGTTGAGGCTGCTCGAACATTATAATCCGCTTCAAAACTACCACTATTCTTTTGGGCCGAATCCGTTTCAACCGCATGCTACACACAAAACCGTTCCTTAATTATTCCAAGACACGAAAAGACACTATATCACATAATTCATGATCGCGAACCTTCACTCAAACACCTTCATGTTTTTGGATACACGTGTTACATAATCTGAGATGGTGAAAATATAAATAAGATGAAAGAGAAAGGTGATGCATGTATTCTAGTGGGATATGCAACTCAGTCTAAGGGATATAGAGTATACAACAAGAGAACAAAATTGATAGTCGAAACTATTCATGTCAGATTCAATGAATTGCAAGAGATGGCACTTGAACAAAGCAGTTTAAGTCCTGATCCACAACGATGAAAGACTTCTGTGCACAACCGTACGAAACTCGGAACTCAAGATCACAACAATGAACCGTCAGGTTCAAAGCTGGTTCAAGGAAATGTTCTAAGAGCAGATATGACAGTCGACACGACAACTGAAGAGTTGGAAATGTTATATGGACCAATGTTTGATGAATATTTCACGGGGGAGAAACATGTTGTATCAAAGTCTTCCGGTGTCACTCATGATAAGAATGATGATACTGATCATCGTCAACAAAAGGATACAACCTCATCTACTTCAACACGGGTTGCTGCAGATTTACCTCCTTAAAATATCACTTCAACAATCAATCCTACAACATCCACAACTACTGTCATTGCTCCATAGAACACAAATCAAGTAGACAATGCATTATCTGGAGATGATGACGATTTTCACAATCAATTTGGTACATCGGTACATGATACTGGAGAGTCTTCTACTCGCCATGTTGATCCGTCAAATATGTATACATTTTTCCAGCAACACCCCTCAACACATCATTGGACCCGAGATCACCCTTTGGGTCAAGTAATTGGAAACCCTTCACAGCCTATCCGTACAAGACGACAACTAGAAATTGATGGAGATGTTTATATGTTCGCACTCGTTGTGAGTACAGCTGAACCGAAAAACATCAAAGAAGCCATAGCTGATCATGGTTGGATTGAATTGATGCAAGATGAACTTCTTCAATATGAAAGACTTAAAGTTTGGGAACTTGTTGACAGACCATACGATGTTACTCCGTTAAATCTTCGTTGGATATGGAAAAACAAGATGGATGAAGAAAACAAAATCATCAAGAACAAAGATAGGCTAGTGGCATTGATTTTGAAGAATCATTTGCATCAGTAGCTCGTATGGAAGCGGTCAGTATTTTCCTTGCTTATGTTGCACATAAGGGATTTACTATTTATCAAATGGACGTAAAGATGAATTTTCTTAACGGTCCTTTGAAGGAAGAAGTATATGTCACGCAACCGGAAGGATTCGTTAATCCACATTATCGTGACAAGGTGTATCGTCACCACAAAGCACTATATGGACTAAAGCAAGCTCCAAGGGCGTGGTACGATGAGCTCTCGAAATTTCTGGTATCCAAATGTTTCTCAAAAGGTTCCATTGATCTTACCTTGTTCATATATAAATATGGGGATGACATTTTGTTTGTGCAGATTTATGTTGATGACATTATTTTCGAGTCTACAAACCCAAAACTTTCAAAATGGTTTGAAAAACTAATGTACAACAAATTTAAAATGTCAATTATGGGCGAACTAAAACTATTTCTAGGAATTCAAGGTCACCAATCCTCCACGTTGTATCTTTATTAACTAAGATAAGTATTGTCAAGAGATAATCAAAAAGCATGGTATGACCTTATGTGACCCAATTAGGAAACCATTATCCACAACATCCCTAAATACTGACTTGGAGGGAAATGCCATAGATCAAACAAAATATCGTTCCATTATTGGCTCCCTCATGTACTTGACAACAAGCAGACCATATATTTCACATGCTACTTGCTATTGTGCACGATATCAAGCCAGACCTACTGAAAAGCACCTTAAGGAGGTTAAACGGATCTTTCGGTACCTCAAGTATAGCATTCATTTGGGACTTTGGTATCCGAAGGAAACCGGTTTCTTTCTAACGGCATATTTAAATTCTGATCACGTAGGGTGTCTTGATACTCGAAAAAGTACTTCTGGTGGTGCACAATTTCTAGGACAAGATAAGCTCGTGGGATGGCCTTCCAAGAAGAAGGATTGCACGTCACTTTCATCAGCCAAAGCGGAGTATGTGTCTCTATCTGCGTGTTGTGCTCAAGTTCTTTGGATGAGAACACAACTCACGGATTATGGCTTCCACTTTGATAAAGTACCTATGTATTGTGACTCAAAGTCGGCCATAGCCATCTCCTGCAATCCGGTACAGCATTCCCGTACAAAACACATTGATGTCAGATATCACTTCATAAAGGAACAAGTTAAACGCGGTATAATTGAATTATACTTTGTTGGAACGGATTACCAATTAGCCGACTTGTTTACGAAAGCTTTGTCGAAAGATAGGTTTGAGTACCTCGTTAGGAAAATTTCTATGAGATGTTTGACTCCAGCAAAACTGGAGATTCTGGCAAAGTTGCCTGCTTGATTCATCTATCAAACATCTACTTGTAAATATCATTGAAAAAGCAAAATACAAAAATATAAAACATATAAAAACAAAACACAAAATTAAATTTTTTTTTTAAATCCAAAAACATTCTTTTCGACATGTCTTTCAATATCGATAATATGGACGTACCTAAAAATGTCGCTCAATATCGACACTGGTGTGTAGATAAACCTCGAATGAAAAATGTCGGGTAGAGCAATCTATCTTGGGTTGAGCTTGTCACAAAACATTCCAAGTTTTGGGCTCAATACAATGGCTTGTAATCACTTTCAGATTGCAACCCGGGTCGATATTCACGGGGGAATGTATGATTTTGTGCGCTTACCCTCAGCAAAAGAAGAGAAATCTCTACTTACACTTGACTGGATTCGTCAAGACATTCAAAGTCTATGAACTCAAGTTTATGCTTAGAAAAACCATGTCGCCAAAAAGAAATGGATTTCTTTCAAAAAGCGTTTAACACATTTTTTTCAACAATTTCTCAATGATTATTCAAAATCTTTCAAAAATTGTGCGTTCAACAACTCCTATCCTCAAACTTTTAATGTGTATCATATCCTCGTTATGACAATTCAATTTGATCAATTTTTGAGGGGGAGCTTTCCAAATTCATGCTAAGTTAGACACATTTTTCTCCTAAAGATTTTCAAGACTATTTTTCACAATATATTTTAATCAAATTTGATATATCTAATATCAAACGATTTTATATATTAGAGATAAGAGGAGAAAATGTGATTAAAATGTGATCTAAATACTCATGCACTTTAACTCTTAGTAACATGTGCGAAACACTTTCGATTATCGATGCACATGTGAAGGGTGAGCTTTTCTGAAACGACATAACTAGCAAGGTCTTAAATGTTTTTCAAACACTTTGTTCGAATTTAAAGTGGTTATGGTTACGATCAAATTCCCACAACATATTTAATCCACAACGTTATTGGTGTCAAAAGGGTGGTTAGGTTTAAGTCTTATGATCCAGCCAGAACCGGAGGGATCTTCTCAGGGACAATCTAACAGATTATTAGAAGTCCTTAGGAAAGATAGAGTAGAATATGAACGTAGTTGAATGCCGAGTAAGTACTAATGCTAGCACTGGAACAATCACAACAAGGTGCTAATAATGATGTCTTGGTAAGCATTGAAGGGGTTGAAGAATGAAAAAGAAATGTAAGGATAAAGGGTGTAAAGAAAAAAGCCCTCCATACAACTTAGTCAGAAACCGGGTAGACACATCATGAAGACAACACATCATAGACCCAGTGATGTAATGAACAACCCTTCCCCAGCTGACTCAGGCTTCTCTCAAAAGAAGTTTGTTTTATTGTCACGGAGATCAACACGGCTTCTATTGACTTTCTCACTCCGAGATAGTTAATATTGAATAGGTGGCATCTGCTCCAGCCTCCGACCACTAAATGTGCACAAATCGAGTCTAGAGCCCAGAGATCAATAAAATCTCGTTCGGACACACGAGATGAAAAAGAAGAGAGTCCTACGCTATATCCTTGCGATATTGCTAGAACACTCAGAGTGATACTATCTAGTATTCACAATGATGAGTGGAAATGTTTCTAGTGTTAACATCAAACAACACTGCAGTAGGTCATGTGTAAGATTCTTAATGAATTGAATATGTGTAAACTGAAAAGCAACAGTCGTTTGATTCTGAATCGATTCAAACTCGTTTCAGGTTTCTACGCAATATCTTTATGGTCTTGTTAGAACATTCAGAGTGATATTCATTAATATTCACAGTGACGAATGGAAATCCTTCTAGCGTCAACCTCAAATAGCGCTACGGTAGGTAACTTGCGAGATTCTCTATGGATCAAGCTTATGTCAACTGGAAAGCAACAATGGTAAGATTCTTTATGAATCAAACTTGTTCCAGGAATTTGAATTTACGACTTTAATCAAGCGGATATTTATCCAGTTGATTTACTTTTTATGTTTGCATTCTTGCTTTGAGACGGTCGAGTAAAGAGAACGGCTAGTACAGCCGCGAAACCCTGTCAAAGAGTTTTTTAATTGGATCTACCTAATCACAGTCACGATATTTAATATCGTATAACGGTCCTCACCGACCAGAGGTAAAACGCTACCGATTTAGGAAAAATGTCAAAGCCATTCAGTCCGTGTCTATGTTTTGTCTCGAGAAGGTGGCGTTATGATGTACTCAGCAAAGTAAAATATTAAAGACACAAGATCGCAAGATGGCAAAGACAAGTCAAGGGTGGTGACCAGCAAGAATGAAGCGGTCATTTTGAAGATCTCAATACTAAAGATTAAATATCTCCATAAATACTCGCATGTCGTAGAGGAATGACCTCTTAGTGAGTGAGATGTTAGTCTTAAAATATTGTGCCATCAAGAATGATTCGGTCACAGATTTAAGTAAAACAAGAATGTTCGGTCATAGGATTATTATGTATTATTCTTAGAACGTTGTAATAGATAGTAGAAAAGTCGGGATTTACGGGCTTGAACTTAAGATATTTAAAGCCCAAAGACAAGCCCGGCCCATTATCATATAGCCTATAAGCAACATGTATGCTTGGCTATAAGTACAACCCTCCTAGCATGTTAGGAGGGTGTTGGTTACCTGATGAGACTGCTTTTATACATGGTCTCATCGTCCCAATCGGGCTTAAAATGCATTAAATATCTTTAAAACTGCCAAATATATGCTCGTGTTTGTTACTTGTGTATTTTTAGGTACGGATATTGAGGAAATGGCAAAAGATCACAAGAATCATTCAAAAACGAACACGGGAAACGAAGCCGCACAATGAACCGGGCCCAAGTTTTGAATTTCCAAAAATACCCTTGAAGAATTGAAGATTGTCAAGTTTGGTCCCTCAACTTTTGAAGATTTACACTTTATACCCCTCAAATATTCAAAAATATGAATAGGGTCCCTAAAGTTTGAAGACATTACAAGAAAAGCCCTTGGGAAATGAAGAAATTACATTTGAAATCCTTATTTATGGTTTGGAAAGTAATTGTGCCATTTTCAGCAAGTACTCCAAAGTTGTTAAAGGGAAAATGGGCGTTGATAGCTATTATTTACAAAGTGAACAAAAGAGAGGAGCTTGGGGGCCAATTCTGCCAAGACATCCAAACCTACCCCTCCTATCAAAACCTCCCACGTCACCCCACTCAACTCTTCCCACCAATCACACGCCACCCTCACTCCATGTCACCTTCCACCCACATTTTTTAAAATCAGATTTAATTAATCTAATTACTTTTGGTGGCAAACACGTTTTTTAAAAACTTAATTAACCCAAACAGATTAAAACACCCCCTAAACCACCCATAAACCCTAAAAACCCCAGGGTCAATTAGACTAAGAATAAAGGGTTTTTGCTCCATCTCTTCCAGAATGTTAATTACCCTTATTGTCATCAAAACCCACATCCTTAATCCACCCCAGACACACCCATGTGACCCCCCCAAGATTCCCCTACACACGTCTTTTTCCCCCAATACCAACAAGCAGACAAGATGAACGACTCAGATGATCTCCTTGGTCCCCAAGTCCAATTTAACGTCCAAGATCAAAGTTGCAAGCTGGCCATCACTCTCATATCACATGGAGCCTCTTTGACTGATTTTGAAGAAAGAAGACCAAGGGCATTGTAGGAAATTCTAGCATTAGGGTTTATTATTCTAGACTCTTCTCTTTCATTGTATAAATAGGACGTTTGTGTCCTATTTTAGATTTGTTCCAGATTTTGGCTTTCTCATTTGTAATTCCTTTTAATGATATAAAAGTTTGGTGTTTGTTAAATCAAGTGTAATTCCTTTTTATAATTATTAAAGTTGTGTGTGTGTTGAAAGCCAATCTGAGTTCCATTTTTAAAATTGTGTAACACTTGTGTGTTTAAAATTTGAGTTTTCAAAAAAAGGTTTCATTGGGTTTCAGAAATCAAAGAATTTCAAGAAGTGAAAGTGGATTGATATTCTTGGATTCCTGAAGTTGTTCTTGTTTCAAAAAGTATCATTGGTTCAAGTTTTGTGAAGAGGTTTTGAAAGTTTTTAAGTAAAATCAGAAAGTATATTTGCTTGTATTTGTTCTTGATTCTTAGCAGGTTTGGAGCTTTTGTTGTCCAAGATTTCTGCATAGGCCCGGGCCTATTGGAGAAGGCTAAGCACCCTTGGTTGGGCCTGGATGTAGGTCCAACAAGGTACTTCCTTGTTCCTTTTTAGTTTTCATAAATTTCTGCTTTTGTGTGATATGCATGATTTTTGTTAAAAAGGTGCTAAGTGTTGTTATAGTTGATTGGTTATGCTGATTGTATGTTAGTATGCATGTTTAGAAGTGTTTAAGTCAGTTTGGTAGTCATTTGATTAGATTCTGTTTGAAAAAAAATTGGTTTTCAAGTTTAAAGGGGTGTTTGGCTTTGCACATTATTTGAGTTTCCTTGATTGATTTTGTGCTTAAACATGTTATACTCACTCATTAGGTAGCAATAGATTGTATGCTAGCTAGGTTTTCAGGTTGGTAAAGTTTTCAAGCAAGATTGCATGATAAAATTGGTCATATAGCTTAAAAATCAGAAAACTGCTTTTGTGACTGCATTTGTGTGAAATTTTGCCTCCAAGTTGTTAAAACTGCTAGAAGTAGGGTTGTTTAAGGTTTGTGAACTGATTATCTGCTGATTGGTTGAGTTGTGTGCAAGTAATTTGACCTTGAAATTCATCATTGTGCCTAGTTTATCAACAAACATACTCTTAGACCTGCATATCCTTTATCAGAAACCTTAATCTGCTTATTTTGTGTGATTTTGATTGTTGAACTTGCTTGTTTTTGCATTTGACTTGACTCCTTATACTCCAAAGAGTATAAGGGTGCCTTTGTCCATCACAATCATCCACAAAAAGCAAGGATCAAGCTCCTCTTGATCTGTTTTGCACAAGTGAAGAAAACAAGTTTTCCTTGTGTTCATCAGTCATAAAGCATAACTGAACCTGTTTTTCATTTCTTTTTGCTTTAATCTTGGTAAAATTTGATTTGTGTTTGTGTTTTTAAGCAAGTTTAAGTACCTGGTTTGTGTTTTTAAAAGATAAAAAAAGAAAAAAAAAATAAAGATCAAAAAGGACGTGGCCAGGACTCGAACCTGCGCCACTCCTCCCACAACCAAACGTGTTTACCATCTCTGCCCTAGGGTCTTTGACTGATAGCTTTGATTTCAAAATATATTTAAAGGGTTTTTGTTTTGGCTTATCTAAATCAAGCCGTAGCTTATTTTGGCTTTTTCAGCTTATTCATTAAGCTTATTTGCACCAACTTATTTTTCCTAGGTTTGTCTTTTCGTTTAGGATTTTTCTGAGCTAAGTCTCAATTTTTCCCTTTCTTTATTTATTTTTTATTAATTTTTAATTAGCCGTTTTTAGATAAGTAGTTTAAAAATAGTTAAAATAGGTTTTAATTTTTAGAAAAATTGTTTTTAGGTTTTAATTTATATATTTGAGGTTTACAGCCCAAAAGCTTTTCAAAACCTTTCATTTTTAATTTTATTTGATTTTAGGGTTTTTTATCAACTTTGAAATTTAATATAAAATTATTAAAAAGGTTTTAGGAACTTTAATTTGCATTTTTATCTTAGTTATATTATTCTAGGTTTTTGGTAATTTTTTAGAATTTATTTATAAACTTTTTATTTTTTTTTATTATTTTAATATTATTTTATTATTAAAAATTCAAAATTAGTTTTTTCTACTTTTTCATTTTTCCTAGATTGTAAACACATAATTAGGAGTTTTGTCACTTTCCAAATAGTTTTTAGGCTTTTCATTTATTTTCTAGAATTAATTTAAGTTTTAATAGATTTTAATAGTTTTTAAGTGTTTAAAAATAGTTTTATTAGGTTTTAAAATTTAAAAAAATACTTTTTAGCTTAATTAGGTCATTTTTGAGGTTTACAAACTTGAAAATCTTGTTTGGGACCTTTTAATAATTAATTGTGATTTTTAGGGCTTTAATTAGCATTAAAAAGTCATTATCTAAATAATTAAAAGGTTTTAGCAAGTTTTGATTTTTTGTAAACTCTTAGAATTTTATTGTGGATTTTTAGTAATTTTTAGTAATTTTTAGGAATTTTTAGGTTAAAATTTTAATTTTTGTAGTTTTACGGTTTTACGTGAACGCTTTTTCGTCTTAGTTTAATTCGTCTTCGTAACCGTCTTTTCTTTCCTTTCTCATTTCTATTCTCTTTCCTTTTCGTCTTGTTAATAATCACAAACATTAATCATCATTCATTACACAACACACGTGCCTCCTCGAGAGAACGATCCCCACTTAAGGGTCATAAGTGTTTACGTTTTCCTAAACGTACACTTAATACTTACCGCTTTTGCCTTCCTTTTCCTAAAGGGTACAAAGGCAATACATCAATTTTGGCGCCGCTGCCGGGGAGGCGTGTTGTGTTTTGATTGAACCATTGTTGTTTTTATATAGCCATAATTAGTATTTGTATTAGTAGCACTCTACTAATACGTATTATCGGTTTTTGGTTTTTGTGTGAATACTATTAATATATTGTATACGTAGAACAATAAATCCACAAGTACTCCAAATACGTGAGAAATCACAACCTTGATTCGGGATTTCATCACTCGATCATTGTATTCGAATCTCAAACCAAAGAAAAAAAAGGCAAAAATAGATAAATACTTTCGTGAAGCTTAATCTTGAAAATACAAACTATAAGGTGGGTATAAGGCGGTTGTATTTCACGACCTAAAGGAAAAAGGCTCTTAAGTGCTTCTCGCCGCCTCGTTTCCTCCGCTTGCTTGTGCGTATTTGATTTTGAGAGTGAATCGAGGGTTTTGCCGCCCAAAGTATTATTACATATCATATATATTTTCTTGGTTTCATTTGATTAAACCCTATTGAACGATTTGGTGTTCCACCATCGTTCTAAAGTCATCGAAGGCGTTCACTTCACGTGATCGTTTTCATTCCTTGAGGCTTCTTTAATCAAGAGATTTGATTAAAGATGAGATTTGTAGATTTGTGTATACTTAATACATTTCACCAATTTCCAAAAAAGTTAATACCATCAAAAACCACAAAAAAAATTGAAAAACACAAAATACCAAAAAGAATCTTCTTTGCTCGTCTCCTCGTTGTACGTGACGTTTATGCTCACTCGTAATCAAGCAAAACGTGCACGTAGACGAAAGAACAAAACTCCCACTCCAACTCATTCTAGTGAGGAGTCTCCTATTGACGAACCCATTGTACGAGAAGCACCAACCATGGCGAATCGAACTATGATGGAGTTACTTCAAGCACCCACCGAGGGTTATGGAGAAGCTATTGTGATTCCCGCTATCCTTGCGGAGAATTTTGAGGTGAAAACGGGTTTGTTGTAGATGATCCAAAACAACAAATTCCG
Organism: Glebionis coronaria; assembly: GCA_025667525.1. Classification (NCBI taxonomy): domain Eukaryota; kingdom Viridiplantae; phylum Streptophyta; class Magnoliopsida; order Asterales; family Asteraceae; genus Glebionis; species Glebionis coronaria. Next base: position 156,924 of record JANFOE010000101.1, on the reverse strand, counting down.
TGGTGATGAGAAGGACAATCCCCACAACCATATCCGCCAATTCAATCGTCTTACCGCCACGTGCAAATTTAAGGATGTCTCGAATGACTCGATTAAGATGATGCTTTTTCCTTATTCCTTACCGGGGCCCGCTAAAATTTGGTTAGAGAAAGAGCCACCTAATTCTATATTGACGTGGAAGGATCTCGTTTCAAAGTTCGTGAACCAATTTTTTCCGCCCTCTAAGACTACGCATTTGAAAAATGAGATTTCTAAATTTTCACAAGAATCAAATGAAAGGTTTTCAACGGCTTGGAATAGGTTTAAGGAGATGTTACATGAATGTCCTCATCACGGTTTTTCCGACTTACATCAAATCGACACGTTTTACAATGGACTTAACGATCATGAAAGAGATTATTTGAATGCCGCCGCGGGTGGTAATTTTTTTGTAAAACGGTCGAGGAAGCTTTGGTCATAATCGAGAATAGGTCTAAGGTTTATAGCCCTCGTAACACACCGAGTGTTGCCAATTTGGGCTCGTCATCATCTCGTTCCATTAATTCCTTGCAAGATGAAGCAAATGAGGAGAATCGGTTTTTCGATAGGTTTTCGACTCTTATGTCTCATTGGAAAGCTCAAGAAGCTTCAAATTCCGCTTCGGTTAAAGCGGTTGCTAAGAGTTGTATTTCGTGTGGTGGAGCTCATGATTTTTCCGAGTGTATTACCGCGGATGGTAACACTTCGAATGCTTATGTAGCCACGGGAACTTATAACCAAATCGGTCAAGGTTCCCGCCAAAATCAAGCTCCACAAAATCAAAATGCTAATAACTATCGAAACAACAATCAAGGTGGTAATTATCAAGGCAATCAACATAACTATAACAAGGGTAATTATCAAAGTGGAAATGGGCAAGTTTCTAATCAAAATCAAAACCGTGATCTTCAAAACACTAACCAAGGTTTTCAAAAGGCTCACACCAAAAATCTTAGTGCAGAGTTCTTAGATTATGCTAAAGCTAATGATGCTAAGTTTGATAATATGCAACGTGAGATGATTAGCTTAAGATCCGAGTTAAAAACCGAGCTTAAAAACGAACTTTCTAATGAATTGAGAAATCATTCTAATAAAATGGAAGGAAATGTCCAACGTCTCCAACAAAACCAACAACAAATGGAGCAAGGGCAACATGAGATTAAGCAAGAGTTGTTAAAAGCGGATGCTAGGCAATCTAAGTTTGAAGACCGAATGGCTAAAATGTGTGAAGCTATCATGTGTAAGCCCTCTTCTTCGGGTGGTCTTCCTAGTGATACCATCGTGAACCCGAAAGGAGAATTGAAGGTTATTACTACTCGTAGTGGTAAAACTTTCAAAGAACCCATTTCTCGTCCAAGTACTTCTACGGAGAAGGAAAAAGAGAAAGAACCCGAGGTTGTGATATAAAAGAGCAAATTACAAGCCCACGAAGTACCGCTCAAACCACACCTATGGTTGAACCCACACCAATCATGGAACCCGAGATTCCAAGGCCTTTGCCTACTATGCCCCAACCCACACCACCCTTACCTTACCCTTCAAGACGAGACAAGGAAAAGGCACAAGAACGAAATAATTATCAATTTGAACTCTTTATGAAAATGTTTCGTGACTTGCATTTCAATATAAGTTTTGCCGACGCCTTAGTCATGATGCCTCGATTTGCCGCGAACTTCAAAAGTATGTTGAATAACAAAGAGAAATTGCAAAATCGTCTAGTTGTTCTTCGGTTTTTCTAAGTCGCATACCCCAAAAAGTCGGTGATCCTGGAAAGTTTTTATTCCCATGTGCCATACAAGACATGGAAGAATGCTACGCCTTGGCCGATCTTGGTGCTAGTATTAATTTGATGCCTCTTGAGATTTTTAAATCGCTCAATCTTCTAAATCTCACTCCTTCAAGAATGTCAATCGAAATGGCCGATCATTCTACGATTCTAGCTTGTGGAGTAGCCGAGGACGTCTTTGTGAAAGTTGGAAAGTTCTACTATCCTGTAGACTTTATTGTTGTTGACATTCCCATCGATCCTAAAGTTCCGTTAATTTTAGGTCGATCTTTTTTGGATACCTCGAGAGCACTTATCGATGTGCATGCAAGAAAAATCACTCTTCGTTTCAATGAGGAAGAACTCGTCATTAATGCAACCCAAAACTCCACTCTTTCTCATGTGTATTCTATCACATCTTTGTACAATGTCAATCCCATCAAAAACATTTGCAAAAAGATTTCCAATAGAGCTTTAGGAGTTGTTGAGAAAAATGAAGTTCCGTCCCCTCCGTCGGTGGAGGTTAAGAGTGTTAAGCCTACGGTTCCAATTGTGAATGATTCTTCGGATGATGAATACGTTTATCCCGATGGGGAAGTTTTATTTGTTGACAAAAGATTTGAAAACTTACCACCACCTAAGCCAAAAAGATTTCAAAATGTGAGAATTTTTAGTGTGACTAACATTGCTTTAGATAGACCAAATATTTTTGACATAATTAAATCGGGTTTTCACAAGGAGAGTGTAAAAGATGAAAAAGGAAAAGATTTTAAATTGAATTTAAAAGATTTTTCTACAACTCTAACTCCGTCATCACCGCGTGTATTGAGTACTACAAGCTCGTCTTCTCCTTTTGACGATGCTTTGTGTGGACTTAGTGTGGGGGAATCCCCTTATGTTCCCTCCCCTTTCTCCACCGAGGACGAGATATTTGATCCTGGAATTGCTTATATAGGGAAATCTCGGTCTTCCACCAATGCAATAAATGGAAAATCTTTTCATTTGATTGGTGCGAGTTTACCTCGAGTAGCTCATGTTTTTAGAGACTTACCCATTGTCCCACCCTTCTATTTCTTCTCTCCTATTTTCTTGAAACTCTTTGAGTTTTTGTTGACTCATGATGAAGTGGCGTTGATTTGTTTTTCCAATGAAAACGAGAACGCCATCTTCGATCCCGGTATTTTGCACCATCAAAGGACTTAGTCCTTTATACCGGTTGTTTTTGGGCCTTGTTTATCATGTAAGCCCCACCAAAAATTGACCACACCATGATTATCCCTAAATGATCACATTTATGGGGATTCGAGTCGAGCTTTTGACTCGGTTATCAAAAACAAGGTGCCTCGTGGGGGAGACCCATGCTTATCCATGTACATATTATTGCTTTCTAATTAGTTTAATGTGAGGGGATTTGTGCCCTTCCAACCTTTGTTCCGTGGTTGTTTGTGAATTGTGGTTTTTAGATCATGATCTTCACGATTAGAGCCTCTCGTGTTCGTTTTATGGGATCACTCGATCGTTTGCTTTGGAGACATTTCTCAATATCCAAATGATATATCTTTTGATGTTCTAACCTTAGGTTTTTAGCACACTTCATAAACGGTTATTAATTTATTGGTTACACCCTTTCCATGCTAGATTAGGCATTCGACTACGTCTCTAGTATGGGGGTGTTTGCACCCCTAGACTCGAAACATTGAGGACAATGTTTAACTTTAGTATGGGGGTGAATAGATACTCGCCTTGCCGAACCTTCACGCTTTCCAAAGTTTATCTTTTTGTTTATCGTTTTTGTTGCAAAATAAGGCTAAAAATGGCCAAATTTTAAAATTTTTCTCATGTTTTATAAGTGTTTGAAGACACGAATGTAGATTTTCCGATGGCGAGAATAAGAGTAATTTTTGACTCGACCGTGCGTGTTGAGCACTTAGCTTTGATTCCTTAACTACACATTAGGCTAAGTCTCTTAAATGAGGACGAGAAATGATAGAGTTAATTATAAGTTACTATGCTAAACGTAGAGTACTCGTATTCTTTCAAAAACTCATGTGTTCTCGTTGTTTGCTTATTCTCCCTTCGCTTGTAAATATTTTTTGCTTAATAAATATTAACTTAGCGGTTTAGTTAGGATTGTTGGGTTTCTAGTCTTTTCTAGTAGCTTCCGTGTAATTAAATTAGGAAGACATTAAGGTATCGCCAGCGTCACGGTTTTGAAGTATTGGCACCCCAATAATCGAAAGCTTCACCCAATAATAAGATTTCAAGTGCTCACATAAATCTAGCAAACAATTTGAAGCCCCACAAGGCCAAAAATCTATGCAAAATTGAAAGTGAATCAAGCCTTAATCTTCGAAGCTTTAAAGATCCAAAATTCGCTTTAGCGTGAGGATATACGTCTTTGGCTAATAAAACCACCGATGAGGCGGATAATAAAAGGCAAGGCAAGACCAAAGTCATAATAAAAGCTTCATGGCGAAGTTGAATAAAAGATGGAGGTAAACCAAAGATAATAAGGCCCTTCCGTTAGGGGGCATATAAAAGTCTTGGTAATAAGTCTCATGTTCAAAACCGTTATAAAACCGTGTTTATCGATTCTTCTTGTCAACTTAATTTTTTAACATCGTTGTCTATTAGGAGGGGTTATTGATTTGATGGTCTTAGTTACACCGTTAGGACTCTATTTTTAGACCTAAATATCTATTATCGCATAAGTCAACAATGTATCCTTGTGATCATTAAGACAAAATAAAATATAAGAGATACAACTTAGGAATAATGGGAGGATAGTACGTGATTAGGGCATATGAGTAGTGTTAGCATTACTAACTTATAATGACAATGATCTCGTTGCACGCTTGGCATGGAATTAAGGTGAAAATCGAGGACGATGAAATTATTTCTAACGAAGCATTCACGTGTTCTTATTCTATGAACCTAAACGTCCCATTTTGCGATGAAAATCATACATTATGCCTAAAACACAAGTAGTAGTAATAGTAGTAGTGTAGTTAGTTTATCATTCCAATAAAATGAATAAAAATGAATTTTGGAGGTGCTATGATACTTTATTCTAGCATTGCGTGAGGGAACGGTAATGGTTTAGTATGGGGGAGTGATGAGACTGCTTTTATACATGGTCTCATCGTCCAAATCGGGCTTAAAATGCATTAAGTATCATTAAAACTACCAAATATATGCTCGTGTTTGTTACTTGTGTATTTTTAGGTACGGATATTAAGGAAATGGCAAAAGATCACAAGAATCATTCAAAAACGAACACGAGAAACGAAGCCGCACAATGAACCGGGCCCAAATTTTGAATTTCCAAAAATACCCTTGAAGAATTGAAGATTGTCAAGTTTGGTCCCTCAACTTTTGAAGATTTACACTTTATACCCCTCAAATATTCAAAATTATGAATAGGGTCCCAAAAGTTTGAAGACATTACAAGAAAAGCCCTTGGGAAATGAAGAAATTACATTTTAAATCCTTATTTATGGTTTGGAAAGTAATTGTGCCATTTTCAGCAAGTACTCCAAAGTTGTTAAAGGGAAAATGGGCGTTGATAGCTATTATTTACAAAGTGAACAAAAGAGAGGAGCTTGGGGGCTAATTCTGCCAAGACATCCAAACCTACCCCTCCTATCACAACCTCCCACGTCACCCCACTCAAATCTTCCCACCAATCACACGCCACCCTCACTCCATGTCACCTTCCACCCACATTTTTTAAAATCAGATTTAATTAATCTAATTACTTTTGGTGGCAAACACGTTTTTTAAAAACTTAATTAACCCAAACAGATTAAAACACCCCCTAAACCACCCATAAACCCTAAAAACCCCAGGGTCAATTAGACTAAGAACAAAGGGTTTTTGATCCATCTCTTCTAGAATGTTAATTACCCTTATTGTCATCAAAACCCACATCCTTAATCCACCCCAGACACACCCATGTGACCCCCCCCCCCCAAGATTCCCCTGCACACGTCTTTTTCCCCCAATACCAACAAGCAGACAAGGTGAACGACTCAGATGATCTCCTTGGTCCCCAAGTCCAATTTAACGTCCAAGATCAAAGTTGCAAGCTGGCCATCACTCTCATATCATATGGAGCCTCTTTGACTGATTTTGAAGAAAGAAGACCAAGGGCATTGTAGGAAATTCTAGCATTAGGGTTTATTATTCTAGACTCTTCTCTTTTATTGTATAAATAGGACGTTTGTGTCCTATTTTATATTTGTTCCAGATTTTGGCTTTCTCATTTGTAATTCCTTTTAATGATATAAAAGTTTGGTGTTTGTTAAATCAAGTGTAAATCCTTTTTATAATTATTAAAGTTGTGTGTGTGTTGAAAGCCAATCTGAGTTCCATTTTTAAAATTGTGTAACACTTGTGTGTTTAAAATTTGAGTTTTCAAAAAAAGGTTTCATTGGGTTTCAGAAATCCAAGAATTTCAAGAAGTGAAAGTGGATTGATATTCTTGGATTCCTGAAGTTGTTCTTGTTTCAAAAAGTATCATTGGTTGAAGTTTTGTGAAGAGGTTTTGAAAGTTTTTAAGTAAAATCAGAGTATATTTGCTTGTATTTGTTCTTGATTCTTAGCAGGTTTGGAGCTTTTGTTGTCCAAGATTTCTGCATAGGCCCGGGCCTATTGGAGAAGGCTAAGCACCCTTGGTTGGGCCTGGATGTAGGTCCAACAAGGTACTTCCTTGTTCCTTTTTAGTTTTCATAAATTTCTGCTTTTGTGTGATATGCATGATTTTTGTTAAAAAGGTGCTAAGTGTTGTTATAGTTGATTGGTTATGCTGATTGTATGTTAGTATGCATGTTTAGAAGTGTTTAAGTCAGTTTGGTAGTCATTCGATTAGATTCTGTTTGAAAAAAAATTGGTTTTCAAGTTTAAAGGGGTGTTTGGCTTTGCACATTATTTGAGTTTCCTTGATTGATTTTGTGCTTAAACCTGTTATACTCACTCATTAGGTAGCAATAGATTGTATGCTAGCTAGGTTTTCAGGTTGGTAAAGTTTTCAAGCAAGATTGCAAGATTGCATGATAAAATTGGTCATATAGCTTAAAAATCAGAAAACTACTTTTGTGACTGCATTTGTGTGAAATTTTGCCTCCAAGTTGTTAAAACTGCTAGAAGTAGGGTTGTTTAAGGTTTGTGAACTGATTATCTGCTGATTGGTTGAGTTGTGTGCAAGTAATTTGACCTTGAAATTCATCATTGTGCCTAGTTTATCAGCAAACATACTCTTAGACCTGCATATCCTTTATCAGAAACCTTAATCTGCTTATTTTGTGTGATTTTAATTGTTGAACTTGCTTGTTTTTGCATTTTATTTGACTCCTTATACTCCAAAGAGTATAAGGGTGCCTTTGTCCATCACAATCATCCACAAAAAGCAAGGATCAAGCTCCTCTTGATCTGTTTTGCACAAGTGAAGAAAACAAGTTTTCCTTGTGTTCATCAGTCATAAAGCATAACTGAACCTGTTTTTCATTTCTTTTTGCTTTAATCTTGGTAAAATTTGATTTGTGTTTGTGGTTTTAAGCAAGTTTAAGTACCTGGTTTGTGTTTTTAAAAGATAAAAAAAGAAAAAAAAATAAAGATCAAAAAGGATGTGGCCAGGACTCGAACCTGCGCCACTCCTCCCACAACCAAACGTGTTTACCATCTCTGCCCTAGGGTCTTTGACTGATAGCTTTGATTTCAAAATATATTTAAAGGGTTTTTTTGGCTTATCTAAATCAAGCCGTAGCTTATTTTGGCTTTTTCAGCTTATTCATTAAGCTTATTTGCACCAACTTATTTTTCCTAGGTTTGTCTTTTCGTTTAGGATTTTTCTGAGCTAAGTCTCAATTTTTCCCTTTCTTTATTTATTTTTTATTAATTTTTAATTAGCCGTTTTTAGATAAGTAGTTTAAAAATAGTTAAAATAGGTTTTAATTTTTAGAAAAATTGTTTTTAGGTTTTAATTTATATATTTGAGGTTTACAGCCCAAAAGGTTTTCAAAAACTTTCATTTTTAATTTTATTTGATTTTAGGGTTTTTTATCAACTTTGAAATTTAATATAAAATTATTAAAAAGGTTTTAGGAACTTTAATTTGCATTTTTATCTTAGTTATATTATTCTAGGTTTTTGATAATTTTTTAGAATTTATTTATAAACTTTTTATTTTTTTGATTATTTTAATATTATTTTATTATTAAAAATTCAAAATTAGTTTTTTCTACTTTTTTCATTTTTCCTAGATTGTAAACACATAATTAGGAGTTTTTTCACTTTCCAAATAGTTTTTAGGCTTTTCATTTATTTTCTAGAATTAATTTAAGTTTTAATAGATTTTAATAGTTTTTAAGTGTTTAAAAATAGTTTTATTAGGTTTTAAAATTTAAAAAAAATAATTTTTAGCTTAATTAGGTCATTTTTGAGGTTTACAAACTTGAAAATCGTGTTTGGGACTTTTTAATAATTAATTGTGATTTTTAGGGCTTTAATTAGCATTAAAAAGTCATTATCTAATTAATTAAAAGGTTTTAGCAAGTTTTGATTTTTTGTAAACTCTAAGAATTTTATTGTGGATTTTTAGTAATTTTTAGGAATTTTTAGGTTAAAATTTTAATTTTTGTAGTTTTACGGTTTTACGTGAACGCTTTTTCGTCTTACTTTAATTTGTCTTCGTAACCGTCTTTTCTTTCCTTTCTCATTTCTATTCTCTTTCCTTTTCTTCTTGTTAATAATCACAAACATTAATCATCATTCATTACACAACACACGTGCCTCCTCGAGAGAACGATCCCCACTTAAGGGTCATAAGTGTTTACGTTTTCCTAAACGTACACTTAATACTTACCGCTTTTGCCTTCCTTTTCCTAAAGGGGTAAAAATACAAAACATCATTACCATTTCATTTTTCTCTCTCAATCTAATATTCCCCAAGTTTCCAACCATTCTATCTCTTTTCTCTCTCTACTTTCTCTCTCTAGAATTCATCTACTTTCATTTATTTTTCCTCTATAATTCGTGTATAATCATCATATAATATAGGACAACAGGAAGTCTGTTGGGAATTGCCCTTTTATGGTTGTCTGAGGTCTATAGTAGATGTTGTATGCACTTAGGGCGACATTCCATTTTTGTATTCGCCCCCTGACTCAGTGCTTGACAGTATCTGTTTGATTGTTTGGTTCGTGATTAATATTACTGTGTGTGACTAGAAATACCTTTTAGTCTCTTATTCGCGCGGACTAAAGTTAGTACTAGATTTTCTACTGCTATGTAGTTGATTTCCGGTCCTCGTAGTGCTCGACTTACAATGTAGACTAGCGTGTGTTCGGATTCCCTTTCTGCTAGTAGCACAACACTTATTGCTTCTTTAGAGGCGGACAGGTATAGGGTGAGTTCTTCTATTGGGATAGGGGCTGTGAGCATTGGTAGTTTTGCTACTTGCTCTTTGATTTATTTAAATGCTTTATCCGCGACCTTTGTCTATAGAAAATCACTCTTTTTTACGCATACCTTAAGTGTTTTGAAGAGTGGCAGTGATTTTTCTGCTAACTTTGACATAAACCTTCTTAGGCTTGCTAGCTTTCCATTTTGCTTTTGGACATCTTTGAGGTTTCGTGGTGGGGTAGTTTTACTACCATATACGTTTTCGGGCATGCTCTAATTCCTCTTGTTGTTATTATGTGGCCTAATAATTTTCCTTCCTCAAATGTGCATTTCTTTCGATTAAGTTTCATGTTTATTTCCCTCAATGCTTTGAATGTTTCTTTTATGTCTCTTAGGATTTCTTTTTATGTGTGACTTTTTGTCACTAGGTCGTCTACATAGACCTCTAAGTTATGGCCTACCTGCATCTCAAAAGCTTTGTCTATTAGGCCTTGGTAGGTTGCTCCAGCGTTTTTTAGTCCGAATGGCATTTTTGTGTAGCAAAAGGGGCCTTGGTTTGTGGTGAATGCTGTTTTCTCGTCATCTTCTTCCGCCATTTGGATTTAGTAATATCATTTGTAGGCGTCCAGGAAGCATTTGAGGGGATATCCAAATAAAGATCCTATTTTCCAATCGATCTCTGGGAGTGGGTAGCAATCTTGGGGACATGCTTTGTTGAGGTCCATGAAGTCTACACACATTCGCCAACTTTCTTCATGTTTTTTTACCATCACGGGGTTGGCCAACCAGCTATGGCGGATGACCTGTCGCATTATCCTAGCTTCTACCAGTTTTGTTACTTCTTCGAGTATGGCTTTGCTTTGATATGGTGATTGCCCCCTTCTTTTTTGTCTTACTGGTATTAAAAGTTTGTTCTTCTATATGTCTTCGGACTCCCATCATGTCTTTAGGCTCCCATGTGAATACGTCTAGCTTACCTTCTAATAGATTGCGCAGGTCCTCTTTCCCCTTCTATGATATTCTCCCCCTATCGTTACCGTTTGTTCTGGATACCGAGGGTGTATTGCTATATTTATTTTTTCTTCTAGCATCGGGTGCGCTTGTTGATCTTCGGGTATTTCGTTTACTGTTGCACATTCGAGTGGTATGGTTACTCCGTGTGGAGTGTGAGTATTCCTCCTTCCACAGGGAGTTTAATCATTCCATGTGTTGTTGATGGTATTGCTTTCAGTTGTCAGAGGTCAGGCCTTTCGAGGATGACGTTTTATGGTGAGTGTGACTTTATGATCATAAATTCCATTTTCGTCTCCGTGTAATGCTCTTCATCACCTACGAGTACCTGTAGTTGTATTTGTCCTAATGGCCATATGACCTCACCATTAAACCCTACCAGGGAGGTTATGGCAAGAGTCATCATTTTTCTGGTTTTTGGGTTGAAGGCGGATGAAGCAGTGTTCATACATAATTTGGAAGGCTGATCCTCCATCTATATATATTATGTGGAGATCGTGCCCTCCGATTTCTGCTTCTATGACTATGGGGTTTTCTTCGGCTTTTGTTTCTTCCAATGATGGAAAGGATATTTATGTCTCTGGGGAGAAGTTTTGTACTACTTTTCTTATGGTCCTTTGCCAAAAGTACACCATGAGTATCGCTAGGACTTTCTCTCTTGCTGGTGTCTCGGCTTTTTTGACCGTTTTTTGGTGATCATTCCCACCGTTACTTTTTACCTCTTTTATCCATTGTGCCAACTTGCCACTCCTGGCTAGCTCGTGAATCTGCCTTTTCAGGTGCTGGCATTCGTTAGTATTATGCCCAATGTCTCTATGGTGTTCACAGAATTTGCTTGGGTCTCTTTTTTCTGTTGGGGGTATTCATCAGAGGTGGTGGTCTGAATTTTCCACTTTTCAGAGCTAAGATTTCTCTCGGAGTTTTAAGTAATGTGAATTTATCGTTCCTCCTATTTGGTCTTGTATTATTGCGGAAATCCAGCCTTTTATCGAAATGTGGCCTTCTGTTTCCTTCATGTTTCCATGCGGGCCCCCTTTCTTTCTAGAATGATGCGCGACTACAACCTCTCCTCTAAGGAAGGCTACGGTTTCTCTCATCGCTTCATCCATTGTTTTTGGGATATTGTCGCGTAGACGTTTAATCAATCCCGAATGTGTGATATCGTGCATGAATCCAAATATTTTCATGCTATCAGGGTATGCTTTAATGTGTCGTACTTCAATTTTGAAACGTTTCATGAAGTCCTATGTGGATTATCCTTCTTTCTGTTTGATGTGATGGAATCCCACTGGATCTTTGATGCATTTCTTCTCTTGGAGATAATTGGCCAAGAATGCTGCTTTTAAGTCATCGTAACTATCAATTATTTCCACCAGCAGGTCGTTGAACCATACCCAGGCGTTGCCAATCAAAGTGGAGTTGAACATGTGGCACCATGTTGGCATGGCCCATTTTTCCACTTTGCATGAGGCTTGGAAAATTATCACGTGATCCTCCAGATCTCTAGACCCGTCGTATGTTTTTACCTGAATCGGCATGCAAATCTTTCTAGGGAAGTTAAAGTTTTCGATGAGGGGCGTGAATAGGTTGACATCTTCGCATAGCCAGGGTTGGGCGAGGTCGTCAGTGGACCTTTTTGGTCTTGACCTTTTCGGTTCTCTTCTTCTACTATTATTTTCATCAGTTACCGAGTTCCATCGTGAGGTAACTTCATCATTTTGCTCTTTGGGAGTGAAACGTCTCTTGCTTTGGTAATCTTTTCTTTTTAGCCCGTCGAATATTCCCCCGTCTCATCGTCCCAACCTCGCGAAGACACCTTTCTTACGATGGCTTCTTTGGCCTGCTGAGTAATGCGGTGTCCGTGATAGTATGTCTTGGCTTTGCCATCGGCTATTGGACCTGTCTCGAGACATCGGACTCTTACCCCTTTGTCCTTTGTCGGGCCTGGGGGTGGCGGATTCTAAGCAGTCGGAGGACTTATCTTCCCTTAGATTTTCTTTGATCTCTCCCTGTATGTCAACCGTTCCTTTACCGACTTTAGTTTCTTCTCACGTTGCTCTTCCTCATGAAACATCTCGGCTATTACTAGAGGCAATTGATTAAAATGGTTGTCGCAGAAGTCCTTGATAACGGCGACGAATGCCAGCGGATCTAGGTTTTCTACAACGTTGTTCGTTTTTTCAACTCCCGTATTACGTACTGCGGACGTGCGGGGTGTTGAGAGATCTTGTACCTGTTCGCCCATTTTGGAACGAGATTTTAATGGAACGCAGTTGTATACTGGGTCACACAGATAGCGCCACTTGTTAGTATAGTGATCGTTCGGGTTCAAAAGTAGATCTAAGTACTCGCTGGGAGATACTTTGATGCCTTGTATTTTGAAAGGGTCTTGTACTATCAAGTGATGTGGTTGACAATTTCCTACACACGTAGAATAGAACCGTTATCCCTTACCATAGGGACGAACCCCACGATTAGACTCCGGCGTGAGAGTAAGTGTTCATATCGTCCGAGATATACGTGTGTGTAAAGATGAGTGACAAAATCGTACCTCGTTTGGAGTGCAAGTGAGTACTATTTATAGGAGAAAGTACTGGGCCTTTCCGTGTTTCTCGGATGGTAGTTGAGAGTGGGCCTTTGTAACACCCCACTTTGATAAGTGGACCGTTACGTATATTTATGACGTGTCATCAAAGCATGCAAGGTAATATGTACTGAAACATACATGACCAAAAGGGAGTACCCGAATCAAACATTGGTTCCCAAACATAAGCACAAAACTTAAATAAATTAAATGAAATAAGGAAGGACAAAACAAGTGTCCAAGCAAGCATAAGTATATGAAGGCAAAAGGAGAAGAAGTCTAGGCAGCTTCCATCCTATGCACGTCCTCCAAATGCTCAAGTCTGTCCTTGGGTACCTGCCATTTTGGGACATGGAAAGGAAAGTAACAGCTGAGCAATACACTTAGTGAATGGATATAACATAGTATGAATGACATAACATAATAAAGACTGATTAGCAGTAGAAATGTATAAGTCCTAGATAACCTGGAACATGTTCATAAAACTGGTTTTATGGTTTGAAAAGACTTATGTTTTAATATAAAAACTGTATTTTAATTAGCCAATAGCCCATATAGGTCATGAGGTTCCACCGTGCATGAATACTTGGAGGGGTGACCTCATCATGCAATTAGAGGGGATGCCTTTAATTAATTTAGTCTGGGTAGGAGGGATCAACTCCTTGTGAAGGATGCAAGGCACACACCACATTCACTATGAAAATCCAGTAAAAACATGTAACTAGGATGCACCCATACGCCCCACATAATAATATAATATATATGGCCAAAACTTTAAACGGACGCCACGAGCAATCACTCTGCCATTGGGAAGTCATAACACTGGTGTCTCTAGTGTTATGGTTATGGTACCTCCATAACTAGATGACATGGCATGCATGTCTATGGCTTAGGCATTTAAAACTAAACATAAGCAGATCAAAACATATAAAACAAATACTTGGGGAAAACAGTTGACTGTAAAATGAAATCTTAATAAGGAAGAGAATGTCCATACTGAAGGACGGAATATCCGTACCTTATGTCTAGTGAACGACGAAAGATGAAAAGATGGAAAGTCCTACTCCGACTTCACAAGTGCTACATAAATAAGGGATATGTATGAGTTGCCTGATTACTGAGTGTCTGACTAGTTCTTGTGTGTTCTTAACTTATTTTATATGTCTTGTCATGTTTTACTTGTTTTGAAAATGTTATCTTGTATTTAATTCATGTTTTACTGGTATTCTGATAATGTATTTTATGTGTTATTGTATTACTATACTTGTAGTGTAATAATAAGTAACTTTATAAAAAAATAGCGGGTTTCTAAAAATAAAAAGTTTCCAAAAAGAGTAATTTTCCTAAATTAAAATGTTTCCATATATATAAAATAGGTTGAATTAATAAGTCATGATTATTACATAAGAATAATAAGATAGTAAAGTTTAATAATATTAGAACTTTAATCTCAATAATATTACATGATCATAATAATTAAACTTTACCTTAAGTGATTAATTGCATAATTAACTTAAACCATGTTATTAATTTAATTAAACCTAGATCAAAATGGAAAAATAAATTAATTAAATTAAGTTTCTTAATTAATTTAATGCACATGAATAATAATTAAATAATTATTATAGTCAAACGTTTATAAAAATGACCATGTTTTATATCATGATAATTATCATAAGTCTTGTTTTAATAAACCCATTATACATGTATTGATTATTATAAATAAATTAATTAATAAGCCATAAGAGTATTTTGGCAAAAAAATTAACCAACCACACTCTTGGTGTGCTTCGGTTAAACACGAGCCCGGAAACCAACCCACACCGAGACCCTCGTCTCGGCTGCCCAAACCAACAGCCACCACCACAACCACTAGGGCTGTGGCCTTGCCACCGTCAGCCCAAAACTGCCCCCGGCTGAGCTGGGTTCCCACTGACGAGCCCAACACAACGCTGCAGTGTGTTAGTGCTACCACCGACTGCACAGGCAGCCACTGGCTGCTGCCAGTTTCCCCTGTTCGGTCAAAGTACTCACCGACAGTGGTCCGTACCCACTGTCCAGCCCAACGTGCCCCTGATTGTGGTGTTTGGTGTTGCGGTTGAAGGAGAAACACAACCACCGACCCTAAAAGGGTTGCGGCTGGCCAAGTTAAATCACCACCGAGACCTTTGAGTTCTCGGTTTGCGTGCACAACCGAGCCAAACAAAAAATAAAACCGCACCGTTTCCATATTTAATCATACAAATCATTTGTTCATAGTCTTTATTTAAATGGATTCATGACCTAATAAATAAAAGAGAAAAAGAGAGTCAAAGGTTTACCAATGTGCAAAGATCTAGGATGAAGAACATGAACATAAACCCATACCAATTTAATAATCAAATAAGTTCTTCCCTCACCCCCCTTTCTTTGATTCTGCCGGCGGCTACACCACAGCCCACTAGGGTTTTCTTGATTTTATTAATTTGATACAAATAACACAAATGTGGGTGTTTTTGGTTACTAATATCTATGGGCCGGGCCTTGGCCCTTTTCTTGTTCTTCTTGTTTTTTGCGCGGCCAAGGGAAGCCTAAAACCAAAACCATCAGTTTTTCGTGACTTAAATATTTATCGTACATATTCGTGTTTTAATCATCGACCTTTATTTCATGTCATGTTTAGATATTATATGTAATTACTTATCGTGTATTAATAATATGCGCAAAGATTGTATTTATTCTTCGTGGCATGTGTTATATATTATTAAATGTAAAATTTAAATTTAAACGAGTTTTCGTGCATTTAATATTCTTAGTGATTTTTATGCAGGCTTTATAACTCTTCCCCTCTAAAAATAATAATTCGTCCTCGAATTAGAGATACGATAATCTGGGAAGGACATGAACCAACATGACTGTAAGGGTCACGGAACTTGACGTGACTGAAAGGAACAAATTTGACTTATGGACGGAAAAGAGGATAGAAAGTCCGGATGGACTCCTACGTTCTAAGTGGCGTCCCACCCGGAATGGTTCCTCCACAAGATCTTGGCGAAGTAGAAATCCTGGTCTTCATGACCCTGACTTGACGATATGCAAAAGTTCTAGTTCATCAACATAAAAGGAGTTCTCATAAATCTGGTCGAATGGATAAGAAATAACGTATAAGAACAATGAAATGTCATGATGCGAAATAACTTGAAGTAAATAACATTAGTACGTTTGAGCAATGATGCCCAAGACCTACTGAAACGTAATACATGAACAATTGCGAACGTGATACGTGAACAATTGTGAACGTGATACGTAGAGATATGGTGAACGTAATATGAGAGTACAATAGAGCACAAGGATACGTGCAACATATCGTGAGCGTGATATGAGAGACGCAGGTGAACATGATATGTGAAGCATATCGTGAACGTGAGATAACTGAGGAGGTAACGCCAAATGGCATCAGGTGAGACGTGGAATGTGACGTGACGCGTCTGTTTGAGGATGGAAATTTATTAAACTTGAGTTTGGTCTCCCAAGCTTTCTACAAAACTTTCCAGAACGAAAATGTGAGACATAAATCGTAAGCTAGAATACGATCATTAACATGAACAGTGTCATGAACGTGAGCGCGAAAGCAAATCGTAAAGATGATTAAGGGTGTGAACGTAAATAATGAACGCGAACGTAAACCTCTATCTGACCTGATAGCTGAAGGAATGCCAAGTGATCGTACAATCTTTGGCTGGAAGATGTCTGATAATCTGTAAATTTTGAAATTCTTGTAGATGGAATGGATATGCAGACTTGGTCAAACTGCTGACAACACCTAGACAACATAATGCTTCCTCTAAGCCTGCCGTAGCCAGGTAATAAAATCCATGGAGATTTTGTCCCTTCTCCATTCATAATTTCCAATGGTGGAATTAACTCCTGTAGAAATATGATAATCTATGATCATATCAAGAGGGTTGTTATTTCTAGAGAGAGAAACTAGAGAGAGAAAGATGGCGAGAAACTATGTGTTTTATTGAAATGAAATAAACAACCAACACCCTCTCCATCAAAGGAGATGGGTTTTATACCCAATTCCTTAGTGGACTTGGGCCTTCCAACCCATGGACAAGCCCATGGGCTAGGTTGATAATATAAACTTAATAACTTTCTAACTACGAGCTTACAACGTTTAATAATATTGTTGGAGTGACTGATACTTTAATACACGTTAAAAATGTATTTCCAACAATCTCCCCCTAAGGGAGGTCACTCCAAGTTACAAAGTTCTAAACCTAGCATACTATACTAAGTCTTCATTCTTGAGCTCGTAGTTGTTTCTCTTTTCTTCTTTTTCTTTTTTGGCTTGTGAATATTTTGTAATAATCTTTGAGCTTTAGCTTGCAACATGTTCTTTTGGCTTTGACTTGTCTTGTAACTTGAGATCATCTTCACGTGCAGACTTTTCCTTCTTGTGATGTTTGCCTCTTTGTGACTTCATGTCCCACATAACTATTGTAGCACCCCCAAACATTGATATTTCGAATCAGCGGAAGAGTCGTTGGTGTTACGGGATAGCATAATAAATGTGAAAACACTTATCCTTTTACCACTTAATTATAATAAAAACGAGACCAAAATGTGTATTTAATGTCGTAAAATGAGGAATTATGCGTAGTTTGTGTTTTTATTGTCTTTTAGGACCAAAAGATGAAAAAGGAAGAAAACACGGGCTTTCACGGGCTTTTATCGAAGAAAAAGACAATAGACGAAGTCAAAAGATCAAAAGTGCAAAAGGAACGGAAGTCAAAGGCCTATTCTGAAGATTTATCGAAGAAAAAGTCTAAAGACGGAAGTTTAACGAAGTCGAAGAACCAAGTCTAATAAAAGAAGAAAATTAGAAGACTAGTTCATTTTATCTATCGACAAATCCCGAGACAAAGTCGAGAAAGTCGAGTTATTTAAAAAGACGAGAAGACAAGAAGAAAGAGAGAAGCAACATCACCACATCTCCTCCTCCTATAAATAGGCCATTAAGAGTTAATTTTTGAGTTAGTTTTATTTTTAGTTTTTCATATTAGGTAATTAGGAGTAGGTGTTTAATACTTTCTCTCTCTAGATTTTCTCTTTCGATTTTTCTTAATCTTTCATCTTAATCTTGTATTTGAATCTTAATTATCTTAATTAATTCAAGCTTATTATATATTTCTCATTCTTCCTTTCTTAATTATAATCTATTGTTTTGATTTAGTTAATCATGTAGTTTGCTTAATCATGTTGATTGTTTGATTAATTTGTCTATGTGATTGTTCTTATTGATTTGGTGTGTTTGATGTTTTAGCTTATTGTGCTTTTTGACTAATTAGTGTTTAGCTTATTTTCAATTAAGTGGATTTGATAGTTTAATATTTTTAAAAGTTGATTTTAAATATTTTGCTTATTTGGTGTTTTTATAGTTTTTATTAGTGTTGAGTTTGAGTGAAATTAATTTAGCATTATATTTGGCTTATTTCTTAGATTAATTTTGCGTATTTTGGCTTATTTTTATTCCATGTTTCTTTTATCTGTTCATTGCTTCTGTTTGTTTTGAGCCAACTTTCGTTAGAGGGTTTTGGCAAATCTCTGAAAGTTATCAAAAATAATAGTTACGAAAGTTTTCTTTTAAATATACTACGAAAGTTTCATAATATAAAAAAAAGGTTACGAAAGTCATTTTAAACAAAAGTTACGAAAGTTATTTTAAAATAAAAAGCTACGAAAGTTGCCAATTAAAAAGTTACGAAAGTTTTCTTCTAAAAATAAATATTCGAGAGTTTATATTAACATAGAAGATTCTCCGAAAGTTTTGCATTCAAATAATCCTACGAAAGTTTTACAACAAAATACCTACGAAAGTGAAGTAAAATTACTATGAAAGGTTGAAAATCCAATTTTCTATGAAGTCCACTTAAACAAAAAATATTACTAAGTTAGTAAAAAAAAATTCTACGAAAGGTCACAAAATTTATCCTACGAGAGTTTATCCCCCTCAGTATACATTTCCCTCCAAAATTTTGTTCCTCCATGGGGAACATGCTTCTATTTCTCCGACATTTGTTCCGTAGTCGATTTAGTTTTATCCGAAAGTCGTTTTTATTTTTATTCTGAAAGTCAGATATTTTTAGTTTTATTTTTCGTCAACTTTTAGTTTTAGTATTTTATCCAAAAGTTTTAGTTTTATTTTTTATTAAGTTCCCATTTTAATATTTGTCTAGTTCCTTTTTAAAATAGCTTTATAATCTAATTTATTTTATTTTTATTTTTAATTCGGCAGTTTATTTTTATTTTTAGTTTTATTTTTATTAATTGTTTCTCTTTAATATTTGTTTTAATATTCGTTTTAATATCGTTTTAATTTTTAGTTTATTTCTATTACTTTTCACATTTACTTTTTAAAATAGATAGATAACGACATTTTCTTTTTATCACCAAGGACAACTGAGTCGCACTTTTAACCGGTGATAAATTCGATTAGACCAAATTCAAGAAAAAAATCTAGTTATTAACTAGATTACATTTTATTCAGAGAATCAAGGTTAGATTTCCCTCTTTATTTTTATATTTATGTTTAATAATTTTAGTGTTTATTTTACAAGTAGAAATAGATAATCAAAAGCTCCCCCTTTTAGTTACCAAAAACGATAAGTCCACCCCAAACCGTGATCAATTCGATTAGATACCGAGAACGAACGGGTACACATATGCAAAAGTCGTCTATTAAAATGGCGCTTATGCCGGCTCTTTTCGTAAAGATTAACGGTTTTTAGTGAGAAAATTTGGATTTTGGGATCCGTTCTTTTGGGGACGTTATTTTCAAGCATAAAAATTTTCAAAAAAAAAAATCCTAAAAAATATAAAATTTTCAAAAATCCAAAAAAATAAAAAAGATAAAAAAATCAAAAATATTTTTGCATTTTTAGTGTGTGCGTACTCGATCTTCGTCTTATCATGAGCCCAACACTCATAGAGACTTAGATATGGCCGGTGTGCATAATAATAATAACCCACCTCACCCCAACATGAATAATAATAACCATCACCCTCAACCCGACCTTCGTACGATGGAGGAGCTATGTCAACCGACTATTAATGGACGTGGAAGACCGATTGCGCCGATGCAAATCACGGCTCCAGAATTTTAGTTGAAGCATCACATGATCCAACAAGTTCAAAATGCTTGTCCATTTCGCGGATTACCAGATGATGATGCCAACAAACACCTCGATAAATTCATTACCGTCACTCAAAGCATGAAATTGCCCGATGTTTCCATGGATTTTCTCCGCCTTCATCTTTTTCCACACACTTTATCCCACCATGCCAAAAAATGGTTTGATCGTCTTCCTAAAAACTCAATTCACACATGGGACGAGATGACTCAAAATTTTTTGTCAAGATATTTTCCACCATCCATGGTCACTAGTCTTCGTAATCAAATCAGTGGTTTCACTCAAGAACCCGATGAGTCTCTTTTCGATGCTTGGGAATGTTATAATGTCTTGATCGATCGTTGTCCAAACCATAACATGCTCCCCCTCACCCTAATTGATACTTTCTAAAATGGTTTAACTTTTCGTGATCGTGATACGATTAATGCAGTCGCCGATGGTACATTTATGAAAAGAAGACATGATGAGTGTAGAGAGCTTATAGGGAACATGACCACTCATTATAAAAATTGGGATTCATCCGCATCTTCAAGAAATAACCCGAGAGTCAATGTTTCTTCTACTTCATCAAACCCCGAGTTAACCGAAATCACCCACCAAATAGCCGAGAATGAACAAAAATTTCTTAACCATGGCTACGAACCAATTTCAACAAGTTAAAGCTGTAGCGCTTTCTTGTGAGACTTGCGGGGGTCTTCATTCATACACCGATTGTCCTTCTACTCATGAAAATCTGGAAACGTGTATGCGGCTAACAATAAATTTTCTACGGGAGGCTATCAAGCACGTCCTCAAGGTGACCGTAATTTGCTAAGTTATCGTTCAAACAATTTTCTTTCACCACCTGGTTTTCCTCCTCAAAACCAAAACAACTTCAATCGCAACAGTCAAAACCAACCTCGAGCTCCTAATCAATATCAAACCCAAAGAAACCCATATCCACCTCAAGGAAATAATCAAGTTTACCAACAACCCACTTATCAACCACCCGCTTACCAAGATCCTCCTCCGAACCAACCCACAACATTTAATCACGAGGTTGAAACTTACATGAGGACTAATGACGCGCTGGTGAAGAATCTTCAGAGTTAAATTATTAACTTGAAGGGTGACATGGCTAAACAAGGGAATGATCTTTGAGTCGAGCTTAGGAATGACATGCGAAACTCTTTAAACAGTCAAACAAATGACTTAAGGGATATGATGGCTAGTTTTTCCAAGTAATCAAACCTATGGTTCGGGTTCTCTTCTGAGTAACACCATTGCTAATCCAAGAGGGGAGATGAAAGCAATCACCACCCGAAGTGGAAAAGGTTATAAGGAACCCGAGATTCCTAAACCTACTCCGGTGATTGTGACAAAGGATAACGAGCCCCCTTCACCAATTCCTCCACCTTTTACTTCTACCCCGCCACCACCCAAGGATGTGAGTGAGAACTCCATTACAAAGCCTTCGTCTCAACCCAACATACCTTACCCTTCAAGGTTGAGGAAAGAGAAGTTGAAGAACAAGGATGATATTCAAGTTTCAAACTTTCTTAAAATGTTTAAATAATTGAATTTCAACATCTCCTTTGTCGAGGCTCTCGCTCACATGCCTAAATATGCTAAAATGTTCAAAGATCTTCTAAGTGATAAGGAAAAACTCCTTGATATTGCTCAAACCTAACTTAATGAGAATTGCTCCGCGGTTCTCTTAAGGAAATTACCAACAAAACTTGGTGATCCGGGTCGCTTTCTCATTCCTTGCAACTTTCCCGGGGTAGAGAATTGTATGGACCTAGCCGATCTAGGTGCTAGTATCAACTTAATTCCATTAAGTGTTTGGAAACAATTATATCTACCCGAGCTAGTCCCCACACGAATGACATTGGAGTTAGCTAACCGTACGGTTACTTATCCGGTGGGGATAGCCGAATATGTCTTCGTCGGTGTCGACAAATTCACCTTTCCGACGGATTTTGTTGTCGTTGACTACTAGATGGACCCCCGTGTTCCATTAATTGTTGGACGTACATTCTTGAGTACCGGTCGTACTCTCATTGATGTAGTCGCGAGAGAATTAATCATGAGAGTTGGTGACGACAAAATCATTTTCAACATGGGTAAATTTTCTAAGCAACCTTATGAACACGAGAGTGTTAATTTCATTGACGTACTTGATGAGGCTTGTGAAGAACATTTCAAAGACGCTTGTAAAAGTGGTTTTTCTTCTCTACCCATTGTTGAGACCGTTGCCTCTATTTCCCCCTCATTGACTCTTTTTGGAGAAAGTGATTTTCTTTTGAAGTAATTTAAAACAAGTTTAAGGGATGTGGACTTAAAATATGACGATTCTCCCTCTGATTGGCAAGAAGACCTTCGTACCATTGAGAAACTTCTCAATGAGGACCATATTTCTCCACCTTCTCCTATGGAAATTACAAACGATGATCCGAATTTGACTAAGCCTTCCATCGACAATCCTCCGGATTTAGAGCTTAAGGATTTACCATCTCATCTTGAATACGTTTTCCTAGAAGACAATAAGCAGTTACCCGACATCATTGCAAAGGACTTAAAAGAGGATGAAAAATCTCGACTTATCGATGTGCTGAAAAATCATAAGAAAGCAATTGCTTGGAAAATTTCCGACATCCGCGGACTTGATCCTAACTTTTACACTGATAAGATTCTCATGAAAGATAACTTTAAACTAGCAATCTAAAGCCAAAGAAGGGTTAATCTAAAAATTCATGACGTCGTCAAGAAAGAAGTTATTAAACTTCTAGATGCCGGAATGATTTACCCTATTTCAGATTCGCCATGGGTTAGTCCCGTCCATTGTGTGCCTAAGAAAGGCGGAATAACCGTTGTTCCCAATGAAAACAATGAGTTGATACTCGACTTGTCACGGGATGGCGAGTTTGCATAGACTATCGTAAGCTCAATGATGCCACTCGTAAGGATCATTTTCCTCTTCCTTTCATGGATCAAATGCTCGAGCGTTTAGCGGGTAATGACTACTATTGCTTCTTAGACGGTTTCTCCAGGTATTTTCAAATTCCTATCGATCCAAAAGACCAAGAGAAAACCACATTCACTTGTCCTTATGGAACATTTGCTTACAAAAGAATGCCTTTCGGTTTATGCAATGCTCCTGGGACTTTCCAAAGGTGTATGATGGCTATATTCCATGACATGGTTGAAGAAACTATGGAAGTCTTTATGGACGATTTCTCGGTCTATGGTGATTCTTTCTCTTATTGCCTTTCCAATTTAGAACGTATGCTTAAACGGTGTGAAGACACTCATCTCGTTCTTAATTGGGAAAAATGCCATTTCATGGTAAAAGAAGGCATTGTCCTTGGTCATAAAATTTCAAAAGCTGGTATCGAAGTCGACCGTGCTAAAGTTGACGTCATTTCTAAGTTGCCTCTACCTACCACCGTCAAAGGAGTTAGAAGTTTTGTAGGTCATGCGGGATTTTATCGTCGTTTCATCCAAGATTTCTCTAAGATAGCTCGTCCAATGACTCATCTCGACTCTTTCGAACTTCTTAAAGGTAAATTAACTAAGGCACCAGTCTTAGTCTCTCCAAATTGGGAGCTACTTTTCGAGCTCATGTGCGATGCTAGTGATTTCGCGGTAGGAGCGGTTTTAGGTCAACGAGTTAACAAACACTTCGAACCAATCCATTATGCTAGCAAGACAATGACGGGGGCTCAATTGCATTATACCACTACCAAAAAAGATCTTTTAGCCGTAGTGTATGCTTTTGAGAAATTCCGCCCCTATCTTGTGCTTTCCACCACCATCGTTTACACGGACCATTCCGCCTTAAAATACTTGTTGACCAAGCAAGATGCTAAACCAAGACTCCTTCGTTGGGTTTTCCTCCTACAAGAATTTAAAATCAAAATTCCTGATAAAAAGGGAGCGGAAAACCTAGCCGCGGATCATCTTAGTAGACTCGAGGATCCTTATAAAGGGGAACTTCCAAATCAAGAGATTAATGAATCTTTTCCCCTTCAGACCTTAATGTCTATTAACTTCGATCTTGACGATACCCCATGGTTTACGGACATTGCAAACTATTTAGCGGGCGGTGTTCTTATGGAAGGGTTAACGTCCCAACAAAAGAAAAAATTCTTTAAGGATAGTAAACACTATTATTGGACGACCCTAACCTTTTAAAGCAATGTGCGGATCTTGTCATTCGTAGGTGTGTTGATGGACCGACAGCTTTACTAATCCTTGAAGCTTGCCACAAAGGACCCACTGGTGGTCACTTTGGTCCTAACTATACCGCGAAGAAAGTTTTCGACTCCGAATTCTATTGGCCCAACATTTATCATGACGCTCATGAAATGGTTAAGCATTATGATGCTTGCCAAAGACAAGGCAAGATCACACATAAAGATGAGATGCCTCAAAATTTCATCCAAGAATGTGGAATCTTTGACGTATGGGGCATCGACTTTATGGGGCCATTTCCATCTTCCAAAGGGAATAAATAAATCCTCGTAGTCGTTGACTACATATCCAAATGGGTTGAAGCAAAATCTTAACCTACGAACGATGCGAGGGTGGTTGTGAACTTTTTGAAACAATTATTTGCTCGATTCGGTGTTCCTCGTGCTATCATTAGTGATCGCGAGACTCACTTTTGCAATGATCAATTCGCACGAGTCCTGGCTAAGTATGGTGTCATACACCGTCTTTCCACCGTGTATCATCCACAAACTAATGGTCAAGCCGAGATCTCTAACCGTGGATTTAAGAAAATCTTAGAGCGTACCGTGGGAGAGCATCGTGCCTCATGGGGCGATAAGTTAGATGATGCTTTCTGGGCTTTCCGTACCTCTTATAAGACACCTATAGGTTGTACCCTGATGAGACTGCTTTTATACATAGTCTCATCGTCCAAATCGGGCTTAAAATGCATTAAATATCATTAAAACTGCCAAATATATGCTCGTGTTTGTTGCTTGTGTATTTTAGGTACGGATATTGAGGAAATGACAAAAAGATCACAAGAATCAATCAAAAACGAACACGGGAAAAGAAGCCGCACAATGAACCGGACCCAAATCTGGAATTTCCAAAATGACCTTGAAGAATTAAAGAATGTCAAGAATGGTCCCTCAACTATTGAAGACTTGTCACTTTAGGCCCTTGTATATCTCAAATATTACAAGTGAGTCCTTAAAGTTTCAAGATATTTCTTATTCAGCCCTTGAAGAATGATGAAATTACAAAAGATGTCCTTGGTGAAAGTTTACAAACTTTACATGCCAAATTTGACAAGTTGATGAAAGATGTTTACAAAGGGAAATGGATTAAACCTGGTACAACTTGATTTGCAACACTAAAAAATTTGTGAAAAGGGAGGGCCAAAACTGCTAGACAACACAACTTATCCCCACCAATCAATCTGCCATGTCACCTCCACCAGCCAATAACACCTCACCACCTCACACCTCCCACCCACGTCATCCCCCACTAGCAACATAACTGATTTTTATAATCAGTTCTAAATATCCCACTAAACACCTTATTTAAATAAACCCTCACCCAGAATGGATCTAATCCCTCCTTTAATCCCACAAGAACCCTAGTAATCCCAGGTCCAATTAACTTATAATCAAAGGGGTTTTTGTTGCAACTTTCCAGATTGCTAATTACCATCACCCTCACCAAAACCCACACAAGAAACGTGAACCCAACACACCCATGTGTTGGTTAGGACCACCCCTGCAATGTCCCCTTCCCTCAAAACCCTAAACCCGACAAGATAAACGTTTGATACTTATTCTTTTGACCCCAAGCACAAATGAACACTTGAGATCACTTGCTAACAGCTGGACATCACAAGAACCTTTCAGAAATCACATGGACGATTTTGGACCAAGATATTCAAGCAAAGACCAAGGGTAGCATTGGTATTTCATGCCATTAGGGTTTTCTGATTCTAGATTATTCTGTAGCCACTATATAAGGCACTAGGATTTCATTTGATACCTTTGTTCCATTTTCTAGCAACTCTTTTTGTAATTCCTTTTCATCAATATAAAGTTGGTGTTTTTGTTAAAAATAATTCCTTTTATTATTTATAAAAGTTGGTGATAAGGTTGCTTAGAATCTGAGTTCCATTTATAATTTGTAAATTTGTGAAGTTTCAGTTTTCACAAAAAGGTTTTGAAAAGGTTTGATATTTTTAGAAATCCAAGAATATTAAGAAGTGAAAGTGGATTGGTGTTCTTGTTTTTTTGAGGTTGATTTCTTGTTTAAAACGTGTTCAAAATTTCAAGGCTTGTTGTTTTAAGGTCTCAAAAAGATTTTTGAAGGCAAAAATCAGTTTTTACCATTTTTGTACTAAGTTTACTGTATCAAAAGCCATAAGCTACAAGCTTATGGCATTTTGATACTTGGAGTTTTTTAGCTGGTTTGTTGTGGTGTGCAGGAAACAAGAAGGAAAAAGTTATCCATTTTTATCCATTTCCATTTTATTACACCAAGTAAAACTACTCAAGCAGCTCAACAAAGTCTGCACAAGCCCGGGCTTGTTGGAGATGGCTATGCAGCCATTGTGGGACCTGGATGTGGGTCCCACAAGGTAAATCTCTTGTACTATGTTTCAGTTTCAATATTTCAGTTTTATGTCATTTTTCAGGAAATTTGCATGAAATTGTTTATGTGTTGTTAAGCTGTTTGATTATGCTCATTTAGGGTTATTTTGCATGTTAGAAGTAGATTTAATCAATTTGGTAAGAATTTGATTTGATTTGGTTTGTAAAAAGTTCATTTTCAGTATTTGAGGGGTGTTTGGATTAGGGTTTAAGTTGGTTTAAATGGTTTAAATCTTGCTTGAAAACCTGTTTTAATCAATCATTAGGGTGTTATTAGGTAGTATATGTACTTAGTTTTTAGGTTTGGTGAAGTTTAAATCAAGTTTGCATGTTAAAATCTTGGAAAAATAGCATAAAATCAGTAGGTCTTTGTTTTGCCAGATTTTGTGTTTATTTGACCTATAAATCTTGATCACTGTTAGATTCTAGGTCCTAGTAGGGTTTGCAATTGCTTATATGCTAGTTGGTAGGATTGTATGCAAGTTTTGAGCATTTGAAAGTCACATTTGTGCCATTTGAACCAGGTCACTATTCATCAGAAACATGCACACCATATCAGAAACTTTTTAGGGCTTTTTGTGATTGATTGTGTAAAGCAACTTTTGTTCTTTCTTGTTTAATTGACTTCCCACAACCCAACTGGTTGTGGGAGTGCCCATTTGTCCAAAGAAAAACCAAGCACATAGCTTTCCTAAGCTCAAAAGGTCAACTGACCTTGAAATTGCATTAACAGTGGGAACCAAGTTCCCCCTGCTTTTGTTTTTGTTACCACTGCTAAGCAAACAGACAAAACCCTAGCACATGTCACTATCAGATTCTTAAAATTTTGTCTTTTGTGGACTAAAATGAGAATTAGGACTTAAAACTAGTTTCACAATTTTTCTAATTTTAATTTTGATTTTTCTGATTAATTAGATTTTTTGTTACTGTTCATTTAGTATTTTTTACATTAATTAGCTATTTTTAATACTTTTTAATTTTCTGTTTTTGTCTTTTAGTGACAAAAATACTTATTTTTCAGTTTTAAAATTTTTTTTTTATTTAGAAACATTTTAAGATTATTGGTTTAAAAAGTTCTTACTGTTCACTTTTTTATTATTTTTTAGAATTAAATTAGTTTAATTAGGGTTTATTTTGTTAACTGTTTTGTCTTTTAGTGAAAAATTTTATATTTTTCAAACTTTTTCATTTTTCCACTGTTCCTTAGAGTAATTTAGGATTTTTAAAAGTGTCAATTTATTTTTGGTATTATTTTATTATTTTTTATAATTATTTTGGTTTAAAAATAGTTTTTAGTGATTTAAAAATAGAAAAATAGTTTTTAAAATTTAGGAAAAATACTTTTTAGTCTTTAGATAATATAAGTAAGTTATTTGTTCAATAAAATAATATTTTGGACATTTTGATTAATTATATTTAATTTTAGGGCTTTAATTAGCATTTAAAATTGAATATTTAATTAATAAAAGGTTTTAAAATATTTTTATTGGATTTTTATTCTTATTTATATTATTTTAGACTTATTTTAACTTTTAATTAATTTTTAGGATAAAATTTTTAATTTTGGTACTTTTTACGATTTTACGTGAACGACCTTTTCGTCTTAGCTCGATCCGTCTTCGTAACCGTCATTCTCTTCTCACCCCATTTCTATTTTCTTTATCTCAGCAATATAATCACAAATCGAAATCAATTCATTACACAACGCACTAGCCTCCTTGGGAAACGAACTTGAACCTATTTGGTCATTAGTGCTCGGTTTTCCTAAACCGACACTTAACACTTACCACTATTTTGCCTTCCTTTTCCTAAAGGGTAGCAAAAACTCTACATCATTTTGGCGCCGCTGCCGGGGAGGCGTGTTGTGTTTTTGATTTGAACAATTGTTGTTTTTATATAGCCATAATAATTTATTGTATTAGTAGCACTCTACTAATACGTATTATCGGTTTTTCGTTTTTTGTGAATACTACTACTATATTTTATATGTAGAACAATAAATATACAAGTACTCCAAATACGTGAGAAACCACAACCTTGACTTGGGAGGTCATTACCCAATCATTGTATTCGAATCTCAAACCAAAGAAAAAAGGCAAAAATAGATAAATACTTTCGTGAAGCTCGATTTTGAAAATACAAACTATAAGGTGGGTATAAGGCGGATATTATAAAATATATCCTAAGGAAAAAGGCTCTTAAGTGCTTCGCGCCACCTCGTTTCCCCGCTTGCTTGTGAGTATTTGATTTTAAAAGCTAATCGAGGGTTTTGCCGCCCAAAGTATTATTAAGTATCATATATATTTTCTTGGTTTCTATTGATTAAACCTTCTTGAACGATTTGGTGTTCCACCATCGTTCTAAAGTCATCGAAGGCGTTCACTCCACGTGATCGTTTTCATTCCTTGAGGCTTCTTTAATCAAGAGATTTGATTAAGGAGGAGATTTGTAGATTATTGTCTACCTAATACAATTCCAAAATCCAAAAAAAAGTAAAAACAATCAAAAATCCAAAATAATTGAAAAAATAAAAAACACCAAAAAGAATCTTCTTTGCTCGTCTCCACGTTGTACGTGACGTTTATGCTAACTCGTAATCAAGCAAAACGTGCACGTAGACGAAAGAACAAAACTCCCACTCCTAATCATTCTAGTGAGGAGTCTCCTATTGACGAACCCATTGTAAGAGAAGCACCAACCATGGCGAATCGAACTATGATGGAGTTACTTCAAGCACCCACCGAGGGTTATGGAGAGGCTATTGTGATTCCCGCTATCTTTGCGGAGAATTTTGAGGTGAAAACAG
Source organism: Glebionis coronaria (assembly GCA_025667525.1). Taxonomy (NCBI): domain Eukaryota; kingdom Viridiplantae; phylum Streptophyta; class Magnoliopsida; order Asterales; family Asteraceae; genus Glebionis; species Glebionis coronaria. The sequence continues at coordinate 127,553 of JANFOE010000101.1, read as the reverse complement.
GTTTGTTGTCGATGATCCAAAACAACAAATTCCGTGGTGATGAGAAGGACAATCCACACAACCATATCCACCAATTTAATCGTCTTACCGCCACTTGCAAATTTAAGGATGTCTCGAATGACTCGATTAAGATGATGCTTTTTCCGTATTCCTTAGCGGGGCCCGCTAAAATTTGGTTAGAGAAAGAGCCACCCAATTCTATATTGACGTGGATTGATCTCGTTTCAAAATTTGTGAACAATTTTTTCCGCCCTCTAAGACTACGCATTTGAAAAACGAGATTTCAAAGTTTTCACAAGAATCAAATGAAAGTTTTTCAACGGCTTGGAATAGGTTTAAGGAAATTCTACATGAATGTCCTCATCACGGTTTTTCCGACTTGCATCAAATTGACACGTTTTACAATGGACTTAATGATCATGAAAGAGATTATTTAAATGCCGCCGCGGATGGTAATTTTTTGTGTAAAACGGTCGAGGAAGCTTTGGTTATAATTGAAAATAGGTCTAAGGTTTATAGCCCTCGTAACACACCGAGTGTTGCCAAAATGGTCTCGTCATCGTCTCGTAGCATTAATGCCTTACATGATGAAGCAAATGAAGAAAATTGGTTTTTTGATAAATTTTCTAACCTTATGTCCCATTGGAAAGCTCAAGAAGCTTCGAATTCCGCTTCGATTAAAGCGGTTGCTAAGAGTTGTTTGTCTTGTGGTGGAGCTCATGATCTTTCCGAATGCATTACCGCGGATGGTAACACTTCGAGTGCTTATGTAGCAACGGGAACTTATAACCAAAACGGTCAAGGTTCCCGCCAAAATCAAGCTCCACCAAATCAAAATGCTAATAACTATCGAAACAACAATCAAGGTGGTAATTATCAAGGCAATCAACGTAACTAAAACAAGGGTAATTATCAAAGTGGAAATGGGCAAATTTCAAAACAAAACCAAAACCGTGATTTTCAAACTACCACACAAGGTTTTCAAAATGATCACACCAAAAATCTTCAAGGAGAATTTTTTAATTATGCAAAAGCAAACGATGCTAAGTTTGATAATATGCAACGTGAAATGGTTAGCTTAAGATCCGAGTTGAAAAACGAGCTTAAAAACGAACTTGCTAATGAACTTAAAACTCATGCTAATAAAATGGAAGGAAATGTTCAACGACTCTAACAAAATCAACAAAAAATGGAGCAAGGTCAACATGAGATTAAGCAAGAGTTGTTAAAAGCGGATGCTAGGCAATCTAAGTTTGAAGACCGAATGGGAAAAATGTTTGAAGCTATCATGTGTAAACCTTCTTCTTCGGGTGGTCTTCCCAGTGATACCATCGTGAACCCGAAAGGAGAATTAAAGGTTATTACTACTCGTAGTGGTAAAACTTTCAAAGAACCCATTTCTCGTCCAAGTACTTCTATGGAGAAGGAAAAAGAGCAAGAACCCGAGGTGGTGGTAGAAAAGGAGCAAATTCCAAGCCCACGAAGTACCGCTCAAACCACACCTACGGTTGAACCAATACCAATAGTGGAACCCGAGATTCCAAGGCCTTTGCCTATGCCCCAACCCACACCACCCTTACCTTACCCTTCAAGACGAGACAAGGAAAAGGCACAAGAACGAAATAATTATCAATTTGAACTTTTTATGAAAATGTTTCGTGACTTGCATTTTAATATAAGTTTTGCCGACGCCTTAGTCATGATGCCTCGATTTGTCGCGAACTTTAAAAGTATGTTGAATAACAAAGAAAAATTGCAAAAATCGTCTAGTTGTTCTTCGGTTTTTCTTAGCCGCATACCTCAAAAAGTCGATGATCCCGGCAAGTTTTTAATCCCATGTGCTATACAAGACATGGAAGAATGCTACGCCTTGGCCGATCTTGGTGCTAGTATTAATTTGATGCCTCTTGATATTTTTAAGTCGCTCAATCTTCCCAATCTCACTCCTTCAAGAATTTCAATCGAGATGGCCGATCATTCTACGATTCTAGCTTGTGGAGTAGCCGAGGACGTCTTCGTGAAAGTTGGAAAGTTCTACTATCCCGTAGAATTTATTGTTGTTGACATTCCCATCGATCCTAAAGTTCCTCTAATTTTAGGTCGATCATTTTTGGATAGCTCGAGAGCACTTATTAATGTGCATGCTAGGAAAATCACTCTTCGGTTCAATGAGGAAGAACTCGTCATAAATGAAACTCAAAACTCCACACTTTCTCATGTGTATTCTATCAAGTCTTTGTACAATGTCAATCCCATCAAAAACATTTGCAAAAAGATTTCAAAAAGAGTTTTAGGAGTTGATGATAAAAATAAAATCTCGTCCCCTCCGCTGGTGGAGGTTAAGAGTGTTAAGCCTACGATTCCAATCTCGAATGATTCTTCGGATGATGAATATGTTGACCCCGATGGGAGAGTTTTCTTTGTTGACAAACGTTTTGAAAACTTAGCACCACCTAAGCCAAAACGGTTTTCAAATGTGAGAATTTTTAGTGTGACTAACATTGCTTTAGAAACACCAAATATTTTTGACATAATTAAGTCGGGTTTTCATAAGGAGAGTTTAAAAGATGAAAAAGGGAAAGATTTTAAATTAGATTTAAAAGATTTTTCTACAACTCTAACTCCGTCATCACCACGTGTATTGAGTGCTACAAGCTCGTCTTCTCCTTTTGACGATGCTTTGTGTGGACCTAGTGTGGGGGAAGCCCCTTATGTTCCCTCCCCTTTCTCCACCGAGGACGAGATATTTGATCCCGGAATTGCTTATAAAGGGAAATCTCGGTCTTCCACCGATGCAATAAATGGAAAATCTTTCTATTTGATTGGTGTGAGTCTACCTCAAGTAGCTCAATGTTTTTATGACTTACCCATTGTCCCACCCTTCTATTTCTTCTCATCTATTTTCTTGAAACCCTTTGGGTTTTTTTTGACACACGATGAAGTGGCGTTGATTTATTTTTCCAATGAAAACGAGAACGCCATCTTCGATCCCGGTATTTTGCACCATCAAAGGACTTAGTCCTTAATACCGGTTGTTTTTGGGCCTTGTTTATCATGTAAGCCCCACCAAAAATTGACCACACCATGATTATCTCTAAATGATCACATTTATGGGGATTCGAGTCGAGCTTTTGACTCGGTTATAAAAAACAAGGTGCCTCGTGGGGGAGACCCATGCTTATCCATGTACATATTATTGATTTCTAATTAGTTTAATGTGAGGGTATTTGTGCCCTTCCAACCTTTGTTCCGTGGTTGTTTGTGCATTGTGGTTTTTAGATCATGATCTTCACGATTGGAGCCTCTCGTGTTCGTTTTATGGGAGCACTCGATCGTTTGCTTTGAAGATTTTCTCAATATCCATGATATATCCTTTGATGTCCTAACCTTCGGTTTTTAGCACACTTCATAAACGGCTATTGATTTAACGGTTACACCCTTTCCATGCTAGATTAGGCATTCGACTACGTCTCTAGTATGGGGGTGTTTGCACCCCTAGACTCGAAACATTGAGGACAATGTTTAACTCTAGTATGGGGGGTGAATAGATACTTGCCTTGCTAAACCTTCACGCTTTCCAAAATTTATCTTTTTGTTTATCGTTTTTGTTGCAAAATAAGGCTAAAAATGGCCAAATTTAAAATTTTTTTCTCATGTTTTATAAGTGTTTGAAGACACGAATGTAGATTTTCCGATGGCGAGAATAAGATTAATTTTTGACTCGACCGTGCGTGTTGAGCACTTAGCTTTGATTCCTTAACTACACATTAGGCTAAATCTCTTAAATGAGGACGAGAAATGATAGAGTTAATTATAAGTTACTATACTAAACGTAGAGTACTCGTATTCTTTCAAAAACTCATGTGTTCTCGTTGTTTGCTTATTCTCCCTTCGCTTGTAAATATTTTTTGCTTAATAAATATTGACTTAGCGGTTTAGTTAGGATTGTTGGGTTTCTAGTCTTTTCTATTAGCTTTCGTGTAATTAAATTGGGAAGACATTAAGGTATCACCAGCGTCACGGTTTTTAAGTAGCTCGTGTTTGTTGCTTGTGTATTTTAGGTACGGATATTGAGGAAATGAAAAAAAGATCACAAGAATCAATCAAAAACGAACATGGGAAAAGAAGCCGCACAATGAACCGGACCTAAATCTGGAATTTCCAAAATGACCTTGAAGAATTGAAGAATGTCAAGAATGGTCCCTCAACTATTAAAGACTTGTCACTTTACGCCCTTGTATATCTCAAATATTACAAGTGAGTCCTTAAAGTTTCAAGATATTGCTTATTCAGCCCTTGAAGAATGATGAAATTACAAAAGATGTCCTTGGTGAAAGTTTACAAACTTTACATGCAAAATTTGACAAGTTGATGAAAGATGTTTACAAAGGGAAATGGATTAAACCTGGTACAACTTGATTTGCAAACATTTGTGAAAAGGGAGGGCCAAAACTGCCAGACAACACAACTTATCCCCACCAATCAATCTGCCATGTCACCTCCACCAGCCAATAACACCTCACCACCTCACACCTCCCACCCACGTCATCCCCCACTAGCAACATAACTGATTTTTATAATCAGTTTTAAATTTCCCACTAAACACCTTATTTAAATAAACCCTCGCCCAAAACGGATCTAATCCCTCCCTTAATCCCACAAGAACCCTAGTAATCCCAGGTCCAATTAACTTATAATCAAAGGGGTTTTTGTTGCAACTTTCTAGATTAATAATTACCATCACCCTCACCAAAACCCACACAAGAAACGTGAACCCAACACACCCATGTGTTGGGTAGGACCACCCCTGCAACGTCCCTTTCCCTCAAAACCCTAAACCCGACAAGATCAATGTTTGATACTTATTTCTTTGACCCCAAGCACAAATGAACGCTTGAGATCACTTGCTAACAGCTGGACATCACAAGAACCTTTCAGAAATCACATGGACGATTTTTGACCAAGATATTCAAGCAAAGACCAAGGGTAGCATTGGCATTTCATGCCATTAGGGTTTTCTGATTCTAGATTATTCTGTAGCCACTATATAAGGCACTAGGATTTCATTTGATACCTTTGTTCCATTTTCTAGCAACTCTTTTTATAATTCCATTTTATCAATATAAAGTTGGTGTTTTTGTTAAAATATAATTCCTTTTATTATTAATAAAAGTTGGTGATAAGGTTGCTTATAATCTGAGTTCCATTTATAATTTTTTAAATTTGTGAAGTTTCAGTTTTCACAAAAAGGTTTTGAAAAGGTTTGATATTTTCAGAAATCTAAGAATATTAAGAAGTGAAAGTGGATTGGTGTTCTTGTTTTTCTGAGGTTGATTTCTTGTTTAAAACGTGTTCAAAATTTCAAGGCTTGTTGTTTTAAGGTGTCAAAAAGATTTTTGAAGGCAAAAATTAGTTTTTACCATTTTTTGTACTAAGTTTACTGTATCAAAAGCCATAAGCTACAAGCTTATGGCATTTTGATACTTGGAGTTTTCTGCTGGTTTGTTGTGGTGTGCAGGAAACAAGAAGGAAAAAGTTATCCATTTTTTTCCATTTCTATTTTATTATAGCAAGTAAAACTACTCACGCAGCTCAACAAAGTCTGCACAAGCCCGGGCTTGTTAGAGATGGCTATGCAGCCATTGTGGGACATGGATGTGGGTCCCACAAGGTAAATCTCTTGTACTATGTTTTAGTTTCAATATTTCAGTTTTATGTGATTTTTCATGAAATTTGCATGAAATTGTTTATGTGTTGTTAAGCTGTTTGATTATGCTCATTTAGGGTTATTTTGCATGTTAGAAGTAGTTTTAATCAATTTGGTAAGAATTTGATTTGATTTGGTTTGAAAAAAGTTCATTTTCAGTATTTGAGGGGTGTTTGGATTAGGGTTTAAGTTGGTTTAAATGGTTTAAATCTTGCTTGAAAACCTGTTTTAATCAATCATTAGGATGTTATTAGGTAGTATATGTACTTAGTTTTTAGGTTTGGTGAAGTTTAAATCAAGTTTGCATGTTAAAATCTTGGAAAAATAGCATAAAATCAGTAGGTCTTTGTTTTGCCAGATTTTTTGTTTATTTGACCTATAAATCTTGATCACTGTTAGATTCTAGGTCCTAGTAGGGTTTGCAATTGCTTATATGCTAGTTGGTAGGATTGTATGCAAGTTTTTAGCATTTGAAAGTCACGTTTGTGCCATTTGAACCAGGTCACTATTCATCAGAAACATGCACACCATATCAGAAACCTTTTAGGGCTTTTTGTGATTGATTGTGTGAAGCAACTTGTTCTTTCTTGTTTAATTGACTTCCCACAACCCAACTGGTTGTGGGAGTGCCCATTTGTCCAAAGAAAACCAAGCACATAGCTTTCTAAGCTCAAAAGGTCAACTGACCTTGAAATTGCATTAACACTGGGAACCAAGTTCCCCCTGCTCTTGTTTTTGTTACCACTGCTAAGCAAACAGACAAAACCCTAGCACATGTCACTATTAGATTCTTAAAATTTTGTCTTTTGTGGACTAAAATGAGAATTAGGACTTAAAACCAGTTTCACAATTTTTCTAATTTTAATTTTGATTTTTCTAATTAATTAGATTTTTTTGTTACTATTCATTTAGTATTTTTTACATTAATTAGCTATTTTTAAAACTTTTTAATTTTTTGTTTTTGTCTTTTAGTGACAAAAATACTTATTTTTCAGTTTTTAAATTTTTCTTTTATTTTGAAAAACATTTTAAGATTTTTGGTTTAAAAAGTTCTTACTGTTCACTTTTTAATTATTTTTTAGAATTAAATTAGTTTAATTAGGGTTTATTTTGTTAACTATTTTTTCTTTTAGTGAAAAATTTTATATTTTTCAAACTTTTTCATTTTTCTACTGTTCCTTAGAGTAATTTAGGATTTTTAAAAGTGTAAAATTATTTTTGGTATTATTTTATTATTTTTTATAATTATTTTGGTTTAAAAATAGTTTTTAGAGATTTAAAAATAGAAAAATAGTTTTTAAAATTTAGGAAAAATACTTTTTAGTCTTTAGGTAATATAAGTAAGTTATTTGTTCAATAAAATAATATTTTGGACATTTTGATTAATTATATTTAATTTTAGGGCTTTAATTAGCATTTAAAATTGAATATTTAATTAATAAAAGGTTTTAAAATATTTTTATTGGATTTTCATTCTTATTTATATTATTTTTGACTTATTTTAACTTTTAATTAATTTTTAGGATAAAATTTTTAATTTTGGTACTTTTTACGGTTTTACGTGAACGACCTTTTCGTCTTAGCTCGATCCGTCTTCGTAACCGTCATTCTCTTCTCACCCCATTTCTATTTTCTTTTTCTCAACAATATAATCACAAATCAAAATCAATTCATTACACAACACACTAGCCTCCTTGGGAAACAAACTTGAACCTATTTGGTCATTAGTGCTCGGTTTTCCTAAACCGACACTTAACACTTACCACTATTTGCCTTCCATTTCCTAAAGGGTAGAAAAAACTCTACATCATACCCCTTATCGCCTTGTGTAAGGAAAGGCTTTCCACCTTCCCATTGAGTTGGAGAATAAGGCTTATTGGGCCTTGAAATGGGCTAATTTTGACATAAACAAAGCCAGTGATCTTAGGAAAATCCAACTCAATGAACTTAATGAACTTAGGAATGAAGCTTATGAGAATTCGTTGATTTATAAGGAGAAAACTAAGCTCATTAATGATTCTAGGGTTATGAACTGAGAGTTTCACATAGGTGATCCAGTTTTACTCTTTAACTCTCGGTTAAAAATCTTTTCTGGAAAGCTTAAGAGCCGTTGGTCCGGTCCATTCACCGTCGCCAAAATCTTCCCTTATGGCACCATTGAGTTATCTCAACCAAATGGGCCAAACTTTAAGGTGAATGGCCAATGTGTTAAGTTGTACTTTGGAGAGGACATCTCTCATGAGATGATTCCATACCTCGCCATGTTTCCCTTGAATTAGTTTTGGGTTGAGTCAGGCTCGTGACTCAGTTAACAAAAACAAGCGCTTCTCGGGAGGCAATCCGATGATCTATCCTTTTTACCCGGTTTCATAATAAGTGTAGGGGGAGCTATGTAGGTGTTTGTTGTCTTGTTTCTTATGATGTGCATGGATTAAAGCTTTCAAAGAGCCACTTTTGATGATATTTGACGACCCGTGATCCCGTGTTCCCGTCTTCCCGGTTCTATCCTAAACACTTTTGATTCCATATCTTATTAATAAATGTTGAAATGGGAATCACTTTAGTAGTCTCTTAATTAGCAAGATTTAAACAAAGTGCACAATGTCCTAGGTGTAGGGGAGTTTACTCTCACATGCTTAAACATTGAGGACAATGTTTATATCAAGTGTAGGGGGACTTCTATCGAAGTTAAGTGGACTTTTCCATTAATTTTCCTCATTTTAACCGGAAAATTTAACTTTTCAACATTTTTTCAAAATTTTTGATCTATTTTGGCCTAGTAGTATTTTCATTTATGTTCTTTCCTTTTGTCATCACATCGTATGTACATATTTCATTTCAAGAATAAAGAGAAAAATAAATAGTTAAATAAAATGGTTTTAATGTGTTTAGATATCTTTGATATATTAGGCCCGTCCTGAATTTTTTGACTCTGCCCGAGTTTACTTATCCAAGTTTACTCTAGCTAGTATCCTTAACGTGTTTAAATCAAGTTTTGCTAGGCTTTTATATAGGTAACTTTAAAACGCGAAAAGTCTTAACTCATACGGATTCAAGAACAAGAACTTTTCGCAAGTTCCTATAATTGATCCTAGAAATTCGTTTATCAAGGGAACCTTAAAATGCAAATTCTAAACTTGAAAAAGTCTAAGAAGTTGCAAGATCCTATAGATGACTTGAGAACCCAAAACTTTGATTTAATTGGCTAAGCATCCACGAGTCTCATTCCTTTAGATTTTAAATTGTGGAGGACGAGAGAACATAGAGTCAATTATAAGTTTGGTATTCTTTCATGAATTTATGTGAGTTAATTATAAGATTTTTCTCCTATCGCTTGTTAATAAATATAATTGCAATAAGTAAGGTTGTACGATTTGAAAAGTTACTTAGCTTCTAGCACAAGATCGTTTAAAAGTTACTCGGGATTAATTAAAGTTCATAGCCAAGGCATAACTTATTGAAGCGGGATGCGAAGATTGGCGAGTCCGAAAAGGCCCTAACAAGGCATGAGGGCTACATTTTGTTGCTAAAGATCCAAAGTGATGTGAAGAATCATTTATCAAAAATCAATATGAAGGATCGAGACACACAACGAAAAGCAAATACTCCCCTAAAGATCATGGAGAAGTCTATCCGAAAAGACCCTAGCAAGGTATGAGGATAAATAGATCCAAGTCCTAAAAGGAGGCGGATCGTTGTATATCAAAATCCCAAATAAATATTGGAGAAAATGAAGAAGTCGTGGTCCAAGTTTGAAGAATCTCTCAAAAACTTCAAGTGAAGAAATTCCTATTATGAAGAGAAGACCATTATTTCAAGAACGTCTCTCAAGATTCGAAGTATGAAGTCAATGCCATATATCGATCCGAGAAAGGTCTCAAATCGTGAAACGAGTTATGCCAAGATATGAACTTTATGAGATTTCGAGAAGGTGTTTTAAAAGATTTTGTCCTTTAGCTTGTGGAAACCTTGGTTTCCTCGAATCTTTTAGCTACTAGGCATAGTCATTGTTCATATGATTATACAATCAAAGCGGAAAAGAACAATAACTATGTAACAAGGTGTTTAGGCACAAAGAACATGAATTAAAACAAATGGATTGCTAATTATATTAATAATCAACAACCACTAGGTGTATATACATTGAATCCCACACCTAGTCGACACACGCTTTAGGTTTACATTGTATATGAAAGTTATGAATAAACCTAATACCCTTGGTTCCTTTTATAGTGTAAGGATTAGGGTTTACAAGAGATAATATCAAATAACCATGTAAATCTTCTATTCAAATAAACTTATACATAATATATTCTGCATGTTTATCTAAATAGAAGCTTCCAAAGGCTTCTTGTCAATGTTTCTGTCAATGCTTGAATTGCATGTGACAATGCTTAGATTGCACTTGACAATGCTTGCTTCTGTCAACGCCTGATTTGTTCTTGACAACGCCTGGAATACACTTGTCAACGCTTAGACAAATGCCTTCATGTTTTCTTCGTTTTTGAGTTTATGCCACATCAACTTTTTGACCCAACAATCTTACCCTAGTTGATGTTGGCAAAACTCTTTGTGTATCTCTTGTAAGTTGTACATCATCTTCAAATTGCGTTCCCTCAATTGTAGCATGTATGTCTTCCCCTTTTTGTCACATCAACAGAGAAGTAAACAATGTATGCAATCTTGAAGATTCTCCAAATGTAGGCTCTGTGTAATGATCTTGAAGAAAAACAAATATAATATTTTTGATGTAGAAGTAGAATAACCCAACCTTGTGTTCCATGTCTTGTACTATCCATGTGATGAAGAACTTATACCTATAGCAAATTATAAGTAGACCTCGATCCCTTGCCAATATTCTCATCCTTTGTGAGACACTAAGCACGATAATGTAACTCCTTCAAGTGTTATGACAAGTCTTTGTCACCAAACATTTAAAGCACGAACAAGTTATTTTCAAACCAATGGATGGATCCTATGATTTAAAAATATGATAAAACACAAACTCGCGAAAATCTACTTCGAGCATCAAACTTACCATAAGAATTCTTCCCCTTAAGCCAACACCTCTTCATGACGAATTTTAATGAAATAACATCTTCATACCATATGTAAAAGCCTTTATGGATAGCTCTTTCACAAGGCTATCCCGATTACATAATCTAATATCCATCAAATTCTCCATGAATAGTTGCTAACTCGCTTTAAAATCATTAATCCCTTTAAAAATATCCGAGCCATAAATATCAACTTGATATTCTATATAAAAACGGAGATTCCATGTACCTTCGTGTGTAAATACCTCCTTTTTGTGTGCTAAAAACATAGCAATTTTCTCAAACAGCAGCTATACTTTTGTCATCTGAGAACCTTCATTGTCAGATATCTTAATCGTATGCATTGTTAGATATCGGACAAAACCTATCAACGCTTGAGCAAGCGTTTCTCGGACAACTCATGTCAACGCTCTCTGTCAGCGTTCGACTTATTCTTGTCAGCGTCAAAATAACAAGTGTCAGCGTCTAACCAACAAACAACAACGTCCATATCTCATTCCCATGTTTGAAAAAGGAAACTAAATATATATGTCCCTACGTCTGATTAACTGCTTGCTTTGCCCATGAATAATTTGAATATATCCCATGTTTCTATCCACGTTTTTGTTCCAAGAAACCAGGGATATCAAGATAAATAATCCATAAAAATAGCAAATATCTTCATACCGTTTTTTAAAACTGCTGAATATTTGTGAAGACCAAATCCCCACACGTCTGATTAAATCACAATCTTCAAATTTTGTACCTTTTTCTCGTACTGTAGCATGTGAATCATATCCCACGTGTGAACAAATTGGGACCACTTTCTTTTGACATAAAAAAACGTCCTTGGATATCTTCTTTTTGGCATCGTGACTACAAGATGATAATATGTAATATTGATCTGCTGACATGATCATAAAGAAGGCGTTTGAAACCCTAAAGTGGAGATCATCTTGCTGCTACAAATTCCTTCTTTCAGATTTGCCATGACTGAAAATCAGAACACCATCAAGTAATCACATTCAAGAACATAGATTAATTTAGGGTTTATCACAGAAACCCTAATATGTCAAATCAAGACCCTTGCGCTGCATCTCCACGTATGACTTGTTGCTAGGGTTCATTATTGATCCATGATGAATCAAATCCCCAAGGATAGCAACATCTTTTCTTCAATCAGGAACAATAAACAAGTATTCTAGGGTTTATGAATCAAACCCTAAAAACGAAATCTATCTCTGCAGCCAACTTTGACGCCTAGTAACTTTTTACTGTGGATAAAACTTGACAATCCCTCAGGTGGATGTCTAGATATATGTGTATAGAACACACACAAGAAATTTCGCGATCCAACGGTTCAATCAAAAGTTATGACCTTATGAATACTGCTGCGCACACAAAAACGTCCAGAAAAATCCTAGACGGGTTTTTCTTTTCTTCACCATACACGAACACCTTGTATAGAACACACACAAGAAATTTCGCGATCCAACGGTTCAATCAAAAGTTATGACCTTATGAATACTGTTGCGCACACAAAAACGTCCAGAAAAATCCTAGACGGATTTTTCTTTTCTTCACCATACACGAACACCTTGTTGGTCCTAGCATCACGAGCCACGAAGCTCTGATACCAATTGTGGAAACCTTGGTTTCCTCGAATCTTTTAGCTACTAGGCATAGTCATTGTTCATATGATTATACAATCAAAGCGGAAAAGAACAATAACTATGTAACAAGGTGTTTAGGCACAAAGAACATGAATTAAAACAAATGGATTGCTAATTATATTAATAATCAACAACCAGTAGGTGTGTATACATTGAATCCCACACCTAGTCGACACACGCTTTAGGTTTACATTGTATATGAAAGTTATGAATAAACCTAATACCCTTGGTTCCTTTTATAGTGTAAGGATTAGGGTTTATGATGAGATGGCATTTATACATGATCTCATCATTCTTTTCGGGCTTTAAATACATAAAAATGTCATAAAATACCATATATATGCTTGTGTTTGTTTACTTGTGTATTTTAGGTACGGATATCGTGAAAAAGACAAAAGATCACAAGATACAAGGAAAAACGAACACGAGAAACGAAGCCGTACAATGAACCGGGCCCTAATCATGGAATTTTCATCAAATACCCTTAAAGACTTGAAGACAAAACAAGATTGATCCTCATTCTATGAAGAAATGACACTTAAAACCCTTGTATATTAATAATTACAAGTTTGGTCCCTTAAGTTTGTCAAAATTGCAAAAAGGTCCTTCAACTTTGAAGAAATGGCAAGATTAGTCCCTCAACAAATTCAAATTGCCAAATATGGTCCCTCATGAAGTCAAAGTTATATTGAAGACCTTTGAAGATCAACATTGTCCAAGAACAGCCCTTGAAAATACTCAAAATGGCAAAAATCATCCTTGATAAGCTTTTGTCAAAGTTTTGTGCCAAAATTGTAAAAGATGGAAAGTTATTTGCAAAGAGAAATCAGTTTTAGGGCTGGAAAACCTTTAATGCCAAAATTTCCAAAACACAAGGACCAAAAATGCACAAGTGGAAACATTCAAAACTAAAAACGCGCCTAACACCCACTGTTCCCCTAATTTCGGATCAAATAAGCATTTACTGTTCCCTTTTCACTCCCAGGTTTCACCTTCACTTTTACTTGGGTAAAACCCAATTAAACCTGCACACGTGTAATTCACACCAATACAAACCCTTCCCACGCCTAAACTACCCAATCCCACGTTTGAGGACCCCACCCCCAAATACCCCATCCACCAATAGGAGCATTCCTTTGGCTCCAAGGCACATGACGTGTCCCCAATCAATGGACATGATGATTTGCTTCATCACAACGCAAAATCCAACGTTCAAGATCAAAAGGACAGCTCAATCACAAGAATTCGTCTAGAAGCTTTTAGGGGTATTTTAGAGATTTAAATGTATTAGGGTTTGTATTTTCTTCTTCCTAGAGTAGTATAAAAGGCAATGAGCATGTTCATTGATCCTTTGTTCCAGTTTTCTTCAAGTAAACTTGTAATTCCTTTTATTGAATATAAAAAGTTGGTTTTTGTTATTTAAGCAATCTAATTCCTTTTTTATGATTTATTAAAGTTGGTGTTTTTTATTGAAGAAAGCTGTGTTCCATTTTCAATTTGGTTGATTGATTGTGTTTTTCAAAATATTTCAAAGGTTTTTAAAATCTGAGATTTTTAGGTGAGATTTGTTCTAAGGATTGGTGTTAGAGGTTCATGTTATTGGTGATTTAAGAGATATAAAAACGTTTTAAGAAAGTTAGAAAGAATTTGGAAGAGTTTTAAAAAGAAAAGAAAGAAACAGATTATATATTTTGCTTTGTATTTTTCTTGTTTGTTTTGATTTGTCATAAACAGGTGTACAAGGGTTGTTGATTTGTGTTCAGCACCAGCCCCAGCTGGTTTGGAGGAGGATTATACATCCTCTAGGGTTTTGGAAGTAAAACCCTAAGGTATTTTCTTTTACCCTGTTGAAATTTCAGAAAAAATAAGTTTCATGTGATTTTGCTTGATTGGTTGCTATAAGTGTGATATAGCTGTTTGATTTGTGTTTTTGTAATGTCATATGCATGTTGGATGCTTCCTGAATCAATTTTGTGAGGTTTGAACAGATTTGGTTTGCTAAAAAGTTGAAATAGATTTTTAAAAGGGTGTTTGGCTAAGGGGATTAGCAGGTTTTAAATCTTTGATTTTGTTTTTCAAAAGTGTTAGAGCAATTGGAATAGGTTGAGTAAGGTTGTCTGATAAGTGTGTTATCATTTGGTGCATATTTTGAGCAAGGTTGAGTGGTTCAAGGTGAAAAACATAGCTCAAATCTGCTAGTCCACTTTCTGCTCATTTTTCTTAAAATTTTGTGCATGATCTTTGATACCTGTTGAGATTCAGGCTAGTTAAGTTATTGTTATCTCTTTTGTACCATTTTGTGAGTATGCGTGCCTAATTTGAAGCCTTGAAGTTGGCTAGAGTGCAAGTTATAAGCCATATAGTCCACTGATCTGTTGAATTCATCACAGCAACTTCATATCATTCTTGGTGTGTTTTTGTTTGCTATTTGTGCTTGCTAAGTGTTTGAATCTACTTATATTGTGACTCCTTGTGCTTAAATAAGCACAAGGGTGCCTTTGCTCCCAATACAAATACCAAATAAGCCACTTAGCCAAGTCCTCTTGGCTCACAAGTATTCAAGTGTGCACTCACACTGTTTCATCAGCAAAAAGAGTAACCAGGCCACGTTTTGATCTTTGATTTATCTTAAAATTGCATTAAAAAGTTTTTGGAGTGTGTTTTTATAGCTTAACAAGGTCATAGATTGATTGTAAAAAGAAAAAAAAAATAATAAATAGCAAAAAGTCACCCGCAGTGGGCTCGAACCCCAGACCTCTCGGTGGAGGGTTAGGAGAACTACCACTGATCTAGATGCTTTTTCTTGTTTTCATTTCATTTCAATATCTATTTAACCCGTTTTCATTTTCTAGCTTATTTCATAAGCCGTAGCATTTTCATCACTTTTCAGCTTATTTAATAAGCAATTTTAGCTTCTTTTTATTTTCCTAGAATCTTATTAGGTTTGTTGATTTTTCTAGCTTATTTTTATATTTTTCCATTTATTAGTTTATTTTCTAGGATTTATTTAATATACGTTTTTTATTAAATCAATAAAAAATAGAAAAAAGATTTTTAATTTTTAGGAAAAATAATTTTTAGGTTTTATTTAATATTTTTGAGGTTTACATTAAGTTTAGGTTTTATAAACTTTAATTTTTAATTTTATATTATTTTAAGGTTTTTTATAAACTTTAAAGAATTTTATAAAAATATTAAAAAAGGTTTAGGAGCTCTAATTTGTGTTTTTCTCTTAGTTAGAATATTTTAAGTTTTTAGAAATTTTTTAGAATTAATTTTATTAACTTTTTATTTTTAGCATTATTTTAATATTAAAATATCAAAATTTTATTTTTCTTTATTTTCCATTTTTCCTAGGTTCCTTATCATTAATTAAGACTATTTCCATTTTTAGAATATTTTTATAGCTTTTAGATTTATTTTTATAATTATTTTAAGTTTAATTAGGTTTTAATCATTTTTAATCATTTTTAGAGTTTTAAAAATAGTTCTAATAGGTTTTAATTTTTAGAAAATTACTTTTTAGTCTTCTAATAATATAAGTTAAGTAATTATTCAATAAAATCATATTTTAGACATTTGAATTAGTTATATTTAATTTTAGGGCTTTAATTAGCATTTAAAATTAAATATTTAATTAATAAAAGGTTTTAAAATATCTTTGTTGGATTTTTATCGTTGTTTATATTATTTAAGACTTTTTTTTAGCCTTTTTGATATTTTGTTTTTAGTATTAATAATTTTTTAATTTGGGTAGTTTTTCACGCCTTACGTTTTCGTCGTAGTTTAATTTTAACGTATCCGTCTTTTCATCCTCTCATCCCCATTCTTCCAAATATTAATCTCAAACAAATACAAGTTAATTCACACACATATACCTCCTTGGGAAACGAACTTTCTTTCTCTCATTTTATTTGATTAAGGGTCATTACTTGTGGTTTTCCTAAATCACTCGTTAATACTTACCGCTATTTTGCGTTGCTTTGTTTTTCCTAAAATAAAGTATACATAAAAAGACTACAATCATTTTGGCGCCGCTGCCGGGGAGGTGTGTTGTGCTTTAATTTGGAAACTTTTGTTTTTGATATTATCCATAAATAGTATTTGTGTTAAGTGGAACTCCCTTAACACGTATTATCGGTTTTCTTGGTTTTTTCTTGTAGAAATATTATTAATATATTGTGTTAAGTATCACAATCAAAATACAATATCTCCAAAAGTGTGAAAACACAACCTTAATTGGGATTTGATCTCCTAATTATTGTATTCGAATCTCAAACAAAAAGAAAAGGCAAAAATAGATAAATACTTTTGTGAAGCTCGATTTTGAGAAATACAAACTATAAGGTGGGTATAAGGCGGGTATTATAAAATATACCCTAAGGAAAAAGGCTCTTAAGTGCTTCGCGCCGCCTCGTTTCCCCGCTTGCTTGTGAGTATTTTGAGATTGAAGGCTAATCGAGGGTTTTGCCGCCCAAAGTATTATTACGTATACTATATTTGCTTGGTTTCTTTGTGATTAAACCCTCGTGAACAATTTGGTTTTCACCAAAGTTCTAAAGTCATTCGAAGGCGTTCACTCCACGTGATCGTTTTCATTCCTTTGAGGCTTCGTTAATCAAGAGTTTGATTCGAGGAGAGATTTTGTAGATTGTTGTCTACGAAGATACACCAAAATCCAAAAAAATTAAATATCATCAAAAACACAAAAAAATTGAAAATTCACAAAACAACCAAAAAGAATCTTCTTTGCTCACCTCCCATTCTTCGTGAAGTTTATGATCACTCGTAATCAAGCAAAACGAGCTCGTAAACGTCTTCAAAAGCAAGCAAATCAAGGATCGTTGATTGTTGAAGAACCTCCAATTGTTGAACCTATTGTAGAACAAGAAGTCGTCATGGCTAATCGTACTATGATGGAGTTGCTACAAGCACCCACCGAGGGTTTTGGAGAGGCCATTGTTATTCCCGCCATCCTTGCGGAGAATTTCGAGATTAAGACGGGTTTAATGTCTATGTTGCAAGCAAACAAGTTTCGAGGTCACGAGAAAGACAACCCGCATTACCACATTAGGAATTTCAACCGTCTCACCGCCACTAGCAAATTCAAAGATGTTCCACATGACGCCATTAAGATGATGTTGTTTCCATATTCGTTGGATGGACCCGCAAAAATTTGGCTCGAGAAAGAACCGCCAAATTCAATTTTGACATGGGCCGATCTCGTTTCTAAGTTTGTGAACAAATTTTTTCCACCATCGAAAACAACAGACTTAAAAAATGAGATTTCACGATTTGTGCAACGTAACAATGAAAGTTTTTCAATGGCATGGGAACGATTTAAAGAGATGTTACATGAATGTCCTCACCATGATTTTTCGGAATTGCATCAAATTGATACCTTTTATAATGGGCTTAATGATCATGAACGAGATTATTTGAATGCCGCCGCGGGTGGCAATTTTTTGTGCAAGACGTCAAATGAGGCTTTACAAATCATTAAGAATCGATCTAAGGTTTATAGCCCTCGTAACACACCGAGTGTTGCCAATATGGGTTCGTCATCTTCGTCACAATCGTCTCGTAGCATTAACGCCTTACATGATGAAGCTAATGAGGAAAATCGGTTTTTTGATAGATTTGCTAATCTAATGTCCCATTGGAAGGCTCAAGAAGCTTCCAATTCCGCTTCGGTTAAAGCGGTTGCTAAGAGTTGTTTATCTTGTGGGGGAGCTCATGATCTTTCCGAGTGCATTACCGCGGATGGTAACACTTCGAGTGCTTATGTAGCAACGGGAACTTACAACCAAAACGGCCAAGGTTCCCGCCAAAATCAAGCTCCACCAAATCAAAATGTTAACAATTATCGAAACAACAACCAAGGTAATTACCAAGGCAACACACGCAATTACAACAAAGGGAATTATCAAAGTGGGAATGGACAAATCTCTAATCAAAATCAAAACCGTGATTTTCAAAACACTACACAAGGTTTTCAAAATGCTCACACGAAAAATTTGCAAGGAGAATTTTTTTTGATTATGCAAAAGCAAATGATGCTAAATTTGATAATATGCAACGTGAGATGATTAGCTTAAGATCCGAGTTGAAAAACGAGCTTAAAAATGAACTTGCTAATGAACTTAAAACTCATGCAAATAAAATGGAAGGAAATGTCCAACGTCTTCAACAAAACCAACAAAAGATGGAATTAGGACAACATGAGATTAAGCAAGAGTTATTGAAAGCGGATGCTAGGCAATCTAAATTTGAGGACCGAATGGCTAAGATGTTTGAAGCTATCATGTGTAAGCCCTCTTCTTCGGGTGGTCTTCCTAGTGATACCATTAACAACCCGAGGGGAGAATTGAAGGTTGTTGCTACACGAAGTGGTAAAACTTTCAAGGAACCGATCTCTCGTCCAAGTACTTCTACGGAGAAGGAAATCGAGAAAGAACCCGAGGTGATGGTCGAAAAGGAGCACATCACAAGCCCACGAAGTACCGCTCATACCACACCTACGGTTACACCAATACCAATTGTGGAACCCGAGTTTCCAAGGCCGTTGCCTAATGACCAACCCACACCACCTTTACCTTACCCTTCGAGACGAAACAAAGAGAAAGCACAAGAAAGGAACAATTATCAATTTGAGCTATTTATGAAAATGTTTCGTGATTTGCATTTTAACATAAGTTTTGCCGATGCTTTAATCATGATGCCTCGATTCGCCGCAAACTTCAAAAGTATGCTTAACAACAAAGAGAAGTTACAACAATCGTCTAGTTGTTCATCGGTTTTTCTAAGCCGCATACCACAAAAAGTCGGTGATCCCGGTAAATTTTTGATTCCGTGTGCTATTCAAGATATGGAGGAATGCTACGCCTTGGCCGATCTTGGCGCTAGTATTAATTTGATGCCTCTCGAGATTTTCAAATCGCTTTCGCTTCCGGCTCTTACTCCTTCGAACATGTCCATCGAGATGGCCGATCATTCTACGATCATGGCATGTGGAGTAGCCGAGGACGTTTTCGTTAAAGTCGGAAAGTTTTACTATCCCGTTGACTTTATCGTTGTAGACATTCCCATCGATCGAAAAGTTCCTCTCATTTTGGGTCGTTCATTTTTGGATACATCACGAGCACTTATCGATGTTCATGCTCGAAAAATCACCCTTCGTTTCAATGAAGAAGAACTTGTCATCAATGCAACACAAAACTCCAATCTTTCTCATGTATATTCTATTGCAACTTTAAACCATGGTGACTCGACCAATATCGTTTGCAAAGAATTTTCACCAAGAGTTTTAGGGAATGTCTCCAAAAACAATTTACCATTTCCTCCGCCGGTGGAGGTTATGAGTGCTAAACCTACAAAGAAGAAACCATCAATACTTAAAAATCCTTCGCCTCATCTCGAACATTCATTCTTGAAAAGTGTTGATAAGTTGCCGGTTTCTATGGAAGATCTTTCGGATGATGAATATGTTGGCCCCGATGGGGAGGTTTTCTTCGTCGATAAACGTTTTGAGAACTTGCCACCACCAAAACCAAAACGGTTTCAAAATGTGAGAATTTTTAGTGTGACTAACATCGTCTTAGAAACACCGAATATTTTCGACATAATCAAAAAGGGTTTTCATAAGGAGAGTTTAAAAGATAAAGAAGAAAAAGATTTTAAATGTGATTTAATTGATTTTTCTACAAACCTAACTCCGTCATCACCACGTGTTTTGAGTGCTACAAGCTCGTCTACTCCTTTTGACGATGTTTTGTGTGGTTCTAGTATGGGGGAAGCCCCTTATGTTCCCTCATCCTTGTCCACCGAGGACGAGATTTTCGATCCCGGAATTTCATGTAAAAGGAAATCTCGGTCTTCCACCGATGCAATAAATGGAAACTATTTCTATTTGCTTGGTGCGAGTCTACCTCGAGTAGCTCAAACGTTTGTCTTACCAATTGTCTCACCCTTCTACTTCTCATCTATTTTCTTCAAACTCATTGAGTTTATGGCACATGTTGGAGTGGCGTTAATTTGTTTTTCCAATGGAAACGAGAACGCCATTTTCGACCCCGGTATTTTGCATCATCTAAGGACTTAGTCCTTTTTACCGGTTGCTTTTTGGGCCTTGTTTATCATGTAAGCCCCATCAAAAATTGACCATACCATGAATTTCCCTAAACGTTCACATTTTGAGGGGATCGAGTCGAGCTCATGACTCGGTAATCAAAAACGAGGTGCCTCGTGGGGGAAATCCCATGCTTATCTTTATGCTTTATATTCACTAATAAGGGGACTTGTACCCTTCCAACTCGTTGTCTCGTGGTTGTTTGTGATTGTGTTATCTAGATCATCATCATCATCTACGATTGAAGACTCTCGTGTTCGTTTACGTGAGCCTCCATCGTTCGTTTGAAGAAGTTTTTCACGATTCCATGACATATCCTTTATTGTTCTAACAATTATCTTTTAGCATAATTAATAAACGGCTTTAGATATATTGTTGATCACCCTTTCCATGCTAGATCCTAAGCATTCGACTCTTCGTCTCTAGTATGGGGGTGCTCCACCTTTAGACTCGAAACATTGAGGACAATGTTTACTTTTAGTATGGGGGGGTGAATAGATACTTGCTTTGCTACGCCCTCACGTTTTCCAACTTTCAATGTTTTGTTTTGCTAATAAGGCTAAAAATGGCCAAATTTTAAAAAATTTTCTTAGTTTTCATAAGTGTTTTTAAGACACGAATGTATATTTTCCGATGGGTAGAATAAGAGTTAATTTTTGACTTGATGGGCATTTGGAGCCATTTACATTCCTTAACCCGCTCAATTCAAGTTTTGCTAGACTTTTATATAGGGAGCTCTAAAACGCGAAAGTCTTAATTCATTCGGGTTAAGAACAAGAACTTTTCGCAAGTTCCTATAATTGATTCTAGAAAGTCACTTATCAAGGGAACTTTAAAACGCATTCTCTAAACTTGAAAAAGTCCAAGAAAGTGCAAGATCCTATAGGTGGCTTGAAAACCCAAAACTTTGATTTGATATAGTCTTAATGAAAGCTAATCCAAATTTGGCTTAATTTTGACTTGCATGGCTAAGTATTCACGAGTCTCTTTAATTAGAGGTCTTTATATAGTGAAGAACGAGAAATGATAGAGTTAGACAAGTGATCATGCTAAACGTAGAACATGAAAGGGCTCTTTCAAAAACTCATATGTTTTTAATTGTGGCTTTTTCTTCCCATAAGATCAATGCATTAGGAATAAAACATAATTGCAATAAGTAAGGTCGTACGATTTGAAAAGTTACTTAGCCTCTAGCGCAAGATCGTTTAAAAGTTGCTCGGGGTTGAATAGAGTTCATAGCCAAGGCATAACTTATTGAAGCGGGACGCGAAGATTGGCGATCATCCAAAAAGGCCCTAACAAGGCATGAGGAGCTCTATTTTTGCTAAAGATCCAAAGATGATGTGAAGTATCATTATTCCAAAATCAATATGAAGGATCGAGACACACGACGAGAAGCTATTACTCCCCTAAAGAATGGAGAAAGTCTATCCAAAAAGACCCTAACAAGGTATGAGGATAAATATATCCAAGTCCGAAAAGGAGGCGGATCGTTGTATATCAAAATCCAAAGTAAAGATTGAAGAAAAATGATGAAGTCGTGGTCCTATATGAAGAATCTCTCAAAAACGTCAAGTGAAGAAATTCCAAATATATGAAGAGAAGACCATAATTTCAAGAACGTCTTCCCAAGATTTGAAGTATGAAGTACATGCCAAATATCGGTCCGAGAAAGGTCTCAAATCGTGAAACGAGTTATGCCAAGATATGAACTTAAGGAGATACACGAGAAGCCGTTTTAAAAGATTTTGTCCTTCGGCTAACTATTGATCAAATCGTGATACTTTGCTTTCGGACTAATAACTACTCAAATAAGTCAATATGAATCACTTGTGATCCGTGACAAATAGATAAAAAATGCTAGTAACCCATTTCCTTTTATAAATAACTAGGATTGCGGGGAGAAAAAGTATTACACAATTTGGACGTATGAGTAGTGTTAGCATTGTGACTTGTACCAACAATGATCTTGTTTTTGCACTTAGCATGGAATGTATGACAATCAAGGATGACGAAGTTTACTCTAAGGGACATTAACTTGTTTCTATTCTTTAACCCTAAAAGTCACCTTTTGGTGATGAAAATCATACATTATGTCTTTACACATTCTCGTAGTATGTTGCAAGTCTTTTACTCTTCAATAAAGGTTAATAAAATTGAACTTTGGTGATGCTTAGATACTTTATTCTAGCATTGCGTGAGGGCACGGCAATGGCTTAGTATGGGGGAGTGATGAGATGGCATTTATACATGATCTCATCGTTCTTTTCGGGCTTTAAATACATAAAAATGTCATAAAATACCGTATATATGCTTGTGTTTGTTTACTTGTGTATTTTAGGTACGGATATCGTGAAAAAGACAAAAGATCACAAGATACAAGGAAAAATGAACACGAGAAACGAAGCCGTACAATGAACCGGGCCCTAATCATGGAATTTTCATCAAATACCCTTAAAGACTTGAAGACAAAACAAGATTGATCCTCATTCTATGAAGAAATGACACTTAAAACCCTTGTATATTAATAATTACAAGTTTGGTCCCTTAAGTTTGTCAAAATTGCAAAAAGGTCCTTCAACTTTGAAGAAATGGCAAGATTAGTCCCTCAACAAATTCAAATTGCCAAATATGGTCCCTCATGAAGTCAAAGTTATATTGAAGACCTTTGAAGATCAACATTGTCCAAGAACAGCCCTTGAAAATACTCAAAATGGCAAAAATCATCCTTGATAAGCTTTTGTCAAAGTTTTGTGCCAAAATTGTAAAAGATGGAAAGTTATTTGCAAAGAGAAATCAGTTTTAGGGCTGGAAAACCTTTAATGCCAAAATTTCCAAAACACAAGGACCAAAAATGCACAAGTGGAAACATTCAAAACTAAAAACGCGCCTAACACCCACTGTTCCCCTAATTTCGGATCAAATAAGCATTTACTGTTCCCTTTTCACTCCCAGGTTTCACCTTCACTTTTACTTGGGTAAAACCCAATTAAACCTGCACACGTGTAATTCACACCAATACAAACCCTTCCCACGCCTAAACTACCCAATCCCACGTTTGAGGACCCCACCCCCAAATACCCCATCCACCAATAGGAGCATTCCTTTGGCTCCAAGGCACATGACGTGTCCCCAATCAATGGACATGATGATTTGCTTCATCACAACGCAAAATCCAACGTTCAAGATCAAAAGGACAGCTCAATCACAAGAATTCGTCTAGAAGCTTTTAGGGGTATTTTAGAGATTTAAATGTATTAGGGTTTGTATTTTCTTCTTCCTAGAGTAGTATAAAAGGCAATGAGCATGTTCATTGATCCTTTGTTCCAGTTTTCTTCAAGTAAACTTGTAATTCCTTTTATTGAATATAAAAAGTTGGTTTTTGTTATTTAAGCAATCTAATTCCTTTTTTATGATTTATTAAAGTTGGTGTTTTTTATTGAAGAAAGCTGTGTTCCATTTTCAATTTGGTTGATTGATTGTGTTTTTCAAAATATTTCAAAGGTTTTTAAAATCTGAGATTTTTGGGTGAGATTTGTTCTAAGGATTGGTGTTAGAGGTTCATGTTATTGGTGATTTAAGAGATATAAAAACGTTTTAAGAAAGTTAGAAAGAATTTGGAAGAGTTTTAAAAAGAAAAGAAAGAAACAGATTATATATTTTGCTTTGTATTTTTCTTGTTTGTTTTGATTTGTCATAAACAGGTGTACAAGGGTTGTTGATTTGTGTTCAGCACCAGCCCCAGCTGGTTTGGAGGAGGATTATACATCCTCTAGGGTTTTGGAAGTAAAACCCTAAGGTATTTTCTTTTACCCTGTTGAAATTTCAGAAAAAATAAGTTTCATGTGATTTTGCTTGATTGGTTGCTATAAGTGTGATATAGCTGTTTGATTTGTGTTTTTGTAATGTCATATGCATGTTGGATGCTTCCTGAATCAATTTTGTGAGGTTTGAACAGATTTGGTTTGCTAAAAAGTTGAAATAGATTTTTAAAAGGGTGTTTGGCTAAGGGGATTAGCAGGTTTTAAATCTTTGATTTTGTTTTTCAAAAGTGTTAGAGCAATTGGAATAGGTTGAGTAAGGTTGTCTGATAAGTGTGTTATCATTTGGTGCATATTTTGAGCAAGGTTGAGTGGTTCAAGGTGAAAAACATAGCTCAAATCTGCTAGTCCACTTTCTGCTCATTTTTCTTAAGAATTTTGTGCATGATCTTTGATACCTGTTGAGATTCAGGCTAGTTAAGTTATTGTTATCTCTTTTGTACCATTTTGTGAGTATGCGTGCCTAATTTGAAGCCTTGAAGTTGGCTAGAGTGCAAGTTATAAGCCATATAGTCCACTGATCTGTTGAATTCATCACAGCAACTTCATATCATTCTTGGTGTGTTTTTGTTTGCTATTTGTGCTTGCTAAGTGTTTGAATCTACTTATATTGTGACTCCTTGTGCTTAAATAAGCACAAGGGTGCCTTTGCTCCCAATACAAATACCAAATAAGCCACTTAGCCAAGTCCTCTTGGCTCACAAGTATTCAAGTGTGCACTCACACTGTTTCATCAGCAAAAAGAGTAACCAGGCCACGTTTTGATCTTTGATTTATCTTAAACTTGCATTAAAAAGTTTTTGGAGTGTGTTTTTATAGCTTAACAAGGTCATAGATTGATTGTAAAAAGAAAAAAAAAAATAATAAATAAATAGCAAAAAGTCACCCGCAGTGGGCTCGAACCCCAGACCTCTCGGTGGAGGGTTAGGAGAACTACCACTGATCTAGATGCTTTTTCTTGTTTTCATTTCATTTCAATATCTATTTAACCCGTTTTCATTTTCTAGCTTATTTCATAAGCCGTAGCATTTTCATCACTTTTCAGCTTATTTAATAAGCAATTTTAGCTTCTTTTTATTTTCCTAGAATCTTATTAGGTTTGTTGATTTTTCTAGCTTATTTTTATATTTTTCCATTTATTAGTTTATTTTCTAGGATTTATTTAATATACGTTTTTTATTAAATCAATAAAAAATAGAAAAAAGATTTTTAATTTTTAGGAAAAATAATTTTTAGGTTTTATTTAATATTTTTGAGGTTTACATTAAGTTTAGGTTTTATAAACTTTAATTTTTAATTTTATATTATTTTAAGGTTTTTTATAAACTTTAAAGAATTTTATAAAATTATTAAAAAAGGTTTAGGAGCTCTAATTTGTGTTTTTCTCTTAGTTAGAATATTTTAAGTTTTTAGAAATTTTTTAGAATTAATTTTATTAACTTTTTATTTTTAGCATTATTTTAATATTATTTTAATATTAAAATATCAAAATTTTATTTTTCTTTATTTTCCATTTTTCCTAGGTTTCTTATCATTAATTAAGACTATTTCCATTTTTAGAATATTTTTATAGCTTTTAGATTTATTTTTATAATTATTTTAAGTTTAATTAGGTTTTAATCATTTTTAATCATTTTTAGAGTTTTAAAAATAGTTTTAATAGGTTTTAATTTTTAGAAAATTACTTTTTAGTCTTCTAATAATATAAGTTAAGTAATTATTCAATAAAATCATATTTTAGACATTTGAATTAGTTATATTTAATTTTAGGGCTTTAATTAGCATTTAAAATTAAATATTTAATTAATAAAAGGTTTTAAAATATCTTTGTTGGATTTTTATCGTTGTTTATATTATTTAAGACTTGTTTTTAGCCTTTTTGATATTTTGTTTTTAGTATTAATAATTTTTTAATTTGGGTAGTTTTTCACGGCTTTACGTTTTCGTCGTAGTTTAATTTTAACGTATCCGTCTTTTCATCCTCTCATCCCCATTCTTCCAAATATTAATCTCAAACAAATACAAGTTAATTCACACACATATACCTCCTTGGGAAACGAACTTTTTCTCTTCTCTTTTTAAGTGATTGGGTCATTTGTGCACGGTTTTCCTAAACCGTCGTACTTAATACTTTCCGCTATTTATGCTCTTTTCCTAAAGAGTAGTAAACCACTACAATCAGTTTACAAGAGATAATATCAAATAAACATGTAAATCTTCTATTCAAATAAACTTATACAGAATATATTCTGCATGTTTATCTAAATAGAAGCTTCCAAAGGCTTCTTGTCAATGTTTCTGCCAATGCTTGAATTGCGTGTGACAATGCTTAGATTGCACTTTTCAATGCTTGCTTCTGTCAACGCCTGATTTGTTCTTGACAACGCATGGAATACACTTGTCAACGCTTAGACAAATGCCTTCATGTTTCTTCGTTTTTGAGTTTCTGCCACATCAACTTTTTGACCCAACATAGCTAACTATTGATTAAATCGTCCTACTTTATTTTCAGCCTAAATAAACTATAGAAATAAGTCAACAATGCATCCTCGTGATCATTCAAAACAACAATAAAGTATAAGAGATACACCTAGGAATAAGGGAGTCTAAGCGAATAATTGAGCCACATGAGTGAGTGTTAGCTTACTAACTTATAATAACAATGATCTCGTTTTTAAGCTTGGTATGAGGAACGTGAAACTTGAGGGTGATAAACATTCATGACACCAAAGCCCTAATGTAACTCTTAGATTTCTTTACTTGTTTCGTCCTTCAAATATTTTGTTATTTTCTATCTTATTAGTTTCCTTAGTGTCTAGTATTTAATAAAGGCCAAGGTGGGTTAATTATGATGGAAAATGTTAAACTATGCTTTGAAATTGCGCATTGCATGAGGTCCTTGCAATGGTCAAGTGTAGGGGATTTAATAAGTGTGAAAACACTTATCCTTTTACCACTTAATTATAATAAAAACGAGACCAAAACGTATATTTAATGTCGTAAAAGGCGGAATTATGCGTGGTTTGTGTTTTTATTGTGTTTTAGGACAAAAAGATGATAAAGAAAGAAAATACGGTCTTTCACGGGCTTTTATCGAAGAAAAAGACAAAAGACGAAGTCAAAAGATCAAAAGTACAAAAAGAACGGAAGTCAAAGGCCTATTCTAAAGATTTATCGAAGAAAAAGTCTAAAGACGAAAGTTTAACGAAGTCGAAGAACCAAGTCTAATAAAAGAAGAAAATTAGAAGACTAGTTCATTTTATCTATCGGCAAATCCCGAGACAAAGTCTAGAAAGTCGAGTTATTTAAAAAGACGAGAAGACAAGAAGAAAGAGAGAAGCAACATCACCACATCTCCTCCTCCTATAAATAGGCCATTAAGAGTTTATTTTTGAGTTAGTTTTATTTTTAGTTTTTCATATTAGGTAATTAGGAGTAGGTGTTTAATACTTTTTCTCTCTAGATTTTCTCTTTCAAGTTTTCTTAATCTTGTATCTGAGTCTTAATCATCTTAATTAATTCAAGCTTATTATATATTTCTCATTCTTTCTTTCTTAATTATAATATATTGTTTTGATTTGGTTAATCATGTAGTTTGCTTAATCATGTTGATTGCTTGATTAATTTGTTTATGTGATTGTTCTTATTGATTTGGTGTGTTTGATGTTTTAGCTTATTGTGCTTTTTGATTGATTAATATTTAGCTTATTTTCAATTATGTGGATTTGATAGTTTAATATTTTTAAAAGTTGATTTTAAATATTTTGCTTATTTGGTGTTTTTATAGTTTTTATTATTGTTGAGTTTGTCTTATTTTAGAATATAATTTGCTTAATTTTTGGCTTATTTCTTAGATTAATTTTACTTATTTTGGCTTATTTTTATTCCCTGTTTTTTTATCTGTTCCTTGCGTCTGCTTGTTTTGAGCCAACTTTCGTAAGAGGGTTTTGGCAAATCTCCGAAAGTTATCAAAAATAATAGTTACGAAAGTTTTCTTTTAAATATACTACGAAAGTTTCATAATATAAAAAAGGTTACGAAAGTTATTTTAAATAAAAGTTACGAAAGTTATTTTAAAATAAAAAGCTACGAAAGTTTCCAATTAAAAAGTTACGAAAGTTTTCTACTAAAAATAAATTTCCGAGAGCTTATATTAACATAGAAGATTCTCCGAAAGTTTGGCATTCAAATAATCCTACGAAAGTTCTACAACAAAATACCTTCGAAAATGATGTAAACTTCCTACGAAAGGTTGAAAATCCAATTTTCTACGAAGTCCACTTAAACAAAAAATATTACGAAAGTTAGTAAAAAAAAAATTTCTTACGAAAGGTCACAATATTTATCCTACGAGAGTTTATCCCCCTAAGTATACATTTTCCTCCAAAAATTTTTTCCCCCATGGGGAACATGCTTCTATTTCTCTGACATTTGTTCCGTAGTCGACTTAGTTTTATCCAAAAGTCGTTTTTATTCTTATTCTGAAAGTCAGATATTTTTAGTTTTATTTTTCGTCAAATTTTAGTTTTAGTATTTTATCCAAAAGTTTTAGTTTTAATTTTTATTAAGTGCCCATTTTAATATTTGTCTACTTTCTTTTTAAAGTAGCTTTATAATCCAATTTATTTTATTTTTATTTTTAATTCGGAAGTTTATTTTTATTTTTAATTTTATTTTTATTAATTGTTTCTCTTTAATATTTGTTTTAATATTCGTTTTAATATCGATTTAATTTTTAGTTTATTTCTATTACTATTCACATTTACTTTTTAAAATAGATATAGATAACGACATTTTCTTTTTATCACCAAGGACAACTGAGTCGCACTTTTAACCGGTGATCAATTCGATTAAACCAATTTCAAGAAACAAAATCTAGTTATTAACTAGATTACATTTTATTTAGAGAATCAAGGTTAGATTTCCCTCTTTATCTTTATATTTATGTTTAATAATTTTAGTGTTTATTTTACAAGTAGAAATAGATAATCAATAGCTCCCCTTTTTAGTTACCAAAAACGATAAGTCCACCCTAATCCGTGATCAATTCGATTAGATACCGAGAACGAACGAGTACACATATGCAAAAGTCATCTATTATAGCACATTACTCAAATCATAGACAACGCTTGAAAATTACGTCGTTTAATAATAAATCATTTTCCATTCATAAATATCAAATTACATAGGTCCTCAGGTCTAAATATGTCTTACAAATTTACAAAACATTTGAATGTAAATTTTTATTTAAATGCGGGCCATAAACTCTTGTCATCTTCCCGAGAATTACCTTCAAGTACCTGAGATAAAACATGCTAAAAGTCAGCGAAACGCCGAGTGAATCCATAGAGTTTATAAAAAACCATTAATATATCACCGGTATATAATCATTACCGAAAAACATTTTAAGCAATTCTTGGTCGTAGACCATAATATAGGCTAAAAACATTTTGTACGAATCATTGTCGTGAATCATAACAAAGGCGTAAAACATTTTTATATGAATCATTGTCGTAAATCATACAATACGTTTCATAACGTTGTTTAAAGTATAATAACAACCGTTATATAAAAAAGTTATGTAAAACCAGAACACATGTATAGTAATAAATAAGACCCCATATTGCTAGTCAGGAAATATATTATAATTCAAATCATATATCATACACTATTCCTAAGACCGCAGCCTCAGTGTTACCATTATCATTATTATTATCGAATTATTATACGCCTCATGACATTGTTACCTTTATATAATATATATCGGGTAGCTAGCCCGGAACTCATTTGCACATTTAAAACAGCGTGCCGTCACAATAATCACGCTAAATATATCATACACTAATCCTGAGACCGCAGCCTCAGTGTTACCATTATCATTATTATTATCGGATTATTATAAGCCACATGACATTGTTACCTTTCTATAATATATATCGGGTAGCTAGCCCGGAACTCATTTGCACATTTAAAATAGCGTGTCGTCACAGTAATCACGCTAAATATACCACTCTCATACATAAATTCGCTTACCAATAAATGTGGTACGACGGGGTTCAACCGTCAAGGCGTGAACTGGGGTGATCTTCCCCAAATAGTACTATTATATGCATAAGCGTCTACCAACTCCCGGTAGTTCATAATTCATGCTAATGGGACTTACAGTGAAATTATCAAACTAATAATAATCCATTTCAATCATTCATTGGGTCATTAAATCAATCGGGTCCATATCAATAAGCGTACAATCGGGACCACTTGTGTTCTATTTTTATTAAGAATAGCATGTTATCTCCCTCTCGGGTTATAAAACATTTCATAAAACATTTAAAAGAGTGCGATGATATGAACTCACGTTGATTGGGAAAGGCGGGTTATCGGCAATCAGGATGTACGGTACGTGCCTCGATCACGGAAACCTAATAATACTCGATCTTAGACTATGTCGAATAATATTTATAAAGTTGTTATGTATATGTAATGATGTCTTAACATGATGATCAAGTGGGGTTTTATTACTTTATACAACATTATTAGTTGTTAAGTATTAGTTACTTAGGCTAATCATACTAGTTTTAGCCCATTTACATGTTAAGGCCCAATAGGCCCATTAAGGGTCCAATACATTATATTAGTCTATTTTTCATTTAAGACCAGGCCCATACTCATATGTTGGGCCCAAGTGGGTTAAGCTCATGAGTAAGTCCAATAGTGTTAAGCAAAACTAGTTGGGCCTAGTGGCCCAACAAGGCTAATTTGGCCCATAATGGTCCATTAGTTACAAAGCCCAATTTTGTCGATTTTTACTTGTCAAGTGTGTTTACATATCAGTATATGATTTATAAAAATGTTACATTAGACAGGTCTGACCATCTAAGTTTTATTTGGTGAAAACGTCATCCTTTCGGTTTTAGCCGAAAAGACGTAAAAATCTATATATAGTTTGTAGTTTAGAAAACATTTGAGTTTTTATTTTTATAAAATGTAATATTTATTTATTATAGTATATAAAATTATTTTATAATAGTTATTATCATTTATTAACTTTTATATACTTATGATATATAATATTTTACTTTAAGTGGCATTTTAATAATATATACTTTAGTCAAATCTGATGTGAAATTTCAAGTCCACCATTTTGATCATATCTTAAGTTTTACAAGGAGTTGAGACCCCAAATTTTTACTTTATAAACTACATGATATGTGATACAAATAACTCTTCTATAGCTCCTTCTCAAACAGCATCTAAATATTTTTTGTAATTCGTCCAAAACAAACCAGACAGATTAGTATCACAAAAGTGTTTTGGCCATATCTTGCTCATTTTTAACATTCCATTGTGTGTAAATTGGCCAGATATGTAAAAATAATTTATCTATCTGTGTATCCAATAATCTCATCCATTTAACCAAGTAAAATTATTGAAAGTACTGTTTATTACAGCCTACTTAACTAGTCAAGATTTAACAACTTTTACTTGTAGTATTAGCCTTTTTAACCTAATCTAGTGACACAAAATCCCCATGCAATACTTTGATCATCATTCATCATCATCATACATATAGATTTTAAAGTAAATAGATAAATATATTTACAAAAACAATAGGATGATAGGAAGAAACAATCTTTATACCAACCAAAGTGATGAAAAGGTTGTGTTTTTTGATGAACAAGCTTGATTTACATACCCAAATCTTTAGCTTTTCAAAACAACCTTTTTATGATCTTCAAGTATATAACTTCTTCTTGAGAAATCAGCCCAAAAACTCCTTAGGGACTTCTTTTCACATGATGGAATCACCTCAAAATATCTTCTCTTTAAAAAGGTTATCAACATAAGTTGATTATAGTGTATATTGAAGTTGAAGTTTTTGATGAAAATGGAGTTTCTATGGTGATGGTGGACGGCTAGAGAGAGGGAGGAGGAGAAAATGGTGAAAATTTTTGCTTGCACTTTGCATGTATGTGTTGGAAATGTGAGAAAATGGCCTTATGTATCTCAAGCACTCATGAGACAAGTGTCTCATGAGTTGCTCAAATTTTGACACCAAGGGTGGTGGTGGCACTTGTTTAGGTCGTCCATAGTGGGGGTGGGACAAGTGTCCCACTTGTCTCATCTCCATTAATTTACGGGTACTCCTCGATTCTAATTTCCTCGATTTACGTGCCCTCGGGTAGATTTACGAAAAACGTTTTTGCAAAAATATGAAACTACGGCACAAAACGATTCTAATAGAAATTGTCTCATCAATAAAGGAGCACAAAAGCGTAAATACGTAAACCTACGGATTCCGGTTTAATCGTAAAAGAGGTTAATTTATGCACGTAAGCCCTAATTTCTTCCCGTAAATATGTGTTTTCATGAACCCACATAAAATAAAATTTAAAAATAATATACGAGAATAAAATTATTATCTGAAAATGTCAGACTGTCACAAAAACGGAGTATGTAAACGTATACGCGTAACGTAGAGCTCTCCGGTTTAAACGTAGACGATGCAAATTTAAGACGTAAACCCTAATTTCTTCCCAAAAGTGAGTGAGTTCATAAAGTAACAATAAAATAATGATTTTAAATAATACATGAGAGTAAAATAACGACCTCAAATTGACGGATTGTCACAACATTACCCCCTAAAAAGGATCTTTGTCCTCAAAGATCAATTCATCTTACTACTCGCTTCTTATAGAGCCAAAGACATGTGGGCATTTCCTCCACATTCGGTCTTTTCCCTTAACCGTAATTCGTTATAATACGCGAGTTTCATGAAACCTAACTATGGGAATACAATCCTGCTTAAGTTGACTTACTTTCTCTTTCCATGATGTCCACGGGTTTTCGATGAATGCAACTTTTTGCTGAACCAAACTTCATTAAGAAATAATCAGATTTTCACTTGACAGTGATTTTATCAAGTTCAATATACAGAACATATTTCATGCAGCCCTTGAAGTCCTAGGGTAGTCTAGCTTATATGCCTCACGGACCAGCTCTTTACATTATCTCAATGGTCCCATACAACGGGGACTTAACTTCCCACGATCTTTCAGATCATCAATTCACCTTTCCACGATGAAAATTCTCGGCATAGCTTTGCTACCTATCCTGCACTTCAAGATCTACATCTTACATTCACATAAGCTCCTGCCAACTACCGACAGTCAATTATCATATCCTAATTTCCACAATCATTTCAGGTCTCGCGGGTCGGGTATCTTCATCCCAACTCCCACCTACAGGTGATTTTAAATTTTTCTTTATATAGGTCCTCACAAGGTTCAGTCTCAATCCTAATGCGATAATTGTCAATGATATTCTCTCCAAAGGAAAGTGATTATCCTATTCATTACCAAAGGTCAATCATTCAAACATAAAACAAGCCTTCTAGTGGTTGTATCGTTCCTTCACCTTGTCCCATCGATTGGGGGTGGTAAGCAGTACTCATATCAAGATTTGTTCCCAATGACCTCTGAAGGAATCTCTATAATTTTTTATGCGAAACGAGGATCTTGATAGAGATGATTGATACAGGCACACCATGCTTACACAACTCCTTTTAAGTACAAATGAGACAACTTCTCTATCGATAACCTATCATTAACGGGAATTATATGAGCAAATTTGGTCAGTCTGTCGACGATGACCCAAATCGAATCAAATCCAGATGATGACCTTGGAAGATTTGTGATTAAATCCATGGTGATTCTATCCCACTCCCAACAGGAATAATAAGCTGTAGAAGCAATCCTGATGGATTTTGGTGTTCAGCCTTGACCTTCGCACAAGTTATACATTTACTAACGTATGTGGCGATGTCCGCTTTCATATTTGGTCATCAGTACAAGTTCTTCAGGTAAAGATACATTTTATCAGAAATGGCATGAATAGAATACTGAAACTTATGAGATTCCAACATGACTAAATCTCGAAATCCTCCATAGTTAGGCAACCACAAACGACCTTTTAAACACTTAACGCCATCGGATCCCATATCTAATGGTGCTCGTTAGCCGTGATTCATCATTCATATTATCCTTTTTACAAGCATCGGCTATTTCTAAATTGCTCGGGCAAATTATTCTGCACGGTCATTATTAAGGAACACATCCTAATTGGTTCTTTATCCTTTCTACATAATGCGTCAGCAACTGCATTCATGTTCCCCGATAAAATGAATATCATGACCATAATCACTCAGAAATTCTTTCTTCATATTTTCTAAGTTTTAGTTTCGTCTCAACTATTATCTTTAGTAGTTTTGCCCAGTCCGACTTTTAAAACATCGATAAATATTAAAAGTAATTAAATAATACATATTTAATTTATGAAACGTAAACGTAAATTTTTAAAAATTTTCAGCTCGTCCAATTATAGAAAAATGTTCAAAATAAATTAGAATTTAGTTAAAACGATCTTCGTTGATTTATAAAAAATAATTAACAAGATCCGTAAATGTCCGAAAAATCTTTGTTTAAACTTTGGACAAAATTTTCTTAGTTGAAGAGCAAAAAGTTCGCTCCAAATTCCAAGTCATGGGTTATATGGTTTCCACAATTCCTCCTAGATTGTCTTGAGGTATACACAAACATCTACTCCTAAGGGAGTTTAGTTAAATGATCTGGGTATGAGGGAATAATTCCTTAATGATCCTTCAATAAATATCTGTCAAAACATATTCGCACTTCCTTTTTGGTATAACCTAAAGCCTTAATGGCTCCGATCTTTGAAGAGTCAACATAGATTCTACTACCTTTAATCACATGGTCAAATAATGTAAAGGATCAAGCCTTAAATCACATGATAAATACTCAGGGTACAGGTTTTTGCTGCTCGACCAGCTCAGGACAGTCTACAAATGATTAGTAAACTCCTTCTGTGACAATCCGTCAAATTGAGGTCGTTATTTTATTCTCAAGTATTATTTATAATCATTATTTTAATGTTATATTATGAACTCACTCATTTTTGGGAAGAAATTAGGGTTTTTACATCTTAAAGTAGCATCGACTACGTCTAAACCGGAGAACTCTACGTTATGTGTTTACGTTTACATACTCCGTTTTTGTGACAGTCCGACATTTCAGAAAATAAATTTATTCTCGAATATTATTTTGGAATTTTAATTTGTGTTGGTTCATAAACTCACAAATTTACGGGATGAAATTAGGATTTACGTGCATAATTTAGCGTCTTTTGCGACTAAACCGGAAACCCTAGGTTTACGTATTTACGCTTTTGTGCTCCGTTTTTTATGAGACAATTTTTATTAGATTCGATTTGTGCCGTAGATTCATAATTTATAAAAGCGTTTTTCGTAAAACGACCCGAGGGCACGTAAATCGAGGAAACTAGAATCGAGGAGTACCCGTAAATTAGTGGGGATGAAACAAGTACACTTATCTCACCCCCACTATGGGCGGCAAGACAAGTCACCAACACACCACTTTGGTGTCAATATAACACACACTCTAAGGACACTTGTCCTTAGAGCCTTACAAACCACTTAACACAAAACTAGCTAAACCAAAACAACTTTCTCATACATGCAAAAACAAGAGAAGGAAAAACTCTCTCAATCTCTCTAGCTCTCTCCCTTTGTCGTCCCATACTCCCCAACAAACACCACCATTGATAAAAAATTAACCACAAATCTTATGTATAACTTACATATGATGATAATCCATTGAAGACATGATGATTTGAGGTGATCTTAACAACTAAAAAGAAGTTTTCAAAGGAGTTTAGGGCTGATTTTCTCAAGTTGTCTTCATATTCTTGGTGATCTTGAAGGTGGTCTTGATATTTCATAAGATTGGTTATCAAAAAACAAGTCTTGTTCTTAACCTTTCACTATATTGGTTGGTAACAAGATCATTTATTCTATCATCTTGTTATTTTGTAAATGTACTCACGTATTCTCTTTATAAATGTATATGTATATGATGATAAATGATGATCAAAATATTATGTGGGGATTTTGTGTTAATAGATTTGGTTAAAAAGACTAAAATCAATAAGTAATAATGTTAAAATCTTGGTTAATCACATAGGCTGTATAAAACAGTAAGTATCAATATCATCACTTGGTAAAATGGCTTGGATTATTACATATACAGATATATATATATGATTTTTTCATATGTGGTGAGTTGGCCACTCAATGGAATTGATGTTGTAGAGTTTTTGTACACCTTTAGGAAAAGGATGCACAAAGTAGGGCAAGTGTGCACGACGATTTAGGAAAACCGTGTGTGAATGACCCTAAGTGAGTTCGTTCTCGAGGAGGCAAGTGCGTTGTGTTAAGAGTTGATTAATGTTTGTGATTATATGATTGAGAAAGAAATAGGATTAGAAGAGAAAGACGGTTACAAAGACGAATTAAACTACGACGAAAAAGGCGAACACGCAAAACCGTAAATAGTGCCAAAATTAAAATTTTAACCTAAAAATGACTAAAAATCCCCAATAATATTCTAAGAGTTTACAAAAAATCCAAGCTTGCTAAAACCTTTTAATTAATTAGATAATGACTTTTTAATGCTAATTAAAGCCCTAAAAATAACAATTAAATATTAAAAAGCCCTAAACAAGATCTAATAGTTTGTAAACCTCTAAAATGACCTAATTAAGCTAAAAACTATTTTTAAAAATTTTAAAACCAAATTAAACTATTTTTAAACACTTAAAAACTATTAAAATAAATTAAATCTTAAATTAATTCTAAAAATTAATTGAAAAGTCCTAAAAATATTTGGAAAGTGACAAAGCTCCTAATTAAGTGTCCTTAACCTAGGAAAAATGTAAAAACTAAAAAAAATAAAACTTCAATTTTTAATAATAAAATAATATTAAAATATTCAAAAAAATAAAAAGTTTGTAAATAAACTCTAAAAAATTAGCAAAAATCCTAAATAATGTGACTAAAACAAAAATGTAATCCAAATTTTCAGAAACCTATTTAATAATTTTATATTAAATTTTAAAGTTGCTTAAAAATCCTAAAATCCTTTAAAATTAAAAATAAGCTAAATTGAAAACCTAATTAGCTGTAAACCTCAAAAGTATGATTAAAAACCTAAAAATTATTTTTCTAGATTTTTAAATTACTTTTTACTACTTTTAAATGACTTTCTAAAAATTAAACTTAAAATAATCCTAATAAATCAATGAATAATGGGAAAAATAAACTTTTTGCTCAGAAAAGTCAACAACCCTAATAATAACCTAGGAAAAATCTTAAACAGGAAAATGCTTAAAGAAATAAGCTTGAAACAGCTTATTTAAAAGTTGTTAGCCAAATAAGCTATAAAACAAACACCACTTAAATATCTAATGAAATGAAGTATAAACGTAAAAATCCATCTAGATCACTGGTTAACACGCTAGCCCTTGGAAAGCAAGGTCGCGTGTTCGAGCCCAGGCAAGGTGAGCTTTTTACAATTTTTTTTTTCTTTTTAATACTTAAGTCACAAAAACACAAACACAATTCAAAATTAACCAAGATTAAGCCAAATAGAACCAAAAACGTGCCCAGGTATGCACAACTTTCTGATGAACACTTATGGTGTTTCTTCACAAGTGAAAAGTATCAAGAGGACTTGATTTGTTGGCGTTTTTGTGGATGTTAATGATGGACAAAGGCACCCTTATACTCTTTGGAGTATAAGGAGTCAATAATAACACAAATACAAGCACACTCTTAGCCAAAAATAACACAAAAATAAGCATACAAGTTACTGATATTGCATATATGTATCTGAGTGTATTTTGCTGATACACTTAGCACTCAAATGGATTTCAAAGGCTCAAACCATGCATACAAGTCAAACAACTAGAAAATAAACAATACACAAACCTAGAACAACCCTACTTCTAGCAGATTGTTAAGACTTGACGCACAAACTTCACAAAATAAGCAAAAAATGGCAGTGACTGAATTTTGCTAAGTTTTCAACAATTTTCACATGCAAATGCTCTAAAATCTTACCAAACTGCAATAAACAACTAGCATACACCCTATCCTACCCTAATAAGTGATTTTAACCAGCTTGCAGGCAAGATTAATAGCAAAAATGCAAGTTAAACACTTATCCCAAACACTCCTTAAACTATGAAAATGAAAAAATAACAAAGCAAATCTTATCAAAACTCAATCAAACTCAAACTAACATGCATACAAGTCTTATATAAGCAATATTAAACACTTAAACTAACACTTAAGCAATTATCACAAATAACATGCAAAATCACATAACACTGAATTTTTTTGGAAAACTGAAAATGGAAAAGAGGATCAATGAGCTACCTTAAGGGTCCTACATCCAGGACCCTTAGTGGTTGAAAAACCACCTCCCTATAGGCTGGGGCCTATGCATAACTTTTTTGAGATGTTGATGGAATTTTACTTAACAAAAAGGATGAAATACGGTCCTTGTTTAGAACCTGCTAAGAAAGAAATCAAAAGGGAATGTGTAAAGAGCTCAAGGCAGACCCCTAGCTTATGGAATAAGCTAGAAGTGGGCTTTTAGCTTATGAATGAGACTAAGATAAGCAAGGAAAATGACCAACCAATGGCTATTTCAAGCTTGGGTACCCACTACACCAGAACAAGCCATGGTGTTATGGACATACACAAGCTCAAATACCATCATACCAACACAATTAATCACCATTTTAACAGGTTTGAATGAAAATTAAGATATAAGAAAGCTTTGAAAAAGAAACAGAAACTCAGAAACTTAGAAACTTTTTGCTGAAAATCAAACCAAACTCAAACAATTATAACTTAAATCAATTGAAATGTAAAGGGAACTCAATATTTCTCATCAACAACACTTAAACCATTTATATTCCTTAATAAACTGGATTTACAAAGCTTGTGAAAAAGGAGAAAAATCAAGAACCAGAACTATGCTAAGTCCTATAATGCCTTTATATAGAGGCTACAATGTGATTCTAGAACTAAATAGAAGCTGAAAACCCTAACACTTGAACTTCCAATCTTGCCCTTGGACGATTTTGAATTTTTCAGTCAAAACAAAGCCATGTGAAGATCTTTGGCAGTTTGTGGGATGCCAGCAATGAAAAGAGGATCTTGGACGTCCATTTAGCCTTTGAGAACACGAAATTGTTGTGGGATGTTGATTTGCTGTCCTCATTTTGTTTGAGAGTGAATAGTGGGACAGGGGAGGGTTGGAGAGACATGTGAGGGTGAGGGTGACAGTTTTTGGGGGTTGGGATGTGATTAGGATATGGTTAATTATCAATCTGGAAAAGATCAACAATTAACCCTTTGTTTTAAGGTTTTTAGGGATTAGGGTTTATGTTGATTTAGGGTGTGTTTAATCTGGAAAAAGGGATTAAGTTTTTAAAAATTGTGTTTGCCACCAAAAATCAAAACCAGGTTTAAGTTAATTAATAAAGGGGTGAGTGGATTTGTGACGTGGAGGAAGGGAGGTGTATGATTGGTGGAGGGTTTAAGGTAGGTGAGGTGTCAAGCTGTGAGTGGGGGTTTGTCTTAGGTTGTCTTGGCAGGTTTGCCCCCTCACTTTTCCAATTTTGTTCATGTTGTTTTAAATGCCCTCAACGCCTAAATAACTCATGACAACTTTAGGGCAGTTGTCAATTTTGGCACACAAAGTTTTGAAACTTGTTTTAAGGACTACAAGTGTAATTTTGGCAATCTTCAAGGGCTGTTTTTGACATGTCTTCATACTTCAAGGCCTTGACTTGTTTGTTGACTTCTTGGAGGACCAATAATGACAATTTAGTTTTGTTGAGGGACTAAATTTGCCAATTCTTCAAAGTTAAGGGTCCTTTTTGTAATTTTGACAAACTTTAGGGACCAAACTTGTAATTATGAAGATACAAGGGTATAAAGTGTCAATTCTTCAAACTTGGAGGACCAATCTTCATAATTCTTCAAATCTTCAAGGGTTGACTTTGGAAAATTCTTCATTAGGGCTTGGTTCATTGTGCGGCTTCGTTTCCCGTGTTCGTTTTTACTTGAATCTTGTGATCTTTTGTCATTTTCTCAATATCCGTACCTAAAATACACAAGCAACAAACACAAGCATATATTTGGGTGTTTTAATGATATTTAATGCATTTTAAGCCCAATTTGGACGATGAGACTATGTATAAAAGCAGTCTCATCACTCCCCCATACTAAACCATTGCCGTGCCCTCACGCAATGCTAGAATAAAGTATCATAGCATCTCCAAAATTCAATTTTATTCACTTTATTGAAATGATAAACTAGCTATGCTACTACTATTACTACTACTTGCGTTTTAGACATAATGTATGATTTTCATCGCAAAATGGGACGTTTAGGTTCATAGAATAAGAACACGTGAATGCTTCGTTAGAAATAATTTCATCGTCCTCGATTTTCACCCTAATTCCATTCTAAGCGTGCAACGAGATCATTGTCATTATAAGTTAGTAATGCTAACACTACTCATATGCCCTAATCACGTACTTATCCTCCCATTATTCCTAAGTTGTATCTCTTATATTTTATTATGTCTTGAATGTTCACGAGGATACATCATTGACTTATGCGATAATAGAGATTTAGGTCTAAAAATAGAGTCCTAACGGTGTAACTAAGACCATCAAATCAATAACCCCTCCTAACAGACAACGATGTTAAAAAATTAAGTTGACAAGAAGAATCGATAAACACGGTTTTATAACGGTTTTGAACATGAGACTTATTACCAAGACTTTTATACGCCCCTAACGGAAGGGCCTTATTATCATTAGTTTACCTCCATCTTTTATTCAACTTCGCCATGAAGCTTTTATTATGACTTCGGTCTTGCCTTGCCTTTTATTATCCGCCTCATCGGTGGTTTTTATTAGCCAAAGACGTATATCCTCACGCTAAGGCGAATTTTGGATCTTTAAAGCTTCGAAGATTAAGGCTTGATTCACTTTCAATTTTTGCATAGATTTTAGGCCTTGTGGGGCTTCAAATTGTTTGCTAGATTTAGGTGAGCACTTGAAATCTTATTATTGGGTGAAGCTTTCGATTATTAGGGTGCCAATACTTCAAAACCGTGACGCTGGCGATACCTTAATGTCTTCCCAATTTAATTACACGGAAGCTACTAGAAAAGACTAGAA
Organism: Glebionis coronaria; assembly: GCA_025667525.1. NCBI lineage: Eukaryota > Viridiplantae > Streptophyta > Magnoliopsida > Asterales > Asteraceae > Glebionis > Glebionis coronaria. The sequence goes on along the minus strand of JANFOE010000101.1, from coordinate 86,048 downwards.
ACCCAACAATCCTAACTGAACCGCTAAGTCAATATTTATTAACCAAAAAATATATACATGCGAAGGGAGAATAAGCAAATAACGAGAACACATGAGTTTTTGAAAGAATACGAGTACTCTACGTTTAGCATAGTAACTTATAATTAACTCTATCATTTCTCGTCCTCATTTAAGAGACTTAGCCTAATGTGTAGTTAAGGAATCAAAGCTAAGTGCTCAACACGCACGGTCGAGTCAAAAATTACTCTTATTCTCGCCATCGGAAAACCTACATTTGTGTCTTCAAACACTTATGAAACATGAGAAAAATTTTAAAATTTGGCCATTTTTAGCCTTATTTTGCAACAAAACGATAAACTTTGGAAAGCGTGAAGGTTTGGCAAGGCAAGTATCTATTCACCCCCCATACTAAAGTTAAACATTGTCCTCAATGTTTCGAGTCTAGGGGTGCAAACACCCCCATACTAGAGACGTAGTCGAATGCCTAATCTAGCATGGAAAGGGTGTAACCATTAAATTAATAGCCGTTTATGAAGTGTGCTATAAACCTAAGGTTAGAACATCAAAAGGATATATCATGGATATTGAGAAATGTCTTCAAAGCAAACGATCGAGTGCTCCCATAAAACGAACACGAGAGGCTCCAATCATGAAGATCATGATCTAAAAACCACAATTCACAAACAACCACGGAACAAGGGTTGGAAGGGCACAAATCCCCACACGTAAGCTACATTAGAAAGCGATAATATGTACATAGGATAAGCATGGGACTCCCCCACGAGGCACCTCGTTTTTGATTACCGAGTAATGAGCTCGACTCGATCCCCTCAATACTAATTATCATTGTGGAAGGTGACTTGGTCGAGGTAGTTCAAGGATGGAACTTACCCGCCAAAGTAGTGCTTCAACCTATGTCCATTCACCTTGAAGTTAGGACCATCATCTTGAGCTAGCTCGATGGTCCCATACAGAAACACTTGAGTCACGGTGAATGGACCGGACCAACGGGATTTCAACTTACCGGAAAAGATTTTTAATCTTGAATTAAAAAGCAAAACTTGATCCCCAATGTTAAAAACCCGGTTTTTAATTTTTGAATCATGCAACTTTTTAGTTTTTTCTTTATAAATCAATGAATTTTCATAAGCAATGTCTCTCAATTCATCCAATTCATTTAATTGCATTTTCCGGTGTTTTCCCGCGGTCTCCATATCATCATTACAATGCTTTAGGGCCCAATAAGCCTTGTGTTCTAACTCGATAGGCAAATGACAATTCTTTCCATACACAAGCTTATAGGGAGTGCACCCAATGGGTGTCTTATGAGCGGTCCTAAAGTCCCATAAAGCATCGTCTAACTTATCCGACCAAGTTTGTCGGTTTTCTCCCACGGATCTCTCCAAGATCCTCTTCAACGCTCGGTTTGAAACCTCGACTTGCCCACTCGTTTGTGGGTGATAAGCCGTAGAAAGACGATGTGTAACCCCATATTTCCTTAGAACCCTTTCAAATTGGTCGTTACAAAAATGGGTTCCACGATCGCTTATGATAGCACGAGGGGTTCCAAACCGAGAAAAAAATTGCTTCAAAAACTTGACTACCACACGAGCATCATTGGTGGGCAAGGCCTTGGCCTCCACCCACTTAGAAAGGTAGTCAACCGCAACAAGAATGTACTTATTACCACGAGATGATGGGAACGGCCCCATAAAGTCTATGCCCCAAACGTCAAAGATCTCACATACTTGAATGATATTTTCTGGCATTTTATCTTTTTGTGAGGCTTTTCCTTGTCGTTGGCATGAATCACACGACTTCACAAGATCTTGTGCATCTCGGTAAATAGTAGGCCAAAAGAAGCCGGCATCAAACACCTTCTTGGCCGTGAGATTAGCACCGTGGTGACCACCCGTGGGTCCCTCATGGCAAGCTCTAAGGATGTTAGAAGCTTCGGTGCCAAAAACACAACGTCGGATGATTTGATCCGCACAAGTTCGAAACAAGTAAGGGTCGTTCCAAAAGTAGAACTTGACGTCACGAAAGAATTTTCGTTTTTCTTGGGTCGTCATACCCTTAATAATGAAGTTACCCGCATGGTAATTTGCAAAGTCCGCAAACCATGGGGTGGAAGAATCAAGCTTAGAATTCACTACACCAAGTGTCTCGAGCGGAAATGTTTCGGTGATTTCCTTGGGCTCGTAAACACTTTGGTGAGGATCTTCCAAACGAGAGAGATGATCGGCCGCTAGATTCTCGGCTCCTTTTTTGTCAACGATTTTGTGATCAAATTATTGAAGGAGGAGAATCCAACGAAGTAATCTCGGCTTAGCATCTTGCTTTGCCATAAGATACTTAATAGCCGAATGATCCGTATACACTATGCATTTTGTCAAGACGAGATAAGGTCGAAATTTCTCAAATGCATACACCACGGCAAGGAACTCCTTTTCCGTTGTAGTGTATTTAAGTTGAGCCTCGGTCATCGTCTTGCTAGCATAGTGAATAGGCAAGAAGTGCTTATCATGACGTTGCCCCAAAACGGCCCCAATAGCGTAATCACTAGCATCACACATAAGCTCAAAGGGGAGGTTCCAATTGGGAGCAACAAGAATGGGAGCTTCGGTAAGTTTCCTCTTAAGGATTTCAAAGGCTCGTACACAATCTTCGTCAAAGACAAAACGTGCCTCTTTTTCGAGAAGATGTGTAATGGGTCAAGAAATCTTCGAAAAATCCTTGAGGAATCGACGATAAAAGCCCGCGTGGCCTAGGAAACTCCTAACTCCCTTAACGGTTTTGGGATGAGGTAATTTGGCGATGACGTCTACCTTAGCTTGATCTACCTCAATCCCCGCTTTCGAGACCTTGTTCCCTAAGACGATTCCACTCTTAACCATAAAATGACACTTTTCCCAATTGAGCACAAGGTTGCTTTCCTCACAACGTTTTAACATTCTCTCTAGGTTCGACAAACACGAAGTGAAGGAATCACCAAACACGGAAAAGTCATCCATGAAGACTTCCATCGTCTTCTCGATCATATCATGAAAAATAGCCATCATGCATCGTTGAAAGGTTCCCGGTGCATTACAAAGTCCGAATGGCATTCTACGATAGGCAAACGTTCCATATGGACACGTAAACGTAGTTTTTTCTTGATCACGAGGATCGATGGGAATTTGGAAGTAACCGGAAAAACCATCTAAAAAGCAATAGAAATCGTTTCCCGTAAGACGCTCCAACATTTGGTCCATGAAGGGCAAGGGAAAATGGTATTTTCGAGTGGCTTCATTTAACTTTCGATAGTCAATGCACACTCTCCATCCGGTCACGAGTCTAGTGGGAATCAACTCGTTGGCATCGTTTGGCACAACGGTCATCCCTCCCTTTTTAGGGACACAATGAATAGGACTCACCCAAGGGCTATCGGAAATAGGGTAAATCATTCCCGCGTCAAGGAGTTTAAGGACCTCCTTTTTGATGACGTCGTGAATTTTGGGGTTCACCCTCCTTTGACTTTGGATTGTTGGCTTGAAATTCTCCTCCATTAAGATTTTGTGGGTACAAAACTTGGGATCGATTCCCTTAATGTCGGATAACTTCCACGCAATCGCCCCTTTATGGTCTTTAAGAACATCGACAAGTGCGGTTTTTTCATCATTCGAAAGATCCTTCGCAATAATAAGCGGCAACTTGTCGTCCTCCTCCAAATAGACATATTAGAGGTGAGGAGGTAAATCTTTCAACTCGAGGATAGGTGGTTCCTCAAGTGAAGATTTGGGCTCGATACTCATAACCTCCTCGGGTGGAGGAAATGGGAAATCATTGAGAAAATCCTTGATAATCGAGAAGTCCTCATCGTTGTCGAGGTCTTCGTCACAAGTACGTGGAACATCGAATTCTTCCAACGTAAAACCACCACCTTCAAAAGGAGTGAAGGTTGGTGTCGAATTATCAAGAATTGGATCTAACATAGTGGGATTGCCACTAGTTTCTTCATCACCAAACCCTAAAACTTCTTGTGAAAATTCCTCGCAAACCACGTCGATCATATCAACAAGGTTTATGGTAGCAACGGAATAAACATGAGAAAGTTGAGAATTTTGAGTTGCGATTATAACAAGTTCCTCGTCGTTGAAACGTAAGGTGATCTTTCTAGCATGCACATCAATTAAAGCCATAGATGTGACAAATCTAACATTTTCAGGTAGTTAAATATTTTCTCGTATAATATTTTGAAACTTATTTTTATGTTGGTTGACGAACTCACAATTTACGGATTTAAATTTGGGCTTACGTGCATAATTTGGCGTCTTTTACGACTAAACCGGAAACCTTAGGATTACGTATTTACGTTTTTGAACTCCGTTTTTGATGAGACAATTTTTATTGGATTCGTTTTGTGACGGTGATTCATAATTTATAAAAACGTTTTTCGTAAAACGACCTGAGGGCACGCAAATCGAGAAAACTAGAATCGAGAAATACCCGTAAACTAGTGTGATGGGACAAAACACTTTGCCCCATCCCACTAGCTTATACGGGACGGCTAGAATACACCACCACACTTAGGTGGCACAAGGTTAGCTAAGCTTGCACAAGTGTAAGCTCATGCTTACACTTTAAGCTAAACCTTCCACCACTACACAAAACCAACAAATGGTTTTCATTTAACCATTTCATCCAAGCAATCCACCCCAAAAACTCTCTCTACTTCCACCCTTGTGCCGTCCCACATCAAGCCACAAACACCCTCATTGATCTTTTCTAACTACAAACCACATGTTTACTAGTCCTATTAAGGTGTTTCCTTGAAACCTTGATCATTTGGTGGCCATATAACCAACTTTGGAGGTGATTTGCTTGTGTCCTAGGGCTGATTTTCCAACATATGATCTTGATATTTGATGGTCTTGGAGATACTTGTTGTGTTCATCAAGTTCTTGCCTTCCTAAAACAAGAAATCCACTTGGATTGGTAAAGAAGATCATCCTCTACATTTTTCTCTTATTATTTTGTAAAGAACAAATGTATTTTCTTTCATTTTTTATATGTATATGATGTATATATGATGATAAAAATGTTGTGTGGGGATCAAGTGTTGATAAACATGCTTAAAAATGATGATAACCATAAGAAATGAAGCTAAAATCATGTCTAATTAGTTGGCTGTATAAAAACAGTAGATAACTAAATGAAGAACTGATAAAAATGCATGGTTTGATCTATTTACAGTAAAGTAGATGATGTTATACACATGTGAGAGTTGGCCATGCAATGGAATCAAAATAATGAGTGAGATATGATCAAAACAAGTTAGGTGGTACAATCTGAATAAGCAGTTTTGTAGGGACTGTTAAGGCAACTTAGACTCAAAATGGGCAGTAGCTATAACTAAGTTATATTTAGCACATATTATGAAGAAGTTGTCATCCAAAAATGAGCTTCTAAGTCATTGTAGAACTCTAGATATGATAAAAATGGTGAATGTGAAGTTAAAAATCAGATTTTGGAAATAATGTTTATTATTATTATATAAGCACTCACTTTATAATTTATAAAATGTAAAGTATAAACCCACTAACTTATAAAACTTATTTATATAAATGTATAAAAGGTTAATTAAATGGGTAAAATATATAAATGGTGGTAAAAGTAATATTTATAAGTAATAAAAACTATAAACTTGATTTTTACGACTTTTTCGGCTATCGCCGTGAAATTAACGTTTTTCATCAAATAAAACTTAGACGACCAAACCCGTCTAATGTAAAGTTTATAAAAGTTATATACTGATGTATAAGTAACTAAGACAAGTAAAAACCGATAAAACCCGAACTATAAGAATCACGGACATTTACGAGCTAACTAAACCTATTAGACTAATAATTGGACTTAACAAGATAAATACTTGTAAAAAGAATTATTTGGGCTTAACCCAATAGGGCCCAACATGAAAAGTATATATACTGATCATATAAGTATATAATGAGTAAAAACAAGTAAAAGAACTTATAAAAGACTTAATGAACTTAAAATAGGTAAAATCGGTAAAACTAGTGAACTAGTAAGACGATACTAAAACATAAACACTAAAATGAGTAAATGAGGATTTATAAACCCACTTGATCATCATCATATGTAAAATAATCATATATATGTATATTGTTATTTTGATAAAAGTCATTGGACCGAGTCTAAGACCGATTATTATTTATATAGGTTTCCGTGACCGAAGCACGCCCGTAGCCGATAATCCGCCTTTCATTAACAACGTGAGTTCATAGCCTCGCACTCTTTTAAATGTTTTATAAAATGATTTGTAAACCCGCGAGGGAGATAACATGCTAGATTTTTATAAATAGAACACAAGTAGTCCCGATTGTATGCTTAATGAGATGGACCCGAATGATGCTATGACCCTTTATTCGAGACTAAAAGGATTATTAGTAGTTAGGTTATGTCACTTACAGTCCCATTAGCATGAATTGTGAACTACCGAAATTTGGTAGACGCTTATGCATTTGATAGTACTATTTGGGGACGATCACCCCAGTTCGCGCCTTGACGGTTGATCCCCGTCGTACCACATTGATTGGTAAGCGAATTTATGTATGATAAGATTCCATAGCGTGATTTTTGTGACGACACGCTAACTTAGATGGGCAAATTGTTTGTCGGGTTCGCGGCCCGCTGTTTTCACAGTAAGGTAACAATGTCATGCGGCTAATAATAATCCTATACAACCTATAATACAATATAAGACATATATAATAAACGATAACGACGCTATTACGATGAATATATTACCTATCATGGTAATATAGAGACTACGGTCTCATGGACGGTTTCAGATGTATGCTTGATTTATATATTGCCTGACTAGCAATATGTGGACTTACTTCCGATATTATACTTGTGTTCTGATTTTAAATGATTGTAAATGATTGTTTTATATAACGGTTTTCATTAAACTCTATGAATTCACTCGGCATTCGCTGATATGATTTTTGCATGTTTTCTATCTCAGGTGCTTGAAGGTAATCCGGATGGAGATCGACTCTGATGGCCCACACTTAATATTAAAAATGTTCATTCGATCTGTGTTTTGTAAACTTAATGACCTGTATAATTTGGGACCTGTTGTACACTTTTAAACCTTTTTATCGAATGAATGTTTGTTAAACCTTGTACAACCATTTTTATGTGTTGTCTATGATTGGAGTTATTGTGCTATCCCGTAACACTCTGAAAGACCCTTTCGCGGTACCGATACGAAAAATGAGAGTGTTACAGTTTGGTATCAGAGCTCTCGTTGTAGAGAACAAAAGATTTTAAAAACCAAGGTTTTGAACAAAACTTTTCAAAATCTTTTGACAATGAACATTTGAGAAAATATTTGAAAAATCTTTTGACTATAACGGTGCCAGAGATCTCCGACGTTACCAACAAGCCCTATTGAGAAGATATATATTTTGATATATATAATTTAATTTATATATATGTATATATCGTGATTTCATTATGTAATTGTTTAACTAGTATGTTATCCTAATACGAGATAAATATATATAAATGCAGATTGTCATGGCTGACCCTAATATTCCTGTAGAAAACCATGCTATTCCCGAACCTAATATAGAAGATGATCCTTATTTAGACTTAGTAGATTTTGATATTGATGACGAGGAGGAACCATTTGAGGATCCCGAGCCCGAGTTAGGACTAGGAGATCAGATTGCCCCTCAGGTTGACTTAGTAGAGAATGAGATTGAGAATGTGGGTAATGAGGACGTAGATATTGAGAATGCTGATATTGAGAATGAGGATGAGATTGGGTTAGATGAGTTAGATGATGAGATTGACGACGAGGATGTCGAGGAAGATGTAGGTATAGATGTTGAGGTTGATGACGATGAGGAAGCTGAGCTTATATATCCGTATGATGTTCCAGAGGGCGAGCCTTTGCCCCCACCAGTTTGTTTGTCTGATTCCGAGGATGAGTTACCTAGGGATGAAATGTCTGAATCGTCTGAATCTGATTCTGAATCAGAGGAGGATGAGGATGACGATGCACCTGACGGTACCGACGGTATTGCTGCTCGTAGACGTGAGATAGGAGAGTCGTCTAGTGCTCGAGAGGCTACTCATATTGATGGTCTTGCACCATGGGCCTTGAGACGTGATCTAGATGCTTCCTGTGTTAAGAGTTGTGTGACAGAGGTTGGATTAGGTGTTGTTCAGACTCAGGTTGCTTATTTGGAGTCGAAGACTAAGATTGGAGAGAAAGAGCGAGAATTGCTTAGTTTGGATTTGAGTGATGTAGAACGTGGTTTGAATGAGGCTTTTAGGAGATTATCGGTATTGGAAAGTCGTGAGTTTGCTGAGATGAAGAAAAAGGTGAATTCTTTGGAGATTCAGTTGAGTGTGGCTCGTGCGATGCTTGAGAAAGCCGAAAAGGAGTTGAATGTATCCGTGGGTTGGAACAGTAGATTTTATGCCGACATGGTTGAAAGAGGAGTAATCCGTAAGCGCCCAGCTGAAGATGTGTCTAGTGATCGTCCGGCGAAGATCCAGAAGACGATGGATGATGGACCATCTGGCGGTTCTCAGTAGACCAGTCTGTGTTTAGTAGTGACCTTTAGATCTTTTGTGTTTGTAGCTTTGACTGAACCGACTTGTTAGTAATAGACTTGGCACGAATTTTGAGTGTTTATAGTGTTAGAACTTTGATATGGATGTACTAAGACAATACTTTTGTTTCAGATCGAATGAAATATGTATCTTGTCTTGAATTCCATATTGTGCCTTATTTGTATCTTGATTATGAATTCGATCCATATTATATGAATCCTTTGTTGGATGAATGCTTAATGCTTTGAAATTGTGGAATTATAGAACTATGCCGCCCAAGAAGGCTGTGACTGAGGATGATGTACGTAGGATTATTACGGAGCAAGTTACCGCATCTATGACTGAATTTATGGCAAATGCTAGAAATGAAGTTGGCGGTAGTGGAGCTGGCGGTAGTGGAGCTGGCGGTAGTGGAGCTGGCGGTAGTGGAGCTGGCGGTAGTGGAGCTGGCGGTAGTGGAATTGGCGGTACTAATGTGAATGTAAATGCTAATAATGTGAATGCTAATGCTGGAGGAAATGTAGGAGGACTTGGAACGAATGCACCTGAAGTTGGTGGCTGTACTTATGTGACGTTCATGAAGTGTGAACCTCTACCTTTTAATGGAACTGAAGGTGCTGTAGGACTAAGCCAGTGGATCGAGAAGATTGAATCGGTGTTTAGGATTAGTAAGTGTAAGGAGGAAGATAAGGTGACTTTTGCTATGGCTACTCTTAAAGGTCGTACGTTGACTTGGTGGAACGGGAGAATTGCTTTCATGAGTCTTGATGCTGCTAATGCTACTCCTTGGGCTGAAATCAAGAAGTGGATGACTTTGGAGTTTTGTCCTCGTAGTGTGATCATTAGGTTAGAACAAGAGTTGATTCATTTGAGAATGAAAGGTGTGGACATTGATAGTTACACGAATCGATTCCATGAGTTGGCCTTGCTATGTCCTCGATTGGTTGAACCCGAAGAGATCCGAATTGAGCAATATGTGAAAGGGTTGACCAGGAATATCCGGGGGGACGTGACATCATCGAAACCACTGACCATTGATGATGTTGTTCGAATGGCTTACCAACTCATTGGACAGATAATTCAGGATAAGGAAGATGAAGCCCGTGTAGGTGAGAAAAGAAAGGGAGACGGTGATCGTGTAGATAGAGGTGATTATAGGAAGAATTTCAATCGCCGTCAGAACCAGAGAAAGGGGAATGCAAATGCTATTACCAACAATGCACCACGCAACGATGATAGATGTCCTAAGTGTGGCAACAAGAGGCATCCTGGCGACTGCTGGAAGTGCCGAAATTGCGGAAAGCTTGGACACAAGGTTGAAAGGTGTAAGAAGGGAACGATTTGCTTCAATTGTAATGAAGAAGGTCATAGGAAATCGGAATGCCCCAAGTTGAAAGCGATTGTACCTGGAAGAAACCCCCAGGGTGGTATCTACCAACTTGGAACAATTGAGGTGAAGAAAGAGGATCCGAATGTCGTTACCGGTACGTTTTTACTCAACAATCATTATGCTGTTGCTTTATTCGATTCGGGTGCCGATAGGAGCTTTGTATCCACTAAATTTAGTGCCCTTATTGATATTGAACCTGTTGTGATAAGTACCAGTTACGAGGTGGAATTGGCTGATGGTAAATTAGTGAAAACTAATAAGCTATTAGAAGGATGCTCTCTAAATCTCTTGAACCATTCCTTTCCGATTGATTTGATGTTGATAGAATTAGGTAGTTTTGATATTATTATTGGTATGGATTGGTTGTCGTTGAATAATGCTACTATCCTATGTGGAGAGAAGAAGGTTAAGATTCCTCTTAGGAATAGAACGTTAGTAATTGATGGTAGTCGAGGTGAATCCCGTTTGAAAATCGTTTCATGTATTAAAGTCCAAAAGTACATCAGGAACGGTTGTGAGTTATTCTTAGCTCAAGTGACCGGGAATGAGTCTAGGGAGAAACGATTGGAAGATGTACCTATTATTTGTGAATTTCCTGAGGTATTTCCTAAAGATTTACCAGGACTTCCACCGATAAGGCAAGTAGAGTTTCGAATCGATTTAATTCCTGGTGCTGCACCGGTGGCACGTGCGCCTTATCGATTAGCCCCTTCTGAATTAAAGGAGTTATCTGAGCAACTTAAGGAGTTGTCTGATAAAGGTTTTATTCGACCGAGCTCGTCGCCTTGGGGAGCTCCAGTCTTGTTCGTTAAGAAGAAGGATGGATCTTTTCGTATGTGCATTGATTATAGGGAACTGAATAAGTTGACAATTAAAAATCGATATCCTTTACCTAGGATTGATGATTTGTTTGATCAACTGCAAGGATCTAGTGTGTATTCTAAGATAGATTTGCGGTCAGGATATCACCAACTTCGCGTCCGTGAAGAAGATATTCCTATAACTGCATTTAGAACTCGTTATGGACACTATGAATTTCAAGTAATGCCATTTGGGTTAACTAACGCACCTGCGGTTTTCATGGATTTAATGAATCGAGTGTGCAAGCCCTACTTGGATAAATTTGTGATTGTGTTTATTGACGATATTCTAATCTATTCTAAGAATGAAGATGAGCATAGAGAACACTTGAGGATTGTTTTGAAGTTGTTGAAGGATGAAAAGTTGTATGCTAAGTTTTCCAGTGTGATTTCTGGTTAGATTCTGTGCAATTTCTTGGTCATGTGATTAACAGAGATGGAATTCATGTTGATCCTGCAAAGGTTGAAGCTATTAAGAATTGGTCTGCACCGACAACGCCAACGGAAGTGCGACAGTTCTTAGGATTAGCTGGCTATTATAGGCGATTCATTAAAGAATTTTCTTTGATAGCTAAACCCTTGACTAAGCTTACTCAGAAGAATAAACCTTTCGTTTGGGGAAGTGATGAAGATGGAGCATTTCAGACATTGAAGCAAAAATTATGTAATGCGCCAAACTTTTCATTACCCGAAGGGAGTGAAGATTTTGTAGTGTATTGTGATGCATCTCTTAGAGGTTATGGAGCTGTTTTGATGCAAAGAGAAAAAGTGATAGCTTATGCTTCTAGGAAATTAAGGAAGAATGAGGAGAATTATACTACTCATGATCTTGAGCTAGGAGCTGTAGTCTTTGCTCTTAGGTTGTGGAGACATTATCTGTATGGCACCAAGTGTACGGTATTCACCGATCACAAAAGCCTACAGTATATTCTCGACCAGAAGGAATTGAACATGAGGCAACGAAGATGGATAGAGTTGTTGAGTGATTATGATTGTGATATAAAGTATCACCCAGGAAAAGCCAACGTTGTTGTTGATGCGTTGAGTAGGAAAGATAGAGAGCCTATCAGGGTGCGTTCTCTAGTCTTGACCATGCACAATAATTTGCCTGAGCAAATTAGAAATGCGCAAATAGAAGCTGGTAAGAAGGAGAATTTTGTTAATGAAGGGTTCCGAGGAGAAGGAGATCCTTTAGAGGTTAGAGCCGATGGAGTGAAATGTTTAAGAGGTCGTATGTGGATACCTAAGTTTGGAGGCTTAAGAGATTTGATTATGTTAGAATCCCATAAATCTAATTATTCCATTCATCCGGGATCTGATAAGATGTACCATGATTTGAAGAAGTTGTACTGGTGGCCGAATATGAAAGTGGACATAGCTATGTATGTTCTTCAATGCTTGACTTGTGCTAGAGTTAAAGCCGAACATCAAAAGCCATCAGGACTACTTCAACAACCAAAGATTCCTGAATGGAAGTGGGAGCGAATTACGATGGACTTTATCACCAAGCTTCCTAGAACATCATCTGGAAACAATTCGATTTGGGTTATTGTCGATAGACTGACCAAATCAGCACACTTCATTCCGGTTAAGGAGCAGTTCTCACTGGAGAAGCTGACTCAAATATACCTGGATAATGTCGTATGCAAGCATGGAGTGCCTGTATCGATCATTTCATATCGAGATCCTAGATTCGCATCGAATTTTTGGAAATCTCTCCAAAGATCTTTGGGAACGAATCTCGATATGAGCACTGCTTATCACCCTCAGACTGATGGGCAGAGTGAAAGGACGATACAAACACTTGAAGATATGTTGAGAGCTTGTGTGTTAGACTTTGGTAAGAATTGGGATAAACATTTGTCGTTAGCAGAGTTTTCGTATAACAATAGTTACCATTCTAGTATTAAGGCTGCACCGTTTGAAGCTTTGTATGGTAGGAAGTGTAGATCTCCTGTATGTTGGAGTGAAGTTGGGGATACCCAGCTCACGGGACCGGAATTGATCCGGGAGACTACGGAGATGATAGTTCAGATTAAGAAGAGGTTGTTGACTGCCCGTAGTAGACAGAAAAGTTACGCGGATGTGCGGCGGAAGCCAATGGAGTTTGAAGTGGGTGACCGAGTAATGTTGAAAGTATCGCCATGGAAAGGCGTTATAAGATTTGGAAAACGAGGAAAATTAAATCCCCGTTATATTGGACCCTTTAAGATTTTATCTAGAGTAGATCCGATGGAATTCAAAGCATGGACCAGAGTATACTTGGGAACGAGAGGATGAAATGTGGAAGAAATATCCGCACCTCTTCAATTTCAATAAGAAACGGACATCCAAATGAAATGGATCACGAGGACGTTGATCCCTTTTAGGAGGAAAAGCTGTGACAAATCTAACATTTTCAGGTAGTTAAATATTTTCTCGTATAATATTTTGAAACTTATTTTTATGTTGGTTGACGAACTCACAATTTACGGATTTAAATTTGGGCTTACGTGCATAATCTGGCGTCTTTTACGACTAAACCGGAAACCTTAGGATTACGTATTTACGTTTTTGAACTCCGTTTTTGATGAGACAATTTTTATTGGATTCGTTTTGTGACGGTGATTCATAATTTATAAAAACATTTTTCGTAAAACGACCCGAGGGCACGCAAATCGAGAAAACTAGAATCGAGAAATACCCGTAAACTAGTGAGATGGGACAAAACACTTTGCCCCATCCCACTAGCTTATATGGGACGGCTAGAATACACCACCACACTTAGGTGGCACAAGGTTAGCTAAGCTTGCACAAGTGTAAGCTCATGCTTACACTTTAAGCTAAACCTTCCACCACTACACAAAACCAACAAATGGTTTTCATTTAACCATTTCATCCATGCAATTCACCCCAAAAACTCTCTCTACTTCCACCCTTGTGCCGTCCCACATCAAGCCACAAACACCCTCATTGATCTTTTCTAACTACAAACCACATGTTTACTAGTCCTATTAAGGTGTTTCCTTGAAACCTTGATCATTTGGTGGCCATATAACCAACTTTGGAGGTGATTTGCTTGTGTCCTAGGGCTGATTTTCCAACATATGATCTTGATATTTGATGGTCTTGGAGATACTTGTTGTGTTCATCAAGTTCTTGCCTTCCTAAAACAAGAAATCCACTTGGATTGGTAAAGAAGATCATCCTCTACATTTTTCTCTTATTATTTTGTAAAGAACAAATGTATTTTATTTCATTTTGTATATGTATATGATGTATATATGATGATAAAAATGTTGTGTGGGGATCAAGTGTTGATAAACATGCTTAAAAATGATGATAACCATAAGAAATGAAGCTAAAATCATGTCTAATTAGTTGGCTGTATAAAAACAGTAGATAACTAAATGAAGAACTGATAAAAATGCATGGTTTGATCTATTTACAGTAAAGTAGATGATGTTATACACATGTGAGAGTTGGCCATGCAATGGAATCAAAATAATGAGTGAGATATGATCAAAACAAGTTAGGTGGTACAATCTGAATAAGCAGTTTTGTAGGGACTGTTAAGGCAACTTAGACTCAAAATGGGCAGTAGCTATAACTAAGTTATATTTAGAACATATTATGAAGAAGTTGTCATCCAAAAATGAGCTTCTAATTCATTGTAGAACTCTAGATATGATAAAAATGGTGAATGTGAAGTTAAAAATCAGATTTTGGAAATAATGTTTATTATTATTATATAAGCACTCACTTTATAATTTATAAAATGTAAAGTATAAACCCACTAACTTATAAAACTTATTTATATAAATGTATAAAAGGTTAATTAAATGGGTAAAATATATAAATGGTGGTAAAAGTAATATTTATTAGTAATAAAAACTATAAACTTGATTTTTACGACTTTTTCGGCTATCGCCGTGAAATTAACGTTTTTCATCAAATAAAACTTAGACGACCAAACCCGTCTAATGTAAAGTTTATAAAAGTTATATACTGATGTATAAGTAACTAAGACAAGTAAAAACCGATAAAACCCGAACTATAAGAATCACGGACATTTACGAGCTAACTAAACCTATTAGACTAATAATTGGACTTAACAAGATAAATACTTGTAAAAAGAATTATTTGGGCTTAACCCAATGGGGCCCAACATGAAAAGTATATATACTGATCATATAAGTATATAATGGGTAAAAACAAGTAAAAGAACTTATAAAAGACTTAATGAACTTAAAATAGGTAAAATCGGTAAAACTAGTGAACTAGTAAGACGATACTAAAACATAAACACTAAAATGAGTAAATGAGGATTTATAAACCCACTTGATCATCATCATATGTACAATAATCATATATATGTATATTGTTATTTTGATAAAAGTCATTGGACCGAGTCTAAGACCGATTATTATTTATATAGGTTTCCGTGACCGAAGCACGCCCGTAGCCGATAATCCGCCTTTCATTAACAACGTGAGTTCATAGCCTCGCACTCTTTTAAATGTTTTATAAAATGATTTGTAAACCAGCGAGGGAGATAACATGCTAGATTTTTATAAATAGAACACAAGTAGTCCCGATTGTATGCTTAATGAGATGGACCCGAATGATGCTATGACCCTTTATTCGAGACTAAAAGGATTATTAGTAGTTAGGTTATGTCACTTAAAGTCCCATTAGCATGAATTGTGAACTACCGGAATTTGGTAGACGCTTATGCATTTGATAGTACTATTTGGGGACGATCACCCCAGTTCGCGCCTTGACGGTTGATCCCCGTCGTACCACATTGATTGGTAAGCGAATTTATGTATGAGAAGATTCCATAGCGTGATTTTTGTGACGACACGCTAACTTAGATGGGCAAATTGTTTGTCGGGTTCGCGGCCCGCTGTTTTCACAGTAAGGTAACAATGTCATGCGGCTAATAATAATCCTATACAACCTATAATACAATATAAGACATATATAATAAACGATAACGACGCTATTACGATGAATATATTACCTATCATGGTAATATAGAGACTACGGTCTCATGGACGGTTTCAGATGTATGCTTGATTTATATATTGCCTGACTAGCAATATGTGGACTTACTTCCGATATTATACTTGTGTTCTGATTTTAAATGATTGTAAATGATTGTTTTATATAACGGTTTTCATTAAACTCTATGAATTCACTCGGCATTCGCTGATATGATTTTTGCATGTTTTCTATCTCAGGTGCTTGAAGGTAATCCGGATGAAGATCGACTCTGATGGCCCACACTTAATATTAAAAATGTTCATTCGATCTGTGTTTTGTAAACTTAATGACCTGTATAATTTGGGACCTGTTGTACACTTTTAAACCTTTTTATCGAATGAATGTTTGTTAAACCTTGTACAACCATTTTTATGTGTTGTCTATGATTGGAGTTATTGTGCTATCCCGTAACACTCTGAAAGACCCTTCCGCTGTACCGATACGAAAAATGAGAGTGTTACAATAGACGTATCTAAAAACGAACGACCTAGAATAAGAGGAACTTGAGGATCCGTGGGGATATCAACAACGATAAAGTCTACGGGATAGTAGAACTTCCCCACTTTCACAAAAACGTCTTTCGCCAAACCACATGCAAGAATCGTGGAATGGTCAGCCAACTCAATAGACATTCGTGAAGGAGTAAGATTAGGAAGATTGAGCGACTTGAAGATTGCAAGTGGCATCAAGTTAATGCTAGCACCAAGATCGGCCAAGGCATAGCATTCTTCCATATCTTGAATTGCACAAGGGATCAAAAATTTACCGGGATCACCAACTTTTTGAGGTATGCGATTAGATAAACCGACGAACAACTAGACATTTGGTGCAATTTCTCCTTGTTATTCAAAATACTCTTAAAGTTAGCGGCAAATCGAGGCATCATGACCAAAGCATCGGCGAAACTCACATTAAGGTGCAATTCACAAAACATTTTCATAAAATGCTCAAATTGGTAGTTGGCGCGCTCTTGTCGTTTCTCCTTCCTAAGTCTCGATGGGTAAGGCAAGGGTGGTGTGGGTTGGGGCATAGGCATAGCCTTTGGAATCTCGGGTTCCAATATGGGTGATGGGTCAACCGTAGGTGTGTCATGAGCGGTACTTTGTGGGATTGAAATATGCTCCTTTTCGACCACCACCTCGGGTTCTTCCTAAATTTCCTCCACCGTTGGAGTAATTGGTTGAGGAGTCGGTTCTTTAAGTGTCTTACCACTTCGTGTGGTAATCACTTTCATCTCTCCCTTCGGGTTTGAAACGGTGTTACTAGGTAGACCACTCGAAGTAGAGGCTTTGTTTCCCATGACGGCTTCTAAAATGGCATTAAGCTTAGCATCTTGACTATTAAACTTCAAATCTTGACTAGCGGCTTTTTGGTCAATTCTTTGTTCAAGCCTAGCATGACTTTGTTCAATCTTATTGTTTTGACCTCTAATTTGATTAGCAAAATCATTTTTCAATTCATTCCTCATGTTAAGATTTTCTTTCACAAAATTTGCTAACTCCTTAGTGTTTTTAGCCGTGTCCCTAGCTTGACTAGCCAATTGCTCTTGTATGTTTTCCAAAATCTTATCATTTGCCGTGGCGTAATTCAAAAAGTCCATTGGAAGTTCTTTTGTGTAAACATTTTGAAGACCTTGACTTGTGTTTTGAAAATTACGGTTTTGATTTTGATTTTGCAATTGGCTACTAGTTCCTTCATTCCCATAGTTGTTATTACCCTTAAAATTGTTCCTTTGATTGCTTTGGTAACCAACTTGATTGTTTCGATAATTGTTAGCATTTTGATTTGGTGGAAAACCCGGTGGAGTCAATTGATTAGTGCGAGGAACTTGACCGTTTTGGTTATAAGTTCCCGTGGCCGCGAAGGCACTCGAAGTTTTACCACCGTTGGTAATGCACTTAGAATAATCGTGAGCTCCACCACAATACATAAAAGAGACCTCAACCGCTTTAATCGTAGCGGGAGCGGGTTGTTCACCAACTTTAAACTCAATTAACAATCCTTTCAACTTATCAAAAATCTTGTTCTCCAAATTAGCCTCGATTTGACAAGCATCAACGGTGTGTGACAATGAAGGCGAAGACGAAGTCTTACGAACACTCGACGTGCTACGAGGACTATACACCTTAGACCTATTCTCAATGATTAACAATGCTTCCTCGACCGTCTTACACAAAAAATTACCACCCGCGGCGGCATTAAGATAATCACGCTCATGATCGTTCAAGCCATTGTAAAACGTGTCTATTTGATGCAAGTCGGAAAAACCATGATGAGGACATTCATGCAACATTTCCTTAAACCTATTCCAATCCGTTGAAAAACTCTCATTATACTCTTGCGAAAACTTTGAAATCTCGTTTTTCAAGTGCGTAGTCTTAGAGGGCGGAAAAAATTGGTTCACGAATTTTGAAACGAGATCCTTCCACGTCAATATAGAATTTGGTGGCTCTTTCTCTAACCAAATTTTAGCGGGCCCCGCTAAGGAATACGGAAAAAGCATCATCTTAATCGAGTCGTTTGAGACGTCCTTAAACTTGCATGTGGCGGTGAGACGATTAAATTGGTGAATGTGGTTATGAGGGTTGTCCTTTTCTTCCCCTCAAAACTTGTTGTTTTGAATCATAGACAACAAACCCGTCTTAACCTCAAAATTCTCCGCAAGGATAGCGGGAATCACAATCGCTTCTCCATAACCCTCGGTGAGTGCTTGAAGTAACTCCATCATAGTTCGATTAGCCATGGGTGCTTCTTTCACTACAATGGGTTCGTCAATAGGAGACTCCTCGCTAGAAGGAGTGATAGATTTGTTTCTTCGTTTACGAGCACGTCTTGCTTTAGAGCGAGTTTGCATAAACGTCACGTACAACGAGAAGGCGAGCAAAGAAGATTCTTTTTGGTGTTTTTACTTTTTCAATTTTTTTGTGGTTTTTGATTGTTTTTAACTTTTTTTTGGATTTTTGGAATGTATTAGTAGACACAAATCCACAAATCTCCTCCTTAATCAAATCTCTCGATTAAAGAAGCCTCAAGGAATGAAAACGATCACGTGAAGTGAACGCCTTCGATGACTTTAGAACGATGGTGGAACACCAAATCGTTCAAGAGGGTTTAATCAATAGAAACCAAGAAAATATATATGATACTTAGTAATACTTTGGGCGACAAAACCCTTGATTAGCTTTCAAAATCAAAATACGCACAAGCAAGCGGAGGAAACGAGGGGGCGCGAAGCACTTAAGAGCCTTTTTCCTTTAGGTCGTGAAATACAACCGCCTTATACCCACCTTATAGTTTGTATTTCTCAAAATCGAGCTTCACGAAAGTATTTATCTATTTTTGCCTTTTTCTTTGGTTTGAGATTCGAATACAATGATTGGGTAATGACCTCCCAAGTCAAGGTTGTGATTTCTCACGTATTTGGAGTACTTGTAAATTTATTGTTCTACGTATACAATATATTAATAATATTCACAAAAAACGAAAAACCGATAATACGTATTAGTAGAGTGCTACTAATACAATTACTTTTATGGCTATATATAAAAACAACAATGGTTCAACCAAAACACAACACGCCTCCCCGGCAGCGGCGCCAAAATGATGTTGTAGAGTTTTTGTACACCTTTAGGAAAAGGATGCACAAAGTAGGGCAAGTGTGCACGACGATTTAGGAAAACCGTATGTGAATGACCCTAAGTGAGTTCGTTCTCGAGGAGGCAAGTGCGCTGTGTTAGGAGTTGATTAATGTTTGTGATTATATGATTGAGAAAGAAATAGGATTAGAAGAGAAAGACGGTTACAAAGACGAATTAAACTACGACGAAAAAGGCGAACACGCAAAACCGTAAATAGTGCCAAAATTAAAATTTTAACCTAAAAATTCCTAAAAATTACTAAAAATCCCCAACAATATTCTAAGAGTTTACAAAAAATCCAAACTTGCTAAAACCTTTTAATTAATCATATAATGACTTTTTAATGCTAATTAAAGCCCTAAAAATCACAATTAAATATTAAAAAGCCCTAAACAAGATCTAATAGTTTGTAAACCTCTAAAATGACCTAATTAAGCTAAAAACTATTTTTAAAAATTTTAAAACAAAATTAAACTATTTTTAAACACTTAAAAACTATTAAAATCAATTAAATCTTAAATTAATTCTAAAAATTATTTGAAAGTCCTAAAAATATTTGGAAAGTGACAAAGCTCCTAATTAAGTGTCCTTAACCTAGGAAAAATGTAAAAACTAAAAAAAATAAAACTTCAATTTTTAATAATAAAATAATATTAAAATATTCAAAAAAATAAAAAGTTTGTAAATAAATTCTAAAAAATTACCAAAAATCCTAAATAATGTGACTAAAGCAAAAATGCAATCCAAATTTTCAGAAACCTATTTAATAATTTTATATTAAATTTTAAAGTTGCTTAAATATCCTAAAATCCTATAAAATAAAAAATAAGCTAAATTGAAAACCTAATTAGCTGTAAACCTCAAAAGTATGATTAAAAACCTAAAAATTATTTTTCCAGATTTTTAAATTACTTTTTACTATTTTTAAATGACTTTCTAAAAATTAAACTTAAAATAATCCTAATAAATCAATGAATAATGGGAAAAATAAACTTTTTGCTCAGAAAAGTCAACAACCCTAATAATAACCTAGGAAAAATCTTAAACAGGAAAATGCTTAAAGAAATAAGCTTGAAACAGCTTATTTAAAAGCTGTTAGCCAAATAAGCTATAAAACAAACACCACTTAAATATATAATGAAATGAAGTATAAACGTAAAAAGCCATCTAGATCACTGGTTAACACGCTAGCCCTTGATAAGCATGGTCGCGTGTTCGAGCCCAGGCAAGGTGAGCTTTTTACAAATTTTTTTTTTCTTTTTAATACTTAATCCAGTAACTACTTAAGTCACAAAAACACAAACACAATTCAAAATTAACCAAGATTAAGCCAAATAGAACCAAAAACGTGCCCAGGTATGCACAACTTTCTGATGAACACTTATGGTGTTTCTTCACAAGTGAAAAGTATCAAGAGGACTTGATTTTTTGGCGTTTTTGTGGATGTTTATGATGGACAAAGGCACCCTTATACTCTTTGGAGTATAAGGAGTCAATAATAACACAAATACAAGCACACTCTTAGCCAAAAATCACACAAAAATAAGCATACAAGTTACTGATATTGCATATATGTATCTGAGTGTATTTTGCTGATACACTTGGCACTCAAATGGATTTCAAAGGCTCAAATCATGCATACAAGTCAAACAACTAGCAAATAAACAATACACAAACCTAGAACAACCCTACTTCTAGCAGATTGTTAAGACTTGATGCACAAACTTCACAAAATAAGCAAAAAATGGCAGTGACTGAATTTTGCTAAGTTTTCAACAATTTTCACATGCAAATGCTCTAAAATCTTACCAAACTGCAATAAACAACTAGCATACACCCTATCCTACCCTAATAAGTGATTTTAACCAGCTTGCAGGCAAGATTAATAGCAAAAATGCAAGTTAAACACTTATCCCAAACACTCCTTAAACTATGAAAATGAAAAATTAACAAAGCAAATCTTATCAAAACTCAATCAAACTGAATCAAACTCAAACTAACATGCATACAAGTCTTATATAAGCAATATTAAACACTTAAACTAACACTTAAGCAATTATCACAAATAACATGCAAAATCACATAACACTGAATTTTTTTGGAAAACTGAAAATGGAAAAGAGGATCAATGAGCTACCTTAAGGGTCCTACATCCAGGACCCTTAGTGGTTGAAAAACCACCTCCCTATAGGCTGGGGCCTATGCAGAACTTTGTTGAGATGTTGATGGAATTTTACTTAACAAAAAGGATGAAATATGGTCCTTGTTTAGAACCTGCTAAGAAAGAAATCAAAAGGGATTGTGTAAAAAGCTCAAGGCAGACCCCTAGCTTATGGAATAAGCTAGAAGTGGGCTTTTAACTTATGAATGAGACTAAGATAAGCAAGGAAAATGACCAACCAATGGCTATTTCAAGCTTGGGTACCCACTACACCAGAACAAGCCATGGTGTTATGGACCATCATACCAACACAATTAATCACCATTTTAACAGGTTTTGAATGAAAATTAAGATATAAGAAAGCTTTGAAAAAGAAACAGAAACTCAGAAACTTAGAAACTTTTTGCTGAAAATCAAACCAAACTCAAAAAATTATAACTTAAATCAACTGAAATGTAAAGGGAACTCAATATTTCTCATCAACAACACTTAAACCATTTATATTCCTTAATAAACTGGATTTACAAATCTTGTGAAAAGGGAGAAAAATCAAGAACCAGAACTATGCTAAATCCTATAATGCCTTTATATATAGGCTACAATGTGATTCTAGAACTGAATAGAAGCTGAAAACCCTAACACTTGAACTTCCAATCTTGCCCTTGGACGATTTTGAATTTTTCAGTCAAAACAAAGCCATGTGAAGATCTTTGGCAGTTTGTGGGATGCCAGCAATGAAAAGAGGATCTTGGACGTCCATTTAGCCTTTGAGAACACGAAATTGTTGTGGGATGTTGATTTGATGTCCTCATTTTGTTTGAGAGTGAATAGTGGGGCAGTGGAGGGTTGGAGAGACATGTGAGGGTGAGGGTGACAGTTTTTGGGGGTTGGGATGTGATTAGGATATGGTTAATTATCAATCTGGAAAAGATCAACAATTAACCCTTCGTTTTAAGCTTTTTAGGGATTAGGGTTTATGTTGATTTAGGGTGTGTTTAATCTGGAAAAAGGGATTAAGTTTTTAAAAATTGTGTTTGCCACCAAAAATCAAAACCAGGTTTAAGTTAATTAATAAAGGGGTGAGTGGATTTGTGACGTGGAGGAAGGGAGGTGTATGATTGGTGGAGGGTTTAAGGTATGTGAGGTGTCAAGCTGTGAGTGGGGGTTTGTCTTAGGTTGTCTTGGCAGGTTTGCCCCCTCACTTTTCCAATTTTGTTCATGTTGTTTTAAATGCCCTCAACGCCCAAATAACTCATGACAACTTTAGGGCAGTTGTCAATTTTGGCACAAAAAGTTTTGAAACTTGTTTTAAGGACTACAAGTGTAATTTTGGCAATCTTCAAGGGCTGTTTTTGACATGTCTTCATACTTCAAGGCCTTGACTTGTTTGTTGACTTCTTGGAGGACCAATAATGATAATTTAGTTTTGTTTAGGGACTAAATTTGCCAATTCTTCAAAGTTAAGGGTCCTTTTTGTAATTTTGA
Organism: Glebionis coronaria; assembly: GCA_025667525.1. NCBI lineage: Eukaryota > Viridiplantae > Streptophyta > Magnoliopsida > Asterales > Asteraceae > Glebionis > Glebionis coronaria. The sequence goes on along the minus strand of JANFOE010000101.1, from coordinate 62,852 downwards.
CAAACTTTAGGGACCAAACTTGTAATTATGAAGATACAAGGGTATAAAGTGTCAATTATTCAAACTTGGAGGACCAATCTTCATAATTCTTCAAATCTTCAAGGGTTGACTTTGGAAAATTCTTCATTAGGGCTTGGTTCATTGTGCGGCTTCGTTTCCCGTGTTCGTTTTTACTTGAATCTTGTGATCTTTTGTCGTTTTCTCAATATCCGTACCTAAAATACACAAGCAACAAACACAAGCATATATTTGGGTGTTTTAATGATATTTAATGCATTTTAAGCCCAATTTGGACGATGAGACTATGTATAAAAGCAGTCTCATCAGGAATCATTAAAATGAGCAAGATATGATCCAAATACTATTGAGGTACAAATATGTATAGTCTGTTTTGGACGAATTATTAGAAATACTTAGAAGATGATTGAGCAGTGGCTATAAAAGAGTTATTTGTATATCCCATCATGTAGTTTATGCTGTTCAAATTTTAGCTTATATCTCTTTGTAGAACTCAAGATATGGAAAAAATGGTGGAATTGACTTTAGTAATCAGATTTGCAAATAAACTATATGATATAAAAAGAGCACTCAAATAAGTATTATTATAAAATAGATATATAAAAGCCACTAACTAATAATAACTATTATAAAATAAGTTGGTATACTATGCTAAATAAACATGGCATTTTATAAAAGTAACACTCAAATGTTTTTCTAAAACTACAAACTATATATATGTTTTACATCTTTTCGGCTAAAACTGAAAGATTAACGTTTTCGCCAAATAAAACTTCGACGGTCGGACCCATCTAATGTAATATTTTTATTAGTCATATACTGATATGTAAACATATTTTATAAGTAAAAAATGATAAACCCGAGCTTTATAACTTATGGACCATAATGGGCCAAAGTAGCCTTATTGGACCATTAGGCCCAACTAGTTTGGCTTAACACTAATGGACTTACTCATGGGCTTAACCAAATTGGGCCCAACATATGAGTATAGGTCTGGTATTAAAAGTATAAATGGGCTAATATAATGTATTGGACTTTTAATGGGCTTATTGGGCCTTAATGTGTAAATGGGCTAAAACTAGTGTACCTAGTATAATAAGCCTAAGTTAACTAATACTAAACAACTAGTAATGTTGTATAAGGAAGTAAAACCCCATATGATCATCATGTTATGACATCATTACATAAAGTTATTGGGCATAGCCTAAGACTGAGTATTATTTGTCTAGGTTTCCCGTGATCGAGGCACGTACCATACGTCCTAATTGCCGATAACCCGCCTTCCCACACAAATATGTGTTCATAGCGTCGCACTCTTTTAAATGTTTTTATCAAATGTTTTATAAGCCCGCGCGAGAGATAACATGCTAGTTTTAATAAAAATAGAACACAAGTAGTCCCGATTGTATGCTTATTGATATGGACCCGAATGATTATATGACCCAATGAATGGAATGAAATGGATTATTATTAGTTAGGTTATGTCACTAAAAGTCCCACTAGCATGAATTGTGAACTACCGGGATTTGGTAGACGCTTATGCATATAATCGTATTATTTGGGGAAGATCACCCCAGTTCGCGCATTGATGGTTGATCCCCATCGTGCCACATTGATTGGTAAGCGAATTTATGTATGAGAAGATTCATATAAGCGTGATTATTGTGACGACACGCTGTTTTAGATGGGCAAATGAATTCCGGGCTAGCTACCCGAAATATATTATAGAAAGGTAACAATGTCATGCGGCTTGTAATAATCCGACAATAATAATGATAAAGATAACTCTGAGGCTACGGTCTCAGATATAGTGTATGATGAATGATTTGAATTACAATATATTGCCTGACTAGCAATATGGGGACTTATTTTTTTTATACGTGTGTTCTGGTTTTACATATGTTGGAAATACGTTTTACGTATTAGAAAGGATTGGTCACTCCAACAATAGTCCATGTTATAGCTCGTAGTTTAGTTATTTACATTTATTAAACAAAGCCCAAAACCGTGCCCATGAAATGTATGGGTCGGAGGCCTTATGTAAACCCAAGCCCATCTCATGGGCTTGGGTATATAAACCCTCTCCTTAGATGGAGAGGGTGGTGTGGTTATTCACTTTTTCACATAGTAAAACATTGGTTTCTCTCTCTAGAAGTGTGTATAATCCACCATCTCTCTATCTCTTTCTCTCTCTAAAAACATAAGCAAGATTTACAATCCTACAAATGGTATCAGAGCCATGGGATGATTGTTTAGTTCTTGTGTTTGTGTTCTTGATTCTCGTCATTTTTTTTATCCATTTTCATACGAACCAAATTTTTTTTTTGTGTTTTTATGGGTTAATCTTGATTTACTTCATCTTATTACTTGTTATAGTGATTTGGTATTGTTATTTGGGTTAAGAACACAAAATTTTTTTGGTTGTTTGATTCATTTTTTGGCCTAGAATCTTGAATTGTTGGTGTTCGTGTACTATCCGAGAAACAAGGTAAGGAGGAATCCATAGTACGATCTGAAGTTGCGATTGCATAAACCCTGGTGGTTTCTACTTGCGATCCATCGTCACGATCTGGTGTTACGATCTAACTGCGATCGGTAGTGCGATCCAAGTTGCGATCTTGACTTCGATAGCTCACTACGATCCATACTACGATCAAGGTAAGTTTGTTCAGTACGATCTCTCGTTGCGATCCATAGTCCGATCACTTGTTGCGATAAGGGTGTGCGATCAGGGTACGATCGTTGGGTACGATCTGGGAATCCGATCTAAGTGCGATCATAGGGAGTGCGATCCTCTCTGCGATCAAAGTACGATCATCACTGCGATCTGAGTGCGATCATCACCACGATCTGCGTACGATCACAACCACGATCTGAGTGCGATCACAACCACGATCTAAGTACTATCACAACTGCGATCTGAGTACGATCACAACCACGATCTGAGTACGATACAACATTGATTCTCGCCATTTTGACTTGGATTTTTTGGTTTATCGAGGACATATTTTAGGGGATTTTAACATTATTTCTTTTAACACACTACAACAAACACATTTACTTTCTTTCATTGATCGATCAACTTTGTAAATCTTCACTTATTAAAATGGAGTACACATCTCTTACGGATAAGTCCATCCTCTCGGGTACGGATAATCGTCCACCAATGTTGGTGAAGACTATGTATGAGGAATGGGCTTCCCGAATGGAACTTTATATGTTGAACAAGGAGAATGGACATCTAATTTGGGCATCGGTGCTCAATGGACCATTAGATTATGGTACAGTGACGGAAGGTACGACTACTCGTCCTCGCACAACGGGTGAAATGACTGGAGATATGAAGATTCAAGATAAATGTGATAAGTATGCTACAAACGTCATTCTCCAAGCCCTTCCTCCAGATGTCTACAAACTCATCAGCAAACATAAAGTTGCCAAAGAGTTATGGGATAGAATTCGTGTTCTCATGCAAGGCACCTCGTTAACTAAACAAGAACGAGAGTGTAAGCTTTATGATACTTTTGATAAGTTTGCCTATGTGCCAGGGGAGACTCTCAATGACTACTATCTGAGATTTACCCTATTGTTGAATGAGCTCAATATCTATAGCATGGCAATTCCTACCTTTCAATTGAACACCAAGTATTTGAACACTCTTCCTCCAGAATGGAAAAAATACGTGACGGATGTTAAATTGGCTAAGGACTTGCATAACACCAATGTGGATCAACTTCAAGCTTTTCTTCAACAACATGAATGCCATGTGATCGAGGCTCGGTTGTCTACACTTCAAGTTCATGATCCACTTGCAACGTATGCTTCTCAACAAAACATGGCTTATACTTATCAACAACCATCATACTTGCAGTAGCCACCACCACACATCTTTCAGCAACCACATCAACCATCTTATCAACCACCAATGATGCCACAACAAGAATATCAACAAAGTGTTCATCGACAATCTTTTCAACAGCAACCACCATATCAGACATCTCTATCACAAGCCAACACTTCTCCATTGGGCTATACTCCTCAGCAAGGATATTTTCTAATAGAAGCACAACCAGCACAAGCTTTCTACTCTAATGAACTTCCACCAATCCAAGCACCGGTCTTTACTCCAAATGATACGCCAGCTGATGTACTAAACCATCTCACTGCTTACTTGTCAAAACTTGTTGCAACTAGAGGATTTCCACCCACAAACAATCAGCTCCGCACCTCTCCTCGACAACAAGCCACTGTTCAAGATGGTCAAGTGACGGTGCAACCTATTCAGGGAAGGCAAAATTCATATGGACCTCCTACAAGGACTAGGAACAATCAAGCTGTGAATTATCAAGCTAGTGGAAATGGGAGTCCTATTGGTCCTAAGAAGGTTGTGACTTGCTACAATTGCCGAGGACAAGGTCATATGGCTAGGGAATGCACTCAGCCGAAAAGGAGGAGGGATGATGCATGGTTTCGTGAGAAGATGTATTTGGTTGATGCTCAGTCTAAGGGGAAGATTTTGGATTCAGAGGAGTTGGCATTTCTTGCAGACCCAGGGGCAGCAGATACTGAAGGCATTGCAGTCGTTTCTACTTCTAATGCAGCTTATCAAGCGAACGATCTTGATGCATACGATTCGGATTGTGATGATATTCACTCTGCCCAAGCTGCTCTCGTTGCTAATCTCTCTCACTACGGTTCTGATGTCATCAGTGAGGTACCAATCACATCTAATAATATTGATGATAACCAACATCAAGTTGGGCATGAAAATGACAACCTCGAACAGCATTCGGGAACTAGTAACTCAAATGATGTGGTACCCAATTCTACACATTTGAGTGAACCTCAACCAAATGCTACGACGGGTATGGAATCTTATGCTCAACATGATTTGGTCATGGTGCCTAAACATATAATTGATCAAATGCATATGGCCCTCAGACAATCCGTAGATACCAATTCCACCCTAACTGCTGAGCTTGCATTGCATAAAGAAAAGGTCAAAACTTTTGAAATGGTCCCTCAAGAAGAGAAAATAACATGTTTAGAATTTGACCAATTTCGTTTTGAAAAGATTGAACACTTGAAAGAAATAGAATCATTAAAAGCTAATCTTTCCAATAAATTAAAAGAAAAAGAGTCGATTGTCAATGATTTTCAGAAACTTAAAATGGATTTCGAAACTCTCGAGTCTAAAAAGGTTGAATTGGAAATTAATGCTACCAAACTTCTTAAATTCAAAGAACAACAGCTTTTAAAACAATACGCTTCCACAGAAAAGGTTCATCTTTTAACTAAATCATTTAAAGAATTCGAACTTAAGCGTCTTCAAGATTTACCACCTAATCCCGGTTATGCAAAACAAGCTCAGGAATATATTCCCGGTCTTTATGATATGACCATAATTGGAAAATCAAAAGAAGCACCTTTTGTTCGTAGTACTGAGGAGACACAATCACTTGGGGATGAAACTCATTCTAAAATGCTTTCAAAATTCCATACAATTGATTATGATTAACATAACAAAGATCAATTTTCGAAAAAGACACGCATTCGCTTACAAAAGGAATTAGCAGAATTAACAGTTCTTGTGCCCTAAAGTTTGTCAAATGAAAACCTTCCTATTACGTCTCCTACACTCGTCAAAAAGGATTTAACGAAGTTAATTCCACCGGTAAGTAAGGCGTCCGTTAACTTAAATACGGTTCACCAACACTTAGCCGATTTTGACAAGGTCATTTTGGAACGTACGACGGCCACGGCCATAACGGAAGGTGAATGGAACTTTGAGCACACTAGAGCTGCATTTCGAGATGAAATTGTTCCGTTTGTAAACAATGTTAAGGCTTGTCTTCGTAATATTGATCAAGATTTGTTTTTGGAAATAGAAGAAGTTAGACGTGTTTTCAATGAAATGGAAGATGCTTATGAAAACAGTTTACTTGAAAAAGAACGGGTTTCACGCCATAATGATCTGCTTCTGAATCAAGTGATGTCTCATGATATAGTTTCTGTATGTGTGAATACAAGTGTTGATAATGATTCTATTGTGCATAATGTTGAATCTATGGATACTGTGGTAGATAGTACTTGTCACGAATCTGACGCTGAATTTTTAAAGCTTCAAGATTCATATTCATCGCTTTCAAAACGTTTTGATGAGATTCAAACACATTGTATTTCGCTTGAATGCAAGCAACAATTTATTCAAGAAATCTTTGAAACGTCATTCGAAGGTGTTAATATCGATGATGCAAATTTTGAAAAGAATTTTCGATTGAATTTACAATCAAAACAGCGTCAGCCAAGTGACAAGGTTGCTCAATCTTTGCCGATAGAAATAGAGAAATCTAAGGAGCTTAATTGTGTGAACGTACTTGAGGCCGCTGAGAATTTTAGACTTGATATAGATAATCGAGTTTCCAAGATTTTGTCCAAAGTTGATAACTTAAAACAGAAAAATACACGACTCTTCGATTCAGTACAGCCCGCATGTGTTGATACCACTGCACATAATCAATCATTGATTGAACAATTGAATCGAAAGTCGATGGAAATATCTGATTTGAGGGAACAAATTTGTGATAAGAATCTGGTCTTGGCTGAGTTAAAGGAAACACTTCGAACTCTAAAAGGTAAGAATGTTGTGGATAACGCAGCCACTGTCTCAGCATCGTCCTCTAGTGCAATCAAAAGAACCCTTATAGCCGTCACACCACTTAACAAGGGCCCTAGGACTAAACATTCTCAAACATTGGTCACTAAAGATAAGGCGGAATCAAAACCAGCTTCTAATATTCCCGTGTTGCCTTCTACAGGAGTAAGCACCACTACTAAGGCTCAAAGATCTAAGCTTAAAAGAAACAAGAAGAATGATAGGATCTTGCCCTCATCTAGTAGTCAAGTGAAGAAGAAAGTAGAAGCCCATCCTAGGAATGGTATTTCTGTTTTGAATAAAAAGAATCATGTAGCTAAACCTAAAGGCTCTGTGGTTGTGCAGCGTTCTAAGCCTACTGTGAATTCTAATTTAAAATGTTGGAATTGCAATGAATGTATGTTTTCTAGTCGTCATGATTCTTGCCTTATTGACCATGTGAATGAGATGCATGCCCGAAGAAATGGATTAGAATGGAAACCGACTGGGAAAGTGTTAACCCAAGTTGGTTGGATGTGGCGCCCCACTGGTAGAACTTTCACTATAGTAGGAAATACGTGCCCTTTGACTAGGATCACTCCCACTACAGCGAAGAAAGCGTGCCCTTTAACTAGGAGTACCAAGGCTACCAAAACACAAGCGTGTCCTTTAACTAGGAACACTGACACTACTGTAGGAACCAAGTGCCCTTTAAATAGGTCTACTCCCACTGTAGTGACCGCGAATAATCCAAAACCTAAGAAAGTTGGAACAGTAAAACCTGTTAGTGCTAAAACTCACATTAGAAAACGCAGGAAATCTAAGGGTCTCAAAATTGTTAGCAATTCTGATAATTCTATATTTGTATCTGCTAACACTCCGGAACCAATAGTTTCCAATGCATTGTCTACTGTTGTTGTTGAAAACAGGTGGTCCAAATTGTTCTCTGGTATTTGGACTCTGGTTGCTCCAAGCATATGACCGGAGATCGCTCTCAGCTCAGAAATTTCGTCAGCAAGTTTCTTGGTACGGTTCGATTTGGTAATGATCATATTGCAAAGATAATGGGTTATGGTGAATATCATATTGGGAATGTTATAATTTCAAGAGTATATTACGTGGAAGGTCTTGGTCACAACTTATTTTCTGTGGGACAATTTTGTGATGCAAACCTAGAAGTTGCTTTTCGAGAACATACCTGCTTCATTCGTAATTTGGAAGGGGTTGATTTATTGAAAGGTACTCGAGGGAATAATTTGTATACTTTGTCTCTACAAGACATGATGGCCGCTTCTCCCGTATGTCTTCTCTCCAAAGCATCGAAGACTAAGTCATGGTTATGGCATCGACGGTTATCTCATCTTAACTTTGACGCTATTAATCACTTGGCGAAAAACGAACTTGTTCGTGGTCTTCCTAAACTATCATTTCACAAGGATCATTTGTGTTCCGCGTGTACAATGGGGAAAAGCACTAAGAAGTCTTACAAACCCAAGACTGAAGACACCAACCAAGAGAAACTTTATCTGTTGCATATGGATCTTTGTGGGCCAATGCGTGTTGAAAGTCTTAGTGGCAAAAAGTACATCCTCGTCATTGTCGATGATTACTCTCGGTTTACATGGGTGAAATTTCTTAAAGCAAAAAATGAGGCACCTAAATTCATCATCAGATTTCTCAAGATGATTCAAGTGCGTCTCAACACTACTGTCCGACGCATTCGTACAGATAATGGAACCGAATTTGTGAATCAAATTTTGCGTGATTATTATGAAGAAGTTGGCATATCTCATGAAACATCCGTTGCACGCACTCCACAACAAAACGGTGTCGTTGAAAGGTGAAATCGCACACTTATGGAAGCTGCTCGAACGATGTTAATTTACGCAAAGGCTCCATTGTTTTTATGGGCAGAAGCAGTATTGATTGTAGTAAAATAGTCACTTGCCTTAGGAAAAACAAGTACTAATAAAGCAGGTAAGTATTAAGTATCACGTTTTGTGAAAAACGCGAATACTCGTCGTCGAGTTCGTTCTCGGTGGAGGTATGGTGTTTAAGCCAAAAATATTATAGACGTTATTTAATTCGAGTTGTTACGCTTTTGGAAAGAAAGAAAGAAAAGAAAACGGAAACGGATTACGCTAAAAACGGATTACGACGAAAAACGCGTAAATGCGAAACGTAACGTAAAATCGACAAAAATTAAAAAAAATTCGAAAACTTAACTAAAAAAAAAAAAAAAATCTTATTAAACTTAAAAGGAAAAATAAAAACTAATGTCAAAACATAAGTGGACTAAAAAATTCATTTAACGAAAACACGAAATAAATAACGAAAGTAAAAAACGCGACATTTAAAGAAAATTATCAAATTAAAACTCTACAAAAGCAAATTTATTTTTTTCCTAAGTCCTAACTTGTAAAATAAAATTTTTGAAAAAAGAATTATATTTTTTTAACTTTTACTTTTTTTTTATTATAAACTAATTAATATTAAAACTAATTAAACGCTTTAAAAATATTAAACGATTTTATAAAAATACCAAAAAAATATAGAAAGTATGAAATACTGATCTAAGTCTAGGAAAAATAATAAGCTGACTAGAAAAGCACAAATAAGCTCAAAACTAGCTTAAAGGGCTGATTAGCTTATTATTTTACGAAACTAAAATGAGTATAAAGGAAAAAGAAAAGAAATGCTTAACAAAAAGTAGCCATGGAGCAGATGGTTGGGGTGTAGGGCTGCTGAGCAGCAGGTCACGAGTTCGAATCCCACTGCTACCACTTTGCAATGTTTTTTTTTCTCTTGTATTATAACAGTTTAAACACAGTAATAATGTATAAAAGAAAACTGAAATGAAGGTTTAACAAAAACTGTTAAAGAGAGCAGATGGAAAGTGGTGTGGTTTCTGCGTCTGGTATGAACAAAAGGTCAGGGGTTCAATCCCTTCTATTGCTGCGTTTTTTGTCAGTTATTTTTCTTTTTGACAGCTTTTTGGACGAACAATAAGCTGGTGCAATAAGCAGTTGGCTTATGCACAAGTGTATAAACAGATTATAAACTCCAAGTCGACACAAAATTCATCAATCGAGTAGAACATCGAAGATCATACCAAATGCTCAAAGTGAACAGTAAGCTACAACTAAGTCTACCTAAGTGCACTATAGTGAAATACTAGCTTATTTTTAAGCTACCCTATGAGCACTAATCCCAAATATTATTCAAAACAGATGAAAAACTACCTTAAATATTAGTGACTACTGAATTTCAAAGTTTAAAACAATCTAAAACTCAAGATGGGGCTGGTGGTGTGTTTGACATTATTTAAGGCGAAATGAGCGAAGTTGTGAACTCCAATCCTGCCCAAAAATCACTTATGACTTAAAGTAACTGTGCAAACCTATAAACTAACTTCAAATAAACAGAAAGTGAGCAACTATAACCAACAAAGACAACCAGCAAAGAATTAAAAGTCCTACTGGTATGAATTAAGCAGAAACTTAACAATGTCTATTTTTTTTTGTATTTTAAGTTTTTCAATGAAACAAAAAGTAGACTTAAGCTATAAGACACTAATATAAACTGAAGCAAACAAACTAAATCCTTAAATCCTAAACTATGATACTTTGAAGCAATTTCGAACACTAAATTAATGACAATATTAGCACTACGAGTGAACTACTTATTGGAGCAAATGATTCCCAACCTATAAGCAGACTTAAAAAAAAAATTTAAAGGGCATAAAAGTGAAATATTATCAATAATAATTCCATAGAAACAACAAGATTCTCCAAAATCCTTCAAAAATTGAAGGATCATCACAGTGACTTAATCCACCTATGTATTTTTTTATTTTTGAATTTTAAAGGAAACCAAAAGCTGAGTATGACTGAATAAGACCTAATGCATCTATTAGACCTATCCTTGACCTCAAAATTCAACTTCCAAAACGATAAGCAACCGGCTCCAAACAGTCCTACGCTCTAGAACAGATTACACTAAAGTAGTTACTTATTTTTTTTACTTTCTCTTGTACTTTTACGATGAGACAAAAACCTGAGCTAGCTATAACTTAACCTACCACTAGAAAACACCGATTATCAACTCCTAGTCAAGATGACAATGGCAGTTTTCTAGCATAATATGTAAAATCCAATTTTCAAACTAAAACACTAAAAGCCTTTGGCCAAAATCCACTTATCCTAGACCTAATATAGGCGTGCAGAGCTAAGTTGGGCTTTGTGATCGATAACAACCCTAAATCCCAATTGTCCCAAACTCAACTTTAGACTTGAAAAAGCAAATTTTTACAAAGACTCTTGTTGAAAAACGCTACAACAACCGAGATTAACACAACAAATTATTCAAATAACACATTACACTTACAAAAATCATGAGCATATATGACAGATTTTTGTCCAAACTTACAAATCACTCTTTAAACTAAAAAGTTCAAATCTTTTGGTTAAAACCCCTCCCTTAATCCTAACAAAGCTATGCAGAGCTAAACTTGGCTCTATTAAGCAACCCTTGCCCAATCAACCAAGTTGTCCCAAACACTACCTTAAAAGTCTAAGGTGGATTTTTCAAAAGATTTTTGTTTAAAACTTCACAAACCAACAATCTTTATCACTAATTCATAAATAACCTAACATACTCAAGATTTCAAAACATGAAAAACATCAAGTTTCAGTAGGTATATCAACAGGTCAATTCACAAATCACAAAAAATCACATAATCATGAACTTTATGCAGAATTTACGAAAAGCGAAAAAGGAGCAAACCTACAGGGCACACTTCCGTACCCTGGATTGTTAGAGCTGATGAGCTAGCTAGGAACAAGCTCAAGCTTCCTTCCTGCTAAGATTAGCAAACGTAAACATAAACAATAATAACCAACTGATTCTTTTCTTACTTTCCTTTCTTGAAAACTTTTCATAAAACTTAACCTTGAAAAATTTTAAAACTCAAACCGAAACTTGAAACAACTTTTAAAATTAAATATGACTGAAAATTGAAAAGTGCATAAAAATAAATTGCAATTAAAATAAAAGGAACTCAATTTCTATTACTGCAATTTGTATCAAATTACAAAGAGAGGAAAATAAAAATTGGAACAAGGGGATACCACATACTGGTCCTCCTATTTATACTACTAATCAGAACCTTCTAGTGCTACTAAAACATAAGAAACCCTAGCAAACGATTTACCAAGAATGCCCTTGTCTTGAACTTTTGAATTTGGTCAAAGAACCCATGTGGATGATTCTCCTGTTGAGAGTGATGTGCCAGTTGTAATAATATGATCTCGTCCATCCAAAGAACAGTAGGGAGGAAGGAATTAACATGAATCGTTGATCTTGTCCCCTGCTTTGGTTTTGAGGGAAAGTGATGGTTAGGGGAAGGTTGGTGTGAGGACCACAGCTGAGCTGGACAACTTTTGGGGGTTGGGTTTTGCTTAGGAAGTATTTAATTATGAATCTGGAAATGATGATCCAAAAACCCCTTGATTCGAACGCAATTGGGGATTAGGGTTCTTATCAAACAGTGGCTGTTTAGATTGGCTTAGGACAAAAGGGAAATGTTTGGCGCTTTGTTTTGTTAAACTAATATAATACAAAAGATTATATTAGTTTAATAAAACTGGTGGGGTGGGTTAAGTGGGTGTTGACCGGGTTTTGACCGGGTGTGGTTTAGGTTTGTCCAAGTTTCCACCCTGATCTTCCAATTTTGTTGCATTTGAAGTTTCAACAGCATTCAAGTTATTTCCCTTTGTAATATCTATGACATAGTTGTCATTTTTGGCACAACATACTTTCAAACTTTAAACAAGGACCTTTTGCGCAATTTAGCCATTCTCCAAGGACTATTAAGGTCATTTCTTGAAATATTAAGGACCCATATGTAATAATTGAGATTACAAGGGTATAATATGACAAGTCTTCAAAAGATGAGGGACCAATCTTGCAATTTCTTCAAACTTCAAGGACTATTTTAGAAATCCATCATTCGGGTCCGGTTCATTGTGCGGCTTCGTTTCCCGTGTTCGTTTTTGCTTGTTTCTTGTGATCTTTTTCCATTTCCTCAATATCCGTACCTAAAATACACAAGCAACAAACACGAGCATATATTTGGCAGTTTTAATGATATTTAATGCATTTTAAGCCCTATTTGGACGATGAGACTATGTATAAAAGCAGTCTCATCACTCCCCCATACTAAACCATTGCCGTGCCCTCACGCAATGCTAGAATTAAGTATCATAGCACTTCCAAAATTCATTTTATGATGATTTTTATTGAAGACATAAATTTAAATAAACTACTACATGCGTTTTAGACATAATGTATTGTTTTCATCACGAGAATGTGACTTTTGGGATCATAGAACAAGAACACGTGAATGCTTCGTTAGAAATAATTTCGTCGTCCTCGATTTTCACCCAATTCCATGCTAAGCGTGTAACGAGATCATTGCTATTATAAGTTAGCAACACGAACACATCTCATGAGTGTTAATTACGAACCTAAACTCCCTTATTCCTACTTGGTATCTCTTATATTTTATTTTGTCTTAATGATCACGAGGATACATCATTGACTTATGCGTGAATAGAGATTAAGTCTAAAAATAGAAACTCAACGGTGTAACTAAAATCATTAAATCAATAATTCATCCCAATAGACAACGATGTCAAAAAATTAAGTCAACAAGAAGGATCGATAAACACGGTTTTATAACGGTTTTGAACATGAGACTTATTACCAAGACTTTTATACGCCCCCTAACGGAAGGGCCTTATTATCTTTGGTTTACCTCCATCTTTTATTCAACTTCGCCAAGAAGCTTTTATTATGACTTCGGTCTTGCCTTGCCTTTTATTATCCGCCTCATCGGTGGTTTTATTAGCCAAAGACGTATATCCTCACGCTAAAGCGAATTTTGGATCTTTAAAGCTTCAAAGATTAAGGCTTGATTCACTTTCAATTTTGCATAGATTTTAGGCCTTGTGGGGCTTCAAATTGTTTGCTAGATTTAGGTGAGCACTTGAAATCTTATTATTAGGTGAAGCTTTCGATTATTCGGGTGCCAATACTTCAAAACCGTGACGCTGGCGATACCTTAATGTTTTCCCAATTTAATTAAATGGAAGCTACTAAAACAAATTAGAAACCAACAATAGTGACTAAACCGCTAAATCAATATTTATTAACAATTTATTATACCAAAGCGTTGGGAGAATAAGCTAATAATTACTACACATGAGATCGTGACGATTACGAGACTTATAAATAACTCTATCATTTCTCGTCCTCATTTAAGAGACTTAGCCTAAAAAGTTAAGGAATCGAAGCTAAGTGCTCAACACGCACGGTCGAGTCAAAAATTACTCTTATTCTCGCCATCGGAAAATCTACATTCGTGTCTTCAAACACTTATAAAACATGAGAAAAATTTTAAAATTAGGCCATTTTTAGCCTTATTTGCAACAAAACGATAAACAAAAAGATAAACTTTGGAAAGCGTGAAGGTTTGGCAAGGCAAGTATCTATTCACCCCCCCATACTAAAGTTAAACATTGTCCTCAATGTTTCGAGTCTAGGGGTGCAAACACCCCCATACTAGAGACGTAGTCGAATGCTTAATCTAGCATGAAAAGGGTGTAACCATTAAATTAATAGCCGTTTATGAAGTGTGCTATAAACCTAAGGTTAGAACAATCAAGGATATATCATATGGATATCGAGAAATTCTTCAAAGCAAACGATCGAGTGCTCACGTAAAACGAACACGAGAGGCTCCAATCGTGAAGATGATCATCTAAAAACCACATTTCACAAACAACCACGGAACAAAGGTTGGAAGGGCTCAAATCCCCTCACATTAGGTTAACTAAAAAGCAATAATATGTACATGGATAAGCATGAGAATCCCCCACGAGGCACCTTGTTTTTGATAACCGAGTCAAAAGCTCGACTCGAATCCCCTTAAATGTGATCATTTAGGGATTATCTTGGTTCGGTCATTTTTGGTGGGGCTTACATGTAATCAAGGCCCAAAAGCAACCGTGAATAAAGGCAAAGCCTTTATACCGGGATCGAAGATCGTATCCTCACATTTTGTTGAAAATAAAACACGCAAAGCCGGAGGATACGTCTTGTAAGGAAGAAAACTCCTTACGACGTAGGTAAACTCGTCATAACCGAGGGGGTGGGTTGGTATACTTTGAAACGAAGGTGAAATTGAAAGAGAATCACCAAAAATAGGATTTTCAAAATTTCCCCCTGGTTCGAAGGCAAAAGCCTCATTAAAATCCTCATTCTCATCGAGAGGCGGTCCATCGGTGAACCCCTCGAGAATGGAAACGTCATGAGTAGAAAAAGAAGTCTCAACCGTATGAGACGTCGGGAGGGTGACTAGCAAATCCGGCTCATCGAGTTTAGAATCCTTAGAATCCTCACTCTCGATGTCCTCGAACGTCTCATCAAAGAGAGGATTTACGTCACCAAAAATGAACGCGTCATCAAATTCGAATAAAGGGTTCGAAAAGATTTTAAAATCGGTATTTTGAACATCCTCGTCGATTAGTGACTCGTCATCACTAGCGGAAAAATCATCGTTATTGAAAAGCGGGTTCGAAAAAGTCGTTGATTCTCTCCCCGAAGTGTCAATGGGAGAGACATCTTCACAAGAAATCGATTCACACTCACTATTGTGATTTGCCTCGTTAGAATCTTCGTGGAAAAATTCATCGAGAGCAAAATCACTTACCTCATCTTCGGAGAAAACCGTAGGCTCACTTTGGATTGGAATAGGGATCTCGACACTAGGATTAGTGCTAAGATTCGTCTCCCCCATACTTAGAGAGGCATCGGTTTCCGTAGTGGGTATAGGAGTAAAAGGCTCTTCATTTGAAGATTTTGCCTTAGTAGTTTCGACATCGGCGTCGAAAAACGTATCAATGTGAGCAAGGCCATCGGCGAACTTCTCACATGATAAATCCATAATCTCACACGGTGTGGGATTAGGAATAAAAGGCTCGTCACTTGACGTTGTAGCCTTGATGGTTTCAAATTGGTCCTTCGGAGGGATCGAATGCGGGTTCTCAAAAGACGTAGAAATAGTATTAACGCGTCCCTCCGGAATTAAATTTTGATACTCTTCAAAAATCGAGGGGTCAATGATTCTCCTTAAAACCTTATCAATTTCTTCTTTTTCAAAATCACTTAACGGACTATCTTCGTCAAAATCTTGTGTATTTTGATGTCGAAAATCTTTGATAATTTTAACTTCATTAGAAAAAATAGGTTCCAAAGGTTTAACATTCATCGTTCCAACACGTGCTACGAGTTTTTCTTGTTGTTTATTTTCAAAAACATTTTCAAAAACCTCGTTCGTTGACACCCTCGTTTCCTCATTTTCGATGCTCTTTTCAACCTCTTCAACAATTGGGTTATTATTTCTTTCCATAATTAGTTGAAAGAGCATATCAAGTCGTTCACTGAAACGATTAGAACTTTCGTCGATGCGACTACAACACTCGTCGATGCGGCTAGAACCGAGATCATCATCGAAAATATGTTGTGGAGATGATTGGTCAAAATTGGAATCGTAACATGGATCGGGCTCATGGGAATTTTGAGGATCGAGATTGTATGGTGGGGCCTCAAAATTATCAAAAACGGAATTATCGTATGAATTGGGCTCATCATAATCCATTGGTTGGCAAGAAAAAGTATCGTGAGGCCCCCCACAATTGTCGCAACACGGATTTTGAGAAAAATCCGGTTCGTCGTATGGATAACCACCCCCATTGTCGTAATTGTAACCCATGTCGTGTGATTCGTCAAAACCGGAAAATTGATTGTCGAAATACGTATTTTGGTTCATCGGTTGACAATCGTACCCATAGTGAGGTTCATCTCCACAATACTCACATGACGGTGAGTATTGCGAAGATTGGTCAACAAAATTCGGATTAGGCTCGTGATTGTGACCATTTGGGTATTGAATTGGACACTTAAAGTGCCAATGGGAAGGGCTTCCACAGTATAGGCAATGGAGGGGACGTTCTTCATTAGAAGTATACAAACAATTGGTCGGATTACATGAGGGACAAGATCTAAAATCTACATAGTCGATATGATCTCCGCACCTTTCGCATATACACCATGGACATGATACGGAATTAAACAATCGTCTCCCACAACCTAGGCAATGAAAATCCATGAAGAATTAAAATTTAGAGGGATTGAGAAAAAGAATTATGAAAATAGAGGGAAAAATCGAAGAATCTTTTTGTGTTTTTGGTTTTTTAATTTTTTTGGAATTTTGGTGTATTACGTAGAAATTAATCTACAAAAACTATCCACTAATCAAAGGTCTTGATTAATGAATCCAAGAAGAATGAAGGTAATTACGTGAAGTAAAAACCCTCGTCGACTTTGAAACGTTGGCGGAACGCCAAAACGTTTCGAGGTTCAATAATTAAAACTCACAAAAATAGATTAATAATACTTGAGTTGGCAAACCCCTAATTAATCGTCACTTTCAAAATACGCACAAGCGAGCGGAGAAAACGAGGCGGCGCGAAGCACTTAAGAGCCTTTTTTCCTTAGGTCGTGAAATACAACCGCCTTATACCCACCTTATAGTTTGTATTTATCGAGATTAAACCAATTAAGAGTATTTATCTATTTTGCCTTTGATTTCGTTTGAATTCGATACAACAATAGTGACCGGAACGCTCAACTATTGAGGTGCGATTTCTCGCGTATTTGGATAATTATTGTGTGTTAATTGTTCTACGTAAATACAATATATTATGCACAATAAAAACGAGAAAACGATTTTGTGTTAATAGAGTTCTATTTAACACGATTTATTTGTATGGCTAATAGTATTTAAAAAAAAAGAAGTATTTACGATAAAAACGTAAACACTCAAATAAACACGAAAAATAAATATGGCTAAACACACCTCCCCGGCAGCGGCGCCATTTTGATTGTAGTAAAATAGTCACTTGCCTTAGGAAAAACAAGTACTAATAAAGCAGGTAAGTATTAAGTATCACGTTTTGTGAAAAACGCGAATACTCGTCGTCGAGTTCGTTCTCGGTGGAGGTATGGTGTTTAAGCCAAAAATATTATAGACGTTATTTAATTCGAGTTGTTACGCTTTTGGAAAGAAAGAAAGAAAAGAAAACGGAAACGGATTACGCTAAAAACGGATTACGACGAAAAACGCGTAAATGCGAAACGTAACGTAAAATCGACAAAAATTAAAAAAAATTCGAAAACTTAACTAAAAAAAAAAAAAAAATCTTATTAAACTTAAAAGGAAAAATAAAAACTAATGTCAAAACATAAGTGGACTAAAAAATTCATTTAACGAAAACACGAAATAAATAACGAAAGTAAAAAACGCGACATTTAAAGAAAATTATCAAATTAAAACTCTACAAAAGCAAATTTATTTTTTTCCTAAGTCCTAACTTGTAAAATAAAATTTTTGAAAAAAGAATTATATTTTTTTAACTTTTACTTTTTTTTTATTATAAACTAATTAATATTAAAACTAATTAAACGCTTTAAAAATATTAAACGATTTTATAAAAATACCAAAAAAATATAGAAAGTATGAAATACTGATCTAAGTCTAGGAAAAATAATAAGCTGACTAGAAAAGCACAAATAAGCTCAAAACTAGCTTAAAGGGCTGATTAGCTTATTATTTTACGAAACTAAAATGAGTATAAAGGAAAAAGAAAAGAAATGCTTAACAAAAAGTAGCCATGGAGCAGATGGTTGGGGTGTAGGGCTGCTGAGCAGCAGGTCACGAGTTCGAATCCCACTGCTACCACTTTGCAATGTTTTTTTTTCTCTTGTATTATAACAGTTTAAACACAGTAATAATGTATAAAAGAAAACTGAAATGAAGGTTTAACAAAAACTGTTAAAGAGAGCAGATGGAAAGTGGTGTGGTTTCTGCGTCTGGTATGAACAAAAGGTCAGGGGTTCAATCCCTTCTATTGCTGCGTTTTTTGTCAGTTATTTTTCTTTTTGACAGCTTTTTGGACGAACAATAAGCTGGTGCAATAAGCAGTTGGCTTATGCACAAGTGTATAAACAGATTATAAACTCCAAGTCGACACAAAATTCATCAATCGAGTAGAACATCGAAGATCATACCAAATGCTCAAAGTGAACAGTAAGCTACAACTAAGTCTACCTAAGTGCACTATAGTGAAATACTAGCTTATTTTTAAGCTACCCTATGAGCACTAATCCCAAATATTATTCAAAACAGATGAAAAACTACCTTAAATATTAGTGACTACTGAATTTCAAAGTTTAAAACAATCTAAAACTCAAGATGGGGCTGGTGGTGTGTTTGACATTATTTAAGGCGAAATGAGCGAAGTTGTGAACTCCAATCCTGCCCAAAAATCACTTATGACTTAAAGTAACTTTACAAACCTATAAACTAACTTCAAATAAACAGAAAGTGAGCAACTATAACCAACAAAGACAACCAGCAAAGAATTAAAAGTCCTACTGGTATGAATTAAGCAGAAACTTAACAATGTCTATTTTTTTTTGTATTTTAAGTTTTTCAATGAAACAAAAAGTAGACTTAAGCTATAAGACACTAATATAAACTGAAGCAAACAAACTAAATCCTTAAATCCTAAACTATGATACTTTGAAGCAATTTCGAACACTAAATTAATGACAATATTAGCACTACGAGTGAACTACTTATTGGAGCAAATGATTCCGAACCTATAAGCAGACTTAAAAAAAAAACTTTAAAGGGCATAAAAGTGAAATATTATCAATAATAATTCCATAGAAACAACAAGATTCTCCAAAATCCTTCAAAAATTGAAGGATCATCACAGTGACTTAATCCACCTATGTATTTTTTTATTTTTGAATTTTAAAGGAAACCAAAAGCTGAGTATGACTGAATAAGACCTAATGCATCTATTAGACCTATCCTTGACCTCAAAATTCAACTTCCAAAACGATAAGCAACCGGCTCCAAACAGTCCTACGCTCTAGAACAGATTACACTAAAGTAGTTACTTATTTTTTTTACTTTCTCTTGTACTTTTACGATGAGACAAAAACCTGAGCTAGCTATAACTTAACCTACCACTAGAAAACACCGATTATCAACTCCTAGTCAAGATGACAATGGCAGTTTTCTAGCATAATATGTAAAATCCAATTTTCAAACTAAAACACTAAAAGCCTTTGGCCAAAATCCACTTATCCTAGACCTAATATAGGCGTGCAGAGCTAAGTTGGGCTTTGTGATCGATAACAACCCTAAATCCCAATTGTCCCAAACTCAACTTTAGACTTGAAAAAGCAAATTTTTACAAAGACTCTTGTTGAAAAACGCTACAACAACCGAGATTAACACAACAAATTATTCAAATAACACATTACACTTACAAAAATCATGAGCATATATGACAGATTTTTGTCCAAACTTACAAATCACTCTTTAAACTAAAAAGTTCAAATCTTTTGGTTAAAACCCCTCCCTTAATCCTAACAAAGCTATGCAGAGCTAAACTTGGCTCTATTAAGCAACCCTTGCCCAATCAACCAAGTTGTCCCAAACACTACCTTAAAAGTCTAAGGTGGATTTTTCAAAAGATTTTTGTTTAAAACTTCACAAACCAACAATCTTTATCACTAATTCATAAATAACCTAACATACTCAAGATTTCAAAACATGAAAAACATCAAGTTTCAGTAGGTATATCAACAGGTCAATTCACAAATCACAAAAAATCACATAATCATGAACTTTATGCAGAATTTACGAAAAGCGAAAAAGGAGCAAACCTACAGGGCACACTTCCGTACCCTGGATTGTTAGAGCTGATGAGCTAGCTAGGAATAAGCTCAAGCTTCCTTCCTGCTAAGATTAGCAAACGTAAACATAAACAATAATAACCAACTGATTCTTTTCTTACTTTCCTTTCTTGAAAACTTTTCATAAAACTTAACCTTGAAAAATTTTAAAACTCAAACCGAAACTTGAAACAACTTTTAAAATTAAATATGACTGAAAATTGAAAAGTGCATAAAAATAAATTGCAATTAAAATAAAAGGAACTCAATTTCTATTACTGCAATTTGTATCAAATTACAAAGAGAGGAAAATAAAAATTGGAACAAGGGGATACCACATACTGGTCCTCCTATTTATACTACTAATCAGAACCTTCTAGTGCTACTAAAACATAAGAAACCCTAGCAAACGATTTACCAAGAATGCCCTTGTCTTGAACTTTTGAATTTGGTCAAAGAACCCATGTGGATGATTCTCCTGTTGAGAGTGATGTGCCAGTTGTAATAATATGATCTCGTCCATCCAAAGAACAGTAGGGAGGAAGGAATTAACATGAATCGTTGATCTTGTCCCCTGCTTTGGTTTTGAGGGAAAGTGATGGTTAGGGGAAGGTTGGTGTGAGGACCACAGCTGAGCTGGACAACTTTTGGGGGTTGGGTTTTGCTTAGGAAGTATTTAATTATGAATCTGGAAATGATGATCCAAAAACCCCTTGATTCGAACGCAATTGGGGATTAGGGTTCTTATCAAACAGTGGCTGTTTAGATTGGCTTAGGACAAAAGGGAAATGTTTGGCGCTTTGTTTTGTTAAACTAATATAATACAAAAGATTATATTAGTTTAATAAAACTGGTGGGGTGGGTTAAGTGGGTGTTGACCGGGTTTTGACCGGGTGTGGTTTAGGTTTGTCCAAGTTTCCACCCTGATCTTCCAATTTTGTTGCATTTGAAGTTTCAACAGCATTCAAGTTATTTCCCTTTGTAATATCTATGACATAGTTGTCATTTTTGGCACAACATACTTTCAAACTTTAAACAAGGACCTTTTGCGCAATTTAGCCATTCTCCAAGGACTATTAAGGTCATTTCTTGAAATATTAAGGACCCATATGTAATAATTGAGATTACAAGGGTATAATATGACAAGTCTTCAAAAGATGAGGGACCAATCTTGCAATTTCTTCAAACTTCAAGGACTATTTTAGAAATCCATCATTCGGGTCCGGTTCATTGTGCGGCTTCGTTTCCCGTGTTCGTTTTTGCTTGTTTCTTGTGATCTTTTTCCATTTCCTCAATATCCGTACCTAAAATACACAAGCAACAAACACGAGCATATATTTGGCAGTTTTAATGATATTTAATGCATTTTAAGCCCTATTTGGACGATGAGACTATGTATAAAAGCAGTCTCATCAAGTATCTACAGCAGTGTACACCCAAAACCGGTCACTAATTCGTAAACGCCATGGTAAAACACCTTATGAGCTTCTCCATGGAAAAGTACTAGATTTATCATATCTTCATGTATTTGGTTCTCTTTGCTATCCAAACAATGATGGTGACAATTTGGGGAAACTTCAACCAAAGGCTGATATTGGTATTTTCATTGGTTACGCACCCGCAAAGATGGCATTCCGAATCTACAACCGTAACTCTCGCAAAATCCTTGAAACTATGAATGTTGATTTTGATGAGCTGACAGCAATGGCTTCTGAGCAAAGCATCTCTGAACCCGCACTTCATGAAATGGGACCCAGTAATATTAGTTCTGGTCTTGTCCCAAACAACCCTACTTCATCATTTATACCACCTACTAGGAATGAATGGGATACGTTGTTTCAACCGTTCTTTGATGAATTCTTTACTCCTCCAACTATTGTTGCTCCAGAAACTGAGGTAATAGCTCCGGTAACCGAAGTTGTCGCTCCAACAACCGAAGCACAATCAGATACATCTGCACCTACAATTGGTCAAGATATACCATCCACAAGTAATTCTCAACCAACACATGTAACAACTACCCACGTCATGCCTATTGATGATGAAGAGGATGATGATGATCACGATTTGGAATTCGCTCAAATGCGTGAACTTCCATTATTTGGTGTACCTATTCCCGACCCTAATCAAGCCGGGTCGTCCACCACAGAGGAAGCTCCTACTACAGTTTACTCCAATCCACGGATTCGTGAACATGACAACAAGTGGACAAAGGATCATCCTATAGATTCTATTATTCGTGACCCTAATCGTCCGGTATCCACACGAAGTCAGTTACAAGAAAGTGCAATGTTTTGTCACTTTGATGCTTTTCTCACTGAAGTTGAACCTAAGACATGGCAACAAGCTTTTACTCAATCCTGTTGGATAGAAGCTATGCAAGAAGAACTTAACGAATTCATACGTCTTGATGTTTGGGAACTTGTCCCATGCCCGGATCAAGTGCAGTTACTCACTTTGAAATGGGTTTACAAGGTGAAACTTGACGAGTTAGGCGGAATATTGAAAAACAAAGCTCGACTAGTAGCTCGTGGATACAAGCAATTATTGGGCATCGACTTTATGGAATCCTTTGCACCTGTTGCCCGTTTGGAAGCAATTCGACTATTCCTCGCTTATGCAACCCATATGAATATGATCCTCTATCAGATGGATGTGAAGACGGCATTTCTTAATGGTGAACTCAAGGAAGAGGTCTATGTTCAACAACCGGATGGTTTTGTGAATCCTAATTATCCTAATCATGTGTACAAGCTTAAGAAGGCTCTCTATGGGTTGAAACAAGCTCCTCGCGCATGGTATGATCTTTTGTCACAATTCCTTATTACGCAAGGCTTCGCTAAAGGCAAGGTGGATCCCACGCTGTTCATTCAGAAACGAGGTAAAGATATGATTATGGTACAAATATATGTTGATGATATTATATTTGCAGCCACGACCCAAACCTTATCCGACGAGTTTGGGACACTCATGTCTTCCAAGTTTAAGATGTCAATGATGGGCAAGGTATCATTCTTCTTAGGTCTTCAGATATCTCAGAGTCCCAGAGGCATCTTTATTAATCAATCCAAATATGCCCTTGAATCGCTTAAGAAATATAAGATGGAATCTTGCGACCCCGTGGACACTCCAATGGTGGAGAAAACTAAGCTTGATGCAGATCCACATGGAGTTGCCGTTGATCCGACACTTTATCGTGGAATGATCGGTACTCTTCTGTATATCACAACCAGTCGACCTGATCTTCAGTTTGCTATATGTATGTGTGCCAGGTATCAAACTAGGCCTACTGAGTTACACTTAGCTACTGTTAAAAGGATCTTTCGATATCTTAAAGGAACCATTAATCGGGGACTTTGGTATTCGAAGGACTCTTCTATTGCACTAATGGAATATGCAGATGCGGATCACGCGGGTTGTCAAGATACAAGGCGTAGCACGAGTGGAACTTTGCAACTACTAGGTGATCGACTAATCAGTTGGGCATCGAAAAGGCAGAAAAGTGCTGCAATTTCAAGTACGGAAGCAGAATACATAGCTATGTCCGGTTGCTGTGCTCAAATTCTTTGGATGAGATCGCAATTAACCGACTATGGTCTAGGTTTCAACAAAATTCCAATGTATTGCGACAACAAGAGTGCAATTGCCTTATGCTGCAACAATGTTCAATTCTCCAGGTCGAAGCACATTGACATTCGCTACCACTTCATCAAGGAGCAAGTGGAAAATGGAGTAATAGAGCTTTACTTTGTCCGATCTGAGTATCAATTGGCGGATATTTTCACAAAGGCTTTAGATCGCGCTCGAATTGAATTTTTGGCCGACAAGCTAGGAATGAGAACCTTCTCGCCTGAGACTCTAAAGGAACTAGCAGATGAAGCGAAAGAATAGTGGTGGTAAAACTATTCTCCGTATCCTTGGTGATCATCTGTATATATTGTTTATATTTTAATCCACAAAAGCAAAATACAAAAATATAAAACCATATAAAAACCATAAAAATTGAAAAATCTAGAAAAATCCAAAAATATTTTTACTTTATTTTTCAACGGCATGTCTATTGGTACGATAATATTTACGGCCTTAGTAATGTTGATTAATATTGACACGGCGCCATAAATAGAGTTCGTACAAAAGTTGTAAATATCTCATAAAACATGCCTAAATGGCTTGTAGTTATTTCAGACTGCAACCCGGTTTTCATATTAAAGTCAAGTATTTCTTATGAAAGCTTTGGCTCACAACGGGAATTAATTTTCTCGGGCAAGGTTTACTTTAAAACCTTGCAAGGGATCAAGTTTACTTTATAACTTGGTCTCATACAAATCTATGTACGTTTCAGTGCATTTATTTGTTAAAACAAGAGAAGTCTTGTTTTTATGAAGCTATCATCTCTACAACCATGCTATCTGCAATTGGTATCTACATACTCGACGATACGACTACTCAACCGACGACTACAGCTCTTTCAGTAGAACACGGGTCAACAATTGAGGGGGAGCAATTGTCAAGCATTCAGAATCTTTGATGCCGAACTTGCCAAGTTCACAAGTTGGTGTCAAGACAACAATACCAATCGTACACGTGGTGTCAATAGATGACTTCAGACGAGACGAGGCGACCAACATATGCTGAGAAGAACCATTTGATCTTATCATATGATGTTCTCATCTATCAGGTCCAACCTTGTCAATTCTTTTTAATATGGTGAATATGTGATCATGTTACAAATCGGTATCATATCTCATGCGTTTGATATCATGAAGATAAAACAGACTTGCATTTTTCTTCCCAAAACCATTGTTAAAACTTCATTAAATCAATTAATATTAAAAACATCGATTGGGTTAATATTTTTTATATGGGGGAGAAAATGTGATTTAATATGGGATATTATCACAAATGATTTGACTTAATGTGCTAGCTCATCTCTACATATGCGAAATGTTTTCGAATATCATGACATATGTTAAGGGGGAGCAAAATGGATTTGCTATATCAAAATGGATTTTCATGGTGACATATACTTACCCTAACCTCATTTAATTCACGACGATGAAGATTGTGGTGACATAAGGATGGTAGGATAGGTTAAGTCCAATGATTCTTCCAGAACCGGAGGAATCTTCCCAAGGACATTCCATAGCTAGAAATAGTAGTCCTTAGGAAAGATGGAGAAAGATTGTGAACGTAGCTGAATGCCGACCAAGTACTTAAGTTAGCACTGGAACAATCACAACAAGGTTCTAGTGATGACGTATTGGTAAGCATTGAAGGGGTTGAAGAATGAAAAAGAATTGTAAAGATAAAGGGTGTAAAGAAAGAAGCCCTCCTTACAACTTAGGCAGAAACCGGGTCAATACATATGTTATTAAGATCATTGTTTAATGATTCTTGATATTGAAGACAGACATCATGGACCCAGTGATGCAATGCACAACCCATCCCAGCTAACTCAGATATCTCTCAAAAGGTATTTGTTTTAATCACACGGAGACAACACGTTATCTATCGATTTATTCACTCCGAATAAATTGGTATTGAAAAGGTGGCACTCCTCTCCAGCCTCCGATCACTAAATCCAAAATGCACGATCGAGTCTAGAGCCATTTGAGATCATCAAATATCTCATTAGGACACACTTTCATATTTCCTTGCTTCTTCACACACTGTGAAAAGTAAGAAAGATTTTAAGAGTCCTACGCAAAATCTTCATGATCTTGCCTGAACATCCGAGTAATATGAAAGTATTTACAATGAAGATGGAAATCCTTCTTGAGCGAATATCAAAAAGCTCATGGTAGGTGACTTGTGCGATTCTTTATGAATCAAACTTGTGATAACTGGAAAGCAACAGCTGTTTAATTCTTAACTGAATTTAAACACGTTTCAGGCCTCTACGCAATATCTTAGTGATCTTGCCAGAACACTCAGAGTGATACCTTAGTGTTCACAGTGATGAGTGGAAATCCTTCTAGTGTTAACCTCAAACAGCACTTGGTAGGTAACTTGCAAGATTCTATACGAATCAAGCTCGTGACAACTGGAAAGCAACGATGGTGCGGTTCTTAATTGAATTTCACTTGTTCCAGGAACATGAATTGACGGCTTTAAATCATGCGGATATTTTTATTCAAATGATTCACTCTTTATGTTCGCAGTCAGCTTTGGACGGTCGAATAAAGAGAACGGGTTTACCCGCGAAATCCTGTCAGGAAGTTACTTAATTGAAACTATCCGTCACGGGTACGATATTTTATATCGTCCAACGGTCTTCACCGACCGGAGGTAAAATGCTACCGAATTAGAATGAAATGTTCAAAGCCATTTCGTTCGTGTCTACTTATGTTGCGGCATTTGAAGAAGGTGGCGTTGCGGGATCCAAGAAGAAGTCGTCCCCGCATGCTTATACTTTATGCACTTAATATCACATTTAATTCAAGAAAGCCTAAAAGTTAAGTCTTCCGCTGTATCAAACTCTGAAGCTTTCAAGAATTACGAAGGTATAAGTATGTGGGACATGGTGTCACGATGAGGCGAAGATCACAAGTGAAGGATGCACAAGATCAAGGCAAGAGATCAATGCTAAAGATTGATATCAAAGATCACATCAGCATGTTCACCAGAAAAGAAAAAGAAAAAGAAAGACGAAGACTACGAGCTTAAGACAAGCATAGTATGCTAGGTTTTTCTTATTATTGTAACTCGGGTAACGCCCTTGTTTGGAGTGACCTCCCTTAGGGGGAGATTGTTGGAAATATGTTTTACGTATTAGAAAGGATCGGTCACTCCAACAATAGTCCATGTTATAGCTCGTAGTTTAGTTATTTACATTTATTAAACAAAGCCCAAAACCGAGCCCATGAAATGTATGGGCCGGAGGCCTTATGTAAACCCAAGCCCATCTCATGGGCTTGGGTATATAAACTCTCTCCTTAGATGGATAGGGTGGTGTGGTTATTCACTTTTTCACATAGTAAAACATTGGTTTCTCTCTCTAGAAGTGTGTATAATCCACCATCTCTCTATCTCTTTCTCTCTCTAAAAACATAAGCAAGATTTACAATCCTACAACATAACTGTTTTATATAACGATTTTTACTATACTTTAAACAACGTTATAAAACGTATTGTATGATTTACGACAATGGTTCGTATAATGGTTTTGAAGGCAAAGGCCTATATTATGATATACGACAAAGATTCGTATAAAATGTCTTTGGCCTATTTTATGGCCTACGATAAAGAATTGTACAAAATGATTTTCGGTAATGATTATATACCGGTGATATAATAATGGTTTTTATTAAACTCTATGGATTCACTCGGTGTTTTCGCTGACTTTTTAACATGTTTTATCTAAGGTTCTTGAAGGTAGTTCTCGGGAAGACGACAAGAAGTTATGGCCCACATTTAAATTAAAATTTCCATTCAAATGTTTTGTAAATTTGTAAGACATACATTGACCTGAGGACCTATGTAATTTGATATTTATGATAGGAAAATGCTTTGTTATTAAACGACGCGACTTTTAAGCGTTGTCTATGATTTGAGTAATTTGCTATCCCGTAACACCAACGACTCTTCCGCTGAATTACATTATGAATATTTGGGGTTGTTACAGTTTGGTACCAGAGCTCTCGTTATAGAGAACGAAAGATTTTTAAAACCGAGGTTTTGAATAAAACATTTCAAAATCTTTTAACCCTAAATATTTTTAAATAAATATTTTGAGCAAAATGTTTAAAAATCTTTTGACTTTAACGGTGCCGAAGAATTCCCGAGTTACCGACAAGGCCAGACTGAGAAGTGTTGTTTTAATATATATATATATATATATATATATATATATATATATATATATATATATATATATATATATATATATATATATATATATATATATACTAGTGGCAAAACCCGTCCGATGGACGGGTATGACTTCTGATTGTCGTTTAACTTTTCTTTATTTTTTTTTAAATTTGTTTTTTAATGGTCGATTGACAGGTATGACTTCTGATTGTTTTTTATTTGGTAAATATTTATTTTAGTTTAGTTGTCTTTTAATGCATTATCAGACGTGATTTTTTTAAAACATAATTTTGCTTTTTTAGGCATTACTCACAAACAATCATTCTTCATACTTACTTATAGAAAAGAGCCATTTAGTACATATGAATATACAAATGAAGCGCTCTGCAAGGAAGTCTGTTGTTCATCACAAATCATTCATATTAATTATCTTACTTCTGCAACAGTGGAGTTAGTGTAAGCATAAGAAAGGAAGTAAGAATGTTAACTATCTTCTAAATATATGGCTTATACGAGTATATCAAAAGTCAACAGTGGCATGTTAGCGTACCCTTTTTTATCATCACCAGCCCCACGAGAGAGTAATTAAGGAGTAGTCAATGAGAATTTAACTTAAACTATTGAGGCCTTCCCATGTGCCCTAATCAATGTTTAAAAACCCGGGTTTTTTGTTCTCGATTCTATATATGTGTATATATTTTATATATTTAATATATTTAATATGTAGCATTGTATGATATTATAAGTTATCTTACGTTCAGTTAAACTGATGAAAAATATTTGTTCTTTACTTATTAGTTTTATTATTTATTTTTCTATTAATAACATTATAATAAAAGTATGTATAAATAACGAATTTATGATTACAACTTATAAAAGATTATAATAAAACAATTGTAGTAGGTTTTTTAAATTGATTTATTACTTAAATTTACCTTTAAAACTTAGAAATGTTTTGTAGTTTTTCTTAAAAAATATTTATAAAAATTAGTGACTCGGTCGGGTTTATCAAATCGGGTCAACGTAAAACCGGAAGGTCAATCCGGTTCAATATATAGGTCTTTGGATTTTAGTTTTTTTACCATTTGTGTTCAAGTGTTTACTCATGGAGTAGACATTCTAGGTTTTGTTCATAGTAAACACAAATAGGCCAAGGTTTTAATGGTTCATGGTGAAAAATACGGTTGTGTAAGGCATCAAAAACCCACCATGGTTCGGGTGGTCGGGGATGATCAAAGAACATGGTAAACATGATGTTGTTCTAGTGAGATAAAGTTAGAGAGAGGTGAAGAATGTTATGTGTTTTTATTCCAAGTGAAATGAAAACAAAGAAAAACAAACAAACTTCCACACCCCCCATGGAGAGTCATGGGGGGTATTTATAGGCCTAACAAACTAGGACTATACAACCTTTACATAATAGGTCCTTGTGTTTAGTAAATGATGTAAATCTAGTCCAACTCACGTGAAAGGCGCCAGCTTACCAAAAAGTAAGTCTAACAATCTCCCTCCAAGATGGTGACTCACGTGAGTTGGTTACAATTGATTCCTACAAGCAAAAAATAAAGGAAAAATGATGAGCATGAATTCCAGCATTCCATGAGACAGTCTTCAGCGACCTTCATCTTCTTGAATACTCCAACTCAGTTTATCCAACTTGTAGAATCTAGTTGAGTTTAACTCCCTCCCAACTAGAAGGCCTTTCATAAAACAAGCAGTAAAGACTGCTCCCTCCCAAACAGATCATACAGAGGAAATCTGTGGGAGGTGATAACGTCATCAACATTTCCTCACAAATTGAAGCAATCCCAGTCTTGATTCTATGATAGATTACCAGAAGTACACACTCTATCCCGAACATGAAGTCAAACTGTAGCACCAGAGTCAATTAAGTCCCGGAAATGCACATTTCTCCTGACAGGACAGTGATGATGAAAAGTTGCCACATCAAAGTCAATTAAGTCCCGAATGTAGTCAACTTATCCCTCTATGTAGAAACGGTAACACCAAAGTCAAGTGACCCCGTATGTACAGATTTCTCCCTCCAGGATGATACCTATTAAGGGAATCATCCTTCATGTGTGTACGTGGTATGTCAACTGGAACCGCTTACTTAGTAGCCATTACTATGTGAGAAGATGTGAATAATATCTCTCTAAACAAAATTCTCTCAAGATCACCCCGAACTGAATCCTCTTATCAATTCTGTTGGCTATTGATAGTGACCACTGATGAAGATAACCCGATAATCCAAACTTGAAACTGAAGTAGAATTCCCCAAACTTGATCTTAAGCTTGCACTATAGTAGAATGAAGAGCGATGCAGAGAAGTCTTAAACGTACCCCATACCAAAGAGCGGTATTAAAAAGGTACAACCTCTCTAAAGTACCCTATACCAAAACAGGCGGTATATGAAAAGATACTACATCTCTTGAAGAAATCCACAACTGCAAGTGCGTGTGACACTGAGAACCGCAACGAAGCTCCCAAAAAATGATAGTTGTCCATGTCGTCGTCCATCCTCCCCTTGACAATGGAAACTAGATACTTCAAGTCTTATTCATAACCGTATATGTTTGAACAAGTTATCTTAGAAAGTCGTAAGTACTCCTTTAAAGATAAAATAAGAACGCCTCTGAAAAATCTCACTTCAACCTCAAATAAGTAGCATCGAATCATCTTCGTAATCACATATACCGTAATAGCCGTTAGGAATTTAGGTGAATTTTTGATAAGGATCGTTTTAGTGTAATGTACCGTGTGTGTTGTGTTTGTTGTGTTTGTTGTTCGTGAAAAAGTGATATGATCGAAAACGGATATCCGGCCTTAAATGTCACAGTTTAAGCGGCCTGCCAAAGTAATAAAATCCTGTCCCATAAACATTTAACTCGACAACAATTTTATCACTTGGTTCTTTCGAAAATACCCGGCTCAATCCAATAACCCCGTAACTCAAAAACCGACATGATTAATTTTGCAAGATTCGGATATATAAACGGTCGTCCCGAAATCGATTGCAAGAATTAATCGGCCCACCAAATGCCTTCGAGTAATTAGTGATCGGCCCGTCATTGAACTTCATCATTTGCCTAAATTTGGTCTATGAGCCCAATAAAGCGTAGATAATACACGGCCCAAAGAAATTTGAAGGCGGTCCAGATATACTATACCAGTCCAAAAACGAGATTAGGGAGAAAGTGACACAATCCTAATATCTCAAAAAATATTAAGAACTTTGTAATCTTCGCCACTTAACAATGATAGCCACGTAGTCCACTTTGGATATAAATAAATGCAATTCCCAAGTTAGCACTACCTTGTTATATCCGCCTTCATTATTTCTAGGTGGCCACGTGTTTACTTTGTTATAACCGCCCCATCTGCTCACGTGTGTAGGTCCAGCTGAAGAGACTAATAAATATGCCTAAATTATCTCCCAGCATTACCTAAACACACTAAACTCCCATCTATTCTATGTAGATAAAACCGCCCCCCCATTTCATCAATACTTCCACAGCCAGTCAAACACTGATAAACCAAAACCTTGTATACTCCGCCGTCTCTTATACTCAAATGGTGATCGCACCCCAACTGCATATCCTAAAAATCCTCACCTGACGAAGATAATAACCTCAACTCTCCAACTGCACCCAACTCCACACATATCTCAAATCAAACACATCATGATCATCAATCCTCTAAACCCATTTATCAGAAATTAATCTCAACACCATGAAATTAAACTAACCACAAAGACTTGAAAATCGAATTGATCCTAAGAACCCAGCATCTTCGAAAGTCAACGACAGCAAGGATCTTATTGCCAAGGTCTCAGGTAGGTATGTTTGTTGCATGTCGATTTGAGGTTCAATCGAGTCAAGGATCAGTGAAGATTGATTGTAAAACGCAAAAAAAAATCTTTTTTGAAGATTTGAACAAACGTTTCTACCAAATCTGAGGTCAGGATTGAATGATTTTCGAGTAGTTGTATTTCGAGTGATTTTGAGTCAATGAATTTCGAGTGAATTAAGATACATCGAGTCTAGGTGTTGGGTAAGGTGAAGAAGTGTTGGGATTAGATGTGTTGGGTAAGTTAGTAACGATGAGTCGGATTAAAAGTTACTGGTTTGTGTGTGGTAAACAAATTGGTTTTGGATTACTGGGTTTGAATAAAAGATGTTGTGATACAGATGGGTATTTTGTGAGAAAAAATGAGTCTAAATCTGAATAATTTTGAGTCAACATTCAGTCACAATATTAAATGAAATCATCACAGTGAAACTTTTCGATGCAGTCTCAATGGTCCAAAAGTACTTGTCGCCATCGCAATGAGTAACAAAACCATCGCAGTATATATTTTCTTTCATCGCAATATATCACTCCATCGCAATGTTGTTAGAAAAAAATTGGCAGCATGACGACTTGGCTACCATTGCGATGAATCAAGCCGCCCATCGCAATGTGGACAGCCCAACCCATCGGAATGTGTAAAAACCCCATCGGAATACATCCGTAGAAGAAGTCGTCGCAATGTTTTTCCATCTGACTGAGTATCGCAATGTTCCATCTGAATCCCCATCGCAATATCCATCTCAATAGTACCATCGCAAAAGGTTATTGACCAAAAGTTTGTACCCCGAAAAAAATAGTACTGGACCACCTTTTTTGTCCTTATCCCCATAAATAGGAGCAGATATGTATGAGGACAGAAACAAAAAAACAGGGTAAAAATTTGGTGAAACAACTGTTTAACGAGGCACTTTTGACACGAATCAAACCAACTTGATATATATGGACGATAATAACATAGGTTACGAGCCATGAAGTAGAAAAAATGAAACAAATATTGATATTTCAAGATAAGAAATGAGAAGAAATACCAACGTGGATCATAAATCTGATAAACAGAATGAATCTGTTATCGTGACACGAACATCGAACACAAAACACACGGATACAAGACACCCCCGGTTCGCTCTGATACCAATTGTAAGGCATCAAAAACCCACCATGGTTCGGGTGGTCGGGGACGATCAAAGAACATGGTAAACATGATGTTGTTCTAGTGAGAGAAAGTTAGAGAGAGGTGAAGAATGTTATGTGTTTTTATTCCAAGTGAAATGAAAACAAAGAAAAACAAACAAACTTCCACACCCCCCATGGAGAGTCATGGGGGGTATTTATAGGCCTAACAAACTAGGACTATACAACCTTTACATAATAGGTCCTTGTGTTTAGTAAATGATGTAAATCTAGTCCAACTCACGTGAAAGGCGCCAGCTTACCAAAAAGTAAGTCTAACAGGTTGCTTTGATCTGCTAGACAACGTATAATAGATATTATCCTAATTCGACTAAAATACACCATTAGATAGTTATTACCCAGATCTAGAATAATAAAAATAAGATAATGATAAATTCATTGCGTAATATTTGTGTACTTGTTGTTCGCACACGGGTTGTACGTAGGTAGAGGTGACAAAACGGGCGGCGGGATAAACAGGCAACATGTTAAACGGGCGCGAGCTAAACAGGCGCAGATTAAACGGGCGCAGGCAAAACGGGCGGGCTGTATAGGCGCAAGTTAAAATGAGAAAAAAGACATATAAAAACGTAGAATTAAAAAATAAAAATACTTGTTTAAAAGTCGGGGATAAAAACTAAATATAAAATATCCGCCGAGTAGCTTAATTAGTGTTTTAAATATGCGCCCAATAAGCCGATAACTTTCTTACATATGCGCCCGTTTAGCCCATTAATAATAAAAAAATGCGCAAAAAGTGCTCATCCTTTTTTGAAATAGGCAAAAAATGCCCTATTTTTAAAAATGGGCAAGATTTGTCACCTAATGCTTTAGTCTTTCTTAGCTAGCCAATAAAATGTTCATCGTAATTATTCAAAGCATGGCGTACATCAATCGAGTTCTTTCCTTATTGGCCAGCTTTCTCGCAATGCACTCCAAAAAATATATGTTTACTCTTGTAGGTAGAATTTTGTTCCATTCCATATTATAGCAAACTAACTAAGAATTACTAAAGCGTTCTTAATAAAGCCAACGTTAAAAACATTAGTAATCCTTTTGTTAAAATAAAGTCGAAGACATAGTACCTAAGAATAAAACTTTAGAATTCAAAAAAATGTTACGAAACCTCCTATCCCTTTTTAATAATGCTTTTTTAGTGTCAAAAGCTCTTTTTTAACATCTTATATACAACATTTCAGATAGATAATCTTTCCAATTTGATTTAAAAGCCTTGAATATAATGCTTGTATCAGTTGCCAATTGTTTTGCTCATCTTTTAACCAACATAAGTTATTATATAGAATCATGATAACTATAAGTAATTACAACATGCATTTTCGAATGAATATGGGAGCGCCAAAGGCTGGACAAAAAAAAGCCAATTGTGTACAACAACCCTGCTTAGTTTGGTTAAGGCCACCTAATATGTATTTTCACTCAAATTCAAAAAGAGGCTTATAATTCGTATTTCTGAAGAAAAGCATTATAAAGTGTACTTATCTGAGAAATAATTCTTCTAAAAGATTATGAGCCCTTTCATAGGAGAGTTCTATTCTGATTGCTTCACTAACTTCGAACACGGCTACCAAAATCCTTCTAAGCCGGTTAAGGCGACAGTTTTATTGCTTATGTACGAAGTATTTTTAAGGATAAGTAAAGATAGCAGCATCAAAGAGAGATAAAGCTTTAGCAAATCACCCACTTTTATAATCTTTGTTACCTATGATCTTCGGCTTATAAGGATCCATTCTTATAGAAAGAGATCTACAAATTACATAGTCACGCTAAACGAAATACATGAATGATGTGTATGTGTATCACAATTTGGATCAAAATATTTCACTTACACATGCACGTGTGTACTATACAACATCACAACGGGGATATAAACAACATTGCTTTTGGTAACTTCATCAACAGTTAACCCTGAAGTAGCCGCATTTGATCGCATTTGTAATCAACAATTTTGTATTCTTTCCTTTTTTTAATTCGTCAAGTTGTAACATATCATGGGGTGGAACGGAGTGGTTATAATGACATGTGCATCGGGAATATGTTTTTCTAGTTCTGCAATGAGAAAGAATATGAAATTAGTATATTCTTAAGGAACTAACCGCAATTGTGTTCGTCTTCATCATCAGTGAGTATGTAATCATGTACTTGTGACTCTATCCGCTTGTGAACACCTAGAGCATTCTCTACACGAACCATAAAACTGGGGTTGATCTCAGCATACTCACGTACCTTATAGAATAGTACCCCATTACATACTTACAAGCAAATCGCTATATGCCTAAATATTCCTTTTATACATGTGAGGGATATACCTCACAGTTAAATGTAAAGTAACCATTCAAATAAATATTATGTTCAAGAATTAAAAAGGACCACCGTCCATGCTTACATGGTTTCTTAAGTGCCTCTGAATGCAATAAAAATAACATTAAGAACATCTGCAACCCCAACAAAGACCTGCGATTAGTATTCAGAAGTATTGAAGAAACATTCTAGATATTCAGTCAATGTCCACGAAAAAGTTAAGATGTACCTAGAGGTGGCAAATCTTGCCCATTTTGATACATACGGGCACTTTTTGCCCATTTTCAAAAAAGGATGGGGCACTTTTTGCCCATTCTTTATAATGAACGGGCTAAACGGGCGCATATGTAAGAAACTAATGGGCTTAACGGGCGCACTTGTAAAATACAAATTAATATACTCGACGAATATTTTTTATTAAAATTTTTATCCCGGCTTTCAAACAAATATATTTATTTTTTATTTGTGGGTTTTTATATGTTTTTTTCTTTTTTTAGCTTGCGCCCGCTTAGCCCGCCCGTTTCGCCCGCCCGTTTCGCCCGTGCCCGTTTAGCCCGCGCCCGTTTAGCCCGCCGCCCGTTTAGCCCGTTGCCCGTTTAGCCCGCCGCCCGTGCCCGCCCGCCCGCCCATTTTGCCACCTCTAGATGTACCTGTAGATAGTTCTGAACATCCACAGTAAGGTCTATAACTTCAAAACCCAAACTCAAGATTGCACCAAATTCAAGCATTAATCAAATGTGAAGAATTTTAACACTCTCCTACTCAGTTGTCCCTATAAGCAAAATATAATAAAGATGATGAAATATTAGGTAGTACATGTGTTCATAGTTTGTGGCCTTCACACGTTATAAGCGAACCTAACTTCCCACATAGAATTTCTAAAGCAACACCATACTTGGCTTACTATTCCAATAGCGATGTATATGTTGCCTCTCTTGTTTTGTGGAGTGTATAATATTTTCAGGATCATCAACAACTTCTTCAGTCTTTCTATAAACAATAAACAAATACATTAGTTGACGACTTTGAGTTCATTATACAGATAAACATTACCAATATGACTACTTACTGGGTTGAAAATGCTACCTTTGCTAAATAGGTTAACTAAGACCAAAAGAAGTACCTTGATACGTTGACTACTACTAAAAATGGGGACCTGGGACTAAAAGAAGGGCCAGGTTGACCAAAAACATTTTATGTTCGCTTTCTAAAATTATTTTAACCCCACACTTATTAGCAAAAGTTTTTTTATTATTTAAGAGCTTATTAATGTATATATCAAAATAGACACCTCTAACTTTGGCGTACTGAACATCCTCCTGTGGTTTAAGGGAGACCTTGTAGTAGATCGATGAATCATAACCAAGTAAGTGAAACAGAATGCTCACATAATGTATAGTCTAGCAACAAATCTAAGGTAGTGATAAGTGTAATATCAACATACTTTGGGTCTGTCTGAGTGATCTTATCAAGGTTGCAAACATCACACCATCCACCTGTAGATACAAAGTAAGAATATTGAATGCCAAAATTGGGAAAAAATATAGCTGCATATGAAAAGTTATATACAGAGGAGAATATTCTGGTAATATACAAATTAAAATTAGGTGAAATATATATATGATTAAGCGCACTGAGTTAAGATTGGAACAATACTTGGGAATGACAACCTGTAGTCTGGATTTGAAACACCAAAAGAAGTCATTGTCGAACAGAATTGGCTCGGTTCTCATCCACGTCAGTGACCTCTCGGTTTCTAGAGCAGGACCTAAATATTGTATTATTAATACAATTATTTATTGAATAATAATATATAATTACAAAACGATAATGCCATAACTGAACTGCTAAAAATTGGAAGAACGAAAATATGATATAGATAGTACCTGTACTTGAAAGGTGTACACAACCTCCTCAAATTTTAACAGTGCCCATATTCGCTTTATGAATTCTCACTGCACATTGTTTGGTAACATGCGTAAAATGACATTCTCGTCTTATTGAACATTTGTGCTATATACTTGTAGTCAATTTCCAATATAGAGGATATCGTGCTAAGATTGACTTTGACGAAATATAATACAAATCCTTTCAACAAAGGAAATAAGTTATGAAATACTTGATTAAGCTTTTTAGCACTTCATCTGGAATACCTACGGAATAACAGACACATGACATTGATATAAGAAAGGGAAACTTAATAATGTTATTAAAATATGTTAATTAACGTTAAATACAAAATTAAAAAGGTTCATCATTTTTAGCAACCACCGTTTCACTTGACTCGTGGTGTCGCAAAGGGACATCATCTGTAATAAGACGAAGAACGCTTGTCTTTGTGGGGCGATTTGAAAAGGAAAGCCCTGCGAAAACGTTACCTAAATCTATAAATTGATAGAGATTGTACAAAATTTATCTCTCATCACCTATAGATTACTGGAACATTCAAAGACAGGTTCACTGTACATAAACACATAATCCTTTTGACTGGAATAACTCGTTGCTCAAACATCTTTAACTACACATAATCGCCTGCTAATGTAGTAATGTGGCATGGCTTAATCTATTGTTTTTAGACAAAAAGAGGCAATGTCAAACTGTAATAACAGGGGGTACTATGATGTTCAATTACTGTACTTATACAATATTAATAAGCTAGAAGAATCAATACCTGAAAGAGAGCCTCCCTTTCATTTCAAGTAGTTTATCTGAATATCAGCTTATTGACAAGGCCTCTTCAATAATCTCCATACCTTGAGTTGCTGCCTCGAACATTTTCAGTTGCAAAAGTTCAGCAGCAAGCAAGGTTTTCTATGCACATTATCAGCATCAAACTTCATCCCTTTTTTTCATTCTTGACAGTCTTTAGTGATCCCCTTTCCTGAAGAGTAAAAAAATTCTACTTCATAGATAGCATGAAAATTTAAGCGTTATTCAGCTCGTAAATACCAACTCACATATTGAAAAACATAACAACGTTAAGCATTTGATCTTGAAATATAAGAGTGACGATTTAGAGGTGATTAAAAGGTCTATAAAAAATAATTGTTGTAATATCATTTATTTAGCTCGTAAATACCATCTCGCCTATTGAAAAAATAAGCTATGAAATATGCAAAAGTAAATTTAAAAACTATAATTATGTCTCAAAAATAAAATTGTGCAAAGTCACCTTTCGTAAAATTGTTTCAATAGACAAAGTTTATTATCTAAAATTTGACCATATACCTTCACTGCCTGCTCCTCGTATTCATCTTCCGTTGTTCCAAATTTCTACATAAATTCTAGGTACATCTCTGTAAATTAGCAAAAAAGATAGATTTTATAATTCAAAAGCATTCAAATTGAACATGAACATGTATCTTTTTATATGCAAATCACTGAGCATGGTATCTTTTTATATGCAACCACTGGGCATGGCCACTGGTAGATCATGTGCATCGAGTCCGATCTCCCAAAAGCATACCTATATATCTCGACTACCAGGCTTCTTTAGTACGAGGCCACCATATCTCACATCATACCCATCATCCTACATGAACTAAAACTTTTAAGCACCAAATGAAACACAACTGACCATGTCAATCGGGTAAAACTTCTAAGGACTCTTTTCAATCTTATTCTCCTTTTCCCATGCCTCAACTCATTTCCAGTCAAATCTTCAACGAACAACATTCTGAAACACCAGCAGCTTATGAGACACAACTCATTGTAAAAAATGACACAAGTTATTTTTTAACCGTATGTGAATGTTTAAG
Source organism: Glebionis coronaria (assembly GCA_025667525.1). NCBI lineage: Eukaryota > Viridiplantae > Streptophyta > Magnoliopsida > Asterales > Asteraceae > Glebionis > Glebionis coronaria. Next base: position 23,413 of record JANFOE010000101.1, on the reverse strand, counting down.
AGACGTACCTTTTGTGATCATGACTTAGATGATATACATGTCTAGACAATAGAACTCTAAGAGTGCGTCAAATTATTACTTCAGGATGAAATCTACACAAGTCAAACTTTTGAAATAGGAAAATGTTTCTTGTTTGGCGGATGATGATGCTCGGCTTGCTGTGGAATAAAAAAAACAAATATACAACACAGGTGAATTTGATAGAATATAAAAGTTAGTATCTTTAATTCTGTATTCCTAATGAAATGCACCCTGCCACAATAGGGTAATGGTTTATTCTTTACAGTTGGCCACGTTTTTTACACAATATTTTTATAAAATCTCATACCTTTAATTAATTGAAGGTATGATGAGCAAAACTTTCAGCTGGAAGTCTAACATGAATGCTCCCATCTTTTGATCATGTGGCTCGTACAGTAGCGTATGCTTTAACATATCATGGATCATAAAAAAGTAAACATTTCCTCGGTGGACCTTTAAAACCATGTAATGTCAACTTATTGATTAAATGGGAATATAATCTCACTTGTTTCAAAACGAATATGCAGCTTACGAAGCAAGCAAACAATTCTTAAAGAACGCACAAACTGGACTTGCTCTTTTCGTGTTAGCAGCATCCCTTTAATTCGAAACATCAATGTCAATCTTCGTAGCCACAAATCATCTGAGAATCCAATATCTAAAATCTTTCAAAAAAATTAATCATACAAAATAAGAATCAGTTCCCCACTAATACTTTAGGTCTCAAACAATGATTAAATGAAAAAATCAGACCTGGTCGAAGAATATAGAGCATGTATTTATCTTCTACCAATTTTTCAAGTATACAAATCTACAACCTCTAATGAGGTAGAGGTGCTTGCACATATCTTTCCAGCATGATCATAAAGAGAAGAAAGGTGAGAGAACAGTGACGATCATTAGCAAAGTATGATAATTGAGATGAAGATCATTGTAGGGATACATGATTATTAGGGTTTTTGAGAAAAAAATGAGGGTATGTTCTTCTGTTAGGATATTCGGTGCTCAATGTAAATATCCAAACCGTATAATAATCCTTGTGATTGGAATTAACCCCAAAAATAGATTTAATTTTTTATAGTTGTGTTTATCAAATTGATTTTGCAGATATATATCATAACTCCGGTCTAGTCTAGTGGTTTAGGCTTTTTGTTGTTCTTTAACAGACTCAAGTTCGATACTCGTAAGTCACAATTTTTTTGTTAAACTCGAAAAACGAAATTAAAAAAATTAAAAAAAGAAAATGATGACGTGGATTAATGGGATGCTTATGTGGCATATCCCTCCTCTTATATATAATGTAGATATATATATATATATATATATATATATATATATATATATATATATATATATATATATATATATATATATATATATATATATATATATATATATGTATATATATATATGTATATATATATATATATATATATATATGTATATATATATATATATATATATATATATATATATATATATATATATATATATATATATATATATATATATATATATATATATATAACTTGAATTATATATATATGTTGAAATTTGATTTCATGATTGTTTGATGATTATTTTAATACTTATACGAGGTATTTATACGACGTAGATTGTACAAGGAACCCTAACTCCCCTAGAAAATCAATCGAAGCTATTTCTGTAGGAATTCTAGCTATTCCAGATCTAAACCAAGTTGTGCATGTTCATAATCCCAACAAAATGGTTGATATTAGTAAATATTATGTATTAGTTGATTATGATCTTGAAGAAGAATTGGCGAGATTAAATCTGATATCGATGTCATGACGATCTTTCCTTATATAGTGGAGTTTGACAAAACCTTACCACCAAGAAAGGTGTCATCTGATTTGGTGTCACGCAATTCTTAAATTTGAAATAGAAAAGGTGAATGTTTCACTTGAGGCTGTCATTGGAGCCTTTACCCAAAAGCCTCATGCCACTTGTACCTTTCCGAGAAGTTTAATTGAATGTGTGAGTCATTTCATACTAGTGACTCATTTGATAACTATTGTTGTAAGAGCTATAGAATTGAAAATCTAGTGTTGTTCGTATCTAGCTTTTATTGCCCTTTCAAGGTCTAAGAATAAGGTTGAAAGTATTGGAGAATGAGGTAGGATGTCGCATTGAGTATAAGTTGGTTGAAACTTGAATAATTTCAAATTTAACTCGTATGGAATACGAGATTGTTAAGAGGAAGTCGTTAAGTCCTGTGGTTGAACTATAAGGTTTTAAATGATTGTTGGTTCGTGCTAAGGGTTGTTCCTAGGCCATTCTCCAATGACGAGGATGCACAGTATCCAAGAAATAAATTGAAGAATTCTTCTTCTGAATTGGGACCGATGGATCTTCTGGGACAGGTGGAACACCTAATGACTCTTGTAGATTAGTATTCATTGAAGAATCTTTCAAAATCCATAACTTAACTGAGACATCAGTTGATAGGATGAGTCCTTGGAATTGTATGACATGGTGACACGTAATGTGTGACGATACAATTTTTGACTTGTTTGTGATTAATGAAAACACTATCTTTGATTGCTAAATCCTACATGTATCCATGTTATCGATCTTTTGTTGTTTCATCTTAATGATCGCATTAGTGATGCAACCATTGAACAAGTACTCATTTCGGATAGAGTTGCGTTGTAGATTCTTCTCTTTGTATTCCTGAGTGCCATCGAGGTCATGAACCTCATGATTATTTGGCTAAGCTCGTTTCCTATCATATTGTAGTTAGTTATTGATGAACAACTCTTCATCACTCCTTTTGCAGATCACTCATTGTTTTTATAAGTAATACGATACCAATTGGGGGGAGAATATGAAATTCTCGTTTTATATGAGTTATTTAAATCGGTACTATTAGTAGTTACTGTCGAAATAAAGTTTTTGTTAAACATCTTGTAAACGGGAATGCTTTCATAATGATGAACATTTCGGTAAAATCATTTTTATTTCATAATTAAATATGAATATATAATTTTAAACATGATGACAAAGTTTTGACGAACTGAGTATTGCATCGCTAATCCTAAAATTGTATATAGTTGCGCGCCTACGTACAAATTGGAAGGGACCATGCAAGACTGATTAGTAGTCACCATGAAATTATTAATAAACATTACATTTTTCTTTGTAACTGTGAAAGATTGATTTTTTATGAGATCTCCAAGAAGTGCAAAATAGGGACATATTGTTAGGGACACCTACATAGGTGCCCGTACCATTTATTTTTCCGAATCGGATTTACTCATCCGTGGAAATCGTCTTACTTGACAATTGACCTCCCCTTCTTGTCCAATTCTCTCATGGTGAGATTCTTTGGAAAAGTATCTAATTACCGAGTGTTGATACCCGACTGGGTGTATCGACGTTCCTATCATTTCTTTTGATTAGATTCCATTTGAATGACATGGGTAGCGATTCGAGGTGCTTTTGAATGCGTACTCAAATCATGAAAACATGGGATATATTCATAATCGTTAATGTTTTCGTCTTTATCTGATTTGAAATTCTCTCGTGTAAATTATGCGTTGACCTTACTCTTTTAATGTTAGCTATGTCTCCAGATATCCTTGAATTTGTGAAGGATTATGAGTTATTATTAGTCTTTTGAGAAGTTCACATGTTATCAACGGTAATGAAACTGGAAAGTTGGTAGTGCCAGTAGAATGGATTGATTGATTATGACATAATAACATTGCCTTAGTTGATGAGAACTCGAGTAGAATTTCCTCTAAAGGATAAGATGTTGAATATCAAAGGTGATCTAAATAATTCCAGATGGGTGACCGTATCCTGCATTTGGGCTTGAAATTATACCATGAATGGTTGTGAACTAGTCATAGATCTTGTAATCTAGAAAGAACCTAAAGTGAGTTTATTAAAAGATGTTCCTGTTATTTGAAACTTTCTGAGGTATTTGCTGGTGAATTACCTAGACTTTCGCCATTAAGGCAAGTTGAATTTGGTATTGATTATATTTCCGGTGTTGCACCTGTGGCATGTGCACTATACTTCAGCACCATCTTAATCGAAAGAGTTACCGTACAACTGAGAGATTTGTCGGAGAAAGCTTTTGTTCTACCGACCTCGTCATCATGAAGAGCTATGGTGTTATCATTCCTTATATATTATTGATTACCGTGAACTAGGTAAAGTGACGATCAAAATTTATATCCACTACCTAAGATGGAATATTTGTTCGATCATTTACAAGGTTCTAGCGTTTATTCAAAAGTTTGATCCACGGCATGGTTATCATCAACTTTGCGTCTGCAAAGAAGATTATCTATTCCAATCACTACATCCAGAACTCGTAATGAACATTATGAGTTTCATGTTATGTCGTTTGGATTGACCAATGCACATGTAACATCCATAAATTTGGTGAATCACGTGTGTAGGCTGTAATTTAATAAATTCATGCTTGTGATCATTAAGGACCATCTGTTTGTTTCTAAGAGTAAGAAGGAGTTAGTAATCATTTGTAGACTGCCCTGCGTTGGCTGAGCAGTGAAAAGCTGTACCTTGAGTATTTAACATGTGATTTAAGGCTTGATCTTTACACTATTTGACCGTGTGATTAATGGCAATGGAATCTATGTTAACTCTTCAAAGATGGGATCCATTAAGGCTTTAGGTTATATCAAAAAGGAAGTGCAAAAATGTTTTGATAGACATTTATCAAAGGACTATTAAGGAAATTATTCCCTCATACCCAAATTATTAAGCAAAACTCCCTTAGGAGTAAATGTTTGTGTATACCTCAAGACAACCTAAGAGGGATTGAGGAAACCATTTAAACCATGACTTAGAATTTGGAACGATAAATCTTTCCCTTCAACTAAGAAAATTTTGACTAAAGTATAAACAAAGATTTTTCGAAAATTTACAGATCTTATTAATTATTCTCGATAAATCAACAAAAATCGTTTTAATTAAATTCAAATTTATCTTGAAAATTTTCTATAATTGGACGAACTGAGAGATTTGAATATTTTTATGTTTACGTTTCATAAAAATTAATTATTTATTATTTAATTACTTGTAATATTTATCAACGCTTTAAACGTCGAATTGAGCAAAACTAATAACGATAATAGTTGAGACGAAATAAAACTTAGAAAATATGAAGAAAGAATTTTTTAATGAATACGGTCATAATATTTATTTCATCAGGGAAGTTGAATGTAGTTGCTGACCCGTTATGTATAGAAAATAGAGAACCAATTAGGATGTGTTCCTTAATAATGACCGTGCAGAATAATTTTCCGAAGCAATTTTGTTGTTCCTTTATTAATTCACTTCATCATGGTTGATTTTATGATTAAGCAAGAATTAAAGATATAAAAATATAGGGGTGTGCACGGTTCGGTTTGGGTCGGTTTTTGGCTAAAACCAAAACCGAACCGACATATTCGGTTCTTAAAAAACCAAAAACCGAAATCGTTCGGTTTTGGGCGGTTCGGTTTTTCGGTTTGTAATCGGTTTCGGTTCGGTTTTTAGGTTTTTTCGGTTTTAAAACCGTTTATATTTGGGTACGTCCGATTTAGATTAAAAAACTTGTTTTGCGTGTAAAAATAGTTTTTTTTATTTTCAATCTAAGCCTAATAATGTTTATCTCAAATTTCTAATCTATAATTACACACATATTTTTAAGATAAACACACATGCAAATAAATATGCGTACAAACGATTACTGTCACATATGTAATTATATATTGTCAACTAAGCAGAAATATATATCAAACACGCGTATAAACAATAAAATAAATATATTACTCCTATTTTCCTAAAAGAACGAATATTAATTTATAATTTTGATATATTACTTATTTATTTATATTATATTATATTTATATTTTTTATATAATAAAATGGTTCGGTTCGGTTCGGTTTTTACGGTTCGGTTTTTGGATGAAAACCGAAATTGAACCGAAACTTTTCGGTTTTTGAAAACGTAGAAACCGAACCATCGGTTTTTATATTCGGTCGGTTTTTTTGGTTCGGTTTTTTCGGTTCGGTTTCGGTTTTTCGGTTTTTTTGCTCACCCCTAGAAAAATAGATGGATTCTAGAGAGAGAAAGTAGTGAGAGAAAGTAGAGAGAAGGAGGTGATTAACTTGGTGAGATTAGATTAAGAAAATGAGAACTTCCACCCTCCTAGCATGCTAGGAGGGTGCTTATATAGTTCACCCACATGCGGGCTCTCTAATGGACTATATATGTTTTGGGGCGGGCTTGAATAAATGCTTAGTACCTTGAAAGAGGCCTTTTAAGCTAACCATCAAGCCCGTAATGTCACGACTATTTTAACTAACTATTACAACGTTCTAATAAATATTACAACATAAATCTATGACCGAACATTCTTGTTTGACTCAATATTTTGAGGCTAACAATCTCCCCCAATATGAGGTCATTCCTCTTCGATATTTGGAGTTCAATGGAGATTATGAATTTCGTCATAGATGAGTCTTGAACGTGTAATAGTAGTCTTGTTTTTCATGATGTGATCTTTGAGCCTTTGTCGTTGTCTTTCGACTTTGTCTTTAAACTTGAGATCTTTAAATCATTCTTGACTAGTCTTTGCCATCTTGTGATCTTGTGTCTTTATCCACATGCTCATACTTCGCATCATCTTGAAAGCTTGCTAACAATCTCCTTTGAATAGAGGTCATTCCTCTACATTAATTGTTAAAGAAGATTTTGATCACCAGAGTTGCGAAAGTCTTTAGCTTTCTTGATTGTTGAATGTCTTTGGGGATGAGTATGTAGTTTTGAATCCTTGACTTTGCTAAGTACACCATAACGTCACCTTCTTGAGACAAAACATAGACACAAACTGAATGGCTTTGACATTCGTCCTAAATCGGTAGCGTTTTAGCTCCGGTCGGTGAAGACCGTTACACGATTAAATATCGTACCTGTGATTAGGTAGATTCAATTAAGAGTCTCCTTGACAGGGTTTCGCGGAAGTACTAGCCGTTCTCTTTACTCGACCGTCTCAAAGCAAGACTGAGAACATAAAGAGTGAATCAATTGGATAAATATTCGCTTGATTAAATTCGTCAATTCAAACTCCTGGAACAAGTTTGATTCATTAAGAATATTACCATTGTTGCTTTCCAGTTGACACAAGCTTGATTCATAAGAATCTCGCAAGTTACCTACCGTAGCGCTGTTTGATGTTGACGCTAGAAGGAGTTCCATTCATTTATGTGAATATTAATGAATATCACTCTGAATGTTCTGGCAAGACCATAAAGATATTGCGTAGAAACCTGAAACAAATTGAATCAATAAAGAAACAAACCACTTTTGCTTTTCAGTTTTATATATGTTCAATTCATAAAGAATCTTACACATGACCTACCGAAGTGCTGTTTGATGTTAACACTGGAAGGATTTCCACTCTTCATTGTGAATACTAGGAAGTATCACTCTGAGTGTTCTAGCAATATCGCAAGGATATGGCGTAGGACTCTCTTGATCATCATCCGTGTGTCCTAACGAGATTTAATTGATCTCTTGGCTATAGACTCGATTTGTGCACTTTTAGTGGTCGGAGGCTGGAGCAGATGCCACCCATTCAATATCAACTAACTCGGAGTGAGAAAGTCAATAGAATTCATGTTGATCTCCGTGACAATAAAACGAACTTCTTTTGAGAGAAGCTTGAGTCACTTGGGGAAGGGTTGTGCTTTAGATCACTGGGTCCATGATGTGTTGTCTTCATGATGTGTTGACCCGGTTTCTGCCTAAGTTGTTGTGAAAATCCGTCAATTTATGGTTGATATTTTATTCTCAAGTATTATTTAAAAACATTACTTTAATGTTATATTATGAACTCACATATTTTTGGGAAGTAATTTAGATTTATGTCTTGAAGTAGCATCGACTACGTTTAAACCGAAGGATTCTACGTTACGTGCTTACGTTTACATACATCGTTTTGGTGACAGTCCGACATTTCAGGAAAATAATTAATCTGTGAATATTATTTTGGAATTTTAAATTTGTGTTGGTTCATAAACTCATAAATTTACGAGAAGAGATTAGGACTTACGATTATAATTTAACGTCCTTTACGACTAAACCAGAAACCTTAGGATTACGTATTTACGTTTTTGAACTCCGTTTTTGATGAGACAATTTTTATTAGTTTTGTTTTGTGCCATTGATTCATAATTTATAAAAACGTTTTTCGTAAAACGACCCGAGGGCACGCAAATCGAGGAAACTAGAATCGAGGAGTACCCGTAAATTAGTGGGATGAGACAAGATAAATCTTGCCCCACCCCACTCAATATGGGATGTTTTAACTAAGCTAACAACACATTTGATATGTGTCAAAGCTTACAAAGTAAGCTAGGACACTTGTCCTAGCCACTTTGTAAACAAGCTTACACCAAAAACCATTCCTCCCTAAACCACTTCCTCATTTCCATCACATGCAAACCACCAAAAACACACTCTTTCTCTCTACCATTTTCGTCCACTCTCTCCCTAAAACACCCCATTTGATCAATTTTAACCACAAACCATGTGTTATCTACACATATGGTGAAGAATTCTTGAAGCTCTATAGATTAGTGGTCATTTTAAAATCCAAGGAGGTGATTCTAACATCCAAGGAGGTGATTTGGTGATGTCCAAAGGCTGATTTATACAAGAAGTTTACAAAGATTGGTGGTCTTTAAAGTTGGTGTTGATCTATCACAAGTTCTTCCATCAAAATCCAAGCCTTGATCATAAACTACACAACCTTGGTGGTATAGAGATTGTTCTTCCTATCCTCTTGTTATTTTGATTATGTAATCTTGTATTTTCTTTATTTATGTATATGTATATGATGACGAATGATGATTAAAAATATTATGTGGGGATTTGGTGTTGATAGATTTGATAAACATGGGTAAAAAGATGGAAAAACCACATGTAAAAATGGTTAAATCATGACTAAATTAGGAGGCTGTATAAAATAGTGAATACTCTTATGATAAACTGATAAAATGGATTGAATAAATTAATATACAGTAATCTATGAGTCTTGTACACATGTGAGAGTTGGCCATGCAATGGAATCATAAAAATGAGTGAGATATGATCAAAACAAGTTTAGAGTGCAAATCTGAGTACACTGTTTTGGACGATTTAGAGAAAATACTTAGAGGCTGATTCAACAGTAGCTATAGGAGAGTTAAATGGAGCACATATCATGTAGTTTACGTCATAAAAATTTGAGCTTCTATCTCCATATAGAACTCTAGATATGGCAGTTTTGGTGAACATGAAAAAAAAAATCAGATTTTGGGAAATTAAAGTATAATAGTATTATATAAGCACTCAAATAAAAATAGTATAAAATGTGAATTAAAACCCACTAACTTATATAATACATTTATATAAATATGTATAAGGATAAATAAATGGACATATTATAAAAATGGTAGTTTGATAAGTTTTATAAGTAATAAAACTATAAACATGATTTTTACGACTTTTTCGGCTATTACCGTAAAATTAACGTTTTTCGCCAATTAAAACTTAGACGATCAAACCCGTCTAATGTAAAGTTTTTAAAACTCATATACTGATATATAAACATATATAATAAGTAAAAACTGATAAAACCCAAACTATATAACATACGGACATTAACGGGCTAAGTTAACGTTATTGGACTAATAATACAACAAAATGGGCTAAAACACTTATAAACTTATCTGTTGGGCTTAACCCATTGAGCCCAACATGTAAAGTATAAATACTGATAATACAAGTATAAAATGGAGTAATACAAGTTAAAGAACTTATAATAAGTTTATTGGACCTAAAACACGTAAATAGGTAAAACTAGTAAACTAGTAAGAAGGTACCAATACATAAACACTAAAATGAGTAAAAGAGAATATGTAAACCCACTTGATCATCATATATATAAAATCATCATATGTATACATAATTGTTATTTTTATAAAGTCATTGGACAAAAGTCTAAGACGCGTATTATTTGTCTAGGTTTCCGTGATCGAAGCACGTACCGTACATCCAAATTGCCGATAACCCGCTTTCCCACATCAACGTGAGTTCATAGCCTCGCACTCTTTTAAATGTTTTTATGAAATGTTTTATAAACCCGCGAGGGAGATAACATGTTAGTTTTTATAAAATAGGACACCATTTGTCCCGATTGTTTGTTTATTGATTTGGACCCGAATGATTGTATGACCCGATGGTATGACCCGATAAATGAATAAATGACCCGATAGATAGAATTAAATGGATTATTAAAGTTAGGTTATGTCACTAAAAGTCCCATTAGCATGAATTGTGAACTACCGGGATTTGGTAGACGCTTATGCATATAATAGTACTATTTGGGGACGATCACCCCAGTTCGCGCCTTGATGGTTGATCCTCGTCGTGCCACATTGATTGGTAAGCGAATTTATGTATGAGAAGATTTACATAGCGTGACCTTTGTGACGACATGCTAATTTATATGGGCAAATGAGTTTCGGGCTAGCTACCCGTTGTTTGTTGTAGTAAGGTAACAATGTCATGCGGCTTATAATAATCCAATTAACGAAATACTGCTATACGCACCGAATTATGATATATTGCCTGACTAGGAATACGGGGTCATATTATTGATATTATGTTTGTGTTTTGGTTTTTCATAACCATATTCATATAACGATATTTATTTGATCTATACAACGTTGTAAAACGTATTGTATGATGTTTTTACGACACTGGTTCGTATAAAGATTTTTAAGGCGAATGCCTATGTTATGATTTTGATAAGGATTTATATAAAATGACTTTGACTATTTTATGGCCTATTACAATGATTTGTACAAAATGATTTTCGGTAATAATTTTATACCGATGTTATATTGATGGATTTTATTAAACTCTATGAATTCACTCGGCGTTATCGCTGACCTTTTCTTTTAACATGTTTTATCTCAGGTACTTGAAGGTAATTCTCGGGAAGACAACAAGAATTCATGGCCCGCACTTAAACAATAATTTCCATTCAAATGCTTTGTAAAACCTGTATGAAATACAGTGACTTGGGACCTATGTAAATTTGCTATTTATGAATGGAAATGCTTTATTAATAAACGACGCGATTTTTATGCGTTGTCTATGATGTGAGTAATGTGCTATCCCGTAACACCAACGAGTCTTCCGATGTATTGAGTTGTATAAATTTGGGGGTGTTACAGTTTGGTACCAGAGCTCTCGTTATAGAGAACGAAAGATTTTTAAAACCAAAGGTTTTGAATAAAACATTTCAAAATATTTTAACTATAAACATTTTTCTAAAAATGTCTAAAAATCTTTTGACTATAACGGTGCCGAAGAATTCCCGAGTTACCGACAAGGCCAGACTGAGAAGTGTTATTTTAATATATATATAACTTGGATTATATATATATGATGTAATTTTATTACATGATTGTTTGATGATTATTTTGATATTTATACGAGGTATTTATACGACGTAGATTGTCACAAGGAACCCTAAATCCCCTAGTAAATGAATCGAAGCTATTCTCATAGGAATTCTAAGCTATCCTTGATCTAAGCCAAGTTGTGGATGTTTATAATCCCAACAAATGGTTGATATTTGTAGAAATGTTGATATTAGTTGATTGTGATATTAAAGAAGAATTGGCGAGATTAAATCTGATATCGATGTCATGACGATCTTTCCTTATAGAGTGGAGTTTGACAAAACGTTACCACCTAGGAAGATGTCATATGATTCTCTGTCACCCAATTCTTAAATTGAAATCGAAAGGGTGAATGTTGCACTTGAGGCTGTCATTGGAACCATTACCCAAAAGCCTCATGCCACTAGTACCTTTCCGAGAAATCTAATTGAGTGATCGAGTCATTTCATACTAGTGACTCATTTGATAATTGTTGTAAGAGTTATAGGATTGGAAATTAAATGTTGATCATATCGAGCTTTTATTGCCCTATTAAGGTTTAATAATAAGATTGAAAGTATTGGAAAATGAGGTAGGATATCGAATTGAGTATAAAATTGGTTGAAACTTGAGTAAAGTAAAATTTAACACATATAGAATATAATATTATTAAGAGGAAGTCGTAAAGTTCTTTGATTGAATTATAAGGTTTTAAATGATTGTTAGTTTGTGTTAAGTGTTGTTCCTAGGCCATTGTCCACTAACGAGGATGCCCAGTGTCCAAGAAATAAATTGAAGAAATCTTCTTCTAAATTGGGACCGATGGATATTCCGGGACAGGTGGGACACCTAATGACTCTTGTAGATTAGTATTCATTGTGTTATGTTTTAAAAATAATCCCTAACTTAACAGAGACATCAGTTGGTAGGATGAGTTCTTGGAATTGTATGACATAGTGACACATAATGTGTTACGGTACACATTTGACTTGTTTGTGATGAATGAAAAAGACTACCTTTGATTGCTAAATCCTACATGTATCGATGTTATCTATCTTTTCTTGCTTGTTCCTAATGTTCGCATTAGTGATGCAACCATTGAGCAAGTACTCAACTCGATTTGAGTTACGTTGTGGATTATTCTTTTTTAGTGCCATCGAGGTCATGAACCTCATGATTATTGGCTAAGCTCATATCCTAGCATATTGTAGTTAGTTCTTGGTGAGCAACTTTTCATCACTCTTTTGCATATCACTCATTGTTTTTATAAGTTAAAACACTATTCCTTGAGAAAAATTGAATTCTCATCACTAAAAGGATTATTCAAAGTGAGATTTATAAGTAATCGTTATCGAAATGAAGTTGTTTAAGAAACACCTTAGAAAACTTAATTGTTTTCATAACAAAGAAAATCTTTGTAAATTTATTTTTGATTCTTATTTAAGAATTAAGCATGAAAATGTTTTTATTATAAACATGATGATAAAATTTTGACGAACTGAGTATTGCATCGTTAATCTTGAAATTGTATATAGTTGCGCGCCTACATACAATTTGGAATGGACCATGCAAGACTGATTAGTAGTCACCATAAAACTAATGAATAAACACTACATTTTCTTTGAAGATTGTGAAAGATTAAATTTTAAGAGATCTGCAAGAAGTGAAAAAAAATAAAAAAAATAAGGACATAGTGTTATGGACACCTACATATGTGCCTGTAGCATCTATTCTTCTGAGTCGAATTTACTCATCTATGGAAATTGTCTTAATTGACAATTGACAATTCTTTCTTGTCCAATTCTCCCGTAGTGAGATTCTTAGGAAAAGTATTTGATTACCGAGTGTTGATACCCGACTGGATGTATCGACGTTCCTATCATTTCTTTTGAATTGATTTCATTTGAATGACCTGGGTAACGATCTGAGGAGCTTTCGAATGCGTACTCAAATTATGAAAACATGGGATATATTCATATTCGTTAAATGTTTTCGTCTGTATCTGATTTGAAATTCTCTCGCGTAGATTGTGCGTTGACCTTACTCTTTTAAGGTTAGTTATGTCTCCATATATCTTTGAATTTGTGAAGGATTATGAGTTATTATTAGTCTTTTGAGAAGTTCACATCTTATCGACGGCAATAAAACTGAAAAGTTGAAAGTGCCAGTAGAATAGATTGATTGATTATGACATGACGACATTGTCTTAATTGATGGGAACTCAAGTAGAATTCCCCTAAATGATAAGATGTTGATTATGAAAAGTGATCTAGATAATTCTTGATGGATGACCATATCCTGCATTTAGACTTGAAGCTATACCGTGAATGGTTGTGAATTAGTTATAAATATTATAATCTCGAAAGAACCTAGTATGAATTTATTAAAAGATGTTTCCGTTATCTAAAACTTTAGGAGGTATTTATTGGTAAATTACCTAGACTTTCACCATTAAGGCAAGTTGAATTTGTTATTGATTAAATTCTCGGTGCTGCACCTGTGGCATGTGCACTGTACGTCATCACCATCTGAATTAAAGGAATTACCGTACAACTGAGAGAGTTGTCGGAGAAAGATTTTATTCTACCAAGCTCGTCATCATGAAGAGCTATGGTGTTATTATTTCTTATATTTATAGATTACTATGAACTGAGTAAACTAACAATCGAAAACGATATCCAAGACTCGAAATGGAAGATTTGTTCGATCATTTACAAGGTCCTAGCGTATGTTTTAAAGATTTGATCCATGGCATGGCTATCATCAACTTCGCATCTGCGAAAAGAATTATCTATTCCAATCACTACATCCGGTACTTGTAATGAACATTATGAAGTTTCACGTGATGTCGTTTGGATTGACTAATACACATGTAGCATTCATAAATTTGGTGAATCACGTGTGTAGGCTGTAATATGATAAATTCATGCTCGTGATCATTAAGGACCATTTGTTTGTTTATAAGAATAAGAATGAGTTAATAATTATTTATAGATTGCCCTGAATTGGCCGAACAATGAAAACTTGTACCTTGAGTATTTAACATGTGATTAAAGACTTAATCCTTTACATATTTGACCGTGTGATTAATAAGATAATGGAATCTATATTGACTCTTCAAAAAAAAATTAGAAGTCATTTAGGACTTTGGGTTTTACCAAAAAGAAAATGCAAATATGTTTTGACAAATATTTTAACAAAGGATTTTAAAGGGATTATTCCCTTACACACAAAACATTTAACTAAACTCTTGTTTAGGGGTAAATGTTTTTGCATACCTTAAGACAACAAGAATTCATGGCCCGCACTTAAACAATAATTTTCATTCAAATGCTTTGTAAAACCTGTATGAAATACAGTGACGTGGGACCTATGTAAATTTGCTATTTATGAATGGAAATGCTTTATTAATAAACGACGCGATTTTTATGCGTTGTCTATGATGTGAATAATGTGCTATCCCGTAACACCAACGAGTCTTCCGCTGTATTGAGTTGTATAAATTTGGGGGTGTTACAGTTGTATGGAGAGCTAATTTCTTTATACCCTTTATCCTTACATTTCTTTTTCATTCTTCAACCCGTTCAATGCTTACCAAGACATAATTACTAGAACCTTGTTGTGATTGTTCCAGTGCTAGCGTCAGTACTTAGTCGGCATTCAGCTTCGTTCACATTCTACTCCATCTTTCCTAAGGACTTCTAATATTCTATCGGATTGTCCCTGGGAAGATCCCTCTGGTTCTGGTTGGATCAAAGGACTTAAGCCTAACCACCCTTTTGACACCAATAACGTCGTGAATTAAATACGTTGTGGGTATTTGATCGTAACCATGAGTGCTTGAGTCTTTTAGATCACATTTTAATCACATTTCCCCCCCTATCTCTAATATATAAAATCTTTTGATATTAGAGATACCAAATTTGATTAAAATATATTTTGAAAAATATTCTTGAAAATCTTCGGGAGAAAGATGTGTCAAACTTAGCATGAATTTTGGAAAGCTCCCCCTCAAAAATTGATCCAATGGAATTGTCATCACGAGGATGTGATCCACATTAAACTTTTGAGGATAGGAGTTGTTGAACACACAATTTTTGAAAGATTTTGAATATCATTGAGATATTCTTGAAAAAATTGTGTTCAACGCTTTTTGAAAAATCAATTCTTTTTGACGAAAAGGTTTTTCTAAAGCATAAACTTGAGTTCATAGACTTTGAATGTCTTGACGAATCCACTCAAGTGTAAGAAGATTTTACTTCTTTTGCTAAGGGTAAGAGTGCAAAAGCGTACACTCCCCGTGAATTTATAAAATCGTTTTTAATCACATTTTCTCCCCTATCTCTAATATATAAAGTCGTTTGATATTAGAGATACCAAATTTGATTAAAATTTATTGTGAAGAATAGTCTTGAAAATCTTCGGGAGAAGAATGTGTCAAACTAGCAGGAAATTTGGAAAGCTCCCCCTCAAAAATTGAACCAATTAAATTGTCATTACGAGGATGTGATCCACATTTTGATTTTTAAGGATGGGAGTTGTTGAACACACAATTTTTGAAAGATTTTGAATATCATTGAAAAATTCTTGAAAAAAAAAATTGTGTTCAACGCTTTTTGAAAAATCAATTCTTTTTGGCGAAAAGGTTTTTTCTAAAGCATAAACTTGAGTTTATAGACTTTGAATGTCTTGACGAATCCACTCAAGTGTAAGAATATTTCTCTTCTTTTGCTGAGGGTAAGGGCACTAAAGCGTACACGCCCCCGTGAATATAGATCCGGGTTGCAATCTGAAAGTGATTACAAGCCATTGTGTTGAGCTCAAAACGTTGAATGTTTTGTGACAAGCTCAACCCAAGATAGATTGCTCTACCCGTTGTTGGAAATATTGTCCAAAAGAGACAATTTCCTTTATAAAAGATAGAAATGACATGTTTTGAAAAATATTTACAACTTTTATTCGAGCTTTATGTACACACCCGTGTCGTTATTGAGCGATATTTCTAGGTACGTCCATATTATCGATACTAAAAGACATGTCGAGAAGAATATTTTTAGATTTTCAAGGATTTTTAATTTTGTATTTTGCTTTTTCATTAATATTTACAAGTAGATGTTTGATAGATGAATCAAGCAGGCTTCATTGCCAGAATCTCCAGTTCTGCTGGAGTCAAACATCTCATACCAATTTGCCTAACTAGATACACAAACCTCTCTTTCGAAAGAGATTTTGTAAACAATTCAGCTAATTGGAAATCAGTTCCAACAAAGTATAATTCAACAATACCCCTTTCAACTTGTTCCTTAATGAAGTGATATCTGACATCAATGTGTTTCGTGCGAGAATGTTGTACCGGATTGCAGGAGATGGCTATGGCGGACTTTGAGTCACAGTACATAGGTACTTTATCAAAGTGGAAGCCATAATCCGTGAGTTGTGTTCTCATTTAAAGGACTTGAGCACAACACGCAGATAGAGACACATACTCCGCTTCGGCTGATGACAATGATGTACAATCCTGCTTCTTGGAAGACCATCCCACCAGCTTATCTTGACCTAGAAATTGTTCACCACCAGAAGTACTTTTACGTGTATCACGACACCCTGCATGATCAAAATGTGAATAGGCCATTAGAAAGAAATCGGTTTCCCTCGGATACCAGAGTCCCATGTGAATGGTATTCTTGAGGTACCGAAAGATCCGTTTAACCTCCTTGAGGTGCTTTTCTGTGGGTCGTGCTTGATATCGTGCACAATAACACGTAGCATGTGATATATCTAGTCGGCTTGCTATTAAGTACACGAGGGAGCCGATCATGGAACGATATTTCGTTTGATCTATGGCATCTCCCTCCAAATCAGCATCTAGGGATGTGGTTGATAATGGTGTCCCAACGGGGTCACATGATGTCATACCATGTTATTTGATTATCTCTTGAGAATACTTAGCTTGGTTAATAAAGATACCACTTGGGGATTGGTGAACTTGAATTCCTAGAAGGAATTTTAGTTCGCCCATCATAGACATTTCGAATTTGCTGTGCATTACTTTTTCAAACCATTTTGAAAGTTTTGGGTTTGTAGACCCGAAAATAATGTCATCAATATAAATCTGCACAAGCAAAATATCATCCCCATATTTATAAGTGAACAAAGTTAGATCAATGGAACCTTTTGAGAAACCTTTGGAGACCAGAAATTTTGAGAGCTCGTCGTACCATGCCATTGGAGCTTGCTTGAGTCCATAAAGTGCTTGGTGGAGACGATACACCTTGTCAGGATAATGAGGATTGACGAATCCTTCCGGCTGCATGACATAAACTTCTTCCTTCAAAGGACCTTTAAGAAAGGTCGTCTTTACGTCCATTTGATAGACAATGAATCCCTTATGTGCAGCATAAGCAAGGAAAATCCCGACCGCTTCCATTCGAGCTACTGGTGCAAATGATTCTTCAAAATCAAGACCCTCTTTCTGTCAATACCCTTTAGCTACTAGCCTAGATTTATTCTTGATGATCGTGTTCTCTTCATCCATCTTGTTTTTACAGATCCATCGAAGATTTAATGGTATTACATCGTATGGTCTGTCAACAAGTTCCCAGACTTTAAGTCTTTCAAATTGTTGAAGTTCATCCGTCATCGATTCAATCCAAGCGTGATCGGCCAATGCTTCTTTGATATTTGTTGGTTCAGTTGTACTCACGGCGAGTGCGAACATACAAACATCACCATCAGTTTCAAGTTGTCGTCTTGTACGAACGGGCTGAGAAGGGTTTCCAATTACTTAAACCAAAGGATGATCTCGGGTCCAATGATGTGTTGAAGGATATCGTTGGTAGAACGTATGCATATTTGACGGATCAACATGGTGAGTAGAAGACTCTCTAGTTTCGTGTACCGGTGTACCGAATGGGTTGATAAATTCGTCTTCGTCAGATAATGCATTGTCTGCTTGATTGGTGTTCTCTGGAGTAATGACAGTAGTTGTGGATGTTGTAGGAGCGGTTGTTGATGTGATAATTTGAGTAGGTGAATCTGCAGCAACCCGTGTTGAAGTAGATGAGGTTGTACCCTATTGTTGACGATGATCGGTATCATCATTCTTATCATGAATGACAACGGAAGACTTTGATACAACATGTTTCTCCCCCGTGAAATATTCATCATACATTGGTCCATATAAAATTTCCAACTCTTCAATTGTCTTGTTGACTATCATATCTGCTCTTGGAACATTTCCTTGAAACAACTTTGAACTTGACGGTTCATTGCTGTGGTCTTGAGTTCCGAGTTCTGTGCGGTTGTGAATGGAAGTCGTTTGTCGTTGTGATCGGGACTTAAATTGTTTTGTTCAAGTGCCATTTCTTGTAATTCATCAAATCTGATGTGAATAGTCTCGACTATCAATTTTGTTCTCTTGATGTAAACTCTATATCCTTAGACTAAGTTGCATATCCTACAAGAATATATGCATCACCTTTCTCTTTCATCTTGTCCAGATTTTCACCATCTCGAATAATGTAACACGTACATCCAAAAACATGAAGGTGTTTGAGTGAAGGTTTTCTATCGTGAATTATGTGATATGGTGTCTTTTCGTCTTTGGGGATAATTAAGGAATAGTTTTGTGTGTAGCATGCGGTTGACACGGATTTGGCCCAAAAGTATAGTGGAAGTTTTGAAGCAGATAATAATGTTCGAGCAACCTCAACTAAACTACGGTTTCGTCTTTCAACAACACCATTTTGTTCGGGTGTCCGAGCAATAGATGTTTCATGTTCAATTCCTTCAGCTTCAAAGTAGTTTCTAAGAGTTGAATTCAAAAATTCTGTGCCTTTGTCAGTTCGAACCACTTTTACTTGAGCTTGAAGACCACGTTGTATCAGTTTAAGGAAGCTGATGAGAACTTCAGGTGTTTCATCCTTGGACCTCAAGAAATGATTCCATGTGTACCTTGAGTAATCATCGACAATTACCATAACATATTTCTTCTCATTGATACTATGAACACGCATGGGACCACACAAATCTATATGGAGAAGATCTAACCGCCCTTTAGAGCTTGGTGTAGTCTTTGTTTTGAAGCTACTTCGTTTAGCTTTACAAAGCTCACAAGAAGAACAAATATGATCTTTGATGAATTTCAAGCTTGGAAGGCCTCTCACAATATCTTTCTTGGAAAGCAAGTTGATGGTATCAAAATTAAGATGAGATAAACGTTGATGCCATAACCATGCCTGAGTCGTTGAAGCTTTAGCCATGAAGCAAATTGGAGTTGTTGAAGTTGTGTCTTGTAGTGAGATTGTGTAAAGATTATTACCCCGTGTACCGGTAAGTAAGTCATTCCCATCATAATCACGAACAAAACATGTCTTCTTTCTGAAAGCAACCTCCAAATCTGCATCACAGAATTGACCAACCGAGAAAAGATTATGATTGAGCCCTTCGACGTAGTATACCCTTTTTATCGTGATATTCCCTTGAACCAAATCTCCATATCCTAGGATCGGTGCAAATTGATCATTTCCGAATCGGACCGTACCTAGGAACTTCTCCACGAATTTAATTAGAAGCTTGAGATTCCCCGTCATGTGCTTCGTCCATCCGGAGTCCAGTATGAAGATAATTATTTGTATCACCTACAGAAGAGTTAGAACACAATGGAGCATTTTCTAAACTGGATACCACAGTAGTTGTGATTGTAGAATCATTAGTGTCCTTAGCAACATTTAAAGGCATACTAACGCTCATTGTCACATTTTCTGTCCTAACTTTAGGAATCCATTTGTATCCTGGAGGACATTGATTAGCAAACCACCATTTCCAAGACTTGCTAGCAGACTCATATAATTCCGTAATTCTTCTTCTAGGGTTCTTAGTGGTGGAGTCTGATGCATTACTTTTCTTAGTGGGGGTTGCACCATGATAGCGACCTAATTATACATATTCAACCTATTATTATAATGCCACTTTGTAGTATAAATAAGAGCTTCCGATACTTAATATGTTGTGTTCTATATGCAGATGTAAAGTATTAAGGAGCAAAGTGAAGATATACAAAGAAGGGGCCTCAATATGCAATAAAGACAAAGTTATTAAAAGAATATTCTGAATCACCCAGAAGTGCGGCGCATAAAGTTATAAGTGCGGCGCACATTCGCATCTCCAAAGTGCGGCGCACTTAAGGAGAAGTGCGGCGTACATTTGACCCTAGACAACTCTATAAATAGAGGGCATTTCCATCCATTTTACACACACCTCTCTCACACAATACTTCATAGCTCGAGTATTTTATTCTTTCTTGTGAATTTTCAGTATTATCCACTTTTGGGAGATACTTGTAACGAGAGTATTCCACTCTTTTATTCTTGGAGGAACGATACAATCGTGACACTTGTGTACTCGTTTATTCGATCCAATCTAAGTATTATGTTCTCTTACTCTTTTCCTATTATTACTTTGATTACTATGTTAGGCTTAGCTATTTGTGACTATATGGGTATGTGAATATAATTGGTGATGATGCTACGATATGATCCTTTATAAATGATTTCAAGCTAATGTTGTAGAACCATTTTACCTCGTAGTTCTACAAACCATATTTTATCTAAGTTGATTTGTTACGATAGTTTGGCGTTGAGAAACGCAAATTGTTATAATAAGTTTTCTAGAACTTGTCTATGGTCATGAATCTTTAGTTGGAGAAATCCGCTTAGAAACTTGATAAAATATTGAACTCGTTGGCAACTTGTTTTGAGCTTAATCACTTAATTAAACATAAGTCTTGAATCAACCCAAGTAAATTATGTAAACGCCATTTTGACGAAAAAGGATTATCACACTTTACCTACATAAACATATCTCGATCATCATTATCATCATCACGAACTTATACGAACTATCCCATATTAGTCATATTTGTTATTATTGATATTACTTCAACCATTTATTTCTTCAGTTATTATCTTGATTACCAAAACGAAACTAAGTCTCAGCGAACGATCCTGGTTTACCACTACATAGCTATATTACGAATGAAAGGGTATACTTGCCCGTGTTTGTCTTCTAGTCCCTTGTTTTGTCTAAACCTTGTAATATAAATATAAGACTTGCAAACGAACATCAAGTGTTTGGCGCCGCTGCCGGGGACTTATAATCCTGTTTTGTAACCAAATTAGTATAATCCTTGAAGAAATTGAACCATTGCTACTCATTTTAAACCAAAAAATTTTCTTTAGTACAGAAACTACGCCGCACAAACCGAAAAGTGCGCCGCACTTCCTGTAACGAACCTAAGTGCGCTACACAAAACCAAAAGTGCACCGCACATTTCTACTGAAAAAACCAAAAACCTTATTTGATGCACACCCGTTCATCCGGAACACCACCAACATCACCGTTACCTGAACCTGAACGTACCCTTAACCGAAGGTTACGTAGACTCCATCGCCGTGTACCTTTATCTAGGAGACACGAACAAACTCAACCTCGCATAATTAACCAACCTTTTGACAATATTTCACGAATCCTATTTCTCACCAAACTCATCAACCGTTATGATCCAATGTTGGACACTGATGATGAACCTATGTGGTCAGCCGATAGAGTTGTCGCACCAACTCCTGGGTCTGTAATCGTTTTGCCTGAAATTGCAAACGATTTTACAATCAAAGGGAACCACTTAACCCTTGTAAAAAATAACCAATTTGATGGACAAATCAAAACCGATCCTCACAAACACATCCACGAATTTAGCGGAATTTGTAAAATGTTCAACTATGGAGAAGGACAAGCCGAAGCCGTCCAACTCATGATGTTTCCATCATCTCTGACTGGAGAAGCCAAGTCATGGCTCGATGAACTTAATGAAGGAACCATTCGAACATGGGAAGGTCTTAGAACTGCTTTCATTAGTTGATTCTTTCCTCTTGCCCTATTTGAAAAACTCCTTGGAGAAATCCGAAGCTTTTCTCAACAAGAACGAGAAACTCTCACTGATGCATGGTTAAGAATGAAAGAACTACTTAGAAATTGCCATGGTCATGGACATAAGAAAGAAGGAATAATCAAAATTTTCTATCATGGTCTTGACGATGTTACCCAAGATGCATTGAACGCCGCAACGGGCGGAATTTTCCTTTACAAAAACCCTAACCAAGCTTACCAATTATTGGATGACAAAGTCCTACTTAAGCTTGATTGGTCCAAAATTTACAAAAACAAAAACTCGCGGAAAACCGTAGCTTTTGCCGAAGGAAGCAACAACCCAACCGACACCGAGAAAATTATGGCCCGAATGGATGCCATGTCTCTTAAGATTGAAGAGATTAAACACAAAACCTGCAAACACTGTGGAGGAAACCATCCTTCTAGTTAATGTGATGACGATGACACACCCATGACGAAGGAATAAGAAGCCAACTTTATGAATACCTTTCGTCGAACTCGATTTTATAACGATTATCGTAATCGCGACCGCGATAATTGGAGATCAAATGATAAACCAAGTTATGATCGAGACGACAAGAAACCCACACAAACCGAAGACAAAAACAACCTCGAAAGCAAAATCGACAACTTTATAGAATCTCAAAGAAAAACCAACATTTTTGTTCGAGAAACATTCACTGAATTCAAAACCAAGTTCGAAACCACAACCAAAAACCACCAAGATTCCATTCAAAACCTTGAAGCTAAATTTGATCGTTTGGCCGATAAACAATCGAATCACGCTTCTGGTTCATTACCGAGCAATACCAACCCAAATCCCAAGAATAACAACAAATATTAACTCCCACAAGCTCGTAACGAGCAAGTGAATACCGTATTTACGTGGAGCGGTTTATCTTACGAATCACCTACCAAACCTACTCAAGATACACCAATCAAAATTCCATTCGATAGTGATAATGAG